>JAPVLO010000149.1:3600000-4200000 GCA_027257055.1 Cephalopachus bancanus
GAAATATTGAACAAGCATTGTTTTAAGTAACAGGTTTTTGAAAAACAAATATAGATAGATGATAGGTAGATAGATAGAAAGAAAGATATCTCCTACCTCAATCCACATGCAAAATAAAAGTTTAGGGAATTATACGCTTAAATTACAAATAAATATATTTTTAAATGAATACCTATATCTACCTATATCATATTTTTGAAAGTGAGCATGCCATAAGCGACATATACAGAAACAAGTATTATAAAAAAATTCTATTACATTAAAGTTAGAAAACATTCTTTTAATGAAGATTACATACATATACACATATACAACTCTTGGGTGATGAAAATATAAACAAGTCACCTGAAGGGGACAAAAATTATGATCTAGTTTTTTTTTTGGTTTTTTTTTGAGTTGGAGTCTCACTCCATCACCCAGGCTAGAGTGCAGTGGCACACTCATGGCTACCTCAGCGTCAACCTGCTGGGCTCAGGCCATCCTTCCGCCTCAGCCTTACAAGTAGCTGGAGCTACAGGCGTGCGCTACCATGCCTGGCTAATTTTTTTATTTTTATTGTAGAGATGAGGTCTTACCAAGTTGCCCAGGTTGTTCTCGAACCTGCGGGCTCAGGCAATCCACTCACCTCGGCCTCCCAAAGTGTAGGATGACAGGCTGAGCCACCGAGTCCAGCTTGATCTAGTATTTGTAAGCAAAGTACCAGATAAAGAATATTTTTTAAATGTTTAGCCACATTAATAATTAGAGGATGAAAGTTAAGCAAAATGTAGTGATCCTTCACATCTATTATTCCAGAACACGTTGAAAGTCTGAAAACATAAAGTGTTGACAAGGACATACACTAATAAATCCCACATTTGAGATATGCTTGCTGTGTGCTTGGAACTGCTGTAGATGCTATGCATATATCATTTTCATCTTTCAACAAATTATGATATTTACTGTTATTTTCCACATCGTAGACATAAGAAAAATGATGCCAAGAGAAGTTAAGAACTTCTCAAGTTCAAACAACTGATGAATGTTGGAGGCTGACATGGAATCCAGGCAGTCTCCCTCTGGTACCCATCTGCTTAACCACTATGCTTTTCTGACTGTTTTTCAGAAGTTCCACCCAAAAAGCTCCATTCATTATTCACTGGCCATTCTCAATTACCAGAAAGTCTTAGAAATGTAGTCTCTGAATCGGCACACTGCCACTTGAATCAAAATCAGGGTGCTGTTACCCAGAAAGAAGATGGTTATTTGAGAACAAATGTGAATATCCCATTCCTCTTCCACCTTTAGGTATGGAACCCTGGGAAAAATTTAACAAGACAGGAAAACACACACATTATATTTCTTGCAATAGAAAATGTATTGGGACTGGTCAACATGCATCAGTAGGATGTATATATTCTTGTTGTAGAGTCATGGTTAAAAATGAGTAAAACAGACCTACACATCATCAGGCATATCATAAATTGATAATATGAGGAAACAAAATAAATATTCAAAATAATGCATTCAATGGTTACTATTTATTCATTGTTTACAAACATACCAAACAATATTGTTCATGACGTGTACATGTGCCTTAAAATTAGAAAAGTCTGCATGGTAATTGTACATATCGAAATGAATGAGGAAATGAAAGAAAACATAGAACAATAAACATTCTGAGCAAGCATTATACAATAATTTGTTTATGTTTTATTTTCTTAAAATAATGGCAACAAGCCCGGCTCGGGGCTCAGCCTGTAATCCCGCGCCTTTGGGAGGCTGAGGTGAGTGGATTGCCTGAGCCCGCGGGTTCGAGACCTGCCTGGGCAGCGAGACCTCATCTCTACGATAAATCAAAAACTCAGCCGGGCATGTGCCTGTAATTCCGGCTACTCGGAAAGCTGAGGCGGAAGGATCACCTGAGCCCAGCAGGTCAAGACTGTGGTGGCCGGGAGCGGCTACTGCACTCCAGTCTGGGCGACCGAGTGAGACTCCAACTCAAAATAGATAAATAAATAAATAAAATAATGGCAACAAACATGACAAACTATTAGATTGTGCTACAGTTGAGTACGGTGTTTGTTTTGTTAATCTCTTGATTTTCTTTATTTTTATAGAAAAACACTGATGAGGAAACATAATTGAGTACATCAAAAATTAAAAACACGAACAAATGGTATATGGGGTGAACACATGCATTTATTTTGGCTGCTCCCACTGAACTCCATTTGCATTTGGGAAGTTCCTCATCTCATGAATCCTAAGAAGGGCAAAGACTATTGGCTCTTAGACTATGAACTGTGTCCTCTCTCCCTCCGGTTTCCCTACAGCTGGAGCAAAATGATGGTCCTTATTATGAGGATAAGCAGCCATAGCTGCTTCACATCCTCAAGGCAGAAGTGGAGACAGAACAAAGCAGAATGTTCTTTGCCTGTTGGCAGGAGCAGCTGCTGCTTCTTTAGGCAAGTTTGGGCTTCGGTCTGGGAATTTGCTGCTGGAAGCTTTGCCTTTAGCTTAAGAAGCTTGTCAAGCCTTCTTAAACGCTTTAAGACAAACCAATATCTATTTAATCTTTTCTCCCCCCTGTTTTATATATCAGAGTCAACTTGTGTAGGAAAGGAACAAAGTGAAAATATAATCAGAGATACAGCAAAGAGTTTGGAAGAGAATAAGTATGTAAAATATGAATGGAACAGAAACACCATAGAGGAAACATGCAAAAGCAAACACAGTAAAAGACCACAGAGTGGTGCATTTTGGGGGTCATGTGCATCTTTTACAAGAGTAGTGCAACATAATTGGGGAAAAGCAAGGACTTTGAAAACGTACAAGGAGACATATAACAGTGCATAGAAAAATGGAATTAAAAGATAAGAATAATGCCTGTAATCCTAGCACTTTGGGAGGCAGAGGTGAGCAAATTGCCTAAGCCCACAGCTTCCAGACAAGCCTGGGAAACATGACGAGACCTCCTCTCTACAATAAATAAAAAAAATTAGCCGGGCGTGGTAGTGTGCGCCTGTAGTTCCACCTACTTGGAAGGCTGTGGTGGAAGGATCACCTGAGCCCAGCAGGTCAAGGTTGTGGTGGCCATGAGCGTGTCACTGCACTCCAGCCTGAGCGATAGAGTGAGACTCTGACTCAAATAAATAAAAATAAAGATAAGAATAAAATGCATCAACTTTAATTCTCAACATAAGTTCCATCAAGGTCACAACACTGCTATAAACAATGATACCGACCATCTATTTAATCCCTAAGAATTAAAGTTTCTGGGAGTTTAACCATGTCAACGTTTTTTTTGTTTTTTTGCATTATTAACTAAAGAAAATGGGGGGTACCCTTTACAGATTTTTTGAAGATGAGGAAATAAAAAGAAGCCAGAAGGAACCATACCAGGACTGTAGGGAGAATACCTAATAAGTCTCCATTAAAACTCTCATAAAATTGTCATTTTTTGATGAGAAGAATGAACAGGAGTATTGTCGTAGTGGAGAAGGACACCTTGGTCCTGGTGAAGCTTTCTCAGGTATTTTTCTGCTCAAGCTTTGACTAACTTTCACACTCTCACGATAAGCAGAGGTTATTGTTATTTGGCCCACTAGCAAGTCAATAAACAAAATTCCTTGAGCATCTCCAAAACCTGTTGCCATCACCTTTGCTCTTGAACTAGTTTACTTTTTTGTTTTGTTTTGTTTTTTACTGGTCCACTTCCATTTCCTGGTAGCCACTGCTTTGCTTGAACTTTGTGTTCAGGTTTATACTGGTAATGCCATGTTTTCTCTCTCGTTCATTTCTTCAAAAAAATGCTTCCACATTTTAATCCTACTTGTTTAAAGTGTTTATTTAAACCCTGAGTTTATCTGCAGCCAATCTGGGCACAACGGTTTTGGCACCCATCAAGTGAAAAGTTTGCTCATCTTTAATTTTTCAGTCTGAATTATGAAAACTAAACCAATTGAGATGTCCATGGTGTTGGCTATTGTTTCTGCTGTTCATTGTCAGTCCCTTTCAATTATGGTACAACCAAGATAAAAATTTTCCCTGCCAGTTGACGTGGACAGTCTGCTGCTGCAGGCTTCATCTTCAGCATCATCCTGTTCCTTCTTAAAATGAGATGTCCATTTGGAAACTGATGTTTTCATTGGAGCATTGTTCTCACAAACTTTTTTTTCCACCCAGAAATTTGCTTTTATTAATTCTAACTAGGTATCTTTTTATTGGATTATCCACTGCCTCAAACATTTATTATTTCTTTTGGTTATGACCATACCAAAGCATTAATGACTTCACCATTCTTCCACCCAAGCTTCAGCATAAATTTGATGTTCGTTCTTGTTTCATTTTTAACAGAATTCATATTTCTCTGATAGGAGGACCTTTCAAACAAGTGTTTTATTCTTGTTAGAGCCTCAAATTATATTTTTTTTCAGACATGTTATAACAAATTAGTACGAGTTTGTTTTGGTGCAAAAAAAATTGAAATTCACATTTTTTTCATAATATGCCTTTTCCACAAGCTTTTTGAAGACCCCTTGTATTGGCTTCAAGTATTTTTAAAAGGCAAGAGGAACTCGTTCACTTTACACACCTAGCCAATACATTATTATGAAGATAATAACGCTTCTTTTTGGGTAGCATAATTACAAGTTGACATCTATTTGTTTAGATATTTTTATATGTATAGTTTATTCCCTTCATGTTCAAAAGAATATGTCAATGCACAGTAATGTGTATATGTATTTTCTCTATATCCTCAAAATAAGGGAAGTTTATCACTATTTGGTCAAGACTTTTTATGTGGACTTTAAAATAAATGCCTTTAAATACTTGAAAAATATTTGAAATTTCTTGCTTCATGTCTGCAACACACACTGTAATAGTTTTACTTAATTAAGGCATTTTTCCTTATAACAATTCCTTTTAATCTTATAATAATTGAAAAAAATGTACTTTTGTCATATCTTTATATTGTCAGGTAATATTAAGGGTGGAATAAACACTATAAATGTGGTACAAAACCTTCTAACTCCCTGATTTGGGGTGAGAAACCAAATCTATCTGATTTTTATTTATGTCAACTGTAAAACGAAAGGATTTGGTGAAATGCAGTCAATGTTCCTCCCAACATTTATGTTATGATTCTAATATGACAGATTGATTTTTTTGGAGGGGGGGCCAAGATGGTACTAAAGGAAACATTTTCTATCCTTTCAAAGCTAATACAATTTTCCATCTCTTGCATTTGAAAGTAGCCTTCTAGAAGAACTAAAGTCACAAAATTAATATCACAAAAGAAGACCTAAAAAATAATATTATAGATATAGTTAATATATCATGTTAATAAGAGAAGGGAGAAAGTGAATAAACTCCTACATTTTATACAAGTCATTTGAAAATTTAGAACCATTTTATAATCAAGTAAATTAAAGTTCAGATATGTTAAGTAAATGCTGTTCTCACTGTCTTTTTAACACTCAGGTCTGCCTGGCATGAATATTTACATTGAGGCCTAACATTGCATGGACTTTTTGAATTTTGATTTCTAAATGGCAAGGGTCCATTGTAGGGAAAAAAAAAAAGAAAATAGCAAACAACTCCAATGAAAGCTAAATAAATATTACAGTAACGTTTACTAGTTATATACATTGTCAAATATAATCTTTCTCTGCATTTATTTACTTAATTTTACTTACTAAAAATCTTTATATACCCTTTTATAACATCCTTCCTCCCTTTTGTGAACATTTTCTCATGCCAGTAATATTTTCCCACAACGTTATTTCTATGGATTTATAAAATGATTTATTTAACTACAGTCAGGCCTCACATCATGACATTTTAGTCAAGGACAGACTGTATGGATAACAATGGTCCCATAAGATTATAATGGAGCTAAAAGATTTTTATCACCTAGCCACATCATAGCCATTAAGTTGCAATTGCCTACATTATTCAGTATAGTAACACGCTGTACAGATTTGTAGCCTAGGAGCAATAGACTATACCATATGGCGTAGCTATGTAGTAGTCCATGACATGTAGAGATTGGTGTAAGTACTCTACGGTGTTCTCTATGATGGTCTCACAAAGGCAAAATCACCCAACAGTGCTTTGCTCAGAACATACCCCTATTATTAAGCAGTGCATGACAGATTTACATATTGTTGGATATTTCTCATTCCTAACACCTATTGATTATGCAACCGTGGACATGCTTTCATCCACAAATATGTGCATGTCTTTAGTTTGTTGACTGTAATAAATTCACAGAGATAGATGTATTTGTTTGAAAAGATATCTAATTCACACATTATTAATATGTTGCTAAACTGCCCCCTTAAAGTTTTTACTCACCTGTAACTTTCACCTACAGGACATGACAGCACCCACGTTCCAATCCATATTATTGCTAAAACTGGACAGGAACATTATTTTTAAAAAACTCAACCTGTCTTATGTTTAAAAAAATTATAGCCTGGAGATTTAATTGGCATTTCTGTGATTATTGGTGATGTTGGGAATGCTTTTATTGGCTTACTTATTGTTTTGTGTATTACTTTCATAATGTACTGATTTATGTCTGCTTGATTATCTATTGAGGTTTTCAACCTATTTTTATGAAAGAGCTTTCAAAAATAAAAAGCCCTTGAAGTGTGTTTTCTCCCATCTAGCTCTGGCATTTTATCATTGTAATTAATTTTATAATCAAGCAACTTATTTTAATCGTCAAATTTGAAACTACTTTGTACCTTTTATGTATGTTTGAAAAAGACTTTACCACAATTTAATTAAATAGCTCTATCTCTCTCTATTTTCTAGTTACTTTGTTTGAATTGATATGGTTATAAATTTAACAGCAGTTTATTTGGTTTGGTATTTGTTTTGTTCCCCTAACATTTTAGGCAGTATTCCAATGATCAAGGTTAGTTGAATGCTCATATAGAATTTTGTCTATCGTTTTTATTTTTATGGTGAGAAATCTTGCTATTATTCTTACTAATAATCTTGTGTATTTTTATGATGTATGCAAATCATTAAGTAATCTGACCTAGAACTTTCTTTTATTCTTTTTTTTAAATTATTTTAAAGATATGGTGTACAATTTAGGATTAGGTATGCAAGTGGTTAGTATACAGGTAAAGCTTGGGCCTCCCGTTGGCTTCCACTTTGTCTGGTGTGAGATCAGGCACATTTATAGATGTTCTGACCACCCCATTCCTCCCCTGGTTGTTTTCCACTACTTCCAATCTCCTTCTTATTGTGTTATGGTAAATGTTCAGGGTCCATTTATGAGTGAGAACATGTGGTACTCTGTTCTTTGTTTCTGTGATAGATCACTGAGTGTTATAGACTCTAAATTCATTCAGGTTGCTGTGAAGTTCACATATTTGTCCTTTATGGCTCTTCATAATATTCCATCATGTATATATACCACATTTTCCAAAAATTCTGGTCCAGATTTGATGGGTAGCATGGTTGGTTCTATGTTTTTGCTAATGTGAACAGTGCTAAAATAAACATGCTTGTGCAAGCATCTTTTTGGTAGAATGATTTGAGTTCCTCTGGGTATATTCATGTAGGAGGATTGCTGGATCATATGGAAGGTCAATTTCTAGTTATTTTAGAAATCATCACACCGTTTTCCACAGAGGTTGAACTAATTTGCATTCTCACCAGCAGTAAAGAAGCATTCCCTTTTCTCCAAATCCTTCCAAGTTTCTGTTGCTCTTTTGTTTTATTAATGATGGCCATTTTTACTGGGGTTAGGCGGTATCACAATTGTGGTTTTGATTTGAGTTTCTCTGATGATGAGTAAGGTTGAGCACTTTTTCATGTCTGTTGGCGGCCCATATGTCTTCTTTTGAGAAGTGTCTATTCATGTCTTTTGCCCACTTTTTAATGGGGCTGTTTTTTGTTTTTTCCGTTTGGCTTGTTTGAGTTCCTTGTAGATCCTGGATGTTAGGTCTTTCTCAGATATACACTTGGCAAATATTTTTTCCCATTCTGTGGCTGTCTCTCCACTCTCTTAATGGTTTCTTGCTTTGCAGAAGCTTTTCAGTTGAATGAGGTTTGACTTGTCTCTATTATCTCTTATTGCATGGATATCTGGGGTTTTGATCAGGAATTGGTGGCCTACTCTGATTTCTTTAAGGGAGTTTCCTGCATTTTCTATGATTCTTATAGTTTGAGGTTCTATATTTAGGTCTTTGGTTCACTTAGAATTTGAAGTTGGTTGAGATATTGAGGTTTTGCTTCTGAAATCTCTATGCTATTTCATTGGTCTATATGCCTATTCTTGTACCAATACCAGACTGTTTTGATTCTTGTAACCCTGTAGTAAACTTTAATGTCTGGAAGTGTGATACCTCCCACTTTGTTTCTTTTGCTGAGGATTGTTTTGACTACTCGTAGTTGCTTATGTTTCTATATGAATTTCTGTATCGTCATCTCTAGATGTGAGAAGAATAATGTTGGTAATTTAATTGGTATTGCCTTGAATCTATAGATTGCCTTGGGTAGGATGGACATCTTAACAATGTTGAGCCTTTCTCTCCATGAACAAGGAATATTTTTCATTTGTTTGTGCCTCTGGATTTCTTTGAGCTGTGTTTTATAGTTTTAACTGTAAAGGTCTTTCACATCTCTGGTTAGGAAGATGTTGAGATTTTTTGCTGTTGTTGCTGCTATTGTGAATAGGATTGCACTTTTAATTGGTTCTCTGCCTCTTTCTTGTTGGTGCATAAAAATTCAACTGCCTTTTTTACACATTTGTTTTGTACCCTAAGACTTTGCTGAAGTTCTTTATCAGTGCAAGGAGGTTTTTGACAGATTCTTTTGGAATTTTGATATATAGGATCATGTCGTCTGCAAAGAGGGATAACTTAACTTCCTCTTCTCCTATCTGGATACCCCTGATTTCCTTCTCTTGTCTAATTTCTCTATCTAGGACTTTTGACACAATGTTGAACAGCAGGGGTGAGAGTGGACAATCTTGTCTTGTTCTGCTTTTCAGGAGAAATGCTTCCAGTTACTGTCAATTTAACAATATGCTGGCTGTGGCTCAATGTAGATGGTGCTTACTATTTTAAGGTATGTTATTTCTTTACCTAGGTGTTCAAGGGTTTTTATTAAGAAGGGATACTTGGTTTTATCAAAACTTTTTCTACATCCAATGATATAATCATGTGGTTTTAGTTTTTATACCTGTTGATGTATTTAATTACATTTATGTTCTTGCAGATGTTGAATCAGCCCTACATCCCAGGAATGAAGCCTACTGGGTTATGGTGGATTATTTTTGACATGTGTTGTTGGATCCGAATTGCTAGACACTTGTTGAGATTTTTTTTGCGTCTATGTTCATCAGGGATATTGGCCTGTAGTTCGCTTTTCTTGTTGGATTTTGCCTGGTTTAGGTATTAGTGTATGTTAGTTTCATAAAATGATTTGGTGAGAGTTTTGTCTTTCTCAATTGCCTTGAATACTTTCAGTATGATTGGTTTTAGTTCCCCCTTGTATGTTTTGTAGAATTTCAATGGAAAGCCACCTGGTTTCAAGATTTTTTTTTTTTGCAAGTAGTTTTCTTATGATAAAATCAACTTGCTGGATTGTTATTGGTCTATTTACTTTCTCAATGTCTTCTTGTTTTGTCTTCTTAGGATGTTGTATGATATCAGAAAGCCCTCCATTTCATTTAGGTTATCAAGTTTGTTTTCCTACAAGTTTACATAGTAATCTCTGATAATCTTTTGTATTTATTTGGGCTCAGTTGTGACTTGATCGTTTGCATTTTTTATTGTGTGTATTTGAGCTTTTTCTTGGTTATTCTGGCTAGGGGTCCATCAATCTTGTTTAGCCTTCCAAAGAATCTGCTCTTAGTTTTGTTGATTTTTTTCCTGTGATAATTTTGTTTTCCACATCCCATATTTGACTTTTACTTTGGGGATCTGGATTCTACTGCTAAAGTCAGGATTTTGGTGGTCTTGCCTTTCCAGCTCTCTAAAGTGATTTGTTAGGCTGCTAACTTGTAATCTTTCCATTTTATTAAGTGTGTTCGTAGAGATATAAATTTCCCTCTTAGAAAGGTTTTCATGGCATTCCAGACGTTTTTGTAAGATATTTCTTCATTTTCATTTGTTTCCAGGAAGCTTTTAATTTCTGTTTTGGTTTCAGTGTTGACCCAGATACTATTCCGCATAATAATATTTAGTAATCATGTCTCTGTAGGTTTGGGTGAATATTGTTGGTGTTGATATTTATTTTTATTCCACTGTGGTCTGAGAAGATGCATGTAATATTTTGATTTTATGAAATTTGTTTATGCTTGATTTATGGCTGAGGATATGAACAATATTGGAGTGCATAACATGTGGTGATGAGTAAAATATATATTCTGTAGTTGTTACAAGGAGTGTTCTGTAGGTATCTGTTAAGTCCATTTGGTCAAGCATCAAGTTGAAGTTCCAGATTTCTGTTGATTTTTTTTGCCTTGATGGTCTATCTAGTGTTATTAATGAGTTATTTACATCCCTAACTATGACAGTGTTAGAGTCAATTTTTTTTTTTTTTTAGTTTTCTTATTAGTTGCTTTATAAACATTGGTGCTCCTATATTGGGTGCATATATGTTAAGGATGGATATTTCTTTTTGATGAATTAATCCTTTTATCATTATGCAGTGTCCTTCCACATCTTTTTAAATTTTTGATAGCCTAAGGGGTGTTTTGTCTGTATTAAGATCATGACTCCTGTCTGCTTTTATGATGCATTCACCTGGAAACTCAATTTCCAGTCTCTAACTTTGAGTCTGTATGCATCCCTTGTGGTGAGATGAGTTTCCTGGATGCAGCACGTTATTGAGTTTTGTGGGGTTTTTTAATCCAGTTTGCCATTATGTCTTTCCAGTGGTGCATTTAGTCTAATCATGTTCAGACTGATTATTGAAATGTGATTGTTTATGCCTGTCATGAGCTTCTTATAAAGTTTTTTCTTTGGTTGTTTGTTTTCTTTTAACTGTTGTGTTGATGTATGCGTGTGTGTTCAAGTTTGCGGTCATGATGTTCTCTCTGTTTATTCTATGTTCTCCTGTTCTCTTGGGAAATGCATGGTTGTTCTTTTGTTCTTTCTTCTGTGCTTAGTACATTTTTAAGTGTCTCTTGTAGAGCTGATCTGGAAGCTGCAGATTGGATGGGTGGGAAAAATTTTAATTCTCCATCACTGATCAAGGTGATTTTGACTGACTAGGAAATTTGGGTTGAAATTGTTTATCTTTGGGGATTTTGAAAATTGGAAAGTAGTTCTTTCTATTTTGTAATGTTTCTAATGATAGGCCTGCTGCTATTCTGGTTGGTTTTCCCTGGTAGGTAGACTGAACTTTCTCTCTGGTGCCTTTAGAGTTTTTTCTTTTGTATCTACTTTGTGTAGACAAATTACTATGTGTCTAGGAGTTGTTTTCATTTGATGTCTTGCAAGTGTTCTCGATATCTTTTGTGTCTGGATGGTTGCATCTCTGGTGAGATGGGGAGTTTTCTTGGATAACCTCTTGTAATACTTGCTCAAAGGTGTTCTCTCCATTTTCCTTTCTTCTTCTGAGGTTCCAATCAGGTGTAGGTTCAGCCTCTTGAAATAACCTCACATCTTTTTGAAGCTTTGTTCTTTCTTTCTGTGTTTTCTGTGTTTAAAAAAAATCAGGTTAATTTCATGCTTTTGTCTTCAAGCTCTGAGATTCTTTCTTCTGCTTAGTTAATTCTGCTTTGCATGCTTGTCATTTTGTTATTTATTTCCTGGATGAAGTTTTTATGGCCAAAATCTCTCTCACAAGTTCTATCAGTGTTGCCTCTTGTCTTTCTTGAACCTTATTCACTCTTCCCATCCATTCCCTAGTTCCTGTTGTATTCTGGGGACAATAATTGGTAACTTCCATTGTTTGGACTCTAAGGTCTGATTTTTCAGGTGTTGTCTCTTTAGCATATTGAGAGCTACCTGTGTTCTTCTGTTGATTTTTTTCTCATTTGTGACAGGTCTCTTTCTTTTCTCTTTATTTTCATTACTCAGTGGCAGTGAGAGGAGCTTTCACTTCTGATGTTTGCTCAGCTCTCTATTCTTCCCTGATCAGGGGTCTGAATTTGTTCTATTTTGAAACAGTGCTGAGGGTGGGAAGCTTTGCTGTAGTTTTGAAAGACAAAAAAGGTGGAGGATGGGAAGCTAGAATTCAGAAACTACTTGCAAATCACGATGTTCACTGACTGGAGTATGTGTTCCCTGATACCACTCCAAACCATCACTCTATATGATGATACAATGGGTATGTGAGTGTATCCCCTGAGTCCTTGATAAAGTAACAGTAATGAGAACAGAAAAAAGTAGAATGAAATAAGACAGACAAAAAAATAATAAAATAAACAAGCCACAAAAAACAAAAGCAGAAACCAAAGCAAAAAACAACAAAACACACACACATACACATACACACACACAAAAACCAAAACAAACAGGAAAAACAAAACAAAACCCAAAACCCAGGAAAATAGAGTGTGTGGCATGCACACACACACACACACACACACCAACACAAAATAAAATGAGAAGAAAAATTAAAAAGGGAGAGAGAAAAAAGGGAGAATGCAAATCATCCCTTACACATACATTCACAAACACATTCAACTAAACAAAAAGAGAACCAAAAAAAGGAACTGAAAGATAAACACTCAATCATTCATGTACACACATAAACAGGAAACCAAAAATGAAAGAAGAAAAAAAGTAATAAATAAAAAGAGAAAGAGAAAAAGTGTGTGGTGTGGGGAGGCAAATAAAATCCTCACATACGTATTCATGCACAAAGAAAAAAAGAAAAAAAATTTCTGGGCACTGTGTCCTTTTGTGGCAGGTTCTATAATGGTTCCTCTCAGGAGCTCTCAGATAAGCCCCTCTATTGTCTCCTGTGAAGCTACAGCTTCATTCACAATTTTCTCAGTGGGTGGCCCAGGGAAAGAAGCAGAGGTGGCTGGGGTGGGTGGGTTTAAGTCCTCTCCTCCCACTCTTGTATGACCAGGGGGATGCCCTCCAGTGATTAGGTGTGGGGTTGTCTCCTCCCCAGGTAGCAGTGGTGGCACCCCAGCCAGGCTTATCCTGGAGGAGAGTCTTCCTATAGCGGCTGACATCCAGGTTCCAACCGGATTCATCCCTCTTAGTCATGCCCCAGCAGTGTGAGTCTGATGTTCAGAGGACTGCTGAGGTTGGAGAGGGTTTGGTCGGCACCAGACTCACTGCTGATTTCTTTAGGGGACTTCCTCATCCTTTTATAGCCACACCTTTTGTCGCAGGGCTGAATCTGGGTATGGTGTGGGGCGCCTGAGATTCAGAACTCATCATGTCTCCAAAGTTGGTGCTTTGAGGACATTCCCTCTGGGTCACTATCAGTCCCTGAGCAGTTAACCTGCCGGTCACAGGGATCGAGTCTATTGCTCTAAGGTGAGCAAGCCGGGGCACTTCCCTGCCCTGTTTTCAAAATGGTGGCAGGGTTCCTATCGCATTTTCTCCAGTGGGGCTCTGCCTCAGGGTTCCCTCACTGTGCTCCCTCCACAGCCCTTGCCGCCAGTGTCCAGCCAGGGGCTATGGAGGTGAGGCAGAGCCTGGAGCTGGCAGTCACTCCCAGCAGCTTCTTCCTGAGAAGGGCTTTGATGGTCTTAAAAACTTGGCACTCGGCTTCTGTGCCCCGGGAAGTGCTAGGGTCCAATCCAAGCAGCTGTGGCACCAGTCGCTTCACCAGGAGAGCCCTGGCCACTTGCTCCCAAGGCCCCACTCAGTCACTCACACACCCACTGACTCACAGACACACATGCAAAATTGTCCAGACACTCACTCACTCACATATTCCGACTGTCTCTGCCACCTCTAGAACTTCCTGAAATAATAATAATAATAAAACAGGTTATAAAACAAAAAGAAAATTAGGCTAATGTTAATTACCTTAAGAAAACATAATGCTGAGAGACAAGTCTGTTTTATGCTCAGTGAACAAGTAATCTTGAGTTTCTTATGAGGTAAGAACTATTACTGTTCTGATTTATAGATTTTTAACAAAAGATAATGAAACGGAACCTTGGTAGACGTAAAATTAAAACCTAGGCAGGCTGACTCCAGTGGCTATGCTTGATTGCTAAAGGCATACAACAAGAATTTATCCTTTTAGGTATATTTGGTTTCGTGTTCCTTTCAAAGACCTCAAAAAACAAACAATAAAAGTAGTTAATGAGAAAAATTGAAGCATGTTCACAGATAAGTTTTCAAAAGTAAAAGGAAACAATTTCCAAAACAGACAAGGATATAAGGCATAAATAATCTTATTTTATTTTTCCAAAAGATGTTTAAATGCATGATGATTGGAACTATATTAGATTAAATTTATCCCCTAAGGATCGCAATAGATATTTCAGCATAAGAGAACTGTTTTGGGGAAAGATGACTATTTCAATACAACAGCTCTGGATAAACAGTGATTAAAAGGTGGCTAACTATAGAATATTACACAAATATTTCTCAAACATACTTTAAAACAATAAGATGTGTGTAAATCAACTATATATTATAAGTTGTGTCATAAAAAATAGTAATTAATATAAAATTCTCAGAACAAGACAACAGAAATACAAATTACTTTTTGGTTACATATATGTGTGTGTGTTTATGTATGTATATGTATGTATCATACAAATGTATGTGAGTACATATACACACATATACTTCATATATCAGATTTCAAAATGTTATTAACAAACCACTTGTAAAACAATGTTTCTTTTTTACTATTGCCTTTAGGTAACTGGAAGATTTTCTAAAGCCAGGAAAATTCTTAATGGTAGAGCAATTTGAAACTTAAGAAAGAAAAGAAATGAGTGTCCAGCAATGAGATTTCCAAGACAGGGAGAAAGAAGTGGTTCAGACAAAAGGTAGGTGAATGAAATATTGGTATGCCTTACTCTTCAGGATGACAGTTCATTTAATTAATTATACCCTTTGCCTTTTTTTATTAATCATTTCAATCTACAAAACTCTAAAACAAGTCTGTTTCCAAGCCATGCACATGCTTTTGTAATGAAATTACTAGTTTATGCAACTTTATTTACATTCTATGACATAAGTACTCCCCAAAGGTTTTCCCAGGGTGAGGAAGAAATGCACACAGTTTTCTAAAAGATTTGCACTTTGATTCACCCTAGGTATTGAAAAATATAAAAGCAATTTGCAGAAGGATTGAGAGTATCTGAGTTTGGGGGATTTTTTTTTTTTCCTAAGATGTATTTTAAATTCAGGTCAGAAAAGCTATTGTAATATTGGAATTGAAAAGAGCAACAGTGTTTTGACATTGTATATCGTGGTATAAACCTTGCATCATTCATAGTATGAGATGTCTTGAAACTCAGCTCAGCATAGCAAAAAATCAAACAGGTTAAAGAAGTTTAAATAGCAAACATCCAGGTGTCTTCACTGGCCAGTGCTGAGAAAACAGAAGGAGATTGGGACAGAATAATACCGCACCATTTTTCATTCAATGTTTATTGTGTACCTGCCATGTGTCAAGGACTGTATGAAGGACACAGAAAAGTAAAATGATTCTTATTCTTGAGAAGGGAATGATATGACAACTGGTATTCATTCAAATATCCAACACCGAAATGTGCATTTTGCATATATTACTTTTTAATCCTTACATTAATCTTATGGGTATGATTATAATATAATTTTATAAATGTGGAAATAAGCAAAATGTTAATCACATTATCTCGAGTACCTCATTCATATTTGAAACAAGTCTGCCTTACCCTCAAAAGCTTTATACTTTTAGTTATAATATTGTCTCTCCAATTACTAAATGGAACAATTCTTTCATGTAAAAAATTAATTCAAATCTGTCAAGGTGGCTCCTGCCTATAATCCCAGCTACTCAGGCTGAAGAGAGAGAATCACTTGAGGTCAGAAGTTTGAGACCAGCCTGGGCAACATAGAGACCATGTCTCCATATTTTTAAAAAATTACCCAGATGTGCTGCTCTGTACCTGTAATCCCAGCTACTTGGGAGCTGAGGTGGAAGGATCTCTTGAGACAAAATAAATCTGAAGATGCAGTACTGCACTTTTGTGTGGGAAATGGAATAAAATCCACCTTTATAATTACTGGATATTTGACAATTTCTATCATTTTTTACAAATCTAGAAAGAAATTTTTAAATTAATATGGAAAAAAACCTAAGTAGCCAGAACAATCCCAAGCAAAAAGAACAAAGCCAAAGGCATCACATTACCAAACTTTAAAGTTCACTACAAGGCTACAGTAACCAAAACAGCATAGTATTGGAACAAAAATAGACATACAGACTAAAAAAATAAAAAAATAGAATTGAGAACCCAGAAATAAAGCCATTAACCTAAAACCAACTTATCTTTGACAAAGTTGACAAAATAGGCATTGGTGAAATGATGCCTTAATCAATAAATGGTGCTTGGAAATTTGACTGACCAAATGAAAAATAATGAAGCTGGACAATTTCTCTCATATACAAAAAAAAAACCTCAAGATGGATTAAACACTTAAATGTGAGACCTCAAATTATAAAAATGCTGAAGAATGTCTAGGAAGTCTAGGAAACATGCTTTTGGAGTCAGCCTAAGCAACAAATTTATTACTGAGTTTTCAAAAGCAAATGCAGAAAAAGACAGCATTAGCAAGCAGGACCCAATTAAACTAAAAAGTTCTGCACCACAAAACACACTATCAACAGTGTAAATAACCTTCAGAATGGGAGAAAATATTTGCAGACCGATGCATCGACAAAGGGTTAATATGCAGAATCCATAAGGCACTTAAGCAAATGGGGAAACAAATAACCCCATGAAAAAGTAGTGGGCAGAGGACTTCCAGCAAGATTTCGACAGGACAGGTCAGACTGTGAGACTCTCTGCCAAGGTGAGTGTCCGTAAAGACTCTCTGGTGAGTAGATGTGTGCTGGTGGGTGAGTGAAAGTCCGTCTGAGGGGAGACTCAGATTCATGCCCCAGGGCTCCCCTCTGAAGGTGACTGCAAATCCCCCCCACCCTGAGATTGGGGCTGCCACCACACAAGAGCATCTGCTGTTCGCAGGACTCTCCTGAGAAAAGCTTGCCAAATCCAGCTGATTCTCATCACCTGGTGCCTGGCCCTTATCATCCCCTGTTATTGTGAATTGACTGAGCACCACTAGATCAAATCAGTGGAGAGAGAAGATTGGGGAGAGTCAAAGAGAAACCCCATCCCCGGTGAGGAAATGCTGACCACAGCCATTTTCTCTGTCTCAGGACCAAGCAGTGACCTGCATTGCCCTGCCCAGCTCCTCCCGGCCTCCAACTTGGGACCTAAGGTCAGCTCATCAAACTGGGAGAGACAGAAGCCCCTCCCCCTTGCTGGATCAGACACAAGTCAGATCTGAGTGTCAGGCTTGCCAGGCAGCAAGCCGGGTGAGTCCGGATCTGATCCACCCTCCTCCCACAGTAGGCCTGGGGCATCTGACCCAAGCTGAGAGCAACCCTTTCAGCTTACGCTGAGAGCAGTGCTGAAGGGAAGTTGGACTTACAGGAATGACATCAGAGTGAGTTTGATTCCTTGATCTTTTTTTTTTTGGTCTGTTTGTTTTGCTCATTTTTGTTTGTTTTTGTTTTAGTTTTTTCTCTCTTTCTGTTTTTGATAACATTTTCATATTTGCTTTGTTTCTGCTATTTTATTGAATTTTTTTCTTTAGACTTCTTGTTTGCATAAAGGAAGCATACATCAATAGGGAGGTTTTTGTTGGTTTATGTGTTTGTATGATTATTCATATGTTTTAGGTTTCTTTTTTACTCTTTTCTGTCTTTGTGTCTCTTTTCATTTGTTAGTTGGTATGTCTGTCTGTTTTTTCCTGCTTACTCTTCTCTCTCTCCACTTCCTTCTTGCGTCCCCTCTTTCCCCTTTCCATTCTTTTCCTTTTTCTTACCTCATTTTGCTTTCAGAGAACAAACCTAAACTCCCACTGCATGGACAGATTATAAGGCAGTGAGAAGTGGGTTCCAGGGTGCCCACACACCTGTCGATGGATCCTGGGACCTGCAGATAGATTCTGAATCATAGCTCACCCCTCAATTGAATCTCAAAACTCCAAAAAGTACAGCCCCCAACCTGCAGTCCAGCATCAGAATTGAATAAAGTCAGAGGAACTACATAGAGATTGAGCAAACAGAAGTAAAAGCAACTCTGAACAACAGAATTAGAGAAGAAGAAAAAGAAGTGTGGGGGGGGGATTTGCACAAATGAAGAAAAACCAAAAGAAGAATATGGGTCTCACACAGACCCCTGGGAGGTCAGACACTGAAAATCAGACTTCGGAATGAAAACAATAAAGAGCCCTTAGAATGAGAATGACTGGTCTCAAACTATAAACCCAGATATCAAGTCATTAATAGAAAGAATAAATAGAACTGAGGAGAGGCAAGAGGAAAGAATGAAGGAGTTGATAACTGAGACAACAGCAGTAAAGCATACTGTGAATGAAATAAATAATAAACTGATAAGCACAGAAAGCAGAATTAGCCAAGCAGAAGAAAGGATCTCAGAGCTTGAGAACCAAATTATAGAACTAATCCCAACTGCCAAAAACATAGAAAAGAAACTTTAAATGACAAAACAAAACATTCAAAAGATGAGTGATTATTTCAAGAGGCCAAACCTAAGAGTAAGTGGATTTCCTGAGGCAGAAAGAGAGACAGAGACCACCCTGAAATAAACATTCCACGAAATTATTCAAGAAAACTTTCTTCATCTCATCAGTGACACGACCATTCAAACACAAGAGATTCAGAGAACCCCTGCAAGACAACCAATGAAAAGACCAACTCCTAAACACACTGTAATTTGCCTAAACAGGGTAGGTATAAAAGAAAAAAATCCCAAAGGTAACAAGAGAAAAAGGTCAGACTACCTACCAGGGAAAACCAATTAGAATAGCAGCAGACTTATCTATAGAATCACTTCAGGCTAGGAGAGCTTGGAGCACAATCTTCAAAGTTTTCAAAGATAATCAATTTCAACCAAGAATAACCTACCCAGCTAAGGTAAGTTTCATCAGTGAGGAAGAATTAAAATCTTTTCCAGACATTCAATCCCTAAGAACTTACACTGCCTCCAGGGCAGAATTATAAGAAACATTTAAGAAAGTAGTAACCACAGATGAAAGGAAAAAAAGAACAATGTTCTTAATAAGACTGCAGGAAAAAGATTGAAAACACACACGGATCAACCCAAAAATCAAAAGAAAGACAACAAACAGAAAGAACAAACTCCATAAGAACCTCTTGACAGAGATAAACTCTCGTATTTCAATAATTAGCCTGAATATGAGAGGACTAAATGCACCACCGAAAAGACATAGAATGGCAAAATGAATAAAATATCATGAGGCAACAATAAATTGTCTCCAAGAGACTCATCTCACCAGAAAAGACACTCAAAGACTCAAAGTAAGATGATGGGAAGCAAAATTTCAGGCAAATAGACAACAAAAAAAAGCAGGAGTTGTGGTCTTAATATCAGACAAAAAACCCTTTAAGCTATCAAAAATTAAAAAAGATACAGAAGGTCACCAAATAAAGATAAAACGTTCAATCCCCCCAAAAGAAATATCCATCCCAAACATATATGCACCCAACATTGGAGCACCAACTTTCATAAAGCAGCTTCTAGGCAAACTTTAAAAAGATATTGACTCTAACACTGTTGCAACTGGGGACTTTAATACCCTACTCACAACCCTAAACAGATCATCAAGACAAAAAATCAGCAAGGAGATCTGGAACCTAAATCTGACTCTTGACCAAATAGACTTATTGATAGTACCAGAACAATCCACCCAATGACCACAGAATATACATTATATTCATCACTGCATGGGACGTACTCTAAGATCAAACACATCCTTGGCCATAAATCAAGCATAAGCAAATTTCATAAGATTGAAATTCTGCCATGCATCTTCTGAGACCACAGTGGAATAAAAATAAATATCAATACCAGCAAAGTTCCCCAAAAACCCACAAAGACTTGGAAACTAAATCACATGATGCTAAGCTACTCCTGGGTCAACATGGAAATCAAAACAGAGATTAAAAGATACCTGGAAACAAATGAAAATGAAGAAACATCTTACCAAAATCTCCGGGATGCCATGAAAGCAGTAGTAAGAAGGGAATTCATATCTCTACAAATGCACATGAAGAAAATGGGAAGCTCACAAGTTAAGAGCCTAAAAACTCACCCAAGGAACCTGGAAAAGCAAGATCACAAAAACCCTAACTTCAGCAGAATAATCCAGACCACCAAAATAAAAGCCCAAATCCAGGACACAGAAGACAAAAAGATAATACAAAACAATCAATGAAACAAAAAGCTGGTTCTTTGAATGGATTGACAAGATTGATGGTCCCCTAGTTAGAATGACCAAGAAAAAGAGATTAAAAAGTCCAAATAAACACAGTCAGAAACACAAAAGATGAACTCACAACTGACCCTAAAGAAATACAAAAGATTATCAGAGACTATTATGACTTGTATAGAAACAAACTTGAAAACCTAAAGGAAATAGAGGACTTTCTGACAAAATACAACCTCCGCAAGGTGAAACAAGAAGAAATTGAGACCCTAAACAGACCAATAACAATCCAGGAAATTGACTATGTCATAAGAAAGCTACCTACAAAAAAAAAAGCCCTGGACCAGATGGCTTTCCAGCAGAATTGTACAAGACATACAAGGAGGAACTGATACCAATCCTACTGAAAGTATTCCAGGCAATTGAGAAAGATGGAATTCTCCCCAAATCATTTTATGAAGCTAACATCACATTGATACTCAAGCCAGGTAAAGATACAACAAAGAAAGAGAATTACAGGCCAATATCCTTGGTGAACATAGATGCTAAAATTCTCAACAAGATCCTAGCAAACTGGATTCAACAACACATCTCAAAATTCATCCACCACAACCAAGTAGGCTTCATCCCCAGGATACAGGGCTGGTTCATCATTCGTAAGACCATAGACATAAGCACATCAACAGACGTAAAAACAAAAACCACATGATCATATCATTAGATGCAGAAAAAGCACCCCTTCTTGATAAAAAACCCCTGAACATCTAGGTATAGATGGAACATACCTCAAAATAGTAAGAGCCATCTATAAGAACCCCACAGCCAGCACACTGCTAACCAGACAGAATTTGGAACCATTTCCCCTGAAAACTAGAACAAGACAAAGCTTGTTCTTACCCTTCTTGTTCAATATTTTGTTGTAAGTCCTAGCTAGAGCAATCAGACAACAGAAGGAAATCAGGGGTATCCAAATAGGAAAAGAGGAAGTCAAGTTATCCCTCTTTGCAGACAACATGATACTGTACCGTGAAAACCCAAGAGAATCTGTCAAAAACCTCCTTGCTCTGACAAAGGACTTTGGCAAAGTTTCAAGGTATAAAGTAGATGTGCAAGCAACAATTATATTTCTGTACACCAATAATAAATAAACATAAACCCAAATAAAAAGCATAATCCCATTCACAATAGCCATACACACACACAAGAAAAACAAAATAAAATAAATACCTTGGCATCTTCCTAACCAGAGATGTAAAAGACTTTTATAATGAAAACTACAAAACACTGCTCAAAGAAACCATGATGAAACAAAGAAGTGGAAAAAGATTCCATGCTCTTAGACTGGAAGAATCAATATTGTTAAGATGCCCATTCTACCTAAGATTATCTACAGATATAATGCAATATCCATCAAATTACCAGCAGCATTCTTATCAACCAGGAAATAATAATACAGGAATTCATATGGAAACATAAATGACCACAAAAAGCCAAAGCAATCTTCAGAAAAGAAAAAAAAAAAGCAGGAGGTATCACACTCCCAGACTTTAAACTTTATTAGAAGGCTACAATAATCAAAACAGCATGGTATTGGCACAAGAACAAACAAATAGACCAATGGAATAGAATTGAGATTCCAGAAGCAAAACCTCAATTTCTCAACCAACTCATCTTTGACAAAGCCTCCACCAACCACCACGGGGGAGAGGAGAACCTTCTGTAAATGGTGCTGGGAAAACTGGATGACCACATGTAGAAGACCAAAACAAGCCCCCTCCCTATCCCCATACACAAAAATCAACTCTAAAGGAATCAGAGACCTAAATGTAAAACCTCAAACTATAAGAACCTTAGAAAATAGAGGAGACACCCTCATGGAAATTGAACCTGGCAACTGAATTTGACGAAAACTCTAAGCACCCATGCCATAAGAGATAAGATAGACAAACCTTATCTAACTGACAAGCTTCTACAAAGTTAAAGAAACCATCAAGAGAGTGGGAGACAAGCCACAGAATGGGAAAAATATTTGCCAACTGTATGTCTGTCAAAAGCATAACATCTAGGTTCTAGTAGGAATACAAATGAGCAGAAAAGAAAAAAAAAAACAGCCCCATTACAAAGTTGGCAAAAGATATGAATAGACAGTTCTCAAAAGATGTACCAGCAGCCAACAGAAACATGAAAAAAACGTTCAGCCTCACTTGTCATCAAAGAAATGCAATTCAAACCACCCTGAGATACCACCTAACTCCAGTCAGAATGGCCATAATCAGTAACTCCAAAAATAACAGAAGCTGGGGAGGATATGGCAAAAAGGGAACACTTCTACTCTGTTGATGGGAGTGTACACTAGTACAGCCTCTGTGGAAAACAGAGTGACAATTCCTAAAATTTCTAAAAGTTGACCTTCCATATGACTCAGCAATCCCTCTACTAGAAACATACCTGGAAGTACTCAAATCACTCTATGAAAAAGATACCTGCACATGTATGTTTTTCACAGCCTTGTTCACAATAGCAAGAACATGGACCCAATCATGCTGCCCTTCAAAAGAGGACTGGATAAAAAAAATATGGTACCTATACACAATGGAATATTATGCAAACATAAAGAAGAATGAAATCATGAACTTTGCAGCAACCTGGATAGACTTAGAGCCTATAATACTGAGTGATCTTTCACAGAAACAAAGAACTGAGTATCACATGTTCTCACTCATAAGCGAACCTTGAACAACTATCGTAATACTATAAGAAAAGGATTGACAGTAGTGGGAAACTGTGTGGGGGTTGGGGAGCAGGGAGGTGGGATTGGCAGTAGTGGGAATCTGCCTGGGGAAGCGGGGGAGGCATACCTAATCAACAAGAGTACCTGTATAATGAATATTTTTATACCTAACCCTGAATTGTACCCCACATCTTTAAAATAAAAAATTTAAAACTTAAAAAAAAAGCGAGCAAAGGATAAGAACAGACACTATCAAAATAAGACATACAAGAAGCCAACAAACCAATGAAAAAATACTCAACATTGCTAATCACTAGCAAAATTCAAATCAAAACCACAGTAAGATACAATCTCACACCATTTAGAATAGTTACTACTAGTAAATACGTTAAATAAATGGCAAGATTGCAGAGAAGAAGGAATGCTCATACAATGCTGGTGGGAATGTAAACCGGTTTGGTCTCCATGGAAATCAGTCTGGAGATTTCTCACGATCTAAAAGTAGATTCGCCATTCAACCCACTACTGGGTTAATACCCAAACAAGCATAACTCATTTTACCAAAAAGACGTCTGCACTCAGATGTTGATGGCAGCACAATTCACAAAGGCAAAAACCTGGAACCCACCTAGGTCTTCTCAATGGTGGACTAGAGGAAGAGAAAGTAGTACAAATACACCATGGTATACGGCAGTCATGGAAAAGAGCAAAATCATTATGTTCTTTGCAGTAATGAAGTTACACCAGAGGCCATTATTTTAAGCAAATTAACACAGTAACAGAAAACCAAATGCCACATGGTCTAACTTTTAAGTGAAAGCTAAGCACTGGGTGCACACAGGCATAAGGCTGGGAACAACATGGGACTTCTAAGGAGGGAAGGGAGAAGACGGCCAAGGGCCAAAAAACTCTGCAAGCATCATACTCACTATTTGCGTGTCAGACTCAATGAGTCTTACCATCATACCCTACACCCATGTAATAAACTTGGACTTTTCCCCCTTGGATACTAAAAAAATTAAGTTATTGACAAATATACTTTTGCATCGTTATATGCAAATTACATGGCACTGAATGGAGGGTGTGATGTAATTGATCCCTAAAATTCTTTTTGTTGTTGGGTTGGGTTTTGCTTCATAGTGGTGATGTATGTAGTAGTGTATTAACAGGTCTCGGAGTATAATTATACCTTTGATGGGTAGAATACGGTTGAATAGTATATTCCCAGAAAAGAGAATTAGTATGTCTAAAGCAGGATGTGTTTAAGGAATTTACAATAGAGTTTATAAAGAGCAAAGAATAATGGTCACACAAGAAATATAGATAAGGGTAGGTTGTGAAAGTCTTTATATGCAATTTTTTAAAATATGGGATTTTTTTTCTATAGAAAATAAAGGATTCAAGACATACTTAATATTGGAGGAACAAAAACAAATTTCATTTATTAGTGTTAATTTTTAAAAAAACATTTTTTCAGCTAGGCGCAGTGGCTCAAGCCAGTAATCCCACCACTTTGGGAGGCTGAGGTGAGAGAGTTACCTGAGCCCATGAGTTCAAAAACAGCCTGGGCAATTTGGCAAGATCTCATCTCTACAATAAATCAAAAAATTAGCCGAGTGTAGTAGCACGTGCCTGTAGTTCTGGTTGCTTGGACGGCTGAGGCAGAAGGCTCGCCTGTGCCCAGCAGATCGATGCTGGGGTGGCCATGAGTGTGCCACTGCACTTCAGCCTGGGCGATGGAGTGATACTCCCACTCAAAAAAAAAATCTGTTTTTCAATGCACAGTAGGTGGTTTTATTATAATGCTATGCATCCATTTTTGAAGATGGCAGCCTCTATCTCTCAGCAGGTCCTGCAGGGGTCTTGTCTCAACTTCTGCCCCTCTCACTGCAGTCAGGGATGCATCCCTTCCTGCTCATGCAGACAGCTCCTGAAAGGCACACTTGTTGGGGCCATGAGGACCATTTTCTGCACTCGAAAATCCTTAGCCAGCATGCCTACTCAGTCCCAGGAACCACCTTGGGTCTTCCCCACATGCATTAGGGCCAAGAAAAGTCACATCAATCTTAATGTCCTCATGAAAATCACAGAAAGGTTAAACGTGGAGCATCTTCTGCTGAGATGGCTTCAGTGGGTAGAGGCTCAGGGAACAAAACAGTCTGCCTACTTGCAACGCCAAGAAAACCCGCTGAACAGGAACAGGTGCAAACACACCTAAGCTGAGAAGGCTAAAATAAGTACCTCATTCATAATTGTGCAGACATTCTCACATGTCTGACAAGTGCCAAGAACATTCAGGGAAAGATGACCTCACCAACTGGACAAAATTAGATGACAGTGAACAATGCTAAAGTAATAGAAATATGTAATCTTGTAGACAAGTAATTCAAAATAGCTATTTTAAGAAGCTCAATGCCTTCAAGAAAACAAAGAGAATTAATTTAGAAATTGGACAGAAAAATTTAACAAAGAGTTTAAAATGTTTTTTTTTTAAATCAAACAAACTCTGGAGCAAAAACTACAATGAATAATATTAAAAATTCAACAGAAAACATTGACAGCAGAATTAGTCACACAGAGGAAATCATTAGTGAGCTCAAAGACAGAATATTTTAAAATTTGGTCACATAAGAAATAATTAGTGAGCTCGAAGAGTATTTTAAAATATGCAGAGGAAACAAAAAAGTAATAAGAAGTAATGAAAGAGGATTATAGATTCCATAGGACAACATCAAATGAAAAAAATACTTTGTTTATTAGAGTTACAGAGAAACAAAAGGGCCAGAAATCTTCTTAAGAAATAATAGAAAGCTTCCTATACTTGGACAAGATATAAATGTGCAAGTAAAGAAGCTCAGAGATTACCAGTTAAATTCAAGCAAACTAAGAATACCTCAAGATATATTATAATCAAAATTTCAAAGTTCAAAGGCAAAGAGAGGCTTCTGAAATCAGTGAGAGAAAAGAAGAAAATAGGACATAGGTGAATTCAAATTAGTTTGACAGCAGACTTCTCAGCAGAAAACTTACAGGCCAGAAGGGAGTGAAATAGTATATTCAGAGTGCAGAAGGGGAAAAATAAAAAACTGTCAAACCAACCCAGAATACTGTTACAGCAAAGCTATTTTTCAGAAGTGAAAGAAAGGAAAACACTGCTCCCACACTCTGAAAAAAAGAAAAAAAAAATCCTGGGGGAACTTATTATGACCATACCTATCCTACAAGAAAGAAAAAACTGGAAAAAAAAATACAAATGTGATTATTACCCAAATATTATAATTGTGGTGCATGGACCACTTATATCTTTACTAAGAAGATTATGAAACAAGACTATTAAAATCATAACTACAGAATTTTGTTGACAGACAGGCAATACATAAGTGTGACATCAATAATTTAGTATGTGAGCGGAGAAGAAATTTAAGATATTGAATTTTCTTTTAATTTTTTAGATCAAATTTGTTTGTATCAGTTTTAACTAGTTATAAGTATAGGATTATTTTGTTGGTGTTTTGCCAAGCAAAAAGCAAAAGCCTGCAATAAAATAAAAATAAAAAATAAAAATAAAAAGCAAGATTGGACATGGTGGCTCATGCCTGTTATTCTAGCTCTTTGGGAGGTGGAGGAGGAAGAATTGCATGAATTCAGGAGTTTGAGAGCAGCATGCACAACATAGCAAGACTTCATCTTTACACACACACAAAATTATGGGTATGGTGCTTGGCACCTATTGTCCCAGCTACTTGGGAAACTAAGGTGGAAGGATCACCTGAGCCCAGGAGCTCACGGATTTTGTAAGCTGTGATAATGTCACTGCACCCCAGCCTGGCCAAAGTGAGACTCCAGCTCAAAAATAATAATAATAATAAGTTAATAAAATTAAATTTTAAAAAAAGCAGCACATTAAAAGCTACTACCAGGGGAAAATCACATAACTACAAAGTACAATAGTAAGAAAGAAGAAGTGAAGTTACAAAATAACTAACAAATAACAAAATGGCAGTATTAAGTCTTTACCTAACAATAAAAACAGTAAATGCAAATGGACTAAATTCACCAATTAAAAGGCATTGACTGCCTGCATAGATTAAAATACAAGACCAAGTTCTGTTCTGTCTACGAGAAACTCACTTCACCTTGGAAGACACATATAAACTGAAAGTGAAGGCACAGTTAAAGTTAGTCCATGCAAATAGAATGGGGGAAAAAAGTGTAGCTATGCTTGCATTAGATAACACTATAAATAGACTCTATATTAAAAAAAAAAAACTATAAGAGAATAAAAGATCATTACATGATGATAACAGAGTCAATTTAGCAAGCTGATATAACAACAATAAATATATATTCACCCAACACTGGAGCACCCACATATAAAAACCAAATATTAATAGATCTAAAGAAAGAGATAGACTGCAATACAATAACAACAGCAATATTCGACACTTCACATTTGACAATGGACAGATTATCCAGGAAGAAAATCAAGAAAGAATATTGGAGTCAAACTATCCTCTAAAACAAATGGACCCAACAGAAAATTGTAGAATATTTAATCCAGCTGCTTCAGGACATGCATTTGTCTTGTGTGCACATGAAACACTATGCAGGATAGATTAAATGTGAGGCCGCAAAACAAGTCTCAAAAAACTCAACTCAAAATCATATCAAGTAATTTTTCTGACCATGATAAAATAAAAGTAGACTCCGGAGCAAAACAAACTTTGGAAGTCATACAAATATGTGGAGTTAAACAACTGATTGAAAATGAGTTGATGAAACAGTTAAAAAGAAAATACAATGTTTTCTTGAAACAAAAGAGAAAGAAAACACGGCATATCAAAACCTAATGAATATTGCAAAATCAGCACTAAGTGGGGAGTTTATAACAATAAATGACTACATATAAAACAAATAGAAAGACCTCAGATAAGCCTTACAATACACCTGAGTTGAACTAAAAAAAAGCAAGAAGCAAGAAAATGCCGGGCTCTGTGGCTCCGCCTGTAATCTCGCGCCTTTGGGAGGCTGAGGTGAGTGGATTGCCTGAGCTCGCGTGTTCGAGATCCACCTGGGCAGGCGAGACCTCATCTCTACAAATAAATCAAAAAATCAGCCGGGCATGGTAGCGCATGCCTGTAATTCCAGCTACTCGGAAGGCTGAGGCGGAAGGATCACCAGAGTCCCGCAGATCGAGGCTGCGGTGGCTGGGAGTGGACACTGCACTCCAGCCTGGGCGACGGAGTGAGGCTCCAACTCAAAAAAAAAAAGAAAAAAAAATGCAAAACTAAAATTAGTCGAAGAAAATAAAGAATACAGATCAGAAAAGAAATGCAAAAATTGAGGCAAAAAATATAAAGCTCCAAGAAAAGATTATTTTGAAAAGAGAAATAAAATCAATATATTACTAGATTTAGTTAGAGTAAGAAAAAAGAGAGGAAACACAAAACAACAAAATTAGAGATAAAAGAATTACAACTGGGCCAGTGGCTCACGCCTATAATCCTAGCACTTTGGGAGGCTGAGGTGAGAAGATTGCCTGAGGTCACGGGTTTGTGACCAGACTGGGCAACTTGGTGAGACCTCATCTCTACAATAATAAAAAATTTGCCATGTGTGTGTGGTGGCACATGCCTGTAGTTCCAGCTACTTGGAAGGCTGAGGCGAAAGGATCGATAGAGTCCAGCAGGTTGAGGCTGCGGTGACCGTGAGTGTGACACTGCCCTCCAATCCAAGCAATAGAGTGAGATTCCAACTCCCCACCCAAAAAAGAATTACAACTCATACCATGTAAATACAAAGGATTTATTAACGACTACTATGGACAACTGCACTTCAGTTTCTTTGTATTGTTTATAAAATGTATCCAGGAATTAGTTTGTTTTATATTTATGAAAGTTTTATTTGATTTTATGAATACTGCATGAGTACTTGAAAAATGACATAGTCTTTTAATAGGGCATCTTTTAAAAAACATATTAACTAGATCAGTCTAAGGAAGTATGTTCCCAGGTCTTGTAAGTTCTTATTAATTATTGGTCAATTTGATCAATCATGATCTGAAGGAGAATAATTAAATTATATGGCAACTAATATACTTCTCTCTGTTTAACATATTGTTATAATTTATTTTAATTAAGTAGTGTTCTATTTAAACTGGTACATGCATATTCATTATTGTTAGGTCTGCATAAGTAATTTCGCCATTTTTATATCAAATAATATATTCTGTCCAGTTGCAGATAAGATGTTTATTTACCTTAGATGTCTGATAGTTTGATGTGCATATTCTTTTGATCTCTCATTGTTGGTTTTTGTGTGTTGTAGTGCATACTTTCAACTTCCATTTAACATCTTCTTTTAATTTTCAAATTTTTTCTTAAATTCTAACATAAATAAGAGTATCTTATCTCAAATCAGGCAAAGTGGGGACCGAAGGGAGACCCAAATGTTACCTGCACGATTGTCACTTGTGTACCTAATCCTGAATTGTACCCCACATCTTTAAAATAAAATCTAAAAATTATATATTCACAAAAATTATATATTCAGTATATTTTGTCTTTATTTTTGCAGTGAATCTTTTGATAATGTTTTTATTGAGATCTGCAGTTCATCATTTGTCTCCACTCTACTGAGATTAGCACTACATGGTGGCTCTCAACTGCAGAGTATCTCTTCTTCCATGCTTTCTCAGCTGACTGTTTCCTGCAAATATATCATGTTTATGTGATTTGATTTTATCTCTCCTTCCCTTGATTCTTGGAGTTTTGTTTGTCAAAGAAGATTTAGAGAAGTCTAAACAGCCTATCAGCTTGTACAACTATTTAATATCTTCAAAACTAGTGAGAACACCAAGATATATTAAATAATTTGGTTTAGCATGTTGAGTTTTGGTATCTGTGAGATATGCGATCAGTACTCTCTACAGGATACTTGGAAATATGGGATAAGTACCTCAGAAGAAAAGTATTTTATATATTAAAAGAATCCAGTGAACAATACTGAGAAAGTAGACTTAAGCATATAAATGAGAAGAATAATTCACGAATGATGTTCCATGGGGGGAAAAAAGATCAATAAATGAATGTTCGAAATCTAGTTAATCAACCAATGTTAATGTATAAAATACTAAGAGAAGTTTGAGGTTAGAAGGAGTAAATCTCAATCAATGAATGATATATGTCATATGTATGTTGCAAATTAAAATGCAATGCTTTCCTGAGTTCCATCATAGTCTTTCTCCCTACAGAAGATAAGGAAATAAAAAAATCTACCAACGTAGAGAAAATCAGTTACTTAATAGTAACCATGGAGTGAAAAATAGATATATTTAGAAATTTGCTTGGGTTCCCTCATCCAAAAAAAAAAAATTGTAAAAAGTTATAATAATTTAACACATTGTTATCAAAAATATACAAAGACGAGTATTTTTAAGCGTCAAAGTGGAGAAGATTTGAGAGCGAAAGGTATGCTGAGATGGAAAGCATGAATTAAAGAACTTTCTCGTACAAACTGGCCTGTGTATTCACCTAATTTAAGGCACTTAGTAAGACATCGTTAGTGTAATGGGTATACCAGGTGATAACAATTTGATTTCATTCTTCATTACTATCAACCGTGAAATCTAACTTTTTATACGTTCAGCTTGCTAACTTGTATTGCAAGTCTCTGCTACTATTTGATTTCAAGTAGTCATCCCTGCACACAAACAGAATGTGTGCTTATTTAGATGACATTGCTTTATAACTCAGCACACAAGCTTATCTGCCAGTGTAAACAAGTAAATTGCTTATTTTGACAAACTTTTCATCCTTTTATTGTGTGGGGTAGCATCAATTAATTTCTTAGTAGCTTCTAGTGAGTTGTTACAACTTAGTTACTGAGAGTGAACATATGAAGCCAGAGACCTCGGCATATTCAGGGAATGGTGAGTAGAGCAATAGTGCTGGAGAAGAGATTTTGAAGTTCAGTTTTTACACCAGTGATTCAAATTTATTTATTCTGTTTTTATTTTTAGTGATTCAAATTTCTTAAGGGTTGACTCCCATCACTGCAGCCAACAGGTTCTAAGTGATGCCTTTTCATCTCTACAAAGCTTTAACTGAGAAATTATTTACCACTTTTTAGCCTGGTCATTGCTGGCTTTTTGGTATCACTGTGCAAATTTCCATTGGTCTAATGTCATTTTTTTCTGAAGCTCTGGTCTCTGAAAATCTAATGAAACTTCATATTTCCCTCTCATATCCTCAGTCCTCCATTCATTGCACATATTTTCAGAATTCATTTTTTGTCTCATTTATTTATGAAAAGTGAATCGGCCAATAAACTCAGAGGTTTATGCAGTCTTCTTTTTTATTGCATTCTTGGTAGATCATTCCTAGCCAAACACATTAATGACAGACAGAAACAGTGGAGGCAATAAGGATATCTTGATTTTAAACCAAAGTAAATAGGTTGTCATAAAAATATGGGATTCAATAGATGACAAACTAAATTCTCTATCTGAAAGCAATTATTTCTGAACCTCAGATCTAATAATCTGCAATTCTGAAGTCCTGGAGTCGTGCTCATTTGTGGCTCAATCAATTTAAAACTAAAATCTGCATGACGGTGCAGATAGGAGCTGAGGGAAAAAAATTGTCTTTGCTCTGAACAAATAACAGATAAAATTTGTAATACTTATTAGCTTTCAATTTATTACAATGAAAGTATATTATGCAATCATCTATATCATCACATAATAGCTTTGCTGATAAGTATGACAGTATTTTTGTGCAGTAATACAAAGGTAAATAAATGAATAAAATCATGCCTTTCCCCAGGGTAAGGTAGATGAGTTCTATTAGGCAGATATTTGTTAACATTGTACAGAGCTTTCGTTCTTAAATAATATATTTAATAACAGCTGTTTCTTAGAATACATGAGTAGCTTTATTTGACTATATTTTTTAAATGACTTGATAAGAGTGGCACAGGAGAAATGAAAGTCAATGTATAATAATCCTATTAGACGATGCAATAATTCCAGTAAAAGCAGGTCTATATATTTTGAAGAACTCTTAAGCGTCAAAATCAAATATTTTATCAATTTTAACTCCCAACCAATGAATAGCTATTATTTCCACTATAGCTTCAGAAAAAAGTAAACTCACAGTTGCACAATACTTTCCCAAGAAGACATTTAGAAATTGGCAGGGTCAAAATTCAAATATATCTCAGTCATAGTACAAAGCCTAGGCCTATTCCATTACATCATCTCTACCTACTGAGTTATGTGATAGATTGAGTCCATAATATACTTCTTACTTTTGCAAAATTGGGTAAATACAGAATGCATTTTACACTATGGTTACTTAGATAAATGTATTTATTAATGAAAAGGATTATTAAATGTCTTATTTCACAAAATGGAAAGTGGAAACAATTACATCTACAAAGTAAAATAACTATGTTGAGGTACTTCGCTTGAAATTCAATTGAGCAATAAGGAGCAGATGTGCCCAGATTATGCGTGCAGGTGAAAGTCCGATATTCTCTCTGTTTATCTTGAATCCTTAAAATAGTGAAATGACATTTTATACAGAATCAGAGAAGTCCAAGGCTAGAAAGATTTAAATTCATACAACCCATTTATTTTCTATTTATAGAATCTCACACCGGGGGGAATTAAGGTGACTCACACAAGATTGAATAATTAATTTACTTGATATGAGGCAGTTTAAAATGTTCTTAAGGTCTAAAAAAAGAATTCCGTTTTGATCCAGGACAACCACCTAGAAGCAGCCACCGGCGACTCTCTGGCAGGGTAGGCCAAGGAGGACAGACCCAGCAGACGGTGACCTCCAGAAGCGTGAGCAGGCCAAGACAGAGGACACACCCTACATCTCACAGAGGACCCCGGAGACACACGGAGAGCAAGAAAGAGAGAGAGAGAGGCCTGAGTTGGAACTGGGAGGCCCATCTCCTTCAGGCCTGCGTGGAAATTGCTGCCCTATAGGTGAGAGGGGGTAAGCGAGGGAAGAGGGAACTCGGTTCTTGCTACTTGCACCATCTGTGAGGACTGCCTCTCCCTTCTCCCACTCAGCTACACTACACCGGACTCCAGAACTACGCAGGAGGTGGCCCAGACAGGCACAGTGGCAGCTGCCAGAGCCCAGTGGAGCTGGGAACCCACTCAAGCTCTTGACTCTCGTGGCCAAACAATCTCTGAATCTTGTACCTGTGGGAATCACTTGGTGGCCAGCTCCCAGGCTGGGAAGGGTAGGTCCCACCGTGTCCAGCAGCACTTTTTTGGAGCTAACTGTGATAGATTTGGCTGTAGGAAATACCTTTTGAGTTGCTACTGCAGATCATTTTCTAGCAGGGCAGGGGGAGTTCCAAGAAGCTCCCAGAAGTCCATCTGTTCTGCCAGATCACTTCTGGGCTATGGATGGTGCTGCCATTGCTGCAGTGCCTCAAAAGCCAGGGGGCTCATCTCCCTCAGATCCCCACAGAGAGTTCAAAACTGAGGACCAGAAGGCAGTCCAGCAGGTCTTGGTCTGGGAAAAGCATTGCGGTAAAAAGTCACGTTAAGTTGGAATGCTAACAAGCTGGAGGGGCCACCAGGCAGTGAGGCAGAAGTGCCTGCAGTCCTGGCGGCCACCCTCTCCCTGTGTGAATTCTTGTAGGGCAGTGAAGACTCAGCCATCCCTGTAGGATGCCCACAGTGGCCAGAGATCTCATTTCCCACTGGGGTGATCAATCATGACCAGGAAGAGCTGGAGAGTTAACCAATTTGATCTAAACCTCCCTAGCCAGCATTTCCTCACCATCCCCTAAAAATCCCTGGTACGGGTACCTTTGGGATTTCGCATAACCCAACTTATCATACATGAGAGAGAGAGAGAGAGAAAGAGAGAGAGAGATAAGCACAGCAAAGAACCACACAGCCCCCATCCCAGTTGGCTGTTTCATCCAAGCTCCACCTTCTGGCTGGAGGCCAACTAGCAGAGCCCTTTACAATAACCATCCCTGAGAAGGCAGTCAGAACAAAGTCCCTGCCACCAGCCATTTCACAGACCAGTCCTTAGGCCAAGGCTTCAGAAAGCTTCTCCAGAGAATCTTCCATAGGCATTGATGACTAACTTCCTTAGAATTCAACCCCTGTGCCTTCCCATCATGGGATACCTTGTGGGCAATCTCCAGTGGTGTGAAAAATTGCCAGCCTCTAGGGCAGAAAGACCAAGAAGAACAGCAAGACCCACAGTGGTCAAGCACTCCAAAACTACCACTCCTAGGAGAAGGAATAGTGTAACACAACAGGGGAGTACCCTGTGGGGTGAAAATTAAAAAAAATAAATAAATTCACCAAAAGGTCACCCCAATAGTAGCAATTGTACCTAATTTAAAAAAAGATCAAAACAAATAGATAAAAGTTACAAGAGTTGATAAGAGGTGTCTCCACATCCCCAGACAGATACATACTACCGTTAATCCCGTCTTCCTTCCCCTCCCCGCCTGATAGTTTCCCACCACTGTTAGTCATTTTCTTATATTATTACATTGGATGCTCAAGGTCCATTATATGAGTGAGAACATGTGATACTCAGATCTTTGTTTCTGTGAGAGGTCACTCAGTATTATAGACTCTAGTTCCATCCAGGTTGCTAGAAATTATTATGCTAAACCATGAATGGTTGGGCTGTCCTGGTCTTGCATCTAAAGGAGATTTGCCCGGTGGGGGGTGGGATAGGCTGCTGTTTGTCCTGAAGTAGAACATCTGAATGTTTTCTAATGGTTACACTGAGGCAAAAAGACTAAAGAATAAGCTAAGTTTCTTCTAGGTGTCTATAGGTACCTTTCAAAAAGTATAACACGTAACCATGTTACAGAATAGCTTCACTGTCCTAAAAATTCCCTGTGATCTGTCATTCATCTCTCTCTCTCTCTTCTTGCTGACTACTGACAACCACAGATCATTCTATTATCTCTATAGTTTTGCCATTTCCATTATGTTATATATATGTATATATATGATTTCATACATATATTAAATCATATGGTATATTGCCTTTCCAAGTTGGCTTTTTCACTTAGTAACATGTATTTAAGGTTTCTTCATGTATTTTCATGACTTAAGAGTTCATTTCTTTACATTAATGATATTCAATTGTCTGGATATACCATAGGCTATTTATTCACCTACTGATGGGAATCTTGATTGCTTTCAAGTTTAAGCAATTATAAATAGCTGTTATTAACATAAGAAAAAAAAGTTACAAGAATTGATTCTCACAGATGAAGAAAAACCAGCAGAGTGGGGATGGAGGGAATACCAACAATCCCCAAAGCCTTAGTGAGACATCACCAACAAAAAATCCTCCCAGATTTCAAGCAATACAACCCATACAGCATGACCCCTTCCTTATGACAGAAGAGAATTCAAACTATTGATGGCAAAAGTAGTTGAGCAAAACCACAAGAAGATGAAACACAGATCACACAGGAAACTAAAACAGCACAATAAATGAAAGTGGAGGTGGCCAGTATCAGAAAGGTCCACTCTAAAACCCTGAAAATGAAAGATTCCTTCCTGGAATTTCAAAGCACAATGACAGGTTTAAGCAGTAGAACTGACCAGGCGGAGGAAAGACTGTCAGGTCTTAAGGATCAAACGATTGAACAAACCTGGTGTTACAAAAACAAGGAGAAAAGGCTTAAGAAGAATGAACAAAGCATCCGAGGTTTGGGATTATATTAAGAGACCAAATTTATGACTGATTGGCATCCCTCAGACAGAAGAGGAAACTGAGAATACACTGGACCAATCCTTCCAAGAGGTCATCCAAGAAAAATTTCCCTATCTCACTAGAGAGGCAACTATTCAAATGCAAGAGATCCAGAGGTGTTATATGAGAAGACCATTCCCAAGACAAATAGTTATTCATCTCTACAAGATAAGCATGAAAAAAAAATTCTAAAGGCAGCTGGAGAGATAGGACAGACCACCTACCAAGAAAAGCTCATCAGAATTGCTGCAATCTTTTAAGCAGAAACTCTACAAACTAGAAGTGACTGGGGCTCCACTTTAAAAAAAAAAAAGCAACTCCAGCCAAGAATTTCCAACCCTGCCAAGCTAGGCTTAATCAACTAAGGAGAATTAAAATCCTACCCAGACATCTAATCCCTAAGAAAATATGCCACTTCCAAACCAGTCTTTCAGGAGATGCATAAGAAAGTTCTAAGCACAGAAATAAAAGAGCAGTTGCACCCATCACAGAAAAAGAAGCAAAGCAACTTTTAATGGCATTAAAACATGGATAAACACTCACTTATTAATAATTGACTTGAAGGTAGATGTGAATGGACTGAACATGCCACTCAAAAGGCATAGAGTAGCAAGTTGGATAAAGAAACGTGATCCAGCATTCTGCAGCCTCCAGAAACCCATCTCACTGCAAAGGACACCCACAGACTCAAGGTAAGGGGATGGAGAAAGATCTTCCAGGCAAATGGAAAACAAAAAGAGAGCAAGAATAGCTATTCTTATATCAGAATACAGATTTCAAATGAATAATTTATTAAAAGGACACAGAAGAACACTAAGTAATGATACAAGGCTCAATACACCAGCTAGAAATACCCATTTAAAATATATATATGTACTTAAAACAGTAGCACCCAGATTTTTTTTAAAAAAAGTAAAAAGCAATTACTACTTAGAAACTAAGAGAAGACAGAGGCACCCATACAATTATAGTTGGAGACTTTAATATCCTGCTATCAGCCCTAGACATATCATCAAAGCAAAAAATAACAAGGAAATACAAAACTTTAAATCAACCCTCAACCAATTGTTTCAAGTAGACATCTACAAAAGACTTCACTCACCAATGACAAAGTACACATTATATTCATCAATACTGCAAGATTGGTCACATTCTTGGGCATAAACAAGCATGGAGACATTTCAAAGGGTGAAATAATACCAAGTATCTTCTTAAACCATAGTAGAATAAAGATAAATATCATCACCAAGAGGATACCCCCAACACACAAATGTATGGAAATTAAAACAACATGCTTTTGAATGTCTTTGGGGTTAACACAGAAATCAAGGCAGAAATAAAAAGGTTTCTAAAAATAATAAAAACAAAGACAAAACATATCAATAATCTGGGAAACCATGAAATTAGTACTGAGCAGAAAGCTTAAAACATTGTACACATATCAAGAATATAGCAGGATCTCAAGTAAGTAGCTTAACATCACACCTAAGGGAGCTGGAAAGGCGAGAAAAACACAAACCTAGATTAAGTAGAAAAAATTAAATTACTAAAAAGTCACAGTTGAATGCAGTAGCATAAAAAATCCTAGAAAAGATCAACATGAAAAAAGGTGGTTTTTTGAAAGACTAAAAATGATTGCCAGACCCTTGGCCAGAATGACCATAAAATAAGAAAGAAAGCCTGAATAAAAGCAATTTGAAATGAAAAAAGGTGATTTCACAACTGACACTTAGAAAATTCAAAAGGCCTTTGGGAGGCTGAGGTGAGTGGATTGCCAGAGCCCACGGGTTCGAGACCCGCCTGGGCAGCGAGACCTCATCTCTACAATAAATCAAAAAATTAGCCGGGCGTGGTAGCGTGCGCCTGTAGTTCCAGTCACTTGGAAGGCTGAGGTGGAAGGATCGCCGGAGCCCAGCAGCTCAAGGCTGTGGTGGCCGGAAGCGGCCACTGCACTCCAGTCTGGGCGACAGAATGAAACTCCAACTCAAAAAAAAAAAAAAAATTCAAAAGATTACCAGAGATTACCACAAACATCTATATGCAAACAAACTAGAAAATCTGGAGGAAATGGTAAAACCTAGCACACATAACACCCTAAGGTAGAAATTGAAACCCTAAAGAGACCAACAATAATCCAAGAAATTGACTCAATTATAAGAAATCTCCCTGCCAAAACAAGACAAAACAAAGCAAAAAAGGAAAGCAAAACAAAACAAAAAAACCTGAGGCCGATGGTATCTCTGTTGAATTCTACAGTATTTACAAAGAAGAGCTGATTCTAGACCTACTGAAAGTATTCCAGGCAGTCAGGAATAAAGAAATTCTCCCTAGCTCTTTCTTTGAAGCCAATATTATCCGGATACACAAAAATGGCAAAGACTCAACAAGGAAAGAGAACTACAGGCCAGTTTTCCTGAAAAGTTCTTAACAAAATTCTAGCAAATCATCCCCAACAACACCATGACCAGGTGGCCTTCCTTCCTAGCATGCAGGGTTAGTTCAACATACATAAATCTATAAATGTAACCCATCACATAAACAGGTGTAAAACTAAGAACCACATGATTGTCCTAATAATTGCAGAAAAAGCATTCAATGGAATTTAGCATCCCTTCTTGATAATAACCCTTGAACACCTAGTCATTGAAAAAACATTCTTCAAAATAACAATTGCCATCCATGACAAAGGGCCATCTATGAAAAAGAGCCACCTATGACAAACCTGCAGCCAATATTAGTGGGCAGAAGCTGAGAACATCCCCATATGAACTGGAATATGAAAAGGATATTTATTCTCACCCCTTTTATTTAACATAGTACTAGAGTCCCGGCAGAGCTATCAGGGAGAAAAAAAGAAAAATCAGAAGTCTTTGCTAGAGTCCAGCTCCAACAGGAGAGTCAGGGCCTGACTGGGGAGAATCGGGAAGCGGCGAAAAAGAAAAGACAAAGATGACAGGAATCCTCTTCCTGGGGAGAGCTCAAGACTCTGCCAATTTTTATTCAATTCTTACAAGCTTATATAGTTTTTTACTGACCCCTCTACCCACAAAATGTATCCCATGTTGCACATTGAATGTTTACATCATGTTTTTTCTTTTGTTTATGGGGAAGTTGACCTTTACAAGTTTCATTTTTTTTCTTCCTGCTACCAGGTGGTGTAACAAAATACCAGCTGCCAATTTATCAGCCACCTCCTGTGACCCCTAGGTCACCTGAATCTCTTCCCTTCGCTATTCTATTTCTTTTCCTTTACTAATCTATTTTCTTAATTCTACCCTTATATATACTTTTAGCGGCAATATATTGACTTGTTTTTTCTTTTATATAACCACCCTTATCTTACCTACTGCGAATTCTTAATACTATTAATTTAAAAATTTAACTTTCTTAATTTTAATTGCCTTATCTATATGACTTGCTATTTTCTTATCACCTATTTTACATTTTATATTTCTAAACGAAACATGTCTAAATCTACACTTATATATGAAACTAATCTTACTTCTAATCCTAAATATATTTAATTTTAAACCTACATTAAGTGTATATAATTTTAAGTTTACCTTAAAACTTAATTATTTCCTATTCCTTATATTTAACTAATACCTACATCTATAATAAACATTTATTTTTTAATTATAACTGCTATCTATTTAATTCTAATCCTTACTTTAATTTTAACCTTCTTTCTAATTAAACTATAACATTTCTTAAATCAAAAGGCATGTCTGTGACTTGTTTTTCCCAAAAACACCTGTTTGTGGAGATACTCTGTCTCAGTTTCTCACTTCCTCATCAATCACAACTGTCAATGTTGTTACTTATAAAGGGTGTGAGGAAATACTTGTTTTTCCTTTTCAGCTAAAGGTTGCAAAATTTGCATTCCCTTGTCCCTTCAGGGGGGACAATTTTTGCAGTTGAGCCCTTTTTACATTTTTATATATAGGTTTATTGCTAATTCCACATCCTTGCACATTCTAAGAGGCGCCCTTTTTGCTGCAATCTCACCTCCATTATGCCTATGTATAATTTTTGCTATAAATGCCATCATCCATTTGCACATCTATTACCTCAATTAAAGAGGGAATATTCTCAAGCCTATGCACGCAATCCTTCAAAGTTAGGGAAGGTCTGTCAACAGGATCCATGGGGCTTTGCCTCCGTCATGGCCGCATCTTACTGGGGCCTTGCTCCCAGCCGGCGTTTTTCCTGTTTTCAGGTCCCTTTTACCTTACTTTTACTAGTGATTGCGGCTCCCGGCAAGTCTTCAAATAGGAAAAGAGGAATTTGAGTTACCCCTCTTTACAGATGATATGATTCTATACCTAGAAAACCTTAGAGTCTTTCAAAAACATCCTTGCACTGATAAACAACTTCAGTAAAATCTCAGCACACAAAATCACTGTACAAAAAACAATTATATTTCTATGCACCAACAACAAGCAGACTGAGAAACAAATACAAAAATAATAATTTCTTTCACAACAGCTACGAAAACAAAAATCCTTGGCATCTGCCTAACCAGAGAAGTCAAAGAAATCAAGAATGACACAAACAAATGGAAAACCATTCCATGATCATGAATGGGAAGAATCAATATCTTCAAGATGTCCATTCTGTTGAAGGAAATGTACAGATTCAATGCAATCCCTATCATATGGCCGGCATCACTTTTCACAGACCTAGAGACCGCAACACAGAACTTTATGTGGGAGCAAAGTAGACCATGAATAGTAAAGCAATCCTCAGTAAAAGGAACAAAGTTGGAACAAAGCTTCACACTTCCAGGCTTCAAACTTTAATACACTTTAACACAAGGCAGCATGTTGCTAGTAGAGGAATGGACACATACACCAATGAAACAGGACAGAGAATCCAGAAATAGAACCACAAATGCTCAATCAATTCATCTTCAACAGAACCAACAAAAGCAAGCTTTGGGGAAAGGAAACCCATCTTTAGCAAATGGTGCTGGAAGAATTAGCTAGCCACCACAGAAGAATAAAACTGGACCCCTACATATCACTATATACAAAAAATTAACTCAAAATGGGTGATAGACTCAAGTGTGACATCTCAAACTATGAGAATCTTAGAAGAAAACTTAGGGAACACCCTCCTGGACACCAGAATAGGCAACACATTCATGGCCAAGTTCTTAAAAGCAGATGCAGCAAATGCTAAGATTGACCTTCCCAAACTGTAAAGTTTTTGCACAGTAAAAAAAGTCATAAAAAATGCAAGAAGACAACCCCTGGAATGGAAAAAAATATTTGCAAACTATGCATCTGACAAAGACCTAATATCCTAATTTACAAGAAACTCAAAAAAATTGACAAGGAAAAAGAAATTAAAAAGTAAAAAGTGGGCAAAGGATGTAAACTGACACTTCTTAAAAGGAAGACATTCAAGCAACCAACAAACAGATTTTTTTAAAAAAAGGCATGCCTTTACCAATCATCAGAGAAAAACAAATTAAAACTACAATTAGATACCACCTAACGCCAGTGAGGATGGCTATCTTTTAAAATGTCAGAAAGCAACAGATGCTGGAGGAGTTACGAAGAAAAGGGAGAGCTTCCATGCTGTTGGTGGGAGTGTAATCTAGTTCAACCTTTGTAGAAAACAGTGTGGCATTCTCAAAAATCCAGAAACTGAACTTCTGTACAAGTCAGTAATACCTCTTTGGGGACTATACCGAGAAGAACATAAATCATTGTACCAAAATGATGCATGTATGTTGATTGCAGCACTATTCACAGTACATATCTGTGCATGTATGTTGATTGCAGCACTAACGGTAGCAAAAACACAGGACCAATGCATTTGGACAGGGTAAAGAAACGTGGTGCACACTGGAATGTGATACACAATGGAATATTATGCAGCCATGAAGAACAAAATTATGCTCTTTGCAGCAAAATGGGTGCAGCTAGAGTCCATCATACTAAGTGAACTATCACAGAAACAAAGAACTGAATATCTCATGCTTTCACTTGTAAGTGGACCCTGATCACTGGTCACACGAGCGTAGGGGAGGGATTGGCAGAAATTGGACACAGCTAGGGGACAGAGGGAAGGAGGAAGGATGAGAGCCATGTGGCAATATACTGGTTACCTGCTCTACTATTGGGGGAGAGAGAGCCAACTAGAAGTTCAGACTTCACCTGCATGCAGCTTACTAATGTAATAAATCCTCACTTGTACCCCACAATGCAAAAAAAAGTTTAGCATAATGAATAAATATTAAAAAAAATCCATGTTTCATTAAGGTGACGAGAATATTGCTTACATTATGATAATACATTTCTTTTTTTTTTTTTTTTTTTTTTGAGTCGGAGTCTCACTCTGTCGCCCAAACTGGAGTGCAGTGGCCGTTCCTGGCCACCACAGCCTCGACCTGCTGGACTCCGGCAATCCTTTTGCCTCAGCCTTCCAAGTAGCTGGAACTACAGGTGCGCGCTACCACACCTGGCTAATTTTTTTATTTATTGTAGAGATGAGGTCTCGCCTGCCCAGGCAGGTCTCAAACCCACAGGCTCAGGCAGCCCACTCACCTCAGCCTCCCAAAGGCACGGGATTACAGGCTGAGTCACCGGGCCTGGCTGATAATACATTTCTTACAGGAGAATGTCTCTTATAAATTGCGTCTCCCATATGTCTTTTTGTTCAATTTTGAATTTCTATCAGTTACCTAGCACCTTTCAATTCACTGCTTAGCACCTTTATCATTTTCTTCTTGGTTTATGACTGTAACTAGTTCCCCCATTATATAATTCCGTATTGCATAGCTATCATCTCAAATTGAAGAAAATGTTTTAAGCCCTATGCCACTCGAAAGGCAAGATGACACTAGGGGAATAGTTTTTATTGCAAGGTACAGCTACATAGGAACATAGAAGGAATCACTTTGGTAGTAAATGAGTATAGTTTTGTGATAGATGTAGGCGAGATTACACGATTGCTCACAGGATTTGAAGGTGAGGTTTATTGGTTAGATGGATACATATATTCTGCTTTGGAGATGTAGTATTAGCCTCAAGTTTACCATAGAGGCACAGCACTCACTATGACTAAAAATAACCCAAATTCTAACGCTTTCAACATTTTTCTAACTAGTAAGTTTCGTGTAGAAGTTAGTAAGCTTCAGTAGAAAGTGGAGCAACACTATAGAGAAGGGACTAATTTCAAGGAGAGCTGAGTAGAACGACACACATTAATACAGTGCTCAGTGCATGATGTATTCCCCTAATCCCTTTCCATACGTGAACTCATTTATGCCTCAGAGTAATATTAGAAGACTGTCACATTTTCACTCCAGTTTATGGGTGAATAACTGAGGGATACAGAAGTTACCATGCCTGGATTTCCCTACAATCACTTCATTATTTTTCTTTAAAATTTTCAGATCACTAACTTTTAAGCACCCCTACTCAATCTTTTCTGAACACTGTTTGCAAACAGAAAAGTTATATGTAGCCTTCACCTCGCCTAGCAGTTTAAATATGTTTTACAGATAAAGCTGAAGCTGAAAGCAGATGGTTGTTGGAGAGAATCCAATATTTCCGTTTTCTCCTTCATGTAATAGCAATTTTTACTATTTTATCTTTACTATACTTATCAAAAATTATTAGAATAATTTTCCAAGAAATTTAACTAATGAAGCTACTTTTACAAATATATACTTGGTATATGTCTCTATACATATAAAACAAGTTTAAACCACATATTTCAATGGTAAACCAACCATTTCTATTCTATATCTCATAATTGTCACCACCACCAGCTCTTGCTCTTATCTTTACTTATTCTAGTCTCTAAGTTATGATATAAAATGTGACTATTGATTGTTAGTAGTTTTACTCTGTAAGGACTATGAAAGTTACAGGAAGCATTGCCTAGTCACGTCAGAAGAAAAAAACTCAACTAATTAGAAACGTTCTACGGTTTAAATGATAACAATGTTGAAAACAGATATTGTTCTCTCATTTAGCATTGTAAACTGTCTTCATCACCAGGCATGGTACAAAGCCACAATTATAGCAAAGCTAGGTGTCTCAAATGAAATAGAATTTCTCTTTCTAAGAATAAACGCTAAAAAATAAAAATAAATAAATAAAAACAAATGCAATTTGGAAGTAATGCTTTGAAAATGTGTTACTAGTTTTTAAACCTAAAAATATGTTAATATGTAAGCCAACTATTGAATAACCATTAGATATAAAAGGATAATATAAAATAAGAAAAAAATGAGTACAATTTTATCCTCACATCAAATTTTAATTTGATAATTTTCTAAAACAATGTTTTAGTATATTGTGTAATGGTGACATTTTTTTTTTTTTTTTTTTTTTTTTTTTTTTTTTTTGAGTTGGAGTCTCACTCTGTCGCCCAGACTGGAGTGTGGTGGCCGCTCCCGGCCACCGCAGCCTCGACCTGCCGGGCTCCGGCGATCCTTCTGCCTCAGCCTTCCAAGTAGCCGGAATTACAGGCATGCGCTACCACGCCCGGCTGATTTTTTGATTTATTGTAGAGATGAGGTCTCGCTGCCCAGGCGGGTCTCGAACCCGCGGGCTCAGGCAATCCACTCACCTCAGCCTCCCAAAGTGCTGGGATTACAGGCTGAGCCACCGAGCCCGGCTTAATGGTGACATTTTATAAAACAACAACCTAGTTATTGGATGCTTTAGGGTTTTCACAAACATACAAACAAAAAAAAATCTTGTTTTAAAAGTTGAATAGAAATGTATACCATATAATCTTAAAACTTTAGAATGCACGTCTAATTCCTCAAAAAATGAAACAAATACTGTATTGAACTTAGATCATTTTGTTGTAAACTTATTTTTATACCTAATAGAATATATAGCAGGGCATATGGGCTTCTATGTATTTATTAAAGACTATTCACACATTCTGTGTGCAAGGAATTGAACCAAACTCCTAACTAACAAGGTAATCCAAGATAAACCATGTTCTGTATCTAATTATCTTAAAATTATTGCCAGTGTAGTGAATGGCATTTTAGATAATATGTATCATTTATCGCTACTTTATACTCAACATCATCATTGCTACATTTATTGTCTCATGGTTCCTATGCTTTTACTCCTGAATGGATTTCATATTTGTATTTGTATTCTACTTGAGTAAAAAAAGACTGCAGTTGCATTTTTGTGACTTTAAGTCCAACTGCCTCTTACAGTTAGATTTGGATAACATTTAGGGGCATCACTCAAAGTAAGCAAGAATCTAATTTCATTTTATTCCTAGGTTGTTGGCGTATGCCAATTCATTTCCAGTTGATTTTTTAAAATATTATATTTATTCAAGAAGATAATCCATCATTCAGTGTGATATTTTTCACAACAGACATGTGGGGAGAGAAATAATCCCTTTCTGGATCTATTGCTAGGATTTCATATGGAGAAAAACACAGAACCCTTTTAAAAATAGCTTTTTGTTTTATGCAAAGCATGTGTACAGCGACTGTCACAGACATCTAACAACCTTTGTGTTTAACAGTGTATTGCAGGTTTAAAACCACTGAAATGATTACTCTCTTCTTAACCTAAAAATTGAGTAAAGTTGAATGACTTCTAATATCTAAAATTATTTTCCCTATGTGTGTCAGCTAACCATTGCACCCTAAAAAAGTTTGTGATAGCCTACTATGTATCCTTCATTCCTTTAATTGAAAAAACAATAGCGAGAGGTGAATAATTGCTGCCACTGATAGAAACTATCACACAAAGAGCAAAAGGACAATCTGGGCAAGTGGATGGCATTAGTAGATATGAAATATCTTGCATTTTTAATTATTACAATAAGCGAAAATTATACTAAACAAAACAGTCTTTGCCACAAAAATCAAATGATTTTGCTGAATTATCATAAGGACACGAAAAGTTTTTAAAAACTTACTAGAAATTGATGTTTCATTTTCTTACACTATTGTTGACCATCTTGATGGGTACTTTTTAAGGATGGTACCACCAATTTTCCACAAATGTTATAGAGAATGTTTAAAGTAGCATCACATTCTTTATTTATAAGAGTCATAAAAGACCATTCAATGTCTTTGTTTTACATCCCACAATCTATAAGCTGTTTGTCCTTAAACTGCTCTCCGAATAGTCACAGATTCCTCTCTTTCACTTTTGGTGTATCTTTCTCTCCGTGTATTCTGACTGACTAATGTTTCTGTCTAATTCTCAACTCAGATGATGCTTTAACTCTTTCATTTTATTTTTTTCATCTTTCATTTCCCACATTTGGTCCCCAACTTGTGCTACCAACTCTTGTTGAGCAATCATATCCACTCTATCCACTGGTCACTGTATGAACTGAACATTCAGATCAGAAATACTAACTTAAAACACTGTATATGTTTGACCATTATCCCTTGTTGAATTCTAATGCTTTCAATAGTCCCTCAGTCTAAAAGAAATAAAAAAGAGTCTAAGTGCTTTATATAACAAACCACTACATGATCTGGTCTTCATTAATATTCTTGATTTCTCAGTTTCCAAACAGCATCATTTGCTATGATTTTTTTTTAACTTCTGAATTATTTTCTTCCAATCTAGGATGATTCCATTTACAGTATTCTCCTAGGTCATGCCATTAGGTAGAGTTTGCTATTGCAAGTTTCAAATTTATGAAAAATTATGAAAATGGTGCAGAGAGCTCACATACCCCACATCCAATGTCCCCTATTGTTAACATCTCACATTAGTGCAGTATTTTTTAATAATATATTAGTACATTATTAACTAAAATCCATACTTTATTCAGATACCCTTAGTTTTTATCTAAGATCCTATTTCTGTTCTGGGATCCCATCCAGGTTAACATACTATATTTATTTGGCAAGTCCCCTTAGACTTCTCTTAACTGTGACAGTTTCTCAACCTTTGCATGTCTTTAGTAATCTTGACAGCTCTCAGGATGCTTATCAGGTATTTTGTAGAATGTCCTTCAATTGGAATTTGTCTGATATTATTCTTATGACCACACTGAGGTTATAGAATTTCAGTAGAAAATTCTCTGGAGGTAAAATTCCATTAGTCCATCATATCCAAGTGTTCATGCTAGCAACCTAACTTATCAGAGTTCGTGTTGAATTTGACCATCTGATTGAGGGAGTGCTTTCTGAGGTTCTTCTGTGTAAAGTTATATTTTATTTTCCCCTTTCCATAACACACTTTTTGGAACCCATTATATGGTGATCCACATCTCTGAGCATATACTATGAAAATAAAGTAGTAGCAATTCTTCTATATAAGAGATCTGCCCATTATTCATACATTCAATTATTAAACCATTTGTTTATATCAGCTTAGACTTATGGATATCTGCTTTATTTTTAACATGATACTACCTTACTTATATTCTTGCTCAAATTGTTCAGGTTTGGTCATTGGTCACTTGTTCAGCTGGTTTCAGTGCCCCTTTCATATTCTGACATCATTATGTCTGTGTGTGAGTGGCATTTTTATTTATGTGTTTGTTTAAGCACATCTTTGCTCCCTAGAATGTCTCAGGCTCGTCTTGTGTTTTACTTGCTCTTGTCTTCGAATCAGGTGTTTCTTCAAGAAGCCCTGGTTCCTTTTACTGGAGCATAGTATTATAAACAAAGTAATAGGGTTCTAGGTATGCCTATTACTATTGGAATCTCATTGGTTCTAGGTTCGTTCAACAGGTTGAGGAGGAAAGACATATATGTGCATATGTGCATACTATCTGATTTATATACACACATCTGCAAATATTTCTGTATGTAACCACTTGTATCTATAGGAAGCTAATTTTGAGTTTGTGCTGTTATCTCTAACTTTAATAATACTTCACCACAAGGGCAGTTCTATTCTCCTCTCCCTGTCTATGGGTAAATTACTATTCCAACAGTGGGAGACTTATTTTCCAACATTCAGATACTTAGTTATTCAATTCTAGCATAATTACATATTAATATCAAAATTGTTAACCCATACTCTATAAAAAAAAACTTTATCTACTACAATACAGTATTTACATATCATTGATTTTGCCTTTAACTTTGCAGAGTCAAATTATTTCCAAAGTTCCTTGGTCAGCCTGTTCTTGACCACCTCCTTCAGTGAGGTTGTATGTTGATAATGCGGTTACATCGTTTTGTCACATTTTGTATCTCCTCCAAGTTGGAGTCCTCAACCTCATTCACAGTTTAAAAAATTTATAAACCAAGGTTTATTCTATGTATTATAAAATACTATGTATTTTTTTTCTTGTTTGTTTGTTTTGAGTCAGGGTCTCATTTTGTTGTCCAGGTTGGTTGGACAATTAAAAAAATTTGTAAACCAAAATTTACTCTCTGTACTTAAAACATTTTGTATTTGTTTGTTTGTTTGTATTGAGTCATCACATTCTTTCATCCAGGTTGGGTGCAATGGTGTGATCACACTCACTCCAGCCTTGGCCTTCTGGGCTCAGACAATCCTCTTGCTACAACCTCCAAAATAGTTGGAACTATAGATAGATCATGCCCCACTAATATTTTGAGTTTTTGTAGAGATGAGTCCTCTCTATATTGCCTAGGCTGGTCTTGAACTCCTGGGCTCAAGCAATCCTCCCACCTCAGCCTCTTGAAGTGTTAAGATTACAGGCATGAGCCACTGCACTTGGCCAGTGGGTTTTAACCAGTATATAGCCCAATGCTTGGGTGCACTACAGTTTGTTTATCCAATCCATCATTGAAGAACATCTAAGTGTCTTCCAGTTTTTGGTGATTATAGTTGCTGCTATGAACATTCACATACAGGTTTTCATTAGGACATAAACTGTCAAATCATTTGGGAATATATCCAGGAACACTGTTGCTTGACCCTACGGTAAAATGATACTTAACTTTGTAATAAGTTAATGGACTGTTTTCCAAAGTGGCTGTACTATTTTGTATTCTCTGCCACAATGAATACAAGTTCCTGATGTTCCACATCTTCACCAGAAATTGGTATTGCCAAATTTGTTTTTGTTTTCTGAGCTATTCTGACTGGTGCATAGTGGTTGTGGCCTGTATTTCCTATATTTTCACATAGCTCTAGGTGTCATTTCTTAAATTATATCGTATGGTGCTTACTCTATTGTCTCAGCTATTAAAACTGAACTTCTTAAGGGAGGTTTTTTATCTTTTTTTTTAAGAAAGTAGAAAAAAGGAAATTTTATTACTCACCTTTCAAAGATTGCAAAGGTGGCTGACACTCAGAGGCAAGCACAAAGTTTAGAATAGAGATATAGTTTATTTAGAAAGTAAATTAGAGAGAAAGAGGAGATTCATCTCTCCAAGTCAGGGGAGGGTTCTAAAGCCAGGAAATATGGGCCAACCATAGCTCGAGAAACACATGGCCACACCAGAGTCTACCAAGGTAGTGGCTGGTTTTTTATCTTATTCACGAAAACCTCTCGATGTCTGACATATAATAGGTGGTATTTTAATTGAAGACAAGATTGGGTAAAAGTACAAAATAATCGTGTCTGATGAATCACTTCAAAGGAAATCAGGGTAACTGTATTTGCTAAAGAATATGACTTATAGGGATCATTTGTTTTGCATTATATTAAGTGTCCAGGACATTGAGACCAGACTTTTTCTGACCTCACATTATTTTTTTAAAAAAGATTTTAATGTGAAATATGTTCCAGCATTCATTAAAACCATCTATTGGAAAATTAATTTCCAAAAATAAATTAACTTCCCCATATGTAATAATATAAAAACAAATATTCTTTACTGCAATAAAAGAATATTTCTTTCAGTTAGGTATTAGTGACAAAATTTTTTGAAGGTAAATACAACAGTACACATATAGTGAATTATTTATTGTTCAACACATTAGACTATATTTCTTACATCAGAATTGTTAAGGTATTTAATCATTATTTCTGAGACTGAAATTAATTCCAAGGGAATTTCCAGGAGTTGCATAATGTCACCTATCTGTTAAGTGTGGAGCTGGCATTTGAAGTTTTGAAGCCAGGGTTTATTTTCTACTTCAAACAGACCATTCATATCAAGTGTAAGTTTGATCATAAATAATTGCTCTAATCCAGTTAGTTTGTGTTAAATTCAAAATCTAAAGTCCCTCAAAGATATAGCTATGTTATCTTTTATCTCATTACTGAATTAACTTGCTTTTTATGTAGGGCACTTTATAACAAAATGTGATGTAAATATCAAAATAAGCAATGATACACAAGAAAGCTAAAAGGAGCAAATTTGTCAGAATACACCATGTTCATACAAGGTGATTCATTTGCTGATTTTCTTTTTACCTCAACTATAGCTGTGATGTCAGTTTTTCTACTGTACTATGAAGGACTTTCAAGTTCTTCTCAATGTCAATGCTTTTCTTTCCACATCGGCCCATTGTGTTAGAAATAAAATTAGTGCAAGAAGAAGAAAGTGACTTAGAGATTCTTAAATATGTGGGAGGTGAAAATTTACTCTCAAACCTGTGTCTTACCTTTCTTGCCAAGACTCTCAACTTTCTGTCCTTTTCGCTGACTTTTTGGAATTTATATTATTTTCTCCTACTTTTTCTGAAATAGAACTTGGATGGATGTCTACTTTCAACAGTAAATCAGTAGCTCTATGCACAAAGAACATTTGTTGCAGTAAATATTTTTCCTTGATTCCTGAGCAAAATATGAGCCAAGAACAAGTTAGGCTTATGAAATGACATGAGGTTGATGCCACTGAAATGTTTTATGTTGATTGAAAAACGTAGGAGACTCATGTTTTTTTAGTGAATCAGTGGGAGAAATATGATTTGTATAAGCCCCATTGCTATGAAACAGTTACAAACTTTCAGGTTGCTATGAGAAAAAAAAAAGAATAAATCATCAAAAGAAAAGTTTATCCAATTTTTAATGTTTATATTAACTACTGCCATGAGTGTTTTCATTTATATAATTATGGAAAAATAGATTGGACTCATCCACTGACCCTAGGTTGACAGATGGTATAATATATTCATTGCAATATTTTATGAGCAAACAAAGACTGGCTTTTGTGCCCTGGCACTATAATGGTAACATTAGAAAGGCTTCTGGATTTATTTTTAGGTAAGTGAGGCAAGATAACAAAATATTTGGTCTAGGTTGGGTGTGATAGCTTGCCCCTGTAATCCCAGCACTTTGGGAAGCTGAGGCAGGAGGATGGCTAGAGGCCAATAGTTGAGACCAGCCTAGGCAAACTATTGAGACCTTGTCTCTACAATTAAAAAAAATTCATTAGACACAGTGGCACTTAACTATAGTTCTAGCTACCGGGGAAGCTGGAGTGGAAGGATTGCTTGATCACAGCGGTTTGAGACTACAGTAAACAGTGACCGTGCCAGTGCATTCCAGCTTGGGTGACAGAGAGATACTCTGAACCTCCCACCCCAAAACAATAATCTGAGTGACTCATATGAAGAATAAAGGCTGTCTTTAGCTGGTAAGGGTCAGAAAGCACCTGAATACCAGCTAAATCCAAGGTGAAGCTGTGATGGGATTTATGTAGGATAGGGAAACACTGCACATCTGTCCTAGCAGTTTGGGCTCAGATAGTTTTACGCTTTAACCACAACCCGTGACTGTAGACCGTTCTAGTTTTTATGCTCATTGCTCAGAGCCCTGATAAGTATCAGAAAAATACTTTCTGAGGGTCATTTGAAAGTCATGCAATCAGCTAATCAAGGTGGGGAAGTACATCTCCAAAACTAAGGAAAAGGCGGCAAAGACAGAAAGCCAGAAAAGAGCTAGAGCCATCTGTCATGTTTGCTTTAGGCTTTTTTACTATGATAAGGCAAAGTGCTACTCTTCCCCTAAAAACCATACAGACTACTTTGGTTTTATATATAGCGCTGAGTGCTGTTAAATCACAAAAGATTGCTTTTGACTTTAGTTTTTAAAATGGGGAAGAATGCTCACTCAGTATCCGTAGAGAGTTTTTCATTCTAATCACTCTGTTTTATTTGGATTCCCAGAAATAGATCCTGAGATAATGATTTGGTGACAATAATGACAAAGTTTTCACAATCCCAGAAGGAACATGAGGAAGGATGGCACATGTGGATAGACCACCTGAGTGACGTCTAACCAGGTCTTACAGAATGAAATGTTGGCTCAATTCTGCAGGATAAGCACAGAAAGAGTGAGGCCCCCACATTGACCAGGAGATAAGGAAAGCTGAGTTTGCTTCACTTAATAGGTGATTCACAGTTTAAGGCCTAACTCCACTGGATGTATGCTTCTAGACATTTCCATTCATACTACCTGCAAGTACAGTGAATATAGTCGTGTGAAAAGGATACTCACATGCTGGATGTTGGGAGAGAAAGCAAACTAGAAGCCAGTGGTCACACACAAAAATAATAAAAGAAACTTGGGACTTTCCAAGTTCTATTGAAATATGACAAAATCACCATTACAAACTGTGAATTTAGCCGGGCTCGGTGGCTTAGTCTGTAATCCTGCGCCTTTGGGAGGCTGAGGTGAGTGGATTGCCTGAGGGTTCGAGACCCGCCTGTGCAGGCGAGACCTCATCTCTACAATAAATCAAAAAAAAAAAAAATCAGCCGGGCGTGGTAGCGCATGCCTGTAATTCTGGCTACTTGGAAGGCTGAGGCGGAAGGATCACCAGAGCCCAGCAGGTCGAGGCTGCGGTGGCCGAGAGCGGCCACTGCACTCCAGTCTGGGCAACAGAGTGAGACTCCAACTCAAAAAAAAAAAAATGTGAATTTTATTACCATGTTTCTTACTGGTAAAACTCAATTATAGAATGCAAACTCCCTTTCTATCTCTTTTTGATAATAGAGAATTTGAGATTCTCCTGACCTTGAATAAACTAGTTGCAACAGGTAAGACAGAGCAAGAGAGTGGGATCAAGGTGGGGGGAGAGTCTTGTTTTTTGTTGCACTCAATGGCGACACAATCATTACATTAATCCCTCTTTCTTTTAAATCTAAGGTGAAGTTGTGATGGGATTCATGTAGGATAGAGAAATACTGCACATCTGTAGGAATGAGGAAGAGTTAAAAGAATAGACGAAGGTGAAAATGGGTACTCCTCAGAATTCCTGGTAGCCTAGAAACTTTAGTGGGGTTTCCCTTTTCTCTTGACCAACATAAAAACGATGTCTCATTTTAAGTATGAGAAAATTTAGGTACACAGTGGCTTAATAACTTTTCCAGTAGCATTGGTAGAGCTTCCTTTTGGACCAAGAAGAACTCTACCCCCAGAGTCAGTGATCTGAACCGCTATGTTCTATTGCCTTAGGGAAGTCATCAGAAAGTGCAGAGTTAAAAAATTCTTCATGTTCCCAAGAACTCCTCTTTTACAAGAGTGAATAACTCAGACTGCAAGAGATATGTTAACTTCTCTTGTTGAAATACAGCTATGTGGAAGGCATACTTCTTTCAGGGAATGGAAAAGATCACGTTTTGCTGGCTCTTCATAGACTTAGGATATAATAACTCTGGAGAGGGTATAGCAAGAGGTAAACCTTCTTGATACAACAGATAAACTGATCTTTAGCCTAGTTTTGTGATAACCAGTGAAGGATGAGATCTAGAGATTAAACTTGTAAACGAAATTATTAAATCATGTTAAAGACTCTACCAGAATGTGCAAAATGACATATCACTTCTTTTCACATAAGGAATGTTCTATGTTGTATCAAGCAAATGCTTGCCCCTAAGTGTGATCTCAATGACAAGGTATAATATATCTAGAAAAGGGAATTTTCCTGTTCCTTGACCTTTTTCTAAAAGACCTCTTTTTCTATTGTCCCTTAAAAACTACACATTGGGCAACCCCCTCGGGTTCCCTTCCACTGTGGAAGCTTTTCTGTCCTTTCAATAATTCCCGCTTTCTCAAAAATAAAAATAAAAAATACACATTGTAGTATTATTACTAAATAACCTCATGATACTGATATAATAAAAACAGAGAAGAACGTTTTGGCAAGTTTTGCCAAGTTCCAGATTTAAATGTCCCTCGTCTAATTCACTTTGACTTTATGAATAAAGAAAATGAGGTTGTGACTTGACCAATATCACATTAGCCTAGTACAGAAATTAATTCTTACCTTTCTGTAGCTCGGTGTTTTTTCGTCATGAGTGATTTTGTACCCAAGAAGACTTTTGACAACGTATAGAAACATTTTTGATTGTTCACAACGTAGGAAAAAGATTACTATTGCTATCTAGTGAATGGAGGTCAAGGAGACTATTAAATATCCTACAATGTACAAGACATCCTATCACAACAATATGTATATATGATACACACACACACACACACACACACACACACACACACACACACTCCAAATTGTCAATAAGCCCAGACTTCAAAAGTTGAGAAACTCTAAATGATAGTGATATTCGTTAAGCTAATGTACTTAAACAAATTTTGAGGGCGTACATAATAAAAATCTATCCTTTTTCCATTTGAATTCTAAAGCAAATTTTCCTGATTCAAAGACTCTCCTTCAAGCTATGATTCCAGTTCTCAGCTATATTTTTTAATCTATTGCTACGAAGCAGGTTCGTCCTAAATGTAAGTTAACTCAAAAATTTAGGAAGAATAGACAACAACAATAATAGCAAGACATTTATTAGGTCTTACAGTTTCTGTGAGTCAGAAATTTGAGGACAGCATGGCTGGACAGTTACAGCGAAGCATGTCTCATGAGGAGTGTGATATTGGTCGGGGATGCAGATTTCTGGGGGCTTGATTAGGGAAGAAAGCTTTCAGTAGCTTCTAAAAGATACATTGACATCACTGGCAAATTAGTGCTGGCTGTAGTCAGGTTCCTCGTTGCATTCCACATGAGCTTCTCTCCAGGTTTTCTTGGGTGTCACCATGGTACAAGAAGCAAGAAACAGAATGGGAGTTACATTTTTTTTTATGACCGAGCCTCAGAAGTCACATAACACACGTGCACAGTTTTCATGTGTCACACAGTTCAGCCCTGATTTAATTAGGAACAGACTACACAAAAGCTCGATTACCCAGATTGTGAAAATCATTGGGAGTCCTCCTTAAAGCTGCTTATTACATCTTGTTGCTTTCACTGTATGTCTCGACTACATTATACAACAGACTTCAAAAATCACCATTGGCATCATCTCTATTCCAACCAACATGGAAAGATTAAAAGTAGAGAATATCACATGCAGGAGAATTGTGGGCCACAGTTGGCTGATGTACACATTCTTTTTTGGTAAACAAAACCCCGGGGTTGTTGGAAAATGTAATTGATCTATGAGTTCAGAAAAAGGTTTGGCAATGCATTTACCTCTCTGTGACATAGTTCCAGAAAATTCCTTAACACATGTTAGGCAATATTACACAAAAATGGCATTCTATTTAGAAATAAAAAAAAAATGGAGATCTAATTAGGAAAGAGCAAATATAATGAATAATGAGAATGAGAGTCACTGTTATACGTAATAGTACAATAAATGTACATTATACAATTTGGTATCACATAATTCTGATTTCTATCCCTAATATAGTGAAACAGTACCCTTGCAAGGCACAGTGACTCATGCCAGTAATCCCAGTACTTTGGGAAGCAGAGATGAGAGGATTATCTGAGTTCAGGGGTTCGAGACCAGCCTGAGCACATGGTGAGACTTTATTGCTACAATAAAATTAAAAAAAAATTCAACTAGGCACAGTGCCACATCCCTGTGGTTCCAGCTACTTGGAAGGCTGAAGTGGAAGGATCTCTTGAACCCAGAAGATCAAGGCTGCAGTAGCCCTGAGCGTACCACTGCACTCAAGTCTGGGCAGCAGAGTGGGACCCCAACTCAAAAAACTCCCCCAAAATAAAAAAAAGCAACCTTGACATCTAACCATTAATTTAGAAGATTAGCAACTAACATGGGATAAATATCTTTGTGCTACATGATATGTAGTACATTTAACAGGCTTAATGCTATGTTATAATCACATCAGACACAAGGTATAACTATTATAATTTTCATGCTACATATGAAGAAATAAACTAAAAATTAAGCATATTACTCAAAGTGATAAGAATAAGTAAAATTATTATCCTTAATAATTCAAACCTAGGTTAGTCTCAGTCTAATACCCCTAAAGAAGATATTTTTCTTTATATTGCTAAATTTATATTACTTTGCTCTTACTCTTTTGAAAAGATTGTTGAGGGTTTCTAAATTTTATTTACTTACTTTTTCAGAATTTTTTTAACAGATAAGTACTTATACCTTCTAAACATATTTTAAATAGCAGACTTTTCTTTAAGCCTTTTAGCAGCATTGTGTTATGGTGCTTTTATCCTATTTGGAAACATTTTTGAAGAGTGATTTCCTTCATGCAAATAAAGTAGTGCATAAACAAAAAAATTTTGCTGTAGAATGTTCAAATTCTATCAGCCAGAAGCCACAAATACTTATTTAAAGGACAGACTGCAGACAAATCTACTAGAAGCCAAAATATTCTCTTTAAAAGAAATCTCTTGACACACAGCATACTTCTTCACTTATTTCCCATACATTCTGTGTGACAAACTACTCAATGTCACTGTTCCATGCTTGGAAAGGTGTATTATGATCCAGCGATGATTACTTTAGGGTGATGATATGTGAAAGGTATGCAAATGTGCTCTTGGATGGAAGAGCCGCTTACCTATGAAAAGCTACAATACTAGAAAACTGACACGTTTGGAAGTGAATGGCGAGCCAAGTGAGCCTGCAGTATTTGACTGGTTCTTAAGCAGTCACACATCCAGAAACATCCAGGGCCAGGATCGGGAAATGTACTTAAGCACTAGAAAAGTCCATCATTTTTCATCTTAGCTAAGAGCTAAATTGGGCCTAAAAAATAACATATTAAAATAAGCACAATTGTCTCTGTGTGCTCATGGGCTTCGGATCTTTCATCATTGCTCCTCTATTGACTTGAGTTCAAGAAAGAGGACTTTTTGTTCATGTTTGCTGTTGCTATAGCTGTGAGAGCTGTTTTCATACTGCAAGCGTGACTCATTATCTGACTTTGCCTGTAGTTTACGTGAGTGTTCTTACTCTAGGGAAGTATCTTTTTATGTCTTACAAAGTAAAAGCCATCTCTTCATGTACTGGGGGGGAGAAGATGAGATATTTCGTTCTGCGGTCAATTTTTGAGAAGTGGATTCTCCTGGTCATTTACCTCGTTTTATTGTCGTGATCACTGTAATGGCCACAATTCCCCACCATCATCACCAATGAAATGTGTTTATTTGGGGGGAAACCTAGCCTAAAGTTTTTATCTGCCCCTCCCTGCCTCAACCTTCTTTCTTCTTAACTTTATTTTTGTTGTTAAATTGAAATAACATGTGCCAAAAATAAATTGCTACATATATACATTCACATTTGATTCTAGGCTAGGGATTCCTATAGAATTTACACTAAAAAAACCATGACCCATGATCTGATAGCCATAACAAAAAGCAGGAAACATGATGGAGAGCCTGCATGGCATTATATTATATTAATTGTGTCATAAAGCATTAAGTTCTTTTTTATTTTTTTGGCCCATTAATAAAAATGACTCCAAACCAAGGTAGGTTTAATAAACCAGTTTACAGCCATCAACCTCTTATTCATGCTAGCTAAAACAGAAAAATTAGACAAAACAAACAAATTCAAATGTAAAAGAAGTTCACTATTTTTCAAACTAAAAGCTGGAAGTGTCTTCAGGTACAGTGATAACACCACATTCAAGAGAGGCAACACTTGTGCATTTTTTCTACCATTAACAAGGAAACATAGGCAAAATAACAAATCGGATAAGGTAAAAAATATATATATATAGTTCACTGACAAGGATATTAACTTTAGAGTAATACATTGTGTGAAACACTGGACTAATTATTTAACTTCCTAAAGCTTTTGTAATTTTATCTCTAACATTTCAAACACTAGAATTAGTGTCCAGGATTACTATGAGCATAAGTCCAGGGCACGTGAAAATCTGCAAGCCTAAGATCTGTTCAGTTAGTGTCATTGATTCCGTTTCCTCATATGAGGCCATTGAAGACTTCACTCAAGCAGTCTATGCAATCCCAAAGATTCCAGGCCATCAAAAGAATGCAGCCAGCCGGGCTCAGTGGCTCAGCCTGCAATCCCGCGCCTTTGGGAGGCTGAGGTGACTGGACTGCCTGAGCCCGCGGGTTCGAGACCCGCCTGGGCAGCAAGACCTCATCTCTACAATAAATCAAAAAATTAGCCGGGCGTGGTAGCACATGCCTGTAATTCCGGCTACTTGGAAGGCTGAGGAGGAAGGATTGCCGGAGCCCAGCAGGCCGGGAGCGGCCACTGCACTCCAGTCTGGGCGACAGAGTGAGACTCCGACTCAAAAAAAAAAAAAAAAAAAAAAAGAAGAATGCAGCCATTTCATTTTTTCTGTAAATGCTTTCCTTATTATTTCAATAATGTTACTGATTGTTTGCATGCTGATTTAAATTCTGGACCCCTAGCAGAGTAAAGCCAATCTGTCTTTAACCTCTGCTTTCAAACTTTGATGTGATGGGGAAATACATTGAATTTTGTGGCTATTTGCCTCATTTTGCATGTTTGTAAGATCCACTGCAGAGAAATTCCTTGGGGTACTCACAACGTTTTCCTGCCTAAAAGAAAACCAGAAAGATATATTGATGGCATTAAGAGACAGTGTTGTTGTGAATAAAGCTGCAACGAACATACGTGCGCGGGTATCTGGACTAGAATAAAAAAATGTGGTACATATACACAATGGAATATTATGCAGTCATAAAGAAGGACAGACCTATGGACTTTGCAGCAACTTGGATGAATCTAGAGTCGATCACACTCAGTGATCTATCACAGCAAAAAAAGAACAGAGTACCACATGTTCTCACTCATAAGCGGACCTTGAACGATTATCATAATACTGTAAGAAAGGGATTGGCAAGAGTGGGAAACTGTCGAGGGGGGTGGGACTGGCAGTTGAGGGAAACTGCTAGGGGAGGGAGGGGCACACCTCATCAACAAGGGCACCTGCATCATCAGCGTTTGTATACCTGACCCTGAATTGTACCCCACATCTTTAAAATAAAAATAAATTAATTAATTATTTTTAAAAAGGAGACTGAGTTATTTAGACACACACATACACTCAAACTCCTCAGAATTATACCTATATGATTACCTAATCAAAACTTTTTCTTAAGTTATTGCGGCTTCTCTCTTCTTATTTTATGCTAAACCAGGCAGCAGTAAACCAATACTGAGTTGTTGAAAGCGCACAGGTTTTGAAATCGAACTGGTGTGAGATCCATCCTGTTTCCCCTGTTTAACAAATATATGGTTTTATTCCTACTTTCTACTGACTCTGAGCCTAATTGTCCCATCATGTTAGAAGTTTCATAGTACCTACCTGACGTGATAATAGCAAGCCTATGCAACAAACATGTCTCATAACCTGCTTCTGTTTTGGCGATTCAATCCTTCCAGACTTCTGACTCTCATCCTAGTAGGCAGTAAAGTTAACAGTGTGGGATAGGCCCAGCTCAGAGACTCAGCCTGTCATCCCAACACTTTGGGAGGCTGAGGCGAGTGGATTGCCTGAGCCCGCGGGTTCGAGACCAGCCCGGGACACTTGGCAAGACCTTGTCTCTACAATAAGTAGAAAATTAGCTGGGCATGGTAGCGCATGCCTGTAGTTCAGGTTACTTTGGAAGGCTGAGGCAGAAGGATCACTGGAGTACAGCAGGTCGATGCTGGGGTGGCCATGAGTGTGCCACTGCACTCCAGCTGGGAGACAGAATGAGACTCCAATTTTTTAAAAAAAGTGTGGCATAAGATGGATAATAACTTTGTGCCTTCCTGGTGATAACTATGTGTCAATAGCACTCCTGTGGGGGAGATGCATAAGGTTGAAGAGAATTCTCCCTCATCCATGTCCTTTTTTTCTTTTTATTTAAAAGTTGGACTATATTTTTTAAAGCACACAAGGATTTAGCAACGCATAAACATTTTTGAAGGGGAAAAAATGATTATTTTAACTTCACCATGATGAGAGTTAAATTGTTGACTTTTACACCCACCCACACACACATACACACACACATATGCACGTGAACGCATTTCATATTATAGATGTACATTGTGAGAATGTTTCTATCTACCATGTGCTATAGACAAAATTTCATGTCTGGAAATACGCATCTACATTTTTTTAAACAATTGCATTGTTTTTATTTTGTATAAGTTCATTTTAAAATAGTCAATCAATTCTCTACTGAAAGATATCTGTAAAATAAAGCTTAGAGAAGTAACTGCATAAGTCAGGCAACTGGTAAGTATTGGAAGAGAAAAGTTAGCCTTGGTCTTTCTGCTTTCAGAGTCCATGCTGAATCATGGCTCAACTAAGAACATTGGCTAACTTTTTAACACAGCTTTTCCAATTATTTGAATGCATATCATTGATCCAAACAAATCACTCTAGGTACTAAAAACAAGGTTAATGTTGCAGGTTGAAGGACTCATTCATTTTTGCCATTTCATTCTTTTTTTTTTTTTTTTTTTTTTGAGAAAGCAGGATTTATTAAGGGGACAGAAAAGTTCCCACCGTGGGAGGGAACCCGAAAGGGTTGCCCCATTTCACTCTTTTAAAAGAAGATTTTCTCCAATACTACACAAATACGCCTTGTTTTACATAGTTTTAAAAGTTAACATGGAAAATTCCACCACACACATGCCCCCAGCTGCACTAGTGGAAGCATGAGCCCAAAGGCGTAGCTTGAACCAAAATAAAATGAGCAGTGAGAATAATAAAACGATGCTCACCAGTCGCCTGGCATTGTGTGAACCCAGTTATAAAGTGCATGTTATGATGTAACACCCACTGGGCCTAATTATTCCCTTTTATGTACAGAAGAGCACAAGCTGTGCAACCTTTAGGAGCATTGACTGCTCAGAAAGCCTTCCGTTCCTCTCTCCTCCCACTCTCTGCCCACACTCAGAATTGTCCCAACAAGTCCCATTCTGCTGGAAGAGAATAGAATCTTTGGTCTTTGACAGTCTCTGTTCTGGCATGGACTGGCACAAAAGCCTGCAATTGTCTCCCCTCTACTCATACACCTTGAACGGATTCCTGTACTCACAGGACAGAATCTTTCATGACATAGCTCTTCTTGCCTTCACAGCCTCATTCTCACCACCGCCTCTCAATAATGCTTCCCTTAGGCCAAGACGCTGCCTGTGTACATTCAGTCTTTCCACACTGTCAGGGCAATATTCCACCCTCTTCCTAACGTCTTCTTCCGAACTCCTTAATTAATCTTTTTAACATGAATTTTAGTTTTGCACACATATTATTTTTTTGCCTCTGCCAGTAAAAGAATGATCCTTTACTCTGTCTCTAGCTGCCTAAACTCTGGCATACTGTCTTCTCTTAAGTGCTCAAATATAGTGAATTATTGCTTTTCTAGAACCAAGGTGCTTACCCTTTCTGAAAAAGCCCTTAGTGTCACAGGGAGTTAGAAAGGAGTATTGAAAAGCAAGCAAACAAACAAACAAAACAACAGCAACGATAAAAAATATTTCCCAGAGAGAACGTTATCTAATTGCATCATTTTTTAAAAACACTCTTTATATTAGGTCTGTTTCAGCCCATTGGAGTTTATTGAACAGCAATTAGCAGCTGGGAGTGCAGGTAGTATCTATAACACTGATCAGAACAGTCCCAGACAAGAAGAAGAAATGGATTCAAAGTATTTAAAAACACCTGAAGACATAATTTCCCCAAAGGATCTCGCGGGGTCCCTTTTGCCATAGGGGATGGGGAAAAAAACTGGACTTCTTACCATGAAAGTGAAAAGTTGAACTTTTAAACAGTCCTGCTGGTTTAATACTAGGAATATTTAAAGAGGTCTTTAGTTACTTTGCTGTTGTCATATTATAGGCAAATGGTCATAGTTTATCTTCTGTCTCGCTACTTTAGGGTTTTCTAAGCCAATCTCAATAGGTAAATATCAATTGTTCAGCTATAAAAGTCCATAAAAACCAGAGTTCCAGAAAAAGCATTATGTTCTGCATACAGTAATGTGTTTGTAAGTGTTTTATAAGCCCTGTGCAACAAAAATGGCAGTGCGTATACCAACAATATGAAGTTTCAGTTACTCTCTGGGACACAATAATATTAACCATATATTTCAATCATTCTCACACCACATTTATTAGGGAACTTTATGTGGTTTTTCTTTTTCAATTTGAAGCTAATACATTGCTAAAAAAGAACTCCAGGTAAATGTGTGGCGTCAATCCCTGTATACCAGCTGATGTTTTTAACAGTGTACCCATGGAACATTACTTCCAGAATGACTTGAAAGCCAAACCATGAATTTAGAGGGCTACGTGAATTCCCATAATCAATTTTCAGTAACACAGACATTTCTATAGGACATAAACTAGAGCAACTGCACACCATAAATGTGACCCCAAATCCATCTGTTTTATTCAATTATCTCTCTACCACAATCCTTTGCCTAGGCTGTGGGAACTAAGAATACAAGTTTAGAGCAATCCAATTTTAATGACATTCAGGCTATTATTCCTTGCCCAAATTAATATATCTTTTACCCTTTTGCTAAAGAAGGAAACATTTACTCTTCTTTTTTTTTTTTTTAATGAACAAATGATCAGTCTAGAATCTATATGAAGTATTCGATAATCTAGGGATGAACTCATGGACAGGGTTTATTTTAAATCGGGCTTTTAGGAGAGTTTCAGATTTGGTTATTTTATGCATGGATCATTTCATTTGTAGAATCTGATGCAATCAGCAGCAGGTACTCTGTCTAGATTCCCTTGGATCTTTTAAATCTTTCTTTATGCTCTTCCCTGAGCATCTGGGTACTGTGTTAATTGTTCAGACCTGTATCTTCTTATCTGTAAGATACCTTTAGACTACAGAAGCCACTTTGCCCTGCAAACACAGACAGTTTACATCCTTTGGGTATGGTCTTCAGTAAGCAAAACACAGACTGACAGATTGGGGTGTGAGGGTTGAGGTCTCTCGCGTCAAGTCAAGGCAACTTTTCGCAATAAAATTAGCAGAAACCTCCTTCCATGAGATTTTGTTTCAAATTATATTCATGCTTGGTCTCTTCTCCTTTCTATTAATGCTTCTCTTTTCACCAGTTTATCTTGTGAGCTCTTTCTAATAATTCACTAGAATACAAACAATCAATTTGAGTTCTGCTTCCAGAGAACTTGAACAAAAACAACTTTCTTACACCTAGATGTTTTCTTATTAAGTATAATTGTTTGCATACTTGCAGAAAATGATATAAGAATAATTTATTGTATTAGTAACTTGTTCACTTTAATTTCTTTAATTTATTTTTTGAGTTGGAGTCTCACTCCATCACCCTGCTGGAGTGCAGTGGTAAGCTCACCATCACCCTAGCATCGACCCACTGGGCTCAGGCTATCCTTCCACCTCAGCCTTCCAACTACAGCTTGACTAATTATTTGATTTATTGTAGAGATGAAGTCTCACCAAGTTGCCGGGACTGGGTCTTGAACCCCGGGGCTCAGGCAATTCTCTCATCTCGGCCTTCCAAAGTGCTGGAATTACAGGCTTGAGCCACCGACCCTGGCCAACTTGTTCACTTTAATAATAACTTTTGCAGCCGCGCTTGGTGGCTCAGCCTGTAATCCCACGCCTTTGGGAGGCTGCGGTGAGTGGATTGCCTGAGCCAGTGGGTTCGAGACCCGCCTGGGCAGGCGAGACCTCATCTCTACAATAAAATAAAAAAATTAGCCGGGCGTGGTAGCACACACCTGTAATTCTGGCTACTCAGAAGGTTAAGGCGAAAGGATCGCCGGAGCCCAGCAGGTCGAGGCTGCGTTGGCCGGGAGCGGCCACTGCACTCCAGTCTGGGCGACAGAGTGAGACTCCAACTCAAAAATAATAATAATAATTTTTGCTAGTTTCCTTTGGAGAGAGCACAGGCTTAAAAGTTAGAACAAGATTTAAAGTCGGCCTGTGATGCTCACTTGCTGTGCAATACTGGAAAAGTTAATTAGTCTTTTGGAGCCTTTAATTCCATTGGAATTAATCCTTACAGAGATGTATTGAAGATTAAATGAATACATCTAGCCTACTGCTTTGCTCACAGAATTTCTCATTATGAATATTTCTATGTATCCTACCCACCCCTCTATTTATTTGTAAATGTTTAATCTACCAAATTTATTATGTATAATTTTCCTGTGAGTAGGAAAATAAGATAATGTATTACATGTCAGCTAGAGGATGCTGATTATTTAGGAGAAAAAAAGGTATGTCAAGAGACAGGATTTAGAGATACTGTGCCATTCTATATGTAGTGATGAACAGTGTAGCCTCATAACAATCCAGAAAGCCAATACTGTCTTCAGGCATTGGTATCATCACATTTAACTACAAATGCTTTTATAGTAGCAAAGTTTAAAGAACTCCACATATTAGGGAAACTTATAGCTTTAAAAGTTTGTAGAGGTAATATAGTCACTTGATATTTTATTTTTTCTAAAGACACTTTACCTGTTTAGTGATTTTTGCCATGGTGTAAGGGCATGACACCAGCCATGTTGTTTGTAGTTACAATTATGTGACAAACTAACATCAATGAGCCCTTCTCTGCCCCTAGCAGAAATCCACACTTTGTGTCGATGTCTAATGTTTCTTATGTGACCCTTAGGTACAAAAGGCTCTGAATCAGCTTCAGGTCCAAGAGAAAGCCAAATTAACTAAAGATAATCCCATTCCTTCTGGTTTTTAAAAAGGTGTATGAGCTAATTTAACCAAATGAATTTTGAGAAAACTATTTGGGTCTTTGAAAACCTTATACCTGCATTTTGAGACAGCAATCAGAAGCAATTTTTTTAAAAACTCTCCCCCACTTTCAGTCAATATTATTGCTTATATATATGAGCTTTATAATGGCTGCAGTCATCCCAGGACTGTAGTGAAGATGTGGAGAGGAAGTTGTAAAGAAGACAAATTCAAGGAAGTTGCAAAATAAAGATAAATAAATAGAATTTGAGCAATTTAACTTCTAAGAGATTCAAGTCTCAACCAATATTTGTGTGAATTAATACATTTCTGTATTCTTATAGTCAAATGTAGTGAGTCTATTAGTTTCTAGGGCTTTGGTAACAAATTATAAAAAATCCGATGGCTTAAAACAACAGAAATGTATTATTTCAAAGAACTGGAGTCCAGAAGTCTGAAGGGTGTTGGCAAGTTTGGATCCTTCTGGATACTCCAAAAGAGAATCTGTTCTAGGCCTGTCTTCTGGGTTCTGGAGACTGCCAGCAATCCTTGGCATCCACTGACATTTAGACATATCCTGTGAATTTCTAACTCCGTCTGCTCAAGCCTTTTACTCTGTCACCCTCTGAGATCATTAATTTAATTCAACCAGCCAGGCTCGGTGGCTCAGCCTGTAATCCTGCACTTTTGGGAAGCTGAGGTGAGTGGATTGCCTGAGCCCGCGGGTTCAAGACCCGCCTGGGCAGCGAGACCTCATCTCTACAATAAAAAAAAAAAAAAATCAGCCGGGCATGGTAGTGCATGCCTGTATTCCGGCTACTCGAAAGGCTGAGGTGGAAGGATCTCCGGAGCCCAGCTGGCGAGGCTGTGGTGGCCAGGAGCGGCCACTGCACTCCAGTCTGGGCGACTGAGTGAGACTACAACTCAAAAAAATAATAATTTAATTCAACCTTCTAAGATCCTGTTTCCAAATAAGGTCACATTTACAGAAGCCAGGGATTAGGACTTAGGTGTATAACAAATAAGTACCTTCCTTGTCTGCACTAAAATTTTAGAATCCTGGTATTATAGGGTAGCTGCATTCTACAGTTTAAACTTTCAAAAAAAATATTAGAGATTATCTCCTCGATTTTTCTTACAATAAAAATCTTCTTTAGGGAGTTCCTAAACGATGACTGTCTGATTCTAATTTTAGTTACTTCCAAGCTAACATATTCTTGTCAAATCCATGTCATTTTCAGAGAATTTTGAGCATTTGAAATTTTCCGTGACCAAAAAGCATGCCTTGCTTTTGAAGATCCCAAATTGTGTAGCATATATATATATATATATATATGTATATATATATATATATATATATGAAAAAGAACTTTAGATCTCTATTAGGGTCATAAAATATGGTATGAACTGTAATTCTCTAAAAGATTGAGCTAGATCAAGAGATGGAAAAGGAAAAATTTCTGCTTTGAGTTAACAGCATACTTTCAACAAGATTTTTTTTTTGAGTTTGCTATTAAGACTTCATAAACATAATAGTTGTTATTTTTATACATAGAAGTAGGTTGAAATAAAGTTTGTGGACTTAGAATAGTAAAGCATAAATGCTAATTTTTTCTACTATACAATAAAATGAGAGACAGAAACCAGTCTTATTTATTCAGAAATAAGACAGATGGAATAAATGCCCTTGGTTTGAAATTATGTTTCTGATTTTAGAGAGCTTTGCTTGTTTATTCAATAAGCACCAAATGATATCAGTTCATGTTTATTGCCAATACCTTTCAAAACTATCAATAAATAATTGCTAATGTTCTTAAAATAGATAAAAATTACTTTTAAAGAAATTATATTATAGGATTAAGCTTTTTAAAGCATTTTAAAAAGTAGCATTGGGTGAGCCTGACGCATAAATTAGAAGTCTCAATGTGAATTGAGTTTCAGGATAAAACACTACATATTCCTATGACTCTGGTGATACAAACATGAACAAACATGAACAAACCGCTACTCAAAGAATGATCAACCTGCAAACCCAATCAGACTTCATCCCCAAGGTGGAAAACATCTCAGAACAGGTAGGTACAGCAGTTTGAACCGAAGTGTCAATAAATATATTTTTTAAATGATATAGTGGCAGGAGCCTCTAGATTCAATTCCTGTCTTCACCTATTCCAAATCAGTTATCTAATTGCTAAGTTTAATTATTTCATTATAAAATAAAAGTAATGATTCATTTTGAACAACACTATATTCTCCACCATGTACTTATTAAAATAGCAAAAATCCAAATCACTTACAACACCAAATGTTGGTGAGCATATTGAGTGACAGACACTTTTTTTTTTCCTGACAGAAATGCAAAATGGTATAGTCACTTTGAAATACACTTTGGAAGTTTCTTAAATAACTAAAAATACATTTATTATATACTCCATCAATCACACTCTTTGGTATTTATCCAAATGAATTGAAAACATGTATACACAAAAGTTGTTTATAGAAGCTTTATTATAATTGCCAAAACTTAAAAGCAACCAAAATACTCTTTAGTAGGTAAATTTATCACAAATAAATTGTGATACATCTGGACAATGGAATATCATTTAGCACTAACAAGAAATAAGCTATCAAGTCTTGAAAAGAACTGGAGAACATTCATAATGCAGGCTACTTTATGAAAAAAGCCAGACCACACAAGCTACCGACTGCATGATTCCAACTGTACGACATTCTGCAGAAAGCAAAACTATGGAGAAGAGAAGATCAGTGGTTTACCAGGAGTTGGGGAAGAGAAAGGAATTTGTGGGCAGAGATCAGAGTATTTTTGGAGCAGAGTAATTATTCTTTACACACTACTAAGGTAGACACATGTCATTATATATTTGTTGAAACCTGTAGAATGAGTACAACACCAGGAGTGAACTGTAATGTAAACTATGTAACTAGAGACTATGAAAATACATAAATTAGGGACTTTAGGTGCTAATGATGTGTCAATGTTGATTCATGGATGGTAACAAATATACATATGACCCTTGCAGGAGGTTGAAGTGGGGGAGTATGCATGTGTGTGGAAATTCTCCATATTTGTTGTTCAATTTTGCTATGAACTTAAATTGCCCTAAAAATAAAGTCTTTTAAAAGAAAAACAACACTGGACTCTATGTTGAAGAGATATCTCCACTCTCATATTTATTGTAGCACTATTTATAATAGCCAAGATATGGAATCAACTAGGTGTCCATCAAGAGATGAATTTTTTTAAAATGTGGTGTATACAGAAGACAGATGCGTTCTTATACACCAACAACAGACAGAGAACAAAATAAAAACCACAATCCCACTGACAAAAGCAACAAAAAAGATGACCTCAGTATCTGGCTAACCAGAAAAGTGAAAGACCTTTATAATGAAAATGACATAACACTGCTCAAAGAAATCAGAGATGACACCTACAAATGCTCATGGATTGGAAGAATCAGCATTGTTAAGATGTCCATCTTACCCAAGACAATCTACAGATTTAATGCAATACCCAGTAAATTACCAGCAACATTCTTCTCAGACTTGGAAATGACAATAAAGAAATTCAAATGGAAACATAAATGACTACATGTATCCAAAAGAATCCTCAACAAAACAAAGTGGGGGGTAACACATTTCCAGACTCTAAATTTTATTGTAAGGCTGCAATAATCAAAGCAGACGGATATTGGTACAAGAGCAGGTATATAGACCAATGGAACAAGATAGCGATTCAGGAAGCAAAACCTCAATTTCTCAACCAACTCATCTTTGCAAAAGCCTCCAGTGACAACCACTGGGGAGAGTAGAACTTCTTCAGCAAATGGTGCTGAGAAAACTGGTTGATGACATGCAGAAGATTAAAACACGACCCCTACCTATCACCATACACAAAAATCAACTCTAAATGGATCAAAGACCTAAACTTAAAACCTCCAACTATAAGAACATTAGAAAATGCAGGAGATACCCTTAAGTAAATTGGAACTTGCAACCGATTCCTAATCAAAACCCCAAAGGCCCATGCCACAAGAGGTAAGATGGACAAGTGGGACCTCATCAAATTGAAAAGCTTCTGCTAAGCAAAAGAAATCATCACGAGAGTGGGGTGACAGCCCACAAATTGAGAACAAATATTTGCCAACTGTATATCTGATAAATGTTTAACATCTAGAATCGACAAGGAACTCAAACTTGCCCAAAAGAAAACAAAAAACAGCTCTATTAAAAAGTGGGCAAAAGGTATGAATAGACACTTTTCAAAAGAAGACATAGGAGCAGCCAACAGATACATAAAAAATACTCAGCCTCTTTAGTCATCAAAGAAATGCAAATTAAAACCACACTGAGATACCACCTAACTCCAATCAGGACGGCCATCATCAATAACTCAAAAACCAACAGGTGCTGGAGAGGACTCAGGGAAGAGGGAGCGTTTCTACACTGTTAGTGGGAGTGTACACTAGTACAACCTCTGTGGAAGACTGTGTGGTGATTCCTAAAAGATCTCAAAATTGACTTCTATATGACCCACCAATCCCCCTTCTAGGGATATACCTGGATGAACTCAAATCACCTATGAAAAAGATACCTGTACATGCATGTTTATTGCAGCATTATTCACAATAGGAAAAACATGGAACCAACGGGGCTGCCCATTGAAAGCGGACTAGATTGTAAAAAAAAAAAAAAAAATGGTACATATACTCAATGGAATATTGCACAGCCATTAAGGACAAAATTATGAACTTCACAGCAACTTGGATGAATTTAGAGTCTATAACACACAGTGGTCTATCACAGAAACAAAGAACTGAGTACCACATGTACTCACTCGTAAGTGGATTCTGAACAATTGCTATAATACTACAAGAAAGGGATTGGCGGTAGTGGGAAACTGTCTGAGGAGGGAGGGGCAGGCACATTTAAACATTAAAGATACTGTTAGGGTCACACTCCCAGCGGGCCCCCCAGAATGTTAAGTCGTGCCCCCTGGGGGTGTGAGGTATCTTGGTGTGTGATCCGATGCTACCTGAAAGATGCGAAAGAATCGCACAGAAGTTAGATTAGAAAGTATAGTTTATTTCAAAGTAAATTGGAGAAAGAGAGAAAGAAAGAGGAGATTCACCTCCTCAAGGTAGAAAAGGGGACCAAAGTCAGAAAGCATAGCGACAGCCATAACTCAGAGAGAGCATGACAACACCAGAGTTTAGTAAGGCAATGGTAAAAATGACTGTTCATGGTTGAGGCCTTTTAACCTTTCCCTTTAATGGAGGGAAGGTCCTTAAGTTGATTGGGTGGTGGTCTGATCCACCACGTCATCATGAAGGGGGAGGTAAGTGCGGGTAAGTGCGGGTACTGATGTCAGGTGATGGATAGCAGGCAAATGGGTAGGGTAGTCACATGATTGCTGCATGATGGTGAGCTAGATGGGGGAAAAGGGGTGGGGTTTTCCCGTAAGACTCTTTTCATATGTTTCCAATCCACAATCTTCTTTAGCAGAAAGGTGGTCTTATTATCATTTCTATGACTTTAGCCAACTAAGGGGCCTGAAAGTTTCTTAGAGATTAGTATGTTAAACCATGAATCCAATGGTTGGACTGTTGGGCTATGCTTGTCTTGCATCTGATGGAGATTTGCCGAGGGAGTGGAGTAGGCTGTCTGAAAGCCTCCTAAAACCTGCTTTTTTGAGATTTATCTACCTCTGTCTAACTTGTGCTTGATTCAAAGTGTGTCAGGGGTAAAGTCTAAGCAAAAATGGTTATGCTGAGGCAAAAAGTCTATGTTAAACTAAGTTCATTCTCGGTTTCTATAGGTACCTCCTTTGAACTACTTGATTTCAAACGAGGTGAAGTGGCGACTAAAATGAGGCCCAAACTTTGCCTTTGCAATGACCTTTTGTGTACTTAATCCTGAATTGTGCTCATCTTTAAAATAAAAATTTTAAAAAAGGAAAAATAAAATTAAGTAAAACTTTTAAAATATAATTTCAGCTACAAAATAATTGATGTTAAAGCAAGTAATAGTAATACATTTTGAGTTTATTAAATATGTAAAAGTTAAATGTGTGACAACATTAGTACAAAAAACAGAGTGGAAGAAATGTAAATACGTACTGTTTTTAAGATCTTTAAAAATGTGATCTATATATACACAATGGAATATTATGCAGCCATGAAAAAATTAAATCTTGTCATTTGCTACAACATGAGTGGAGCTGGAAGACATTATGTTGAGTAAAATAAGTCTATAAAGAAATTGCAGGCTGGGTTTGGTGGCTCAGTCTGTCATCCCATGCTTTGGGAGGCCGAGGTGAGTGAATTGCCTGAGCCAGCGGGGTTGAGACCCACCTAGGCAACTTGGTGAGACCTCATCTCTACAATAAATCAAGAAAAAAAACTGTCGGGCGTGGTAGCACCCGCCTGTAATTCCAGCTACTTGGAAGGCTGAGTGGAAGGATTGCTGGAGCCCAACAGGTTGAGGCTGCGGTGGCTGGGAGCGGCCACTGCGCTCCAGTCTGGGAGGCAGAGTGAGACTCCGACTCAAAAAAAAAAGAAATTGCAGTACAATTTTGCAGATAGTTTTCAAATATGATATTAATAAACATGTTGCTGTATGTCACTCTCACCTATTTTTAACTCATATAGCATTCTTTTCTTGCTTAGAAACTAATATTATATAATAGTATTATTAAATGATATAAATATTAGTAAATAATAATACTAGTCAATTGTTACTTCTACAACAATTTAGTATGGTCCCCCAAATTCTTGGCAATGAGAATAAAATGACAAACTTAGAAGTTCTGTGCTTTCATGAAAGTTGAACTTTAAGGAAAAACATAAATGTTGCCCAGAAAAACAAATCTATAAATAATATGTTTATTTACTGCTCAGTGTTTTTTAAAATAATAACAACATTGGTAATGAGTGTACGAATTAATACAAATTAAAATTAGCAGTGTTAATTCTCCAGGTTGAAACCATGAGAAGAGATCTACTACTTCCATTCCCTATAATTAGAACATTTATTTTTTTAGAAAGTAGGTAATTTTAAGTTTTCTTTCTGTCTCTTTGAATATACATCTTTTTAAAAACTGAATAAGCCTCTTGTCAGCTTTGAGATCCAGAGATATCTTTCTCAAGAACTGGGAACTCTCTCTTTGAAATGTAATTATCACAAAAGCACTTTACGTACTGGTTTCTCCTGGAGAGTAGAAGACTAACCTCAGAGGTCACCTTACTTTAAGTCGCAAAACTAACTCTTGCTATAAATATGTAGTTTAATTTTCTGCTGGATAAAACCAATTAATTAACACAAATAGTCACCCTAGTTAATATGTGAATTTGCGATGAACTATGTATAACAAATAGTGCTGTCAATCTACCCGATGTGAGGACTTGTTATTGTTTTTCTTGAGACCATAAATGTAATTTATTGTATCTGCTTGGTTTTATAAAAGGGTGAGACTTCCTTCTGTCTCTGTAATCTCTTAGCTGTGACGTGCAACTCATTCTGGTTTGATTCTCATTCAACAATAAAAGTGTGTTGTTTTTCTTCTACCTTTGGGGGATTGGTTGTGGGCTGGAAGGAGATTTTATTTTTAATTATATTTCCTCTATATAGGATAGAAAGCTATGTATGCAACAAGATGTTTGTGGAGATGTGAATTTAGAGAGAAAGGTCCATAGAATTATCTCTAGGGAAATGATACATGAGTAAAGATCTGAATGTTACAAATAAACCAGCCATATAAAATTTCTATTGAGGATAATTTAAACAGTGAGAATACCATCCGAGTATCAGGTGTTCTCACTCATAAGCGGACTTTGAACAATTATCATAATTCTGTAAGAAAAGAATAGGCAGTAGCGGGAAACTGCGGGAAGGTGGGATGGCTGGGGAGGTGGGATTGGCAGTAGTGGAAATCTGCCTGAGGAAGGCAGGGGCACATCTCATCAACAAGGGCACCTGCATAATGAACATTTATATACCTAACCCTGAATTGTACCCACATCTTTAAAATAAAAAAAATTACAGAGAAAAAAAAAATCTCTCATATGATTATACTGTAAAACCAGTACTGAGATCCACATGAGAATTTGAAAATCTTTTTTCCAAATTAAAGAAGTAACGAACCAAGATCATACCCATAAATAAATAAATACATGCATACGTAAGTAGTGAGAATACCAAATATAATAGCTCTGAGACAAAGTTAAGCCTGGTCGATTTTAATAACAGAAAATAGGCCAATATATGTAAATCTTGGAGAACGAGAGAAAATGTGATAAGCAGATGAGACCAGAAAGATATATTGTCATCACGTAGGCTTGCTGTCATCAAAAAAAGCTTCTTAAAGAGATTCGAAGTGTAGTTGTTGTTTGTCTCATGGTCTTAAAAGTATTACTACGTTTGTTTCTTAGAGCATGTGCTATGAAGAAAAGAGAGCTGAAGGAAGGAGGCAGTCAGCAGAGTCTGTTATAGTTTCCTGGCAAGAAATAAGACTAGAGTAACAATGGTAGATGTTTTGCGAGGGATCAGATTTACAATTTTGGAGGTAGACAACGCCATTTGCAAATAAAGACAACAAAAAAAGAGAAATCAAGAGTAACTCCTCTGTCCTTGTCCTCTGCGTGTCTATGAATGATGATTCCATTATGCACTGTGGTAGACTGAAGAAGACTCATTTTAAGGAAAAGATAAAAAATTATATTTCAGTCACATAATATTTGAGATAACCATTAGGTATTCAAATATAGATGTCAAGTTAGCAGCAAGATGGGAGCCAGAAACTCCGAAATATACTTTAAAAGGTGAATGGTCTACATTTTAAGCCATGGGTCTGAATGATGTCATCTAGAATAGAGTAAAGCTGGTGATAAAAAATTAGATGTAAGCTGTGCCCTGAGGCACACAGACATTAAGACTAAAAAATGGAGAGAAGTCAGGAAAGGAAAATGAAAAGTCATTATCACAGTAGAAAATGAAACAATCCTGTCATGTTACCCATGCCAAAAAATGATTTGGAGTTAAAAGAAAGTTGTCAGTAGTGTCAGAGGCCATTGTGAACTCAAGTTGTGATAAGGACAGATAATTGATTTTTGCATTTGGAAAGCTGGTCATTGGTGACTTGGCTATGATCAATTTCAACAGAGTAACGAGAAAGAAAATCTAAATTGAGTGGAATAAGGAGGTGGTGGAAAAGACTGACTATAGGAAGCTTTTTTGTCAGTTGATGAGATGCTTGACTACAAAAAAGAAAAGCAGTGTTTTAGATTTTTTTTATAACAGAGACTGATTTTTATCACAGATTTCAAGTAAATTAGAGAAAGAGAAGAGAAGGGAGAAGACTCACTTCCTCAAGGTGGGGGAGGGGCTCAAAGCCAAGAAGCATGGCAACAGCCATGAATCAAAGAGCACATGGCCACACCAGACTCTAGCAAGGCAATGGCAGCCGGGTGCTTGTGGTTGAGTCCTTTTAACCATTCCCCTTGATGGGGGAAGATCACTAGGGAGATTGGGCGGTGGTCTGCTTCCACGTCATCAAAAAGGGGCAGGCAAAGGCAGGTACTGATGATGTCAGCTGATGGACAGCGGGGAGATGGATGGGTTAGTCGCATGATTGCTGCCATGGTGGGGCTTCTTTGTGTCATGTAGGTTAGCCCTGGGGAGGTGGGGTGGTTCCTGCAAACAGACTTGTTAGACATTTGCAATTTACAAATTCCCTGACCAGAGGTGGGGTGGTCATTTGGGTTGTCCTGATTGTGTATCTGAAGGAGATTTGCCTGGGGGGGAAGGGATAGGCTGCTGTTTGTCCTGCAGTAGAATGCCTGAATGCTTGCTAATCGCTACACTGACGCATAAAGACTAAAGAATCTACTCGGAAGGCTGAGGCGCGAGGATAGCTGGAGCCCAGCAGGTCGAGGCTGCGGTGGCCGGGAGTGGCCACTGCACTCCAGTCCGGGCGACAGAGTGAGACTCCAACTCAAAAAAAAAAAAAAAAAAAAAAAAAAGACTAAAGAATAAGCTGATTCTTCTAGGTTTTTATAGGCACCTTTCACTATTTTTCTAAATTTGTAATGTTCTGGAACTTTTTTGAGTAGTTTATTAAGGAGGCATACATGGGTAAAATGTTTTCTGAGACTCATGTGAAAAATTGTTTTCATTATCTTTCAAAATGCTAAATGACTTTGTTTTATATGAAGATCTTGGTGCTAGGCAGGCTCATTCACATTCTCCACTTACTTTTTAGTGTTGGATTTTGTAAGAAACTAATTGTTGGGTGTGTTTCTAAGAAACATTTTTTGCCTTACTTCAGAAGTTTTCAGAAATTGTTTTTTTGCCATTGAAATACAAAAACATATCTTATTTAGTCTATATTTGTCTTAGAACATTTTGAATATTCTTTATTTTTGCTATTTTAAAATTTTCAATTTTTAGAGATGTCGTGTCACTGTGCTGCCCAGCCTAAACTCAAACTCTAAGCTCAGGCAATCCTTTTTCTTCAGCCTTCTATTTATGTGGGATTGCAAACCTGTTTTTATATATGTGGTGTCAGATTTTTATTTTTTGTTCTGTTAAGTTTCTGCTGTACTTTCTCTATTTTCTCTTTTGGTCAAATTTAATAGATGTAGGGCAATGATGCCTGGAGAAGTCAGGTGCAAAACTCTCGGGCTCTTTGACTAGACCCTGAAATAATTTTCAGAGCAATCAGTGAAGTTTTAAAACAAAGTTTATTAGAGAAAGCAAAGGAGAAATGCAGAAGAATGTGTCCAGGGATACACACATATAAAAGATAGCTATAGCTACCTAGTTATTGATATGCTAATAGGGTGTGGCACAGGTCACTGCTGATTCAGAGAGATAACAATCTCTTCCCCTCTGATGAGTGGAGGAATGGTTTTTTCTAGAACACACATATTGCCTTTGCAGGAGACTTGCCAGACTTCTGGATACACCAGTTCATGAGCTAAAAGATGGTCTTGTTATCATTTCTTTGGCTTTTGTTCCAGTCCAGGAACCAGCTTAATGGAATATTCCTTTGGTGAGCTGAGGATTGAAGTGGATTGGGAGACCACATTGAATTCACATTCCAACTTGCAGGGCAGTCCAGTTGGTGACAAGATGTCTGGACACTTTCTTACTCAAAACTGTCTTTAGGAAATCTGTCGGCCAGGTGCAGTGGCTCACGCCTATAATGCCAGCATTTGGGGCGGTAGAGTCTAGAGGATTGCCTGAGTCCATGGATTTAAGAACAGCCCAGGCAACTTGGTGAGACCTCATCTCTACAATAAATAAAAAAATTAGCCAGGTGTGTTGGCGTATACCTGTAATTCCAGCTACTTGGCAGACTAAGGAGGAAGGATCACCTGAGTCCAGCAGGTTGAGACTGCGGTGGCCGTGAGCGTGGCTCTACACTCCAGCCTGGGTGACAGAGTGAGACTCCCACTAAAAAAAAGGAAGGAAGGAAGGAAGGAAGGAAGGAAGGAAGGAAGGAAGGAAGGAAGGAAGGAAGGAAGGAAGAAAGAAATTTGTCTATCTATGCCTAACTTGCAGTAGCTATGCTGCCTCAGGAGAATCCCAATACTAGTTTAACAAATATTTTCTCTTAAAATAACTTTCAACGACATATTACTTTTCTCCACTTTTCCTCTAGACTATTTCTCAGTGTTACAGGATTATTTTTTAGGTTTTTCCTTTAACATTTGAAGCTGTTGCTAATCCAGTTCGAGCTCATGTGTATTCCCTCAACTCCTATGGCTTCTTGTGCCTTCTGCCGAATAAGGCTACTATGTGTGCCTTTCATTAGCAAACACAAAATCAGAATTATATGGGTGAAGACATTTGGTAAAATTTAATTCCAGGATTTCTTCCCCACGAATAGAATAATTTTGCTTTTATTTTTATTTAAATTTTTTGATAATGTGTTGTTTCTTGGTGCTGTTTGAAAAAACACTGGTTCAAGACAGACCCTATGTTTTAATTCTGTTTTAATCTTCAAATTCCTTAACCACGTCTCACAATTTTAAGCTTGAAATGTGCAGATAGAAACGGTCAATAGAATTTATTTCAGTGATTTACAATCCTGTGATTACTAAACCTGTGGCTTTCTTGGATTTCAACAACCAAGACAGTTGGCCTTAAGGCAACCGTCTCCGATGCCAGGTGGGGTCTTTTGGTGCTGCACTGAAATGGTTTCATCCACTCTCTTTTTGTCTACCATTAAAAAGGATTGCTCTGGCTTCAGTTCTGCACAGTGCAGGAGCTTGATTCCATCCCACCTTCATTCACCTCCTGTTAGGAGGGATGGATGAATTTGGCTGGAGGGAGCAGAGATGGAGCAACAAAGAGGAGAGTTTGTAAGTGACCTGAAGAAGGATGAGGAGCAAAAAAAAAAGAAAATGGCAGACAGGAGAGAGAGAGACGAGAAAGACAGAAGCTGGTGCCGCCCTACTTTCCGTCTATGCAATGCCGGCTATTGCTGAGCTTAAGACCCTGTGCTGGGAACCAGACGATTATGACTAGGCTGCCGTGCAAAACCCATGGATACCGTGGCTCACGTCGCAAATAAATTTTAGAGCAGCCAGCAAAGATTGTTAGAGAAAGAAGGGAGAAAAGAAAAGGAGACATGCCAGATCTGCCATGAGTGAAGGAAACCATGCCTTTTGCTATTTACAGTAGAACTGATATACCTTCAGAATGATTAATATGCTAAAGAAAGTGGAGCCCAGGTAAGCCACTACTCTGGAGATTGATATCTCTGAACTCCTGATGGAAGGAGAGGAGGAGAGATGGTCTTTTTCCACCCACCTTGTCTTTTTTAGGAGACTTGCGAGATATTTTCAATTCACAAGTTCCTGAGACAAAAGGTGGCCTTATCATTTCTATGGCTTTAGTCAGTTAAGGAGTGGTATTTGGCCTTTCATCTTTGACAGGGAACCTGAAAGTGTTTTAGTGATTATTATGCTAAACCAAACAGTGAACTGAAAGGCTGGGCTGTCCTAGTCCTGCATCTGATAGAGTTTCCTTTTGATTTGCAGAGGGGGTGGGTTAGGCTGCAACTTGGCCTGCAGTAAAATGTAATTTTAACAATGTCTGACCGGTTCCTAGAACTTATCTATGAGAAATGTATTTGTCTATGTCTAACCTGTGCTAGCTACCCTGCCCCACTGCCACCATCCCTTCATAAATGTACACAGAGTAAAAGGGAACAGACAACAGCCATAGACGCAGCATAAAAACTAAAAATATGCTCTCTATTGTGTGTGAGTCATCTTGCAAACTTAGGATTCCTAATATGAACATAATTCAGAGAGATGGCTCTATGCCAGCTTCTATTTATTAAGAAAAAGGGAAACAGTCTTTTTATAAATGTTTTAAATCATATTGAAATTACTGTATTTGGTCGTTCTATCAATCGCATGTTAGTTTTCAAGTTCCCCCGGTGACTTGAATCTATGTCAAGACACATTAATAATTTAGTTGGGGAACTAGAAATTAAAGTGCATCTGACCTTGAGAACTTTATAAAAACATATCTTCTTAGATAAAATTACTCCATTTCATAAAGCATATCATTATTGTTCATAAATTAGAATCATGGGAATGAGAGGATGAGAGAAGGATGCAATGTGTTTGAATATACATATCTATCTCTCCTCTATCTGTCTATCTATCTATCCATGCATCTTCTGCTTTACAAATCTAGTGTGTCTCTCATTAGCAATCGCAAACTCAGAATTATATGGGTAAAGAAATTTGAAAAAGCCGTGATATTTTTAGGCTATGACCTACCTAGTTAAATCAAGTAGGAGAAGGCAGACTTGAGCCTAATTAATCAGGAGTCTGGATACAAGAACCAACACTCAGTATCTCTCAGCAAATAACATGTCATTAGCTACTGCCACTAGTAACTGGGGATTCTTGTTGGAAATATGATTAAGAAAAATCTAAGCAAATTGAAATGATTGACTGTTATTGATAATAAATAAAAGGCTAAAGGATCAGAGCTGGGAACAAAGGCCAAGGATGCTATATCATCAAGAGTCATTCAGGGAATTTCACATGCTGGGTTGACTGTCGCTACCGTCTGTGTATGATTGACTGTGTATGATTCATTAAATTCTTCTTCACGTATGTCAAGATTTGTGCAGCTTTGAAAGTAGTAGCTTCATGATTGAGGAGAGGCTGAAAAACAAGCAACATATGTGTGTAGTTTTCAAAAGCTAATGAAATACACATTGTCTCTGAAAAATATTCTTATGAACAGTTGATCAAATATATTGAGGAAAGAAGAACTGTTGAGAATGCCAGAAGAATCAGCCTGATGAACAGGGAGAATAAGCGACTTTCTATACTGGAAAATTTCAAGGGCCACAAAAGCCTCCACAGAATTCTATAGTATTCCTCAAAATTTCATTCCCCTGTTCACTTAACACAAATTGATAATAATATATCATTCTTGTCAAACTGTATATTCCTAGAGTGAAGAATGGTGAAGATGGTGTTTTCTAGGGGGAAAAAAACAAATAAAAACACTTGAAACGATTATCAGTCATGGAAATGTTGAAATGGTTTGTTTAACTTTTCCTCCCTGTCTTTATTAGCTCAGTGCTTGAAACGCTGCAGATTCGCAGTGAATATTTGTATGACTTTTACTCAGAGTAAACATAGAAGCAGAAATCGGGTTGTAGAACAAAGTACCAAATTACAGTAATTCTTAGGGGAATGAGTGAAGTGCATTGTGTCAGGGGCATGCATGACAATAAGACTTAGTGCGCTGAGTACAAGACCTGTCTGCTTTGCAATATGATTGTAGACTAGAACATGATAAATACTAGGTCCCTTTAGAACACTGTATACGGCCCTCTGACGATTCTCCTGAAAGATTCACCTTGTGTGTGCAACAAGCACCCACACCTCACTTGTCACTTCATCCTTCAAACTGAAATAGTCCCTTAGGTTGTCCATGCGTGGGTAAAACAAGAATCAGTCTAAGCACCAGCATTTTTTCTATCAGTACATTAAGATCTTCAGACTAAGTCTAAAAATAAAACTGTATTTTATTCACTCCCCAGTGCTTCTAGTCTGAGAAAAACAATTGGTATCATCAGTAAATGAGTCATGTTAGGAGAGGCCAGACACTCAGCATCTTGTCCTGGAAGCCGGCCTGTGCCCTGTTCAGATAATGAAATCCCTGGAAAATTCCATGATGCATTTTGTCTACAAAATAGTTTTATTCAATTCATAAAATTCAGAATACCAGGCAAGGCTGAACGAGGAAGGTTCAATTTGGGCAGTTAGGGAATGCCTGTGATGACTGATTAGGAATTCTAAGCTTTATTGAAGTAACCTTTCAAATATCCTTCAAAATTATTTCTATACATTAAACTTAATATGCCATACTCTGTATGAATAGAAATACAAGATACGGCTGGGCTCGGTGGCTCAGCCTGCCAATCCCAGCACTTTGGGAGTCCAAGGCAAGTGGATTGCCTGAGTCTGAGGGTTCAAGACCAGCCTGGGCAACTTGGTGAGACTCCATCTCTACAATAAAACTAAAAATTAGCCAGGCGTGATAGCCCATGTCTGTAGTTCCGGCTACTTGGAAGGCTGAGGAGGAAGGATTGCCGGAGCCCAGCACGTCAGTGCTGGGGTGGTGGTGAGTGGGCCACTGCACTCCAACTGGGCGACAGAGTGAGACTCCAAGTCAAAAAAAGAGAAAGAAGGAAGGAAGGAAGGAAGGAAGGGAGGAAGGGAGGGAGGAAGGAAGGAAGGAAGGAAGGAAGGAAGGAAGGAAGGAAGGAAGGAAGGGAGGGAGGGAGGGAGGAAGGATCTTTTTGAAGATGTTCGTTCCCTTCCATAGATTCCACTAAATCCCTATCATGTATCACTTAATTACTTGAAAAAGTATACCACTGTGTTTACTTATTACATTTGCTCTCTCTGTAACTGAAATTGTCATCCTCTGTGAGGTTAATTTTCTGCTTTTTGTACCCAAGTTATGACTGGACTTTAGTTCCGCGGGAAGGGATAGGTGCTATAATCTCCTTTTATAGAAAAAGCGTAAATTCTTAACAGTTGGGTTAGTTGAAAACCAATTCTCCTATTAGAAAAAACATTAAGGCCCTCCTATTTCTGATTTAAAAACATTAGATGTTTTTCGTGGGAGCCACAGCCCATCATCACGTGGGACCTCAAGGCCGTTAAACAGCAATGGAAGAGTTGCCCCTTTCTTTATTTTGCAGCCACTTCTAGTTTCTTGAGAATTCTTGTATGGGGGCATAAAGGTATTGCAATTCTCATAGTCATCTGTCTAAAAGAGTGTCTTTTTGCTTCATGATATTTCTGTGTAAACACATGACCGTGATCTATCTAGAGAGATGCCTATCTTCTCCCCCCAAAACAAAGAATTAAAAATTTCAAAAGTGAGCACTCTATTCTCATTTTCTATCTTTCACTTTACAATATGCATCAGGTTCCAGTGGGTGAGAAAGGTAGGCTGATAAAACACTTGCAAGGCAGTGAAAATGTTTTCAGCCTGATAGATTCAAAAATACATCTGCAAGGCCAAAAGGAAATATATTATACCGAGTACACCAGGAAAAGTGCTCCCAAGATAGAAAACCAAGGTTCCCTGCTCATTTCTGCCGAAAACAGCTTTAAGGCCTTCATTCTTCTTTTTTTGTAGCTAATACATTGCCAAAACTCTGCAATTATCACACATGAGTAAAGCAGTGAAAATGTGCTATGCTTTCTACAGCAATTCTCAGCTATCCTTGATAATAATAATGGTGATGGACAGGAGTTTTATTTCTGGAAGCACAGTCAACATGTAAAACCAAATTATCAGATTTCAGGGCCAAAAAGAACATTTTGTTGGATGTACTAGTTATAAATCATTCCTCCCAAGAATACTAGAAGTTGTGGCTTTTAGCAAAGAAATATATCAACTGTAGTTTAATATTGATTTTTTTTCCCTTCAGAAATGCATTTCAGCTAAGAAGACCCCAAAGCTTAGTAAATCTGCATGCGATTCTTATGCCGGCTATAATTACACTTTATCCCTTATTTAACTGAGAAACGTTTGAGACAACTCATTTAATTTATTCTTCCAAACCTGACTTGCTGTTTATAGGAGTGCATTATAAGGATTGTGGCATTGGATTTATTGGGAATATAGGAGTGTGTGTATTAGAGAGAGTGAGTAATCCCAAATGAACGCAGACTCCAGAAATCCCTTATCAAGAGCCTTCCATCAATAACTGTCTAATACTTAGGTTACCATACTTTGTAATGTGTGGCTCGATCACTCAAGCCATAATCGACTGGACTATGTTTAAGTACCTGGCCAAAAAACACCCTCTGATAGGCTATGTGTATGTCTTGTTGGATTTTTGTCTTAAAATACAAAGGAAGAAATTAAAACAGCAGATAAATATTGAATCTAGAGCTATGTAGATGTCATAAGAAAATGGAAGTTATAAATAAGCATAAGTCTTAAAGTAGAATGAGCTATATTAGCACTATCCCCTGAAACTTTTTCCATGACATTCATAGGCAAGAATAATAATTTCTGGGTTAAATTAAGTTGAAAGTTGTTTTCTTTTTTTAATTTCAAGCCTTCTGAGAATGTTTTACACACATTTATGAATTTTGAATCTCTATGGAGGGTAAAACTCAAAATTTTGGCTGTATGTATCAGGTTATTTTATAAGTAGATGTGTTTCATAGAATACTAGATTTATATGTGTACTGTTTGGAAAATACAGAAATAGTGAAAATAATGTGAGGAGGAAAGAAATAGAAATAAAAGAACATTTTTCTTTAATTCAGAGTCACTGAATTAACCCACATTTTTGCAAAAATATAGTTGACTGAAATTAAGAGCAGTGGACACAGGTTTTGTGAGGATGGAAAGATACCATATCACTGCTCTATTACCTTGCTTAAAAGATCTTGAGTGCTACTGCATTGCACTTCACATTTATGAAAATCTGAATTCACTTGCCGAAAATTTGAATTCTCTCCTATTATTTTCTAATCCTTATAAAAACACTTATAAATTGAATATGTGAGATAAAACGTGGAACAACTTATCTTGTTCAAAGTTCCAACTAAGTACAGACTCTTGCTCTAGTTAAGTACACATAGTCAAGCAGACCTTAAATGAAAGCACAAAGTGTGGAGAAAACAAACACAAGCTTGATCGTTGCCTGCTGCCTTTCCTCGAGCTATCGTTGAAGAAATGGGAGCCTTCTAGACAGTGGTGCCATTGAGGGTTGGAGTTCTCCTACAGGTAGAGAAATAAAGTTGGGAAAGGCAGGCCTTGTTCTGGGGTAATTTATGGCCACCAAGCCAAAGCTGTCCATTAGGCTTAGTTTCACTGCAGGGAATAGTAATTAACCATTATCATTCTCTATGTCTTTCTTCTAAGAGAACTCCCATCACCACCAACAATATGATGCAAACTCATTGAAGGTGGAAATGTCCCCAATTAAAAAGTCCTGTTTACCAGTTTTCTTTGTGGATGTGTGTGAACAATAAACTATTAACACAAGCAGAAGGGCGGGGATTCTTGGAAAGCCCTTTCTGCCCTTCATTTATTTCTACTTTCAGTTCAGAGTGTGGGTGGGAAGACTTAAGTGCCATGAGCTATTTTCAGGAGTACACGGCCAAGGTTCTTGCACAAAGCAGATCTATCATGTCTAAGAAACTACTAAACCTACGTCAGAATGCACCCCCCTCCATATTTCTGACTTCAGAGAGTCAACTCTTACATGAAGATTATTTTCCTTGTATATTCAGTTTACTATTAATTATCTTGAGGGTTCTTTTTACTGCCTAGTTCCTAACCAGTATAGAGGGGGATAGTTAGTCCTGCAAGATATAACAGAATGGCAAAAACGCTGAGGAATGACGTGTTACTCCAGACTGCTCCAATGTCATGGCCATAAGGCATTCATGTTTCTAACAACGAATGGGTTTAATATTGCCTTCTACTTGGAGAACTCGGGCATCTAATAAGGGCCGTTGGGCTACTGAGACTCGGGCAGCATTTTCTAATACATGACTACAATTTCATCATGTACTTAACACAGTCTTTTAATTTGAGTTTGATGGGGAAGTCAATTCCCATCAACTTGTTTCCTATTTAACGGTTACAGAATTCTACTCATTAAAAATATTGCTTCATAATTAAGAGGAAGCATTTTTATAAAGAAACATTTGCTTTCAGGACCCAAATACAAGAAAACAAGCTGTCCCTGAGATCCATGTCAAAACTGGGAGGATCCTAAATATGTTACATTTCATGTAACTAACACACAGGGCAGAGACTGTGATTTCTTGTTCTTCCGTCACCTTTAAGGAATTGTTGAAATTAATCCAAACAATGTTTTAATTCTATTTTTATGTTCTATTCTGGGATTGCTGTAGATAATTTCTATTAATATTTAGAGATTACTGTAAGAAGGCATGTTGCATGTTTAAAAATTTTCTATCTATACATATAATATTCCCTAGAAATCTAACATGACTTTGTGCAGAATGAATTAAGAAAAGGAAACAAATCTTAGAACAAAAAATTGCATAATATTTAAGAAGGTTTGAATATAGCAGGAGAAAATAAATCGGATGAATATATTACAACTCTTAGTCCTATAAGATATGCTTATAGCTATAACTAGCTATCTACTAACATAAATATTGGTAGACATATTTTCAACCAGAATGTTACAAAAACTTGAGTTTTGGAATGCAATCAAGAAACCCATGTGTCCCTCTCACCCACTACGACTTTAGAGTTTATTCAGAGAGAGAAATGTATCTACTACCAGTGGATGAAAACACTGGCAGACCCCCATATCTTATCTTATTATGTATAAATGATACACTTTGACGTTAACTCAAAGGAAAGAACCAGATTTTCCTACTGGGTCTAGTTTCAGCTTATTAATTCCACTTGCTGCAGACTTCTCTGGTTCTAGAGTATGAGGAGGAAAGCAAGGAAAGGCAGATCACAGGTCTTCACTGCTCGCCTTGTCTTTGTATTATTTGGCATTTGTTGACAATTAAGGAAGGAACCTTCACACATGAGAGCATCCCTGGTTCTCTGGAGGATTCTGCGTGGTCCTTCAGATTTTGACACCCAGACAGATTGTTTCAACAGGTTACTCCTGCTTTTTCCTCAGACTCTGGTTTCTGTCTCGCTATTCCTCTTGGACTGTCTCTGCTACAGGCAGCACTTTTTTTTTTTTTAGCAGAAACCCTACTAGACATGTTCCCATAAAAATGGCATCATGGGCTGAGTGCCATGGCCCACACCTATAATCCCAGGACTTTGGGAGGCCGAGGTGAGAGGACTGCCTGAGCCCACAGGTTCGAGACCAGCTTGAGCAACTTGGTGACACCTCATCTTTACAATAAATCAAAAAATTCACTGGGCATGGTGGCACATGCCTGTAGTTCCAAGTACTTGGAAGACTGAGGTGGAAGGATAACCTGCGCCCAATAGATTGAGGTTGCAGTGTCCATGAGCATGCCACTGGACTCCGGCCTGGATGACAGAGCGAGAGATTCCAACTGAAAAAAAAATGGCATCACGCAATATGCCACCAGTGGTTCTATATATGGTTCCCAAGTTTCACATCCCTGGACTGTCTTCTGGAGGGATGTGCAACTAGTTCTCCTTGAACAACGCTCAACTTTGTGACACCAGTTGCTGGGGCCATTGCCATCCACCGTGTTTTTAGACTAGTGCATTATGTTTATTGAAACACACCAGAGCATTTGAAAAAGTATTGATAGTGTTTATAGTTGCTTCTTAGTCTTGGTTGCATGAAAGCTTTGCATTTCTCTCTCTATATATTTTTCAGATTTTCTATTACATATACATATTATGTTTAAAACATTTTTTTAAGTAAGGACCAAAGCCAAATATAGTGCATATGGCAGTTAACCCAATGTTTTAACTAGATCATACTACTTAATATATAAAAGATTTTGAGAAACACTCCAAGAATTGGAGTAGATGAGTTTAGATAAGAAACACAAATCTAAGTATGAGGAAATATTTTAGACCAATTGTATGTTCAAAAGACCCGAGATGATAAGGAAGACAGATCACTTCCAAATACATAGAAGTTCATAAAGAAATAAAGAAGAAGTCAGTAATTCTAACTTATTTTCATAGGTATCATATTTATAGCCCAGAATATTATCTGGCATAAAAATAAGGTCCAATAATTACATTTTCCACGGATAAATAAACCATTGAATAAATTACCTATTTGGTTCAATATGAGAAAGACAGAAAAGAGGGTCAAGGCTTTTTAAAAATAAAAACATGATATATCTCTAATATGTGGCATTGTCTATCTATAGCAGGGGCACTGTATATATACTAGTACATTAAAACAAGCACACACACACCCTTATGCAAAAAAATTCTATAGCCTAGGCTATTAAAAATAGTTTTTCTCACCAAACATGATAGAATTAATAATTTCCTATTCAAAACAATATCCTCCTAATATATGTTCTAGGGGAAAATGGAGAGATAAAATTGCAAGAGTACACTTTTCATTAATAAAAATATTTATAAAAATGTTTTATAAATCTATGAATATGTGACAATCAGTGTATGTGTTTTACATATACACACATTTACTTTTAATTACAATGGTAAATACATACATATAGAAATAAAATGAATTGTCTGTATTTATATGTAGCATGAATATGTATGTATTATGTCATATATGATATCCAGAATGAATATATGTAGAGAGATACACAAAGGATCAAGATATACCCACAGAAATATATAAGCTTTGTATATATACATATATATTTACACACACATATTATACATGTATGCTAATAAAACTTATACAACATAGGGTAAAATAATTTCAGTGATAAATGAAGAAAAAGTAATAAACTCTGACTGAGTTGGTTAAAGCATGGAAATATGAAGAGCCTATAGTTTTCAAGGGCAATTATTCAGAATGTTGGAAAGATTTAAAGCTCAAGAAAAACCTATAAAAATATATGTATAGTAGATTGATAGGGTGAGGAAGAATGAGAGCTTTCATGCTGTGTCATAGCTGGGTAATATCCCATAGATGTCAAGGACATTGTTGGCAGGTTACTGATTTGACCTGCTTCCTCAGAGTTGATGCTGGTATTGTCCTAGTCCACTCAAGCTACAGCATAGTGAAAAGTCAGCTGACACCTGATTTCTTAAACTCTTGTCTCTGGCTTCTCAGGTAACATATTTCCAACTAATTAAGCTGCATCTCAAGGAGCAGCATGCTTCATCAATCAGGATATTTCATTTACAAGTAAACAGGAAACCGTGGTAAAATATCATGAAGGAGTGAATCCACCAGTTATGCCATCTGTTGTCCTAGGGTTAACATTTTGTTTTGTTTTTCTTTCGCTGTCAAGGTAGGTGCCTGCTTTGTATATAATTTCCAGAGTCTATGTGTTTAGTAGATGGGATTGAAATTTGAGATGCCAAGAATATGCCTATATAGTCTAACCCCTGCCCATTTTTATGCATTAAAATGTATTTAATCAGCCGGGCTGGGTGGCTCAGCCTGTAATCCCGCGCCTTTGGGAGGCTGGGGTGAGTGGATTGCCTGAGCCCGTGGGTTCAAGACCCGCCTGGGCAGCGAGACCTCATCTCTACAATAAATCAAAAAATCAGCCAGGCGTGGAAACGCATGCCTGTAATTCCGGCTACTTGGAAGGTTGAGGCGGAAGGATCAACGGAGCCCAGCAGGTCGAGGCTGCGGTGGCCGGGAGCGGCCACTGCACTCCAGTCTGGGCGACAGAGTGAGAGTTCAACTCAAAAAAAAACAAAAACAAACAAAAACAAAACAAAACAAAAAAATGTATTTAATCCATTGTGTGTACTTATAGTGCATGTCGGGGAATTGAAGAAATACATGGGGCCTCTGTTTTTCAGTTCCAAGTTGTAGAGAGACTATATGGGCCTAAACAGCACTATATATCAAAGTGATTTTAGTGATGATCTTTTAAGAGATCTAAGATGTGCTGGTGGTGGTGGCTTCCTCTTTAAATAGTTAAAATTATTTCCCTTGTTTTGGATGATTTCTCAGGAATGTTCATTGTACCTTCAAACAGTTTCAAGGTGGTTTTCTGATTGTTATCACAGCAATCTGTTTGTATAACACACGTGAAAAATAAAGTCCAGAGATTTAAATATGGGTTTTTTCATGTTCTAAAGACAGAGCAGTGAGAATAAAGCAGATATTCTTATTCCAAGTCTACACTATTTTAGTTATACCCAAAGGCATCAAAGTTATGCAGTGGGGCATTGCCTGTCTACTACGACTAGTTGTTAGATAATTAAATTTGTTAAAAGTCAGGACTTGGCATACTAGCACAAGGGCAGGATGGCCAGACCCTGGAGGGAGGGAATGAGTAGGGGGGAACGTGGCAACACAATAGGAAACTGTCCCACAACCAAAGGGAGAGAAGGTCAAATACAAACCCATACTTCACCTTCATGTAGCCTAGTTATGTAGTTAACCCTCACTTGCACCCCACAACTCTAAAATTAAAAAGTCAGAATTTTATTAAAAATTGTCTGGAGAATTTGTCTCCTATAGTGATAAAACAATCCTTCGAATATAGCCATCTTTTCTTCCTAAAAAACACTGAATGCAGATTTGAGATTTAAAACATAGTGTAGCCAATCCCATGAAACCCAAATCTTTTTTAAGGGTTTATTTAAAATTCACACTCAAGTGAGAAATTATTCACAGAAGCTAGTGAAATTAAACAACAACAACAAAAAACTTTTAAAATTACTGCAAAACTCTCTCCAAGTTCAAAAGTTTTTGTTCACAGAAGCTCAAAACCTTTGTGTAAGTTTTCACTTCTGCTCATTTTAATTATTAGAGCTTCTGATATTTACTTTCTTTGGTATGATATTTAGTTGAGTTGTGTGCTAAAGCTACTCTAATTATTAAAAATAATTCAGAGATCTGATTCTGTCCAATACCTTCATTTTGTTTCTGACACAAACTATTCTCTTAGTTTTCAGAACCAACAAAGTTTGCAGAAACACAAAAGTTAATTCTAATTAATCTTAACATTTCAGCAAAAACCATTTCAAAATTAAAGTGAGGGCTGGTTTTCTTCAATATTCCATGTGTTATAGTTAAAATATCTTTGCCTTCATATAGTATCTCTCTTTCTTGCCGAAAGCATTTGTGTGTGTGGGTGTGTGTGTGTGTGTGTGTGTGTGTGTGTGTGTGAATATGTGTGCATGTGTGTATAAATAGCAGCAAAACAGTTGAAATTACAGTAGTTAAGAGAACCTCAATCTATGTGGTTTTGGAGTGCCTTTTTTATAATCAATTGACTTGACCACAACAATCATTTTAAAAGCACTACTAACTTTTTAATGGAACCCTGAAGTGAATTATGCTGTAATATGAATAATCTCTTCCATATGTAAAGGTGTATTTCCTAATTCAAATATGCAACCTGTGTAATCAGCTTTCATTAACTAAAGCACATTTTATATGCATGACCTTATCTTTATAATAACTATCAAATAAATAAATGAATCTTTGTAGTAAGTTTAATTTTATCCTTCCTCTTCGAAGTCCAGAAGTGCATACCTGCCAAAGACTAACTTCATACAATGTGTCAGGCAGGTAAACTCTTGGGAAATAACAGTGTTGAACAGATCAGGCTGCCATGAAACTATCAGCAAAGAGGCCACTTTTTCAGCATCTGAAATTACCAAGCTGCAAATGCAAGTGGATTCCAATTATTGCAGGCTTTTCTTTCTATTCATAAACAGGAAGCAATCACTGTCAGTGCCATCACCATGAACTATGAGTGGCAGTGATGTGTGAATACAGAGACAGTCACACCAAAGTCAGCTACAGCAGGGGTTGTGAGGAAGGGTCAGAATTGTGGAGACAAGGGGAAGCTAAAAAAGTGACATGTTTGGGCAAAAGATAGATGGATGGAGTTTTTTTCCAAGGACCCTAGGGTTTACAATTTAAGAAGAGGTGACAAGGCTTTAGAGAAAGAATGATTAGCTCAGTCTTGCTGCCATAAGGCAATAAATGCAAATATATAATTTACCTGAGGTCTTTATATAAACTTAAACATAATAACAACCAAGCAGCAATGCATATATAGTAATATAAAAAAAACACTTTGAGAAATAAAAGTGTATATTTTTCATATTGTGTTTTGAATGTTCCGTGAAAATAGAAGTATTGATCTTTGAAGAAATGTGTCATTTGTTGACTACTTTGGAACAAATGGGAAACTGATAGTTTCTAGTAAAGGAATTGATTCTACTATAAAACTGAAACACAGGCGTCAAAGAACGTGAAACCAGACAGGTATAGACATGTAGAAAATCATGAAATGACTTCATTCTTTCTGGAAAAAGTTTATTACAGAGAAATCAGAAATCTCAATCTCTGTCTTTCTCTCTCCTATGACCCTCTCTCTCCCCTTAACCATGAAGCTGTACTGAGCAAATGTCAGTCTTCTGCGTTCAAAAGGCATGCAAAAATTAGATGGTTAGGCTGGGCGTGGTGGCTCAAGCCTGTAATCCAGCACTTTGGGAGGCTGAGGTGAGAGGATTGCCTGAGTCCAGGTGTTCAAGACCTGCCTGGGCAACTTGGTGAAACCTCATCTCTACAATAAGCCAAAATATTAGCCAGGCGTGGTGGCACATGCCTGTAGTTCCAGCTACCTGAAAGGCTGAGGCTGAAGGATCACCTGAGTCCAGGAGGTCGAGGCTGTGGTGGCTGTGAGCATGCCACTGCACTCCATCCTGGGTGACAAGAGTGAGACTTCAACTCAAAAAAATAAAATGAAAAATAAAAATAAAGGAGGTTTCCATGAACTATCACACTTTACCTACCTAAGAAAGAGAAAAGGTGCTGGGCTCGGTGGCTCACGCCTGTAATTCCAGCACTTTGGGAAGTGGAAACTGAGAGGATTGCCTGAGCCCATGGGTTTGAGATCCACCTGGGCAACTTGGCGAGACCTTGTCTCTACAATAAGTCAAAAAATTAGCCGAACGTGGTGGCATGCACCTGTGGTTCTTGGAAAGCTGAAGTGGAAGGATGGCCTGAGCCTAGCATGTTGAGGCTGTGGTGGCTGTGAGCATGCCACTGCACTCCAGCCTGGGTGACAGAGTGAGACTCCAACTCAAAAATATATATATATGCTAAAAAAAAAAATGGATGGTTAGACAGGCAGGGTTAAGCACAGCCCAGCAAGGTGAAAATATCACATTTTATACCTGGAAGACACATCAAAAATTATCCAATTCACTGCTCTATTTTATTTATTTATTTTTTTGAGAAAGCAGGGTTTATTGAGGACAGAAAAGTTCCCACCGTGGGAGGGGACCTGAAGGGGTTGCCGCCACTACTATATTTTAAAGTGAATAAACGATGACCTGGGGAATAGAAGCAGACACTCTTTTACCAATGACGAATGATCAAAGCACATATGACTCAGGCATGTTTTCATTTTAGAAGACTAAGCATATTTTGAAATTTATAATATTTCAATAGACATTTCTGACCTTGTGTGGTAGACTACTTGTCTTGACTTTCTAGCCAGGCTGTCAGCCCAAACCACTAAATTGGCCGTAACGTGTCACCTGAGCCAACCAAGGGAATCTTGAATACATCCATCTAGGTTTTTCCACGAGGGAAAGAGTAAGATGTATTCAGGCATTCTGGAAAAAAGTTGATGCTCAGGAATTCAAACGTATCAGTGATGGAGAGTGTGAAACAGCGTCTACGTTAACTCAGCCATACCGAAAGGGAAGGCACTGGAGTCTAGGAAGGCTGCACACCCAACCTCAAGAGGTCAAAGAGGCAGATGTCAGTCATAGCCCCCTTTCGATATGACCATCATTTTCAGGACAGACAATGACTTGGTGTGCAGTATTCTCTGCAAGGTGGATTGGTAAATCCTAGCCAGAAAAACTGCTCTCCAGGGCTTGAGCCCTCTTTATAATTGATGGTAACTGGTACGAGACAGCCTAAAGAATATGTGCCCATGCAGATACCACGCACAAGAACCCTTTTATCCTTAAAGAAAAGTGAGACTTGAAGAAATCCTGATTTTTCTAAGGGGAGTGTGTGTGCAAATATGTAAAGAAGAGACATTTTGACAGAATTAAATCATTCTACATAAGAAAACATATTGGAGAAAAGAGACATCCTGGAAGCTGAGGAAAGCCTGCAAAATTATATAGAGATGCAGAATAGAAGGACGTTTGGGGACAGGGGTAGGAGAGGCTTTGAGATAAAGAAACAAGCAGATAAGGTGAGAGAGAGAGAGAGAGAGAGAGAGAGAGAGAGAGAGAGAGAGAAAGCAGACTTACCTTTGTAGAACTTGAGTTCACTTTTGTGTGGTGGATTGTAAGGTTACCTATGCCTCTGTCTTCTCAAAGAACTACTGACCCAACAATGCTTTGGGGAATGGATTGATGTGGCTTGCTCGGATATGGTGAGGTGCTGAGGCAGATTTCCAGATCAGGAACGCTTGAAGCCTGAGCTACAGAGTGTGTGGAGACAGACAGAGGATATGATCGGAAGAGGCATCCCTAAGAAGAGAAGAGCCATAGTGGTGACTGAAAGGACAGACCGAGAGTGGGAAGCTATTTTTCATCTTGTTCTTAAACCCTGACACAATGATGAGAAAGCAGAAGCTATGCTTTTGGAGAAATGCACCCTTTAGGTAAAATTAACCTTACCGACTTCGTCTTTTCAGAAACAGACTTCCAGGTATCAGAGGTATCTCATCGTGGCAATCAAGCTTGCCTAGAGTGAAGGGCATTTACAAGGCCTAGGACATCATGCATTGGGCAAGGACTGTAAAGGTCATGAAACTTGTCATTACAAAAGTTATGACCGCTCAGAGGTGAGCAGGTGGGGATTCGATCTTCCGGTAAATCGGGCCCTAACTACAGGGACGCCAAAGATCCCCCCAAGCTACCCACTGGGAATGCCTAGGAGATAAGGGGAGGTGCACCCTCCACTAGGTTTAAAGAATGTCGTTCGGGAAGGTGCAGGAGAATTAGAATTCTTGTCACGCCCTTCTCTTGGGGTTATGATGATGTGGGCGAACATTAATGGCTCTCTGTGTCACAGGATCTCCAAGACATCCACAGGTGGCCAATAAGGAAGCCACAGCAGTCATGTGCAACATCTCCAAGAAAAGGATTTAAGCCAGGACTCTGGGGGGCTACAAGGCCACACTCCCCTCGAGTGTAGGCCTACTCCCTGTCCGTGGCGGGCGAAGCTTTCTTCAATAAATCTTTTCTTCTCTCACCTCTGTGTGTCGCAGTTCTTTGCATCTACTCGGATCTCCGGGTTCCCAGCGCGCACCTCGGGCTGGTCAGCCCCAGCGCTGCTGCGCGCCTCCCTGCAACTCTCTCTCTATCCATCTCACCCTCACCCTCACCTTGTCCGTCCCCTAACAGTGACCATCTCCAGAATCCTCATCAGACCCTCAGCTGTCACCCCAAGTTTTAATTAGGTATTTCTTTGTCTTGAGATTTTTTTTTTTTTTTTTTTTGAGTTGGAGTCTCACTCTGTCGCCCAGACTGGAGTGCAGTGGCCGCTTCCGGCCACCGCAGCCTCGACCTGTTGGGCTCCGGTGATCCTTCCGCCTCAGCCTTCCACGTAGCCGGAATTACAGGCGTGCGCTACCACGCCCGGCTGATTTTTTTTGATTTATTATAGAGATGAGGTCTCGCTGCCCAGGCGGGTCTCGAACCCGCGGGCTCAGGCAATCCACTCACCTCAGCCTCCCAAAGGCGCGGGATTACAGGCTGAGCCACCGAGCCCGGCTTTGTCTTGAGATTTTTAAATAAAATATTTACTTCAAGCCGGGCTCGGTGGCTCAGCCGGTCATCCCGCGCCTTTGGGAGGCTGAGGTGAGTGGATTGCCTGAGCCCGCGGGTTCAAGACCCGCCTGGGCAGCGAGACCTCATCTCTACAATAAATAAAAAAAATCAGCCGGGTGTGGTAGCGCATGCCTGTAATTCCAGCTACTTGGAAGGCTGAGACGGAAGGATCGCCAGAGCCCAGCAGGTTGAGGGTGCAGTGGCTGGGAGCGGCCACTGCACTCCAGTCTGGGCGACAGAGTGAGACTCCAACTAAAAAAAAAAAAATTAAAATAAAATATTTACTTCACATTAGAAAACAAGTTTATGGAAATGTGCGCTCAGGGTTTTTATATTTTATTGGGATCCCAGGAATGTAGAATATAGCACCATGTATCTCAGGGAAAATTAATTAATAACCTTTGTTGCTCCACAAATGTAGCCATGGAGAATATATCAAACGTTGACCTAAGAGTAGAGTAGTGATGAATTCACACAAATTTCAAATATCAGGTCCAGGTTAACTTCCATCAGCCCTTGCAACTACTACATAAAATCATGAACCTCTATACCTAAGGAAGCTAGAGCCAAATTATGCAATGTTTAGTTAAGAAAAAAATTGTTGCTGGGCGCAGTGGCTCAAGCCTGTAATCCCCGCACTTTGGGAGGTGGAGGCAAGAGGATTGCTTGAGCTCAGGGGTTCGAGACCAGTTCGAGACCAGCCTGAGCCGCATGATGAGACCTCGTAACTACAATAAATCAAAAATTTAGCCAGGCGTGGTGGCACGTGCCTGTGGTTCCAGCTACTTGGAAGGCTGAGGCGGAAGGATCACCTGAGCCCGGTATGTCGAGGCTGCGGTGGCCATGAATGTGCCACTGCACTCCAGCCTGGAAGACAGAGTGAGACTCCGACTCAAAAAAGAAAAGAAAAAAATTTTTTTTAAATTATACAGTGAATAATTAAATATATTAAAATAAATAGCGACACATTACCCAGACATTGGGAACAATTTTAAGAAATGAACTATTTTATTATTAACAAAACAAAACCTTTAAAGCCTAACATCAGCAGATAAATGTGTGCTCAAGGTTTATATTTTATTACAACCCCAGGAATGTAGAATATAGTATCATATATTCTTTTGTAAACTTCATTCCTGATAATGAATATTCACTTGAAAAGACATCAGAAGTAATTTTGGTTATTGTCAAGCATACATAACCAACTTCCAAAAATGATGTCAGATTTTAAGTTTTTTAAAATATAAAATCATTGAATTTTATTATTTGGGTTACATTTTTTAATGTAAAATGAATATAATTTTTTCAACTCCTTTTTTTGCTATCTTATTGAAAAAGTGACATTATTTTATAGTTGAGCAAGATCACCATGAAAGGTGACAAATTCTTTGTAGCAAATGACCATAATTAGATGAGGGGTAGTTAATGGAAGTGAATGCTAATGATACTTTAGAAATACTGTGTTGGTTTTCATATTTTTGTTAAAATCAAATAAAGAAAAAAATTACCTACTTTTACAGTGAGATGTGTCTTCTAACACCATGTACTGGTTTCCAAAATTTTATGTTCCATAAGGTCTAACAGAAAACTGAAACATAATCAAATAACACAATTATAATAGAGGAAGAAAATATTAAATAGTGAACTGACAGCTTTGTTATTTTTAATAATGTAAGGCAAAATTAAAGTATTTTTATTCTATACTGAAATTGATTGGTTTTAGAAATAAGTGTGCTAAAACATGCAATCGCCCTATATTTAAAACACCATGGAGAAAATCCTGACTGTTCCAATTATGCAGGTGCTGTAAAAAATTACTTAACTGACCAATATAATCTTTAAAGACAACTTATAAGAAGACTAGGCAAACCTGTTCGTTATCTTTGAAGATTTGTAAACATCAAAAAACTGGAATCCTAAACACAAAGATAATAGCTCATTACTCTGTACCACAAGTACTGATTAAAAACTGCTAAAAATTAATGATGAAATTCTTGTTATTTTTTTATTTGATAAAATGTTCAGGACATTTCTTTTAACATAATTTTTCTTAAAAAAATGCAATTTCAGTGCTCTTCTTGTAAGATTACTTGAGAACATTTTACCTGATGTTTTGCCTGTGTGATCCACTTGGAAGTTTGTAAATAATGACACAGAATAAATATATGAGATATTGTTAACATTTTTACCAGGCGATCTTTTATTTTTATCTCCAATACACATAAGGCAAAAGTTAGCAATGATGAATATAACTACTATCAATTTTTATACAATAGATACTAAAATTTATTATTCAGGTTGTTAATTCCTTTCTCTTTCATTGCTGCTTCTACCCAAGGATTTTTAAGGGCACAGCAAATAAAACTGGTTTCATAACTTGTATAATTAGTAGCCTGCATGAAATAGAGAAATGTTTATCAAGTCTTCTTCTATGTTGTTCACAAGATCAGTAGGTATGTATTTATAATTGAAGGACTGAAGGTAACTCTTTGAGACTTCCTAACTCATACAGACCCCAAAAGATTCCCTATCTATTTATCTTATGACTAATAGTATTTGTAAACTGTACAAATACCGGGTATTTTAATCACTATTTTTCAGTACCTCTTTCTCTTCCCAGTTTAACTTTCTGTTTGTCATATTGTTCCGTTGTCAGATGACTAATATTCTAAAATTGGAATCATATAAGGAGTAACTAAATAAAGCATAACTGAAAGTGTATGAAGAAAAGTAATATTCAATCAACTTTTATGATATTTTTCTATTCTGCTAGGCTCTTCAGAGACAGTCTTATTTATCCTACATTAAAATCCTGTGATTCATGTAGTTATACAACCCTTTGAAAGGAAATGGTTTTCAGAATAAAGGTAATTCGTGTTTAATTTACTAATCAAGATGTGAAAAAAGACTAGATTGTTTTAAATATCTGTGGTGTTTAAACTTTTGATTTCAATAGACTATTAAATCCTCAATGTCAAATTAAACACAAATAATTCTAATTCATTTTTAAGAGTTTGTTGTGCTTGTTTTGCCCTAGCTTCTGGTTGAAGATCCAATTGAAATTAAGAAAATAAAACTGAGAAAGCCAGAAATAAATAAAATGTCTGAGGAATTTTGGAGAAAGAAAGCGGATTACATTGATGCACTTATACACATACACACACATTTAGGTAATTTGCAGAGATAAGTTATAGCAGAAGACACCCAAAGAAATGATTCACTTTTCTAGGGAAAATATGGAGAGATAACCTTTTTGGTTATCTCTTCTTTTGAAAAGAAGCAATAGATACACAAGGCAGTCTTTTTCTTTTAAAAGCAGCAACACCTAGATCGCATGGCGCCTGGTCGATTCCTCTCTGCACAAAGTGTCTAGGAAAGCAAGTTATGTGCTGGAAGATGATTCTTAATTAAACAGTCTCTTTAAAAAAGCAGAAAATAAGTAAATATCATTCTACAAACTTAAAGCAATAAATATTTTTTTTTGAAAAAAACAGCTCTAGAAAGAGATGACATACAGAAACTCCATGCACAAATAATTTTTTTTTTTCGGTTTGAGCCAAAGATTTTTATACCAGGGATTGCATAAAGTTTAGAAAACAAAAATCAGGTATGAGTATACGATAACCGGAACCACTGGGAGAAAAGAAAAACACATAGAAATCCATGCAGAGAGGTCCCCTCTGTGCACTCAACCAGCGGGTACAGCTCGGGGAATGGGAGCAGTGGAGAAGTTGAGAAAACGTCTTCTTTTCACTTCTATCGTTATTTAAAAAATGCACCACTCTCTGTATTTTTGCATTTTGATGTCTCTTAACATTCCTTTTTTTTTGTTTTGTTTTGTTGTTTTGCAAAATGTATTTGTGCCAATTTTTAAGATTGTCAATTTAAAAGTTGCTTTAGTATCTGACCACAAGGGGGAGCCCTCATTGCACACATTGATGGACACTCGCTCCAGAGCTGATAAGGGAGTGGAGTGAGATAAACTTGACTTTCGGTTGATGTCAATCTGCACTTGGTCTGCTGCTGTTGCATTGCAAAAAAAAAAAAAAAAAAATTCTGACCTGAGGATTTCGCATCACTGTGTTCATCGTGAGACATAGAGCCACTTTTTTCTGAGTGCTGTGATATTCAGACATCTTGGAAGAAAGGATGAAAAACTAGAAACTACTTAAGCTCCATTTTCTGCTCTCTTCGTGAGACACATAAACCCTCATAGATATAGAGACCGTATTTCTTATAATTTGCATAGCTGCTATATTTATTTTTTATCAGTTAAAAAAGTGCCCAACTTTTGTATAAGCTGATTATGACACGTATTATAATACATGAAACATCCAAATTTAACTGTGGAAAAAAAAAGTTGCTACCCCTTCAAATTTAAGTCTTACATTTTACTGCATTATACTCATGTAAAGAACTTATTCTTATTTTTATTAATATATTATAGCATTTTAAATATACTTAGTATTCTGCATGCATTCAAATTATGTATTATAACTACATTCTCAAGTAAAAAATAAACAGCATGTCATATGTAGTAGTATGGAATTCCTTAGCAAAATAAGGACATACTGACATATTAAAATGTATATGAAGAAATGTATTGGTATTTTTCTATGAGGGCTAATGAGATGAAATGAACCTCATTTCTTATATCCAAGCAAATATCAACAGAAAAATTCAGTAACTTTGATAATGATCAATATAAAACTACAAATACAGTCTTTGCACCAGAAAATATCAGGAAATACTTAGGAGACTTGTGGAAAAAATTGTGTGTATTGTCTAGATTACTCACATTTTTTATTGTCTCTGAGCAATTTTTGAAACTATGTAAGTTGTAAAAAAAAATGCAAATTACTCATGTCTATAAAATTCAAATTAGTTATATCTAGTGGAATGCAATTGATTATTGCCCTGTAGATGGACCTTTAAAAAAAAATCTATTGATGCATTTTCTTCAAAATGTCTTATTTTTAATGTATGTGTGCTTTTTGGGAGCCTCCTTTGAACTGGTTTTAATCATTCCCTCATTCGTTATTGACTTGACATCTTTGACACATGTTTATCTTGTATTTGTGTGAGTCATGATTTCGCTATTGTTTGAAATTTATCAAGATTCACTTAATGATGATTTAATTAATAGATGAGGATCACATTAGCAAATGCTAGTCAGATTTCATCAACACAAAACTATAACAAAATTTTTAAAGAAGTTTTATTTTAAAAAGTCTAAGACTGGAATTATTTAAGCATACTAAAATACAGCAATAGTTTTAGCTAAATAGGCCTTCTAACAAACCATTGTCCTTACTCAGCCTTGTGTTTGTGAGCTCAATTTTGCATGCAACCACTAATAAATCTCCACAGTCAATTTCATATTATATTTTTTTCAACAATTTGAAATAAAATATATATATAGGTTTTAGATATCTGAATATATTCTATCATTTAATATTAATATAGTACAATAAACTTCAACCTCCCACCCCCAACTCACTCCCTTCTGAACCCTGTAGTAACAAGTCTACATGAAAAGTTGTGTACCACAAATAGGTATATTTCCCTATATTCTCAAATTTGTTTTTCTGATATCATATTTATTGTTTGGTGGATGACTGGGTTAGAAGTAAGTGTATTAGCCGGGCTCGGTGGCTCAGCCTGTAATCCCGTGCCTTTGGGAGGCTGAGGTGAGTGGATTGCCTGAGCCAGCGGGTTCGAGACCCGCCTGGGCAGCGAGACCTCATCTCTACAATAAATCAAAAAATCAGCTGGGTGTGGTAGCGCTTGCCTGTAATTCTGGCCACTCGGAAGGCTGAGGCGGAAGAATCGCCGGAGCCCAGCAGGTTGAGGCTGCGGTGGCCGGGAGCGGCCACTGCACTCCAGTCTGGGCGACAGAGTGAGACTCCAACTCAAAAAAAAAAAAAAAAAAGAAGTAAGTGTATTTTAAGCATACACCTGCAGTTTGAGGGCGTTGCATGAGTACAGAAGGACTTATTCTCCCTGTGGGTGGCCCACATTGCAGACCATTTTAGAAATCACAGTCTCAAAGAAACACCTTTTTTTTCCCGACCCTGAACAATTCTTGAGCCTTGGAATGTGACAGCTGTAGCTTCTGAAGTCATAGGTATGTGGCTGATGGTTCCTGGTTGAGCAACCTTAGGTGTGCCCTACACGGCAGTTGCCCATGGCAACCATTTTTAGAAAGCACAAAAGTATCACTGGGCTGCTAAAACATGATTGAAAACAAAACTTGATGAGGAAAATGTAATCAGTTGTAGAAGAATATTAAGACGGGACACTTGCAATTTGTCTCTACGGAAGCATAAAAACAAAGAATAAAACATTCAGTGGCACACACTCCGCATTCTATGTCAAGTGAATGGCCTTGCAAAGTAGGTGACTCTCAAGTGGTCCCTTAACCCAGTGCTTGTCAACCAAGGTCATTTTAGAGGATATTGGCAACATCTGAAGATAGTCATTTTTTTTCTTAAGACTTGGTCAATGAGGGGTAACTGCTACTAGCATCTACAGGGCAGGGACCAGCAGTACGCTAAGCGTTCTCTAACAACGCACAGCAGAGCTCTCCATAACAAATAATTGTTCAACCTGGGAAGACCATGGCCCTTGACCCCCTAAAGTTTCATTGAAAAAAATCACTAGCATGAGGCAGGACTATTAGGAGAGAAGGCATATAGATTTTTTTTTTATTGTATACACACGGGTGCCTTCAGAATGAAGACCCAGTTTCCCCGTGAGTTACAGAAACCTAAATACTACCTAGAGGTGACAGGAAGTGGGGGGCTTGCCTTCTGGTAAAACAGGTTATGAGAGGGGAGGAAGAGGAATTCTATCAGGGGGCAAAATAGTTTGGGAATACATGGATGTGGGAAACAGAGAATGATTTGCAAATAGTTATCTTTAGGAGCTGAAGGAAACTGAGAGACAGACATCATACTCGTAAGAAGGTTGGCGCAGGTGTGGCCTTACCTTGGTCCTGTTTTCTGTTACAGGTCAATGGGGCGGGGGGTGGGGGGTCACAGCTTCTCCATAACTAAGTATAGGCAGGAGAGTCAGGGAAACCTTGTGGCAAAAAGCTATATTTTGGAATAAATATTCCTGCATCCCTTTAAGCCCAAAATGTCTGTTACGTTATTATTGAGAAACCCCAGCTTAGCATAACAACTTTCTTATGATTGTAGAAAGTCTGAGTTAAAGAATTCAGGGATGACAATTGTTTTAGATAAAGATGCTGCATTGATGTGGAACTGTAATCCCCACCGTGGAGAGAGGCTTTCTTTTCCCACACTTCTGTTGCAGTTGACAGAGCTTTCAAGGTGACTGTCTTTGGAAAAATTAGTTTTCGCCTCTTGAATACAAAGAATCAAAGGCACCCGCGATCCACCTACACCTGAGAAGAACATACATGAAAAGCATGCTAGCCGGGCTCGGTGGCTCAGCCTGTCATCCCGCGCCTTTGGGAGGCTGAGGTGAGTGGATGGCCTGAGCCCGCGGGTTCGAGACCCGCCTGGGCAGCGAGACCTCATCTCTACAATAAATCAAAAAATCAGCCGGGCGTGGTAGCGCGTGCCTGTAATTCCGGCTACTCGGAAGGCTGAGGCGGAAGGATCGCCGGAGCCCAGCAGGTCGAGGCGCGGTGGCCGGAAGCGGCCACTGCACTCCAGTCTGGGCGAAAGAATGAGACTCCAGCTCAGAAAAAAAAAAAAAAAGAAAAAGAAAAAGAAAAGCATGCTATTGGCCAGCCACTCTGGTGGCTACGTGAGACGGGGCGATCACGAGAGGAAACCCTGCACTTTGACGTCCAAAGGAAATGTGCTCCACGGGAATCAGATTACCATCTGCATACAGGGGTTTGTGTTCGGTCTTTCTGAAATAGATGGTGTGTTTGAGGACGGAGCCAAGTCTTAAAGGGATCAGCCAGATCAGACATCCCAGGCATCCAAACCTTTGCGGTGAGCAAAGCCCAGTGATGAAGAACATCTTTTCTCCAAGAAGCTTAAGAAAGTGCCTGTTTGAGAAAGACCGCCTTCCAACCCAAAGAGCAATAACGTCAAATGACAACCCTACTTGTCATGTGCACTCTTTCTCTCCTTCTCTCCACGGCTTCAAGTATGAAGGGGCAGAAGCAACCTAGTGCAGTTGGAAGATGGGAGAGACTCGAGTCAGAGAAGTGGCGTTCAGCCAGACCCTTCCCTGCCACTGTGGTCTTCTCAGCTTGCAGCCGAACGCAGCCAGAGGAGATGAGAAGAATCCAGTTTGGGAAATTTATCAATTAATTGATTTAATTTTAATTTTTTATTTGTAATTATTATGGACACATAGCGGTATATAATTATGGGGTGCACGTGATATTTTGATGTTGACACACAAAGTGTAATAATCGAATCAGGGTAATCGGAGTAGCCATTGTATCAAGCATATATTATTTATTTATGTTAGGAACACGCCAGTCCAACTTTTTTAGTTACTTTAAAAGTGTAATGCATTCTTGTTAACTATATTCACTCTATTGTGCTATGAAACACTAAATTTTATTCATTCCATCTAACAGCACTTTGTTATCCATTACTGTCCTCACTTTATACCTTTCTCCTTGCTACCCTTCTCAGCTTCTGGTAACCACCATTCTAGTCACTGTATTCATTATTTCTTCTTCTTTTTTTCTTAATATTTAGCTCCCAAGTATGGGTTAAAATATTCAGAGCATTTTTTTCCATGCCTGATTTATTTCACTTAATGTAATGCCTTCAATTTCTATCCATAATGTTGCAAATGACAGGATCTAATTTTTCTTATGGCTGAAACTACTAGAAGAAAATAGTGGGGAAACACTGCAAGACAGCGTTCTGGGTAAAGCCTTCTTAACTAATGCCTTAAAAGTACAGGTGATCCAAATAAAAATGGCAAATTGATCACATCAAGCTAAAAAGTTTTTGCACAGCAAAGGAGAAAATCAACAGAATGAAGAGACAACCCACAGAATGAGAGAAAAGATTTGTAGACTATTCATTGACAAGAAATTAATAACTAGAATGTATAAAGTGGTCAAACCACTCAATAGGGGAAAATTACATAATCAAAAAATGGGCAAAATATTTGAATAGACAGTTCTCAAAAGAAGACATACACATAGCTGAAAGTGTACGAAAAAAATGCTCAGCATCACTAATCATCAGGCAAATTAAAGTTAAAAATGCAACGAGATAATCTCTCACCCCAGTTAAAATGAATTTTATTCAGCTTGGCAAGGTGGCTCACGCCTGTCATCCTAGCACTTATGGGGGCGGGGGCAGTGGGAGGACTTTTATTCAAAAGACAGATGATAAGGAATGCTGGGGAGGATGTGGACAAAGGAGAATCCTTGTACACTGATGGTAGGAATGTAAATTGGTAAATCCACCATGGAGAACACGGAGGTTCCTCAAAACACTAAAGATAGAACACTGCTATATGATCTAGTCATCTTAATGCTGGAGATATCCAAAAGAAAGAAAATCATTATATTGAAGAGATGTCTGCACATCTGTGTTTATTGCAGCACTACTTACAATAGCCAAGATACAGAATGAACCTAGGTGTTCAGCAAGAGATGAATGGATGAAGAAATTGTGATATATAAACACAATGGAAATTTGCTTTTAACTTCTAGACTAAAACTGTTTTGAGTTATAAAGCTACCGCAAGATTGTTTTTATTTTCCAAAAATTTTCCCCAAATTAGGGGTGCTGTTTAAAATACAAAGAAAAAACTCGTAATTTGGATTTGAGAGAATAGCAGAGCCAAAAAATAAATTACTTTCTGTTTGCATCTATGCACTGGTAACAATGGATGACAGATAATGACTGTCTTATGAAAGACGTGTCTAAGGAAGATAAGCCTAACTGCAGGAGCTTTGTTTTGCTAGGTGAAGTTTGCAAGTTTGGTCTCAAGAAAGATCTGATTTTTTTTTTCAATAAGCTCAGTAGTAATGTCTCACCGCATACTGCAACCTCTTTATATATTGTTCTTCCATGCAATTAAGGAATTTTAGCTAGGGCTATTGTCAGCCGGCCTGCGTCTTTTTTGGTACCTTCCATTTAGAAAACGTTGTGTGTATTCCTTGCTCCATGAGCTTATAACAGATTATTTCTCAAATTCGTCTTTGCTCAATGTCTTTTTATTCAACACTGATATTTATTTTTCTTAGACTTAAAAATTGCTGCTTCAGTCTAAGTATTTTATCTACTCTCGGTAGAATAAATATGAATGCATTCATGATTAAATTAATTCACTTTTTAATTATGTATTCCTTCAACTTATTTATGGAGCACTTCTTTTATACAAAAAGCAATGCTTAATGTTGTATATGCAAAAGCAGTTAAAATAGATCTCATCTTCTCTTTTATGGAGCATGCAGTCTGGAACATAATTTCCACGAGTTTCTGGTAAATACTCTATATTGTTAGAAAAATCATATGAAACTTTCAAACAAGGCATAAAGGTGGACAGCACATACTTTTGATGCCAGACAGAAGCAGAGGCTACCCAACGATTAGCGAGGAGAATGTACTTAGCTCAACTTACAATTTACTATTTATTAAGATCCCGGATTCTATGTTAGCGTGTAGACGTTTTGGTTCAATAGAGATGCAAATTATTTCCCCGTGGTCGAACAGATAACCCTAAAGGTTTATGGTCTTGCCATACATAAATTAGTTTTTAATGTAATCCAGCAGTCTTTTTCTAGCATTATTTATTATGCTTAATTCATAACATCCTCCAAACTGACCATAATATTTTTCTTGTTTCTTCATGAAGTAACAAGTTAAATAAAACTTTGACTAGAGTTTATTTTATATTTGTCTTAGTAAATTGTGTTTTTTATCCAGATGATATTTATTGGCATACAGTCACATACATTATTTTAAAATTAATTTAGATAAATTTAAAAATACTTATACATATATTTGTGATTCCCTCCTGATGGATGTTTGTGTGTGTATGTGTGTTTGTTTTTATATAAAGGAAAAGCAGTAAGCATATTTTTCTATAACTTGTTAGTTTACAAAATGCTTTGATTTACAATATGCTTTGCAAATCTGTATGTCAATTTATGTAGATTACCTTCACTTTATAATAATTAAGATAATTTATTTTAATGATGAATAGTTTATATAGAATAGAAATTTAGAGTAACCAATCATTATACTACTGATAGACAAGTCGGTGATTACACGTATTTTAGTAATAAACTATGCTAACATGAACTTAGTTTTACATATTTTGTGTACATGTGATATCATTATTGTAGAACGCATGCCCAGAAATGTAATTATTAAGTAAAATGTTTGGTCAACTTCAAATCTTAAAAATAGAACAGAATTTTTCTTCAGCAAAGCCTCAAACCGGTTTGTAATCCTATCAATATGTCTCCCAAACACTAGATATTATCAAGCATATTTGTTCCTTGAATTGCCAGTGTGATAAATAAAGTATGTATCTTGCTTAAAATTGAGTATATCTCATTTTGGTCTTTAAGTCTTTCATTGATTACCCCCATTGTATGTTTTTTTCATTAACTTCTGCTTTTAAGACACTTTATTATGGTATGATTGGCAAAATGCTGCACATATTTAATGATGTGCATACTTCGATGAGTTTGGAGATGAGTATTTACCCATTAAACCACCACCACTATTGATGTCATCAATGTATTCTTCATCTCAAAGAGATTTCACCGGCCCTCTTTATTTACTATGATTAGTTGGATGTGAACACTTAACATATGATATACCTGCTCATAGGGGAAACTGCCAGGGGAGAGTGGGGGTGGGATTGGCAACAATGAGAAATTGCCGGGAGGGGGGCACACGTCATCGACAAGGGTACCAGCATAATGAACATCTGCCCATTAAAAATGGACTGGATAAAAAAAGTGGTACATATATAAGATGGAATATTATACAGCCTTAAAGAAAGACACATTTATAAACATCACAGCAACTTGAATGGGTTTAGAGTCTATCATACTCTGTGATCCATCGCAGAAACAAAGATCTAAGTACCCCATGTTCTCACTCACAAGCGGATTCTGAGCGCTTATCATTATACTACAAGAAAGAGATTAGCTGTAGTGGGGCACTGCTGGTAGGCGGCATATAAAATCAATAAGAGTACCTTATGTCAAACCAGGCAAAGTGAGGACCATGGGAAGGCCCAAACTTCACCCGTACGATGACCACCTATGTACCTAACCTTAAATTGTACCCTAAATCTTTATAGTAAAAAAAGAAAATTACTCTTAGTGTGAATTTCTAATGTTATTCTACGGTTGTCTAAGAAGATGCTTGGTATAATTTTGGGTTTTGTGAAGTTATTTAGACTTGCTTTATGGCCAAACATGTCTGATTTTGGAGAATATTTTATACGGAGATGAGACACAGGTATATTCGGCAGTTGATGGATGAAATTTTCTGTAGATGTCTGTAGGGTACATTTGGTTAATAGCCCAATTGAAGTCTAAAGTTTCTTTGTTAATTTTTTCTTTGATCATTTTTTTACAAATGTTAGTTGAGTATTGAATCTCTGCCATTATTGTATTGTTAATAATGTTTTCTATAGTCAAGAAGTATTTGCTTTATGAATTTGAGTGCTCTAGTATTGGGTGCATCCATATTTAGGATAGATAAATTTTCTTTTATTGATTGTGTTATCATTATATAATTCCCTTCTTCGTCCCTTTTTATTGTTGTTTGTTTTAAGTATGTGTTATCTGATATGAGGATAGTTACTTCTGCTCATTTCTGTTTTTCATTTCCTTTAAATGTCTTTTCCTACTCATTTACTTTGATTCTGTAGCTGTTCTTGGCCAACATGGGAGTCTCTTGTAGGTAGCAGATGGTCAGGCCTTTTTTTTTTTATCAAGTTTTTCATTTGGCTATTTATATTTTGGGTTAGTATTGATATGTGAGATTTTGTTCTTGCCATCGTGTTCTTAACTGGGCACTTTGGAATTTCAAAAGTGTAATTGTGTCATGGGATTTGTGAACTTTGTACTTAAGTGACTTTTTATGATGTCTACTGCTGTCATTGCTTCCCATGTTTAAAATTTCTTTGAGCATTTCTTGTAAGGCCAGTTTAGTGGTAATTAATTTATTTAATGTTTGGGGGGGAGAATACTTTATATCTGCTGCATTTATGAAGATTAGTTTGACAGGACATAACATTATTGGTTGGCATTTTTTTTTTCTTTAAGCAGGTTGAGAATAGGACTCCAATCTCTTCTGGCTTGTAGGGTTTCTTCTGAAATGTCCACTGTTAGTCTAATGTCCTTTCCTTGTAGGCAATTCGGTGCTTCTCTGTTTCTGCTCTTAAGATATTTTCTTTCACCTTGACTTTTGATAGTCTGACAAGTATATGACCTGGTGAGGTTCTTCTTGAAATATATCTTTCAGAAGTTCTCTAAGTTTCTTTGACCTGGATGTCTAGATCTCTCTCAAGACTGGGATATTTTTCTTAAATTATTTCCTCAAATAGGTTTTCTGTACTTTTTACTTTAATTTCTTATCCCTATGGTTTACACGTGATTTGTCAGTTTGGATGCTTTACATAAACCCATATTTCTTGGAGGCTTTGTTCATTTTTGATATTCATTTTCCTTATTTTTGCCTGAGTGGGTTACTTTGAGAGTTTGTTTGGAGGCTCTAGCAGGGGAGAACAGCTACTCCTATACTTCTGACCGAAAAATGGTCCTCCTATAGTGGGGATGGTTGTTCTCTTCAACCAAGCACCCAGCTTCAGGAGGGATGCACATGGAGCAGTGAAGGAGGAAGGGACACCCAACCTAACCAGCCAGATTAGCTGAATCAACTCTGGCATTCAATGGGTAATAGATGTCTCAGTCAGATTGCACTCACATCTCTGAGTGGTTACTTTGAAAAACTTGTCTTCCAGCTTTGAAATTCTTTATTCCTCTTAGCCCAGCCTACTGTTAAAGCTTTCAACTGTGTTTTTTAGGGGCTTCAATAAGGTAGTTTTTTTTTCTTTTTATTCCTTTTCTGTATTTCTTTCTTTCTTTCTTTCTTTCTTTCTTTCTTTCTTTCTTTCTTTCTTTCTTTCTTTCCTTTCTCTCTCTCTCTCTCTCCCTCTCTTTCTTTCTTTCTTGCATGTATTTCTTCTTTTACATCCTGAATTGTTTTACCTATTTATTTGTGATAGTTTTCAGCTTTCTCTTGGATCTCATTGAGGCTTTTAAAAAAATCAATATTTTGGGCCAGTTGCAGTGGCTTATATCAGTAATCTCAGCACTTTGGTAGGAGGAGGCAAGAAGATTGCCTGAGACCATGGGTGAATGGACAACCTGGGCAATTTGATGAGGCCTTGTCTCTGCAATAAATTTAAAAATTAGCCAAGTTTAATGGTGCATGCTTGTGGTTCCAGCTACTTGAAAAGCTGAGGTGAAAGAATAAGCTGAGCCCAGAAGGTTGAGTCTGCAATGGCAATAACAGTGCCATTGCACTTCAGCCCAGGTGTCAGAATGAGATTCCAACTTAAAAAAATAAAAATCAATATTTGGAATTTCTTATCTGATATTCCAGGGTGTTCATTTTGGGTAGAATCCATAGATGGAGAGTTAGGGTATCTTTTCTTAGGTGTAACACTCTAGTTTTTCATGCTTTCAGAAGTGTTTCTTTGGTTCTTTCTCATCTAAATTAATTTATTTATTTATTATTATGTTTTTGCATTTGTTTAGACAGAATTTCCCTCTTGATGAATTGGTTGTAGTGTGTGTTATGCAGGATTCTTTGGCTTTGGTTCTGATGCTTTCAGTGGTGATGATTCTGTATAAGTTCCTTGGATATAGACAGTCTGTATATGTTGGCTTTCCCAAGTTCTAATTTTAGTAGCAGTATACTGTGGGCATGGGGTGGCTCACTGCCTTCTATGGGGCAAGAGTGGTGGGGGGTCTTGGGAAGCTTATCTCATTCCCAAGAGTTGAGTGCACTGGTGTCAGTATCTTTCCTTTGGGATGTATTATTCAACCTACAGGCTAGCAGGTGGGCTTATAGGTAAGAGCTATGTTCCAAGTGGAGCAGTATTTACCTCACCCTTGTTTACTGGGAGAAGCTTTCTGTTGATTCAGACAATGAGTTTTATCTGTTGAATGCCATAACTGGGACTATTTGACATCTTTTGCCTCCCTAGGATCTGGGGTGTTCTTTGCTGTTCAGGTGAATTTCTATATTTCTTCTTAAAATAAAAGTCACTGCATTGATCTCCCCACAGTATTTTGCTGTATTAAGGAGACTGAGGTACTCTAGAAGCTTCTAATCCATTATATTGGAAAAAAATCTTATTTTTTTAATCCATTTGTTCACCCATTTAGCTTACTTCCATGTCTTGGCTATTGTGGATAATGCTTCAATGGACATGGTAGTGCAGATATCTCTTAGAGATGCTGAATTTATCTTGTTTGGATATATACCTGGTAGTGCAATTGTTGGATCATATTGTAGTACGATTTTTTTTTTTTTTTTTTAGAAAGCAGGGTTTATTGAGAACACAGAAAAGCTCCCACAGTCAGAGGGGACCCAAGGGGTTGTCCAGTTCTATTTTTATTGTTTTGAAGAATCTCTATATAATTTTCCTTACTAGTTTTACCAATTTACATTTCCACCAAAAATGTATAAAGCTTCATTTTTGTACACATTCTCACTAATACTTACCTTACTTTTCTTTCTTTCTTTTTTACTAATAGCCATCCTAATAGGCTAGTTATGAGGTAATATCTCATTGTCATTTTGCTTGTGTTTTCTGGACAGATAGTGATAGGGAACAACTTATATACATTTCTATGTCTTCTTTGGAAAAAATGTCTATTCAGTTCATTTGCCCATTTTTAAACGTAGGCTACTTATTTGTCGTTGTTGTTTCTGCTGTCTTGTATTGCATTGTAGAACCAGACAAGATCTCAAATAGTCAAAGGAATTTTGATGAAGAAAAGCAAAGTTAGAGTACTATATTAACTGATTTCCAAATATATAGTAATCAAAAAAATGTGACACTGGCATAAAAATAGGCATATAGATCAATGAAAATGAAAAGGCAGGCTAGAAATAAACACAAACATATAGAAGTTGAACTGATCTTTCACAATGATACCAAGAATGCACAATGAAGGAAGGACAATCTCTTTAATAAACATTAGGCCTTTAATAAAACTTAGGCCAATCTCTTTAATAAAAATTAGGCCTTTATCTTACACCACAAATGAAAATTAGCTCAAATGGGTTAAAACATCATGCACAAGACCTTAAAATATAAAACTCTTACAAGAAAACATTTCTGTTAAGACTTTGGTCTTGGCAATGATTTTTTTAGATATGTCACCAAAAGTATAGGCAAGCAGAGCAAAAATGGATGAACTAAAAAACTTCTTTACAGAAGAAAACCTCTGATTATTGTCATTATTATTTTCAGCATACTGCTGTGTGTGTAAGTTAAGAATAAGAAGAATAAGAAAATAAAAAATTTATACTGTAAATAAGTTTTATAAAATGCAAAGACATCTTATGAAACATGAGAAAATATTTGGGAGCCATAAATCTGAAAAAAAGTATATTAATCTTATTTATATAAGCAATATTTTTCTCTCATTTTAATCATTACTTTAATTAAGTGTTTTTCTTTTGACTTCATGAGAAGACAAATGTCTAGATGACTAGTTGCCAGCTTCTCTTCCTTACTTTAATTTTTTAAATTTTATTTTATTTTATTTTTATTTTTTATTTTAAAATTGCATTTAAGGGTTAGGTTTACAGTTAAGGGTTAGGTTTATAAATATGCATCATTCAGGCATCCTTTACTTTAATGTTTATTGATTACTTTAACTTACCTCCCCTATCAATTATTAGTTAACTCTTCTTTGCCTTTTTTCACAAATTCTTATACTTCATGGTTGTAAGTAAGTAAGGCTTGTAATTTACTTTGGGTAAAGCCAATAAAACATTGTGTTGCCATGCTTTTAAATTTTACATAGGCTTCTGATGCTTCTGTTCCAACTCTGATGTTACACATCCTCTATTTTGTTTTTAATTATCTTTGCTTTGAGTCAGTGTTATTTCTTAGAAAAATATAGTGACATACTTCAACAGAAAGATTGTCAACTCTCTTTCTAGTGTCATTATGCTTCCTGTCATTACCATATTACAGAAGTAACAATTAGAGGTGCTGACAAGATTTTCTACAAAATGCATATGTCCTCAAAATGAAGTAGGCATATTCGAGAAAATCCTTGACAAAATGTCATTCATACTCTCATAATAACTCCCGTCCTTGGTTTTGCATGCTAGCCAAAAAAATGTTAACACATAGTCAACACTCTTAATTGACATGTTTCAGTGTTGAATAAACCACAAAAACCAGGAGTACAGGGATGCCACCTAGTTATCTACTGCAGAAAACTCTCTCAAGAGTTTGCAATATTAAGAAGCCACCAGCAAGGGAGGTAAATATTTTTTCTTTTTCTTTTTTCTTTTCCTTTCCACCTCTCTGTCCTTTTCTGGATCTCTTTTATTTTGTGTTTCAATCTCTTCCTTTTTGTCTCGTTCTTTTTCTCTCATGGCCACTTACTGCTTATCTCACTTATCTATTTTTGCATATGTTTCATTTTTTTTTTTTCTGAAGGATAATTTTCTCGACTTCCCCATGCCAAGTAATCAGCTCAAGTTCCTTTATGCATAAATAATCATTCAGTTGTAAGCCTTTCAAAAAAAATTGCACTGGACAACATTAAAAGGGCAAGGATTATCTTGTTCAAAACTGCTGCAACAAGAAAAAGAATGAACTCAACTTTGCCAAAATAAAAGGAGGTTTTTAACTGCTGGGATGAGCTAGTGGAAAAGTAAACTGGAGGATATTAACAGAAAAGTAGTTTGATGGGGAATGTTAAGCACAGTCTTATTGCTGAGCTTACAACATTTTTTTCTTCTGTGATTAGGCTGTCTGCATTTGCTGATTGGTGCCAATTCAAGGTAGGCTACTACTTTTCTGCAGAGACAGAGATGGACTACTATCTTCCTTGATGAGTACGTTGCAAATGGATACCTCCCAGGTCTTCAGAAATACTCCTGGTTTGTAAAACTAACAAGAGCCTGGGGGCAGCTTGAATGTCTTTCAGAAAGACAGAGAAAGCATTAGAGACATTTTCTAAAGTAAACACTCAAAGAAAAGGGAAGTCAGGCACCTATAATATGTTTTTTAAAAAACTGACTAACACTTTGTCAAGCTGAGAGAAATCTAAAGGCTATCTTAGTTAAGTTCAAAGTTACCAGCATCTCTCTCTCTCTTTTTTTAAATTTCCAGTTCTCAGGTGAGTAAAATTGATTGGCTCAAGGGAGGTTAGATGTCTGGTCCAAGTCCAGTTAGAATTAGCTGTTCAAGTAGTAAAATGTGGCTCCCAGAAGAGAGTAGTTTTCAGAGGCATGGATTATAGCTGAGCAGGTCTGTAAGGGAACTATTGCAAACATGTATTGCATTATTGTTCTGAAAGGATTGTTTATTATTTTGCAAATTGAATCACTAAAATTAAATCACCCAGCAAATCTACGACATAAGAAAGTATAAAAAGTACTGTACAACCAATTATCAGAATATGCAAGTCACACTAGAAATATGCATATGAAATAACATGCAACAATACTGGAAAAATTATGTTTATATATAATCTAAAGAGCTACCTGAGATTTTTTTTTCTTTACTCAATTTATCTCAGACTATATTTATCTGAGATCAAATCTATTAAATTTATTGCCTACAGAATGTTATATAGTGAACATCTGATTATAACTACTGGTCACTCTTTCAATAAATGTTTATGGAGTGCATTGAGCTAAGAAATGTGTATGCGCAGGTAATAAATAAAAATAGGTCCCCATTCCCAATGGTAAGGCACTACAAAATGGCAAAATTATAGAGAGGCCCAGAATCCTATAGAAATGACATGAAGTTCTGCTGATCCAGCTGAAGGAAGAAGAAGGGTAAGTTCACCAAAGGGGGTGACCCTTGAACTGAGTAAGTCTTAAGAGCATGGGGAAGGTATTGCGGATAAAAGGTGCTGGGTGAGTAGAGAGGCAACATATAGACAAGGGGAATTGCAAAAGCTACTCATAAGAAATCTCTATCCTGTGCCATTGGTCTATGTGCCTGTTCTTGTACCAATGCCAGGCTGTTTTGATGACTATAGCCTTATAGTAAAGTTTGAAGTCGGTAAGTGTGATACCTCCTGCTTTGTTTCTTATGGTAAGGATTGTTTTGGATATTTGTGGTCATTGATGTTTCCATATGAATTTCTGTATTGTCATTTCCAGGTCTGTGAAGAATGATGTTGGTAACTTGATAAGTATTGCGTTGAATCTGTAGATTGCTTTTGGTAGGATGGACATTTTAACAGTGTTGATTCTTCCTATCCATGAACATGGAATATTTTTCATGGGAATATACCCGAGGAACTCAGATCATCCTACCAAAAATATATCTGCACACATATGTTTGTTGCAGCTCTATTTACAATAGCCAAAAGATGGAACCAACCATGTTGCCCATTCAAACTGGACTGGATAAAGAAAATGTGATATATATACACAATGGAATATTGTGCAGCCATAAAGAACAACAAATATATGGACTTCACGGCAATTTGGATGGATTTGGAGTCGATCATACTCAGTGATCTACAAACAAATAAAGAACAGAGTACCATATGTTCTCACTCATAAGTGAACCTTGAAAACATTTGGCAGTAATGGGAAACTGTCAGGAAGGGGGAGGGATTGGCAGTTGAGTGAAATTTCCAGGGGAGGGAGGGGCACACCTCATCAACAAGGGCCCCTGCATAATCAACATTTGTATACCTAACCCTAAATTGCACCCCACATCTTTATGATAAAAAAAAATTGGAATTTCACATGCAGCCCTTACCATGTCATGCTCATTCGTAAAAACCTGCACTGGCTTGGGCAGTTTTTCCAAATGTTTCTAGCAGGATATATATTGAAAATAACACAATTCATGCAGCACCTTTGAAAAATGGGAAAGACTTCTTGCTTGTCCCTTCCTTTCCCCACTCCAGGACTCTATTCAGCTGTACCAAGGGCTGAAGACACGATTTGGCCCAATAGTGTATTTCGGCTCTCCGGGGCCAGGCTAGGAGATGTCACTGAGTAGAGGGAGGCATGGTGGGAACCAGCGTGAGAAAAGTTTAGGGCAAGATAATGGCTACTGAGAACTGGACTTAGACATTGGGAAGCATGAATAAGAGAAGTAGAAAATGTGAGGAAGAGACATGGATGCTTTTGAGAAATGCTCAGGAGATAAACGTGGTACCCCTTCCTGACTGACCACAGTACAGCATGAAGAACAGGCATGTGTCCAGGATACCCTGTCTTATCATTTAATAGCAATCCTGGCGTGGTTTTTACATATCGGGACTGTAGTTTTACACATTGTATATGGACAACCTGCCCCAAAACATGGTGGGAAACAGAAGAGTCAACAGATTAAAAATGATGTAGAGCTATAAAATACAAGGCTTAGACATTCAGGGGCAACGATAAGCCTTGAAAGCTTAAAGTGGATGGAAATGAGACCCAAAATATATGTGTGGTACGGTCAGTTGAAAGCTAGAAGGTTCTGCTAGAGAAACGGTCAAGTAAGGCTGACATGACTCTTCTCAGATACCCCAAGAAGTGGAAACATAATTACCTGCGTTGTTTTGCTAGGTTAAGTTCCTAGGATTCTCAGAGAATGTGAAAGAAGTAGAGAAGTCCAGGGTCTGTGCACATAATGAAGAATAAATATACAAGTCAGTTTCTCTCTGCTCCTCCCTCCATCCTCCCTATCCGCTGCCTCCTCTGTTTTCTTCTGAGTTGGCTTCACATCAGACAAACTGTCTCCACATAGGGGCAACCCAGCTCCTGACCCCTGGTTCCCTAACAACTGCCACCTCAGAAAGAAATAGATCTCTCCTCTCTGTATAAAATCACTCTAAAAATAAGCATACAACTCACCATCATCGATTCACTCAATGTTCACACTTTTTTTTCTTTTTTTCTTCTTCTTCTTATAAAGATGTGGGGTACAATTCAGGGTTGGATATACAAACGTTGATCATGCAGGTACCCTTGATGAGGTGTGCCCCTCCCTCCCCTAGCAGTTTCCCTCAACTGCCAATCCCACCCCCCTCCCCTGGCAGTTTCCCACTACTGCCAATCACTTTCTTAGAGTATTATGAGAATTGTTCAAGATTCGCTTTTGAGTGAAAACATCTGGTATTCTGTTTTCGTTTGTGTGATAGCTAACTGAGTTTGATCGACTCCAAATCCATCCAAGTTGCTGTAAAGTCCATATGTTTTCCATTTTGTATATGTACCACATTTTTTAAATCCAGTCCAGCTTCGAGGGGCCACATGGTTGGTTCCATATTTTTGCTATTGTGAATAGAGCTGCAACAAATGTACATCTGCAGATATCTTTTTTGGTAGAATGATTTGAGTTCCTCCGGGTATATTCCCCATAGGGGAATCGCTGGGTCATATGAAAGGTCAATTTCTTAATTTACCTTGAACAATTTCTTAAACAATCTTCATACTTTTCTTAGGCATAGATGCCAAACACACAATTCATACATCAGCATGACTCCTCAGTCCTTACTTGGAATAGCAAGAGGTTTAGTGAACTAGACGTTTAAAAACCCATCCAACTCAAAGCTAAATTTCTCTGAATGAAGTGGGAATGGGGTCTGAATAGCTCTGCTTCTTCTCTCCCTTGTCTGGCATAGAGGTAGACTGGTTTCTGTTTTTATAGTCTCACAGTTGGGGAAACAGATCCCTAAGAGTAACACTACTAAAATAAACAGGTAGTGGTGGGAGAGGGGAGTAAAACAACCAGCATCTTCAAAATAAGCACAGTGATACCAACATGTTACCCTGATTGTTACAGCTGGGTTCAAATCAGTTGCTTCCCTTGCAGTCAATCAAATATGAGCGGCAGAAAGTTGGGAGAAGTAAGGAGATGTATTCTGACACCATAGGTTCAGGAAACAGGCTGTGTATCCACTAAAAAACCTGTTCATTTAAGCAGAGTTTTCATCCAGTCTCTATAATAAAACATACGTTACTTACCTCTTTCCCATTATGATTAATAATGACCATGTGTCTTATGACCCTTATTCATTTTTCTTCTTAATCAGTGTTCAGACCCCAAACAGTTACTGTCACAAACTGGTGCTCAGATTACATCAATCCTGCCGTTCTTCTAAGTTACAATTACCTTGGACAGCTTGGGATGGTGCACTTTCTAATTGGCTGCAGATTTTTTTGCATATTCTAAGAGATTCTGGTTCACAAGGTTTGACTGAACATTATACATAAAATTAATACAAAAGACAAGAAAGAAAGCAGTTGCCATCTAAAGAATAAGGAAACAGATACATTTCTGGTCTTTAGAAAGTTTCAGCAGAGCCCATTTCTTAGCTAGGTTCAGTAAAGACTCTTCCAGGGACATGCAGTCTTTCTGTGTGTGTCTCCTGCTTTTCAGGGGACTTGATGAAGATGGTTGTGTTCCCTTTAGTGCCAGCAGCGGTGACTAGACCCAAGGACAGTGAAGGAGGACAAGAAAAAATATTCACTTTAAATTCAAACAGGTTTTATGTTTAGCCCAACTCCGCTAATGCAAGTCTCTAAATCTTTTGTAAATGACTGTTTTAATATAACAGTCTCTTTTCGGCTTGTAGCATGATTACTACTTTATTTTGAGGTGGGGGCTCATTCTGTCACCCAGGTTGGAGTGCAGTGGCACCATTACGGTTCACCACAGACTTGATTTCCGAGACTCAGGCAACCCTTCCACCTCAGCCTCCCAAGTAGCTAGGACTACAGGCATTCGCCACCACAACTGCTAATTTTTTGATTTTTAGTAGAGACGCGGTCTTGTAATGTTGCGTAGGCTGGTCTCCAACTCTTAGCCTCAAGCGATCCTCTCGCCTCGATGCTCCAAAGTGCTGGCATTACAGGTGTGAGCCATTGGGCTGGGCCCCTGATGACTTTTAAAATAGATTAATGCATCACTTAGTCAATACAAGTGCATTGAATATAATATAAATAGTCAGTCCTATGATATATTCTAGATTCAGAAAGGAAATATGCATATGTTTTACTTTTATGAAGTACATGTGTGAGTATCCGATCCAGAAACAGATAATATCTAGGTATAGGGGAGTCTTCTATGTTTAAGACCTCAGACAAAACCTTGAATTGCTTTCCATGAAAATGCTCATCTCCCCCCACCCCCTAGTTCTTAATTACATATATAGACCATAGGAAGATATTTGTAATTGAAGACTGTTGGTGACTCGGTGACTGTAAAACGATTAACAGTTTTCTGGACTCTTCAGCTCTAGCTATCAAAAAGGAGTGAAAGACTCACATTTGTAAAGATGAACATTCAAATCGTACACTGTGACTCTATGACATAACAGGTGCATAATTTGCTACCAAGTAGATATAAGAGTCAGAAGGGATCACTTCTAAACAAAGAGAGAGGAAATATGTCCCATCTCCCTTATTTATTGTATGATAGCAGCATTATTCTCATTAGATAGTATTTAGTCAGAAAAGTCGCTTTTCTTTGTTTACCATTGTGTCCTCAGCAGCTAGCACACTACCTGTCTGGCTCATGTCACTTGTTTAATAAAATGTCAATTGAATGTGTAAATGGAGCAGTGTTTTGTTTTTTCGTTTTTTTTTTTTTTAATGAAGAAGCACGGCCGTTTTCCCTTTTCCTTTCTGAATCAGACAAAAAATATTTTTTGTTTGAAAAAGAAAATAGGAAAAAAGATACCAAGGAACAAGAGCGATCCGTCTTCTAAATCTACTTGTATTTCCAAATATTTGCAAATTTATTTTTCCAGTGGCCATATAATGGCTGAACTTCCTCTTGATATTTTGCTCTAATAAATGTGAACTTTATGAATTCTAAGAGTGAAAAACAGCCACCAATCATAGATAAACTCTTAAAGCTTCTTTTATTGTTTTTCAGCTGGTGCCCTTTGCTGAAGGATATCTCCTGTGTTCCTCAGCAGCAGAGGCAGAATGAAAACATTTCATTTTATGGAAGCAATTAGACACACATCTGTTGTTCCAGAACGTCCATATTAAATGTGTGTCTATACAGACCTTGTGAATTTAAGACTTCTGCATGCAATGGCAAACGTCTTAAGTTACATTGATATACTGGAATGTGATATAGGATTTGGTTCTTTTGAAAATGTTAAAAACCAGCGTTTATTTCTGTTGTAACCAACCTAAGAATGATTATAATGACTATCCTTTCTTTTTATAGGTATTTAACCTATTGTTAAAAGATATTGTTTTATTCTTGTAGATTGTTTTGGGAGGTGTGGTCATTTTAACAATATTGAGTTTTCCAATCCATGAACATGGAATGTTTTTCCATTTGTTTGTGTCACCTATGATTTCTCTCATCAGTGTTTGGTAATTCTCCATGTAGAGACTCTTTGCCTCCTTAATTAAATGTATTTCTAGGTATTTCATTTTTTTGTGCGTGGCTATTGTAAATGGGATTGAGTTGTTGTTTTAGTACTCAGGTAGATAAGGCTAGGATTATGTTTCATCCATCTTTTATCTCAATTTCCCAATTTAGTGATTCACACATTAAGTCAATAAGAGATTGTTACATGATTAAGACAATGTATCAATCAATTAAAAGTCCAGGTTCGCCAGGCTCGGTGGCTCAGCCTGTAATCCCGCGCCTTTGGGAGGCTGAGGTGAGTGGATTGCCTGAGCCTGCGGGTTCGAGACCCGCCTGGGCAGCGAGACCTCATCTCTACAATAAATCAAAAAATCAGCCGGGCGTGGTAGCGCATGCCTGTAATTCCGGTTACTCGGAAGGCTGAGGCGGAAGGATCACCGGAGCCCAGCAGGTCGAGTCTGCGGTGGCCGTGAGCAGCCCCTGCACTCCAGTCTGGGCAACTGAGTGAGACTCCAACTCAAAACAAAAAAAACAAAATCAAAACAAAACAAAACAAAAAAAGTCCAGGTTCATTGTACAACTTTATTTGCATATATACAACTTCAATGCATATAGAAATTTAGAACTATTTTTAGACTTTGACAGATTAATCTTTATCTCCCTGTAAATTTTTTTCTCTCCCTCAGATTTGTTCTAAATTAATACTTGTGCATAAAATGATGCAGATTTAAATAAATGTTAAGAAATTACAAAGTATGACCATAAGTAAGACAGATAATTCAAAAATTCAGTGGCTAGGGTTTAAGAAAAAGTAATTTTTTTCATGCTTCAAGACAAGCTTTTGAAATTATTTAATGATAACATATTCAATGGTAATTGAAATATTTTATTTGAAATATGAAATATTTTATTTGAAATATGAAAAATACTAGAATAACTGGAAAATATATAAAATATTTATTTAAAAATAAAGTTGTCTGACATCTTTGTAACTTACAACGAATTTCATGTTTAACTTTTCTAATATTTGTACAAATTGCCTACAACTCTGTTTCTACATCCAAATGTCTTTCTATCCATGCACTTTATATTTCCTCCATGCACTTTATTGCACACATAATAACATTATCAATAAAGAATTGCATTCATATTTTAAAAAATTAGATCTTTTACTATTCATAAATTATGTATTACATAATATATATTAGATACAGCCAAATAGGCCTTTAAAAAAAATAAGAAACAGATTCATATGTTTTTATTTTAAAATGAATACCAACAATTTTTGTTTTACATTTATTATCTAATTTATTATGGACTAGTGACTTGCAATCTCATAATTATCTTGAGATCAGTAAATTGTTGGGTCTCTTTGGTTTTGAATGTAGCACACTTTTTGTTTTCTAATATCCCTGTTGTTAATCTTGTTGTTAATTAATGACAACTAAATTAGAGAACATTTGGGAAGTGTATGTTAATCTTAATAAAGTTTATAATAAATGAGAATGAGCATTAGCAAACATTTTAATCCATAAAAATTATAAGCATGAAATCAAAGTCTCTTGACAGAAATGAGCACTAAGAATCTATTAGATAATGGGATATGAGAGGGTCTTCTAGTAATTTAAAGCAGCCTCTGGGTTCTTCAGATGTCAAGCAGCAACATACTTGGGACTGCTTTAAAAACCACTTTTTTTTCAGTCTCTCTGTGCAAATCTTGCTTTATTTGTGAACCTCTGAACATTACTGCCTGGAGTGGAGAACAATTAGATTCATTAATTTGTTTCCCTTCTCACTTGATTTAATATATCCTCAGTAATAAAGCACACTAACAATTGTAGGCTTGACTTTAGTACTTATTAGCAAATGATACTTTAAACTGAATACTGAGTTAGCAATGAGAAATGTGAATTTAAAAAGGACATTTCAATACTGACAACAATTAAAAGGCAATTCTGGCACATCCTTCCAAATGCATGGGACTTTATGAAATCAGAATTGTTAGAAGTTAGGAACCCCGTAGCATAACCATTTATTGCATTTTATTTTTGCTAAGTTAAAAATATCATGTATAATGAGACAGATGTTTTCTTAGGCATACCATATTAAAAGGCTCTGTCATCCCCTAAGGGAGGTATGCTTCATAGTATTGATAAGCATTGCGTCTCCTAACAAATTAACTTTAGCCCTAAAGAATCTTGTTTGAAAGAGTTTCAGTTTACCTTAATGGACAGTTAGTTTTTAAATCAAAAACCAACTGAAACTGTTTTACTTAAAATAATGAAAAGGTTGAATTTGCAAACACATATTGAATATTCAAGCAGGTCAACTTTTGGATCCAAGTCTAACTAGAGAGGGAGGTGGAATGATAAATTAAATTCATAAAGTTTCTTTTATTCTGAATACATCCAGCAGTGGATAAACACTTGAGAGCAAGAGAGCAAAAATAACCTAGTATTCAGAAAATGTGGGTGCCCTTCTGGGAGACTTTTCTTACTTTCAGATGCCATGTCTGCCTATTGGGATGATGATAAACAAGCTCTGTTTTCCACAATTTAGCCCTATGTGAAACTACTTCTGTGACTTTGTTCAAAATAGGAGACAGAAAATGGAAGGAAAAAAAAGCCTTTCTTTCTTAAACACCCTCACATGGATTGGTTATATGATGACCAGTACCTGTCAGACCTTGAACTTAATTTGAGTTTATCCTAACTGCTAAAAAACAATTTTTAAAGCAAAGATTAAAAACATCCGCATGTTAGTAGGAACAACAGAAAAAGCAACTTAAATGTGAACCAAAACCAATAATTAGGAGACAGTACCATTTGAACAACATAAACTTAGATGATTGAGTCTCTAAGTAAATTGGTGTTGTTCTTTCTTTTCAGAGTAAATGACAAACGTTAACAAATCTGATGGACACATGAAAGTATTAAATTAACATGGTGATACTAAAAGATAGCCAAATAGAATATCCAGATATGAATAACGCAAAAACTAAAAGAAAAAACTCAGGGAATATTTCAGCACCAGATAAAACTTGTCAACACTGGTCCAAGTAATAGACTACACACACACACACACACACACACACACACACACACACACACACACACACTGAAAAATCTCTATGGCTAAATGACTGGAAAAAAGAGCCCCTAAGAGCTGCATAGTCTAAAGAAAAATCTTGTTTTCTTAAATTCTCTTCTTTCCAAGTTGGTAAAATATTCAAAAAAAAAAATTAAGTGTTAAGAAAACCTTGTTTCCTTTATTTTTTATATTTTCTTTCCATGTTGGTTAAAAAAAAAAAGCAAGTTTGTCAACCAGAAAACATTGGTCTTCAGAAACTAGAGAGTGTGGGAGAAACATCTGATTTAAGAGAGCTGCAGGCTGGGCTCAGTGGCTCAACCTGTAACCCCAGCACTTTGGAAGGCTGAGGCCAGTGGATTGCCTGAGTACGAGGGTTTGAGACCCACCCAGGCAACTTGGTGAGACGTTGTCTCTACAATAAATAATAATTTTTAAAAATTAGCCGGGTGTGGTAGCGCATGCCTGTAGTTCCAGCTACTTGGAAGGCTGAGGTGGGAGGATCGCAGGAGCCCAGCAGTTCAAGGCTGTGGTGGCCGGGAGCATGCCTCTGCACTCCAGTCTAGGCAACAGAGTGAGACTCCAACTCAAAAAAAAAAAAAAAAGAGAGAGAGAGAGAGCTGCAGAAGAGATTTCCACGGCATGGTGTATGATCTCACACAAGCACTAAGTTCACGAATACAGTGTGCATCCATACATGAAAAAGACCCAGAGAAGCAGAAAGGCTGGGAGAGGAGAACTAGCTCTGGAGTGGCCTAAGTGCATGGTGGACTCAAATAGCCTGGCAAAGGCTTTGATAGTTAAAGCGACATTGGGATTGCTGCCCACACAAATTTCAACCTGAACCTGAGTTTGTTGCCTGAAAAAAATGAGCTAAGCAGCATTCTCTAAGGAATTTTCATAAGGCACAGATTCTCACAATATAGTAACTATTTTCAGGATACAATATAAATGTACCTGACATACTAAAAGGCTAGGCTATCTGGTTAATCAAATACACTTAATCCACTAATTAAATAAAATTTTCCTTTAAAAAGTCAACTTTCTGTTACCCAGATATTTGGATTGTCATATAGACAAATGCTGAGAAGATAGTCTGCACTGAATAGATACTATACAGGAAAAGAAAAAAATTATTAGATACAAAAAATGTGATATATACAATAAAACATAGGCTAAGGCCAGTAGCAGGATAAGGATGGTAGAGAAAAAAAAGAGACATCAATAGAAATGACCAAACCTCAGAAAGAGAGGAAGCATATTCATTGAGAAACATTAAACAGAGTCACCCAGACCTGTGGAATAATATTAAAATGTGTAATATCGGTGTCGCTTGATTTCTAGAAGTACAAGGAAAAGAGATTGGTAAAAAAGTATATATTTGAAGAACTGATGTTTGAAATTGAGAGAGGAGATAGTCAGAAACTGATTAGGCAGGCAGAGAAAGAGGGTCTCCAGGAGACTTAATGCCTGGAGGAATGCCCCTTGTACCACCTTCATAATATAACTGTTGGTTGAAAATGTGGTTAAAACCATCCTGTCAACCCAAGATATACTGCTAAAAGGGACTTTTTGTTGCTTAAACGCAGGTGTAATAGCTTAATTAAATGTCCTTCCTGACTTGATCTTGGCATATTATAATACCATTAACATAGCTTTTGCATTGCCATTGTAACCTCCCTGCCTTGGGTTTTTCTTTGGTACTTATGGTAATATTCAAGATGGAGTAACTTTGGCCAGGGACCTGCAGGTACAATAAGAATTGGGTCTCAGGAAGTAAGAGGCAGGTGAGATGTAAATGAGAGGAATGCCCACAGGAAAGATAAGATAAAAATCACAAAAAAAGCTTCTAGCTCCAAGTCACCCATTGCTGGCCCTCTCTGTGGTCTGCAGGGAGTTTTGTTGCTTAATAAACTCCTTCTTTCACACATCCTTCAGGTGTCCACGTGCCTTAATCTTTTTGGCTGTGGGAGAGGAACCTGAGGTCGCTGGTTTCGGCTGACAGTGGAGTTCAAAACTCCTGCAACAAAATCATTCCAAACTTGGTGGTGAAAGACATACATTATGCATTCCAGAAGCTCAGCAAATCCCAAAGCGGATCAACTCAAACAAAGCACATCACGATATATTAAACTAGAACTTTGGAAAACCAAAGGTAAAAACAAAAAAAACAAAAAAACAGAAAAACCCAACAAGCTTTTAGCATTCAGCAGAAAGCAACACATTACATACAAAAAAAAATTATTTAAATAAATATGGATTTGACATCAAAAAACATAAAAGGCACAAGACATTAGATCAATCACTTCAAAGTGCTTAAAAAATAAAAAAGTCAACACATACTTCTATACCAGCAGAAAATATACTTCAATAATGAAGACAAACTTCTCAGACAAAAGAAAACTAAAGAATTTGTCCCCTCTGAGTCTGCTTTAAAATCTGTAAAAGGGAGTTCTTAAGGTCGAACAAAAATAATACCAGAGAGAAACATGAAGTTTTATAAATGAAGGAAGAGAAATACAAATGATAAGAGAAAAACATCGTAAATATAAAACATTGTCTTTCTCCTCTTAAGTTCATTAAAATATGTTTGTTTGAAGCCAAAATTATAACATTTTTTGGTGGGCTTCAAGGTATAAGATGTAATATGTATATAAATTAAAACTACATTAAGAGGGAAAAGTGATTGCCATAACAGTAAATAAGTGTGGTCAAAGAAGAACACCCAAGAGACACTAGAAAAGACTTTGAATTTAATAAAGATGAAAATGGAATACATCACAAGTTGTGCAATGCAGCTAAAGCACAGCTTACAGAGAAATTTATTCCACTGGATATCTATATGAGAAATAAAAGTCTCAAGTCCTAAGCTTGCATTGAAAAAGACAAACTGAGAAAAAAACAAAAGCAATGAATTAAATCTAAAGCAGAGAGATAATAGAAGATAACGAATACAAGAACATAATTGATTAAATTGAAAACAGAAAAACCTGTAAAGAAAAAACAGTAGGCCAGGTGCTGTAGCGCACTCCTATAATCCCCGCACTTTGGGAGGCAGAGGCAAGAGGTTGCCTGAGCCCAGGGGTTTGAGACCAGCCTAGGCAAACTGGTGAGACCTTGTCTCCATAATAAATAAAAAACTTACCCAGATGTGGCGGTACATGCTTGTAGTTCCAGCTACTTGAAAGCCTGAGGCAGAAGGATCGCCTGAGTCCAGCAGGTTGAGGCTGTGGTAGGTTTGATTGTGCGACTGCACTGCAGCCTGGGTGACAGAGTGAGACTTTGATTCGAAAAAAGGAAAAAATAAAAAAAAAAAGAAAGAGAAAAGAAGGAAGGAAGGAGGGAGGGAGGGAGGAATGTCAATGGAACCAAAAGACATTTATTTGAAAAAGTCAATAGAATTGGCAAAGTTCTATAAAACTAACAAGGAAAAAGAAAGAAAACAAATTATCAGTATCCGGAATGTAAGAATTGGTATTACTATAGAAACTACAGATTTTGAGAGGATAATAAGACAATATCACAAATGAAAGTAGACCTATAAATTCAAAAATCTGAATTCAATGATCAATTTTGTGACAAGCATGCAGTATAAAATGCTGCTTAAGACAACAACAACCTGAGTGTTGTAAAATAGGTAAAAGAAATGGAAGTTTGGTTAAAAAAAACTTCTAACAACAGCAAAAAAAATCACAAGCTCTCATGGATTTTAGTGGCAAATTCTCCCCAACATATAAGAAAAAAGAAATCTATATTATTATTTTTAGAATATAGAAGGGGGAGGTCTTCCCCATAGTTTGAAATGAGATCAATATTATTCTGATACACAGATCAGTCATTATAATAAAATTAAGGAATAATATCTCTCATGGATACTGATGCCAATATCATAATTAAAATACTAGGTAATTGACTATACAATACACACAAATAGATAATATATCATTCACTCCGGTTTATCCTCAGAATGCAAGAGTGGCTCAGCATTTGAAACATCACCTAATGTAATTGCCATGTTATCAGACCAAAACAAAACAAATATGTTAATAAGTGCAGAAGTATATTAGACAAAATCAGCATATATTTATGAAAACAATTCTCACCCAACTGGGAATATAACAGACCTTCAGTAGCCTACCGAAAGGCAAAATGCAAAATACAGCGGTCTCCCCACATCTGTGGGGGGTGTAGTCCAAGTGAGTTCCTGAAGCTACTGATAGTATACACAGGTTTGGGTACTAAGGTTTTTCTTATACATACATGCCTATGATAAAGTTTGATTTATAACTTAGACACAGTCAGAAATTACCTATAACAACTAGTCATAAAAGAGAACAATTAAAGTGATATACTCAATAAAAATTTTATGTATGTGGTTTTTCTCTATCTTACTTTCAAAATATATATTATTGTGCTTTACTCATCTATTTTCAGACTGAAAATAGATAACTGAAACCTGCAAAAACCACAGATATGGAGGGACTTCTGTAATAAATGTACTAAAAGAAAACCCAGGAGAAAATTGTTGTGAGCTTGGGTTAAGCAAACTATTTTTCAGAATCTTTCAAGAGCAAGATTCATTAAAAAATTGGAATTCCTCAAAATTAAAAACTTAATTTTTAAAAAACTTAGTTTTTAAACAGTTCTTAGTGAGTAGATATTACTTAGAGATAAAGAGACAAATAGCAGGTTGAGAGAAAACGTTTTTGAAGCATCTATCCAAAAATGGACTTGCATACATAATACATTAAAACGTTACTTAAATAGTAAGCAACTGAGATACCAAGTTTAAAAAATGGCAAAATGTTTGACAGGACTCTTCATCAAGGCAAAATATATTTTAAGCAAATGACCATATGAAAAGATGCTTGCAGGTTATTTAGAAGTGAATTGTTTAGTTTCCAAGTACAGAGGGTAGAGTTGGAGGGGGGGTTACATACCTTTTTGTTATTGGATTCTAGTTTAATTTCATTTGGTCAGTGAAATCTAATGACACTTGATGGCTCATTTGTTGAAAAATTTTTGTCCCCTTTTAAATATGGTTTCTGCATTATTGGTTGTAATGTTTTATACATTCGACTAAGATCAATGTGTTCATATTCTGTGACTCACAGAATAATGATCCTTCAAAGATGTTCATGTTCCAATATCCAGAATCTGTAAATATGTTATGTACTTGGAAAAAAGGGGTTACATTCGTGGGTAGAATTAAGGTTGTTATTCATAGGTTGACCTGAACTCAAAAGAAGGAGATTATCCTGGTGGACCCAATATAATCACAAGGGTCTTTTAAAGTGAAAGAGGTAGGAAGATGAAAAAGTCAGTCTTTTCATAGGATGAGAAAAGGTTTGGTTCAAGTTCTCACATTTCTGAATGTAATTTTTACAACAGTAGTAAGAAACAAACCCATCTTCTGAACTTTTGCTGGGTACTATGTCTTAAAATTGTCAACAAGAATTGTAGATTGGAGTGTTTATTCTCTTAGTCCCATTGATTTTACTTCATACATTTTTAGGTATATACAAATGTATGACTTTATATATTCTTTGATGACTTGACCTTTTTATCAATATAAAGTATTCAACTCATCTATTCAACTGACATTAATGGGCACACCAGCATTCTTATTACCACTGAGATAGTGTGTAATTGGCTTTTTATTTACTTTCAATCTATTGGTATCCTTCTGTTTACAAAGGTCCTAATAAAGAACATTGCACTAAGTCTTGTGTTTTGTTTGTTTTTTGCAATGTTTTTGTGTTTGATATAATTTTAATTGAAGGGTTAAGTATTCTTATATCTGATGTAAATATTAATATGATCAGTTTTAATTCTGCTCAATTGTTCTTTGTGTATTATGTTTCCTCTTTTGTTTCCATTTTTCCTTTGGAATAAACGTGTATCATTTTATCATTTTAGTATTCTAATTTTTCTACTGACTTCTTCAATATGCCTTTTGAATTATATTCTTCACAGCTAACCTAGACATTAAAATAAAATCATTAATCTACTATAGTCCACTTTGAATTATTTGTACATCACTTTATGAAGAATGTAAGAAACTTACAATGGTATACTTCTATTTATAACTAATCTCTTTTTTATGGTAGAGTGTACATTTATTTTACTTCTATATATGTTTAACAATTCACAACTTTGGTCTATCTGAGAATGTCTTTCTTATTTTGTCAATTTTGTAAAATATTTTTACTCGATAATTCTAAAGTAACATAAACACTTTTTTCATATTTTTAAAGATTGCTGTCTTGGTTTTAGTATTTTTTGCGAAGGAGACTGCTTTTTTATTTCTGTTTGCTTTTATGTAATTTTCTCCAATATTTAAAAAGTTGTCTATCTTTGGCTTTCCAGCAGTTTGACTGAAATGTGCTTAGATGTGGTTTTCTTTGTAATTATTCTCTTTTCAATTTGCTGAGCTTTTTTGGAGCTCTGTACTTGCTCATCAATTTCGAGAACTTCTTGACCATTAGTGTATCAATTATTTCTTCTTTCACGTCTGACATTCTGGAATCCCAATTACAAGTGTGCTTCGGGTTTTTTCTTCTTTTTCACTTTTCTTCTTTTTTCATTCTAAGTTCCACTGAACTACTCTCAGTTAGATCTCACATCTGTTTTGCTATTTCTTCTGTTAATTACACCCAAATAATTTTGCATTATAGGTGATGTATTTCTCAATTTTAGAAAATTAATTTGTTTTATATATTTGTGTTGTTTAACATCTTTCTAACTACTTTTCTTCATCCTTTCCTTTAAATTCCTTAACAAACTGTAAGTTATTTGAGTCCTTGTTTTTTTAAAAATTCAACATTAGCCATTTGCAGATTTACATTACAGAGTAATGATGTCTTCCTTTGATTTTGGCTTATATTCCCTTGATTCTCTGCACATCTCTAGTTTTTGTATTTTATACTTGACCTTTGATATAAAAAAATAGAGCCTGAAATATAGAATAATCTTCTCCCAGAAAGAACTTGTTTTTTTTAGCCATCATGCAACCAGGGTGAACATTTGTTCACTTCTTCCTTCTAAACAGGATTTGAAGGGAGTCAGGCCCTAATTACAGCATTGATTATTTTTAAAACCTCTCTGATTTCTAACATCTTGTGGGTGGCTTGAGGGAGTTTCCTAAAGTAGGACTTTGGGATCTAGGCAACGTGAGACTCGGGAACTTTTTCTGTTTTCCATTCTACCATCAGATTTCCCTTTTCTCTTCACACGTAGCAAAAGTCCCATGAGCAGGAATTGGGAAATGGAGGACAGTGCTGGGATGAACAGCTCTGTGGTCCAGACATCACTAGACTCCAGTCTATCACATTCGTCATGTGGTTGTTGAATATTCATTCAACGGCTTTCTTCCAATTGCAGTCATGTTTGCCTGTCCAGCACAAATTTACCCTTCTAGCACCTTGTGCCTCCATGCCAAATGAACTCTCTAGATTTTAAAGGGGCTTCCTATCTTTGCTTACTTAGTCAAGGTGTGTCTTCCTCTAGAATTTGATTCGGTTATTTGCTTTTAAACTTGTTCAGTGCATAATTGATTCATTGATGTTTTAGTTGATCTGACATTCACTTAATCTTTCAGCAGAAATACTGATATTTTATAATCTTCTACAAATTATACAAAGAAATAACCAAAATAAACAAAATCACTTTGGTTTTGAAGTTTATTATTTCTACTCTGGAAATATGTGCCTTTTCAATGAAGAAAGCTCTTACAAAAACATTCATTACCTACCCCACAGGGTAAGGGTCACATTTATTTATTTATTCACATAGTTACTATATTTTGGAGATATTTATTTACAATTCTATATTTCAAATACTTTTCTAAATACTGAGACTACAACAGCAGGTAAATTAGACAGACAAGACAAAACAACATCAAACAAAACTTAGTGGTCTAAAATAAAAATTAGAATCTTTCAAACACCACCACCAAAACACTGTTAATTTAGTGGGTATTGCATAAAAGAATGCTGATTTGGAATGTTAAACTGGAAACCTCATCACAAAAGAGTATATGGTGGCATTTATTCAGTTACGTATTTTTTTCTTTTATTAGATGTCTAATTTAACAAGGACAGTATCTGTGTTGGTTTTGTTTAACATGTGATACTTGATGCTTTGAAAACCATTATGCTTTCTATATATTAGCAATCAAATTACTGTGCAAATATTTGCTGAATGAATGAGTCCATTTAGGGTAGCCACCAAACATCTGGCATTTTCCAATTAAAAAGCAAGGAAACTGAATGTAAACAGTCTTAGAGAGATGTAATGTGTATGAGTACAATGCTATTGTAAAAATATGTTAATACGATGTGTAATTTAGAAAATGACATCTGCAATTATAAAGCCTGAGTTTCAAGGAAAGTTTTACCCCTTATTACCTTTGTCACCTGGTAAATTACTTAATAGTTACGTACCACCATTTTTTTAAACTCTATTAGAAAAAAGTTAGTACCTTTACTGTGGTTTTCATGAGCATTAATTAATGTATGTGAAGTATTTAGAGGAGCACTTGGCATAAATAAGCACAATATAAATGTTTGCTATTTGTAGTAGCGGTAATAGTAGTGTCTGTGGATGCCATATTACTTTTATATTGTTGCAAGATTATTAATCACAAGCTTAGTGATTAAAATAATACTCATTATTTAGCTCTCAGTTCTGCTGATCAGATGTCTGGGTTTAGCGCTGAGTTACTCCAAAGGTCAAAATCAAGGGATTATTCAGGTTGGGGTCGCACTGGAAGCTCTCAATGCTGGAGAACAACCTGCTCTGAAGCTCATTTTGATTACTGGTAGATGTCACGAAGTTCCTGATTTCTTGTTGGAACTTCTTTCAAACGTATAAACTCTTTTCAAATCTTTGCCTTGTGATACCCTCAGCAAGGGAAAACTCCCTTGCATCAAATCCCTCATATTTCAAATCTCTGGAATTTCCTCTTTTGCTACTAGCCAGAGAATAGTCTGATTTTAATGACTCATGTGATTAAGTCATTTCGAGTAACTTGTATATTTTCAGTTCAATTAAGTAAGCTTAATTATATCTTTTGCCATGTGACATAACATCATCAAGCCAGTAATGTCCTAAGGTCAACTGTCTGTTGCAGCCTTCCACCCAGGTAGCCCAAAGAAAGGCTTACTGAGAGACTTCAGTTAGAGAGATTACTTTTCTAACAACCCTACAACATACCTCTCCTAACCTTCCCCTTGTTCCATTAGTGCAAGTGGTGATATGCCAGAAGTAAGATCACCTTTTGAGACATTTGAATATCTGTAAAGAAAACCTATAATCTCCTTCCACTCTTTTCTCCATTCCCCAGAGAGCATGAAAGCCTTCAATAGGATCACTTAGTGATGCTTGAATTGATACTTTTTTTTATGTGCCAAGACTGGAGTGTATTTTTATTTGATTGGCTAAGCTACTAGAAGAAAAGTGTACTGATGAAGTTGGAATTTTGGGAAATGCATAGGAGAGAGATGCAAAGACAAGAGATTAACTGCTGGTCAGTCAGCCTGCAGTTCTTCTGTTAGGTTTGGGAGCATTTCTTGCCGCTCCCCCCCCCCAATCTTGTGTAAATATCTCCCCATACCTAGATATTGCCATAGCTTATGATTGAATGTCAAATAAATTTTGGTTGCTTGGAAGAGTTGCAATAAATTCATGGTAAATAAAACCCAATATTGTCATAAATAAAACAAATATACTGATCAATGCAAGTTAATGATTGCCAGATGCCATATGAACGTAACACGTAACACAAAGATAGATAAAGCTTGGCAGCAATCTATTGACGTCATAACCTAATCTTGATATATAGTTGTCACTACAAATTCATATTATAGAATACCATGAGATAAACCAGGAAATTAAGAGTGCTTATGGTATACGTTATCAAAAAAATTAAGATGAAAATTTTACTATATGTGTCAGATTAAGGAACATCTAAGTGGAAATATTAATTCTTAGAAATTTATGGGTTTCTGAAGCATTAATTGGAATACAAGATGTGACATTGCAGTTACTTATATAGAGTTGGAATTCAATAATATTTAATGATATAATTGATTTACCTCTAGGTGTCCCAAAGCACAGTGTTCCATGGAAAAAAACAAACAGAGTAAGGCAGTGGAGGAACATCAGTCTTGAGATCAATGACTTCTGTAGAAGTGGAAAAGGCAGGAAAGTCGAGTAAGGGAAAGACTGCAGAAGATGATATTTGCCTGGCGCCTGGATTAGATCTAGGTCATCCATGGTGTAAGTGAAGGGTAGAGAAGTGGTAAAGATTCATGTTTCATCAGGGGTTGGAACCATAAAACAGAGTTTTAGAATAATAAATATCCTTGTGAAGTCATAGGGCTATAATATAGGGAAAATAAATGAAAGTTTGTACATAGAGGAGAATATTTTAAGGAGTTATGTACTGGGTATTTTTTTAAAAAAGCTAAAAGTGGCTCCATTCATTAGAAAACAAAGTTAGTTTTCATCAAATAATGGTATCTTCATTCTAAGATCCCTAGAAGAGAGTGTTTTTAAAACATTTGCTTTAGTTGTTGAAATACAGCATTAGTTATGTGTAAGCACACACTAGCTGGAACATAGTGCTGTCTCATGGAATTTTCTGTGATTATAGACATGTTCTGCATTAGCATGGTCCATCAGGGCAGCCGTGAGCCACATATGCCTGTTTGAAATATGAAACATGAATAATGTAGCTGCCAAGTTTTGTTTTAATTTTAAGTTATTTACATGTAAATATAAGTGCTACATAATGACTTGAGCCTATTTTGAAGGACAGCACAGACAGAAGATAACAATTGTCAACTCAGATTGTAGATCTCAATTCTGAAAGTTATTTTCTTTGGTATGCAAAATTGTCAGGTAGAAGAAGACTAGACGAGAGACACTTCTAAGTCTCAGGATACTCTAATGAGTTAGAAAGCATGAACTTATGTTGCATAAACACATGTATAGCCAACAAATAAAAATAGTTTTTAAACTATCAAAAAATAAAAATAAAGACTCACCTATCAATTCAAAAACATTTTTCAAAAGATGTTTCTTTACCTATACAAAGGTTCTATGGATTTTGTGTTAATGTCACCTGCTACTTTGCTGTATTTCCAACACTAGCTTTTTTGCCTAATAGCATTATTCATTCTTTAAGTGGCCCAGAGGCTAGTCCTCATTTGAAGACCACTTTCTCCCGCATCTTGTTCTGAAAGTAGTAGAATATGGATTTCTCTGATAACGCCCAGATGCCTCAACCTTGCCTACGTTATTTAATCATTGCTTTTATTTCTCTAGTTGCAAATCTCCAAGTAAAGTGGTCAGGCTCCTTTGCTTTGCCAGTGTTCCAACATCGCCAGGTTCCTGAAGTGCTTCTTCAACTTCCTGGCTGTGTCCACTCCCTATTATCTTTGCTACAATATATATCCCCCAAAGATGCCAGCATGATGATGATTATTAATTATTTTTACTTTAATAAAAATATATGTCCCAATTATCTTTGCATGAACAGTAATAGCAACAGTGACAGTAGCAGTTGCAAGAAAAACATCAACGCAAAAGCAACGATTTGTTGCTTCAAGTTCTCTTTTTTTATTTGTATGCTATTTTTAATTTCTCACTTAATATCTTGTTATTAATGTTGTTCAACAACATAATCAATTAATTACTTTGTTTAAGGTCTCAGCAAATGACTGGCTAGCAAATGCAAAAGCTAGACAAAAAGGAGGAATCCTGCATTAAAATGCCAATCTCCCGAATAAAATTAAAACTAGAATTTGTATTTGGTGTTGGAAAGACACTTGTCCCCAATTTTTTTTCCATTATTTGTTTTCCCTCTCAGAATAGCCGATGGATGATGATTTAGTATGCATTCCTCAATTTTCCTTCTCTTGTGGGTCTGCTGAGGTAGCCTTTGACTGGGGACGGAGAGGGTCAAATAATCTGCACTCTCCTTGGTCTTCAGTGTCTTCCCCTCTTCCCTCCAGTTCAGCCCTCACTGTTTTATCTCCCACCCCAAGAGGGAAGGTTCCAGAAGGAATTTGCTCCTCTCTCAGTATTGTGGGATACTTTCCTTAACTACCTTCTCTTAGCTGAGATCTCAGAGACTGTCTTACTACCATGACCACCATCTCTGCTTCTCTGGGACCCATTGAACTTCTCAGAACCCAATCACTAGCCAACCTTCCTCATCCAGTTCCCACCTGATAAGAACTGTGTTCGTTTTGGGATTGATAGTGTCAGGTAATTTCTACAAAATTTTTATTTTGTAAATTCTTATTTTAATATTTCCATGGAGTCTGTCATGTAACTAAATAGATTTCCTAAAGCAAGATACATAACCCCATTTATTGTTTTGTTCATCTCATCCACATGGAAATTTGACAGCTGTTAGTGGTGAATCAAAATGAGAGAATGACTTCTTCAAATTGGGACTTTCTTTTTTTATCTTTATTTTTTGAGTTGGAGTCTCACTCGGTCACCCAGACTGGAGTGCAGTGGCCGCTCCCGGCCACCGCAGCCTCGACCTGCTGGGCTCCGGCGATCCTTCCGCCTCAGCCTTCCGAGTAGCCGGAATGACAGGCTCGCGCTACCACGCCCGGCTGATTTTTTGATTTTTTGTAGAGATGAGGTCTCACCAATTTGCCCAGGCGGGTCTCGAACCCCTGGGCTCAGGCAATCCACTCACCTCAGCCTCCCAAGGCATGGGATTACAGGCTAAACCAAGTAGCTGGCTCAGTTTGGGACTTTAAAGCCCCTTCCTTTGATATGCTAACCACTGAGAAAGGGCTGTTTACATCAGAAGCTGTCTTCTTTCCAGAAGGTAGTTTCTCAATTTCCAACATGCTAAGTGAAATTATCACATAGATTTTTACATTTTTCATTGTATGTGTGAAAATCCAGTAGAAAATTCACTAGTTCCCTATTGAAGAAACAGGCATGAAGCTTAGTTGATTGAGTAACATGTCTTTTTTGTTGACATCTGGAGTTCTGTACTACTTTTTAGAATTCTGTGCTTAGTCTGACAATTTTTCGAAAGGATATTTCAGGTGGTCTCATATTTTAAAAAACATGTCATGGCATTAAAAATAACATACCATAGAGAGACTGCATGAGGAAAGTGAGAAAATATTAATAAAATGCACATTGAAGCCGGGCTCGGTGGTTCAGCCTGTAATCCCGCGCCTTTGGGAAGCTGAGGTGAGTGGATTGCCTGAGCCCGCGGGTTCGAGACCCGCCTGGGCAGCGAGACCTCATCTCTACAATAAATCAAAAAATCAGCCGGGCGTGGTAGCGCGCGCCTGTAATTCCGGCTACTTGGAAGGCTGAGGCGGAAGGATCGCTGGAGCCCAGCAGGTCGAGGCTGCAGTGGCCGGGAGCGGCCACTGCACTCCAGTCTGGAGGACAGAGTGAGACTCCAATTAAAAAAAAAAAACTGCACATTGAAGATGTCATTTTTTGCATGTCTACTGATATACCTGCATGTCAGTTTACCCACTGAGAAAAAATAAAAAAAGAATGCTTTTAAGATTATAGATAGAATGCCTTATCTTTCTCTGATACCGATTTTTGAGACTAAAGCCTAGTAAGCAGTGAAGCAAAATATATGCACATACTTTCACATGCTCACTCTAAGTCCATGAGAAATTCACCAGACAGGCATTTTTTTTTTCTTTCCCCAATTTTTTGACTTTCCCTTTCATGTGTAAGACTTCCATACAAATATTCAGCAAAAATAGCAAATATTCAGTGAACAATTACTACAAGCCAGGCACAGTTTTAGACATTGGGATGCATCAATGACAAAACTGACAAAAATCCCTCTCCTTTAAAAGACACATGCTAGTGGACTTCAACTATTTGTCCTAAGATCTTCGAGCAATTAACTTCATCATCGTTAGATGAATAATCATGCTGTAAGATGGACACTGTTGACTATCTCCCTAAAACTACCATCACAACTTTCTTCATTTACAGAAACTCATGTGTGGTGGCTGCACTACCTGTCCCAAAGAATGAGTATTTTTGTTATAAGAAAATCGTAATGGTCTCGATTTTCTTTCCAGGCATCTATTCAGGGATAAACATGTGAGTCACTTACATTCAGTGCCATATAAAGGAAGTCTGCTGAAATGTTTCTTTGAAAAATTTACTTTCCATTATAAAAAACAAACAAACAATTGAGACAGAAAGGAAAAGTACTATTACCCTATATCTCTCTTGCTATTTAAGATGAACTTATGTGACAGTATAATGTCTGGAGTTCTGAAAGTCATTAATAATATACCGAAGAGTGGCATAATGAACCTAGATTTTGGCAGTGTCCTGGCAGTGTATGGGTGAGAACATGGGTACGTTTCCATTTTGACAGTTAGGTGAAATGATAAGATTCATATGCCGGTCACTGTTATGAGGTTATTCTTTTAAGTTCTAAAGTACCAAAATTGCTATGGCTGGGATCGCAGTAGGATTTTGACTTCTTCCTTACACATTAGTTACAACCAGTAATTCTCAAGAAACTTATTGAAGTATTAATTTTCAACCTATAAACTGAACTTATTCCTAAATGTAAGCCCAAGGCAACCAAGAAAGCATCAATTTTGATGGACCATTCACTTAGCCACAATAATGATCAACTAATTGTGTTGTGTGAGATCCAGTAGGAAATGTTCCGCTTTTGTTTTTTCTTGTTTCAGGGGAAACATAAACATACTTGGAGTTGTTTAATACTTATTTTGAGTTCTCCTTAACAGTAGTTTCAATTGCAAATAATGAAAAAAAGGTGCAGAGAAATCATAATTATGTTAATCATCAAAATTAGGACTATAATTCTGAGTATATGGCAGATCTCTATCATTGATCTAAGTATCCCTATCTATCTATTCATCCATCTATCTATCTTTCATCAGCTGTCTATCCTGACTTAAATACTTCCCCACAAAATTTATGTTCCTCCAGAATCACACAATGTGATCATACGGAGAAATAGCATCTCTGCAAGAAATGCAATTAGCTAAGATGAAGCCATACAAGATTAGGGCAGCCTCAAATAAAATAGCAGGTGTCCCCATAAGAAAAAAGAAAGTTGGATATTGACACAGCCACACAGAGGAGAGCACCATGTGAACATGGAGGCAGAGATAGGAGTGTTGCATTTACAAGCCAAGTAATGACAAGTATTGCTGGCAACCAGCAGAAGCGAGGGGAGAAGCATCACACAGACTCTCCTTCAGAAACTTCAGAAGGAACCAACCCTGCTGACATCTGAATTTCTTCCTTTTATCCTCCACAACTGTTCAGAGAATACATTTCTGTCATTTTAAGGCACTTGGTTTGTAAAAAATTGTTGCAGCAGCACTAGGAAACTAATAATCTACATCTATTTATGGTAACAAAAATGAGAATTTGTAGTCTACAATTTTGCTACTGTCAAACGTTTGTATTTATGATAAGCGAAATTTGCTTCTACGTGTGACTTGAATTTGTCTTATTCATGAGGTTGAGCATTGTTTCATAAGTTTAAGAAATTTTTATTTCTTCTTCGGTAAAATATTTTTTCTTAGTTTTAGCTTGCTTTTATTAATCATGTTGAATTTGTAGTCTAGGCATTAAAAACAGTATTAAGATTTTTGTGTCTGGATTTCAAATATTTTCTACCAATTCTTTTGTCTTTTAAATTTTGTAATGTAGATGGCCATCATCAATAACTCAAAAAACAACAGATGCAAAAAAGAAAAATGAATAAATAAATTTTATATGTAAATATTCTTTCACATTTAAAAATTTGTCCACATTTATTTATTTTTACTTATATTGATATATATTTTATATAATAGTTCAAAGACTACCATCAGGTCCAAGACTATAATGGACTTCACACTTTTTTTAGTATGCATATTGCTCAAATTTTTAAATGAAAACCTCTGACCTCTGTCATGCAATGTGGTGTGAAGTGCAGATGAGTTTTATATACTTTCCAAATGCAACAAATTCTTTAACATTTCCTCATGAAAGAAACCATGTATCAACTGATTTGAGATGCCACTTTTAGCATAGATTAAATTTCCATGCATATTTTAGCATTGTGCCTGGGTGTTTGTGTTGGAATTTTGCTGTTCATTATTTCCTGGCTCTTCAATCTGATTTGTTTTTTCAGAAAAATTAAAAGCTTATGTTTCTACCTCCAGGAAGAAAAAATTGACTACTTGATAAAGATTACATAATATTTATATATTGACATAGAGTTGACATATTTTTCATGTTAAATGTTTCTATACCAAAATGTGAGATATCTTTCCATTTCTTCAATTCTATTTTTTAAAAGATTGTTTAAATTGTTTTAAAGTTTTCTTTAAAGATTTTGATGCAATATCTGGAAAATTTATATGAAGTCTGAGTTTAGCCAATTTATGCACTTTATATTTTATTGGTATTATAAATAAGTATTTTATACTTTACCTTGTAACTTTTTAAAAATATAAAAAGAGTAATTGTAGTTTAATATATGCATTATATTAAATTACTGCTTTATTAAATTCTGCTATCATTTGCAGTAGTTTTTCATTAGATCTTCTTGTGCATTTCAACTATACATAATCATAACATTTGCAAAAGGATAGTTTTGCCTCTTTCCTTCTATTTCTTTGGCTTCTATTCTTTTCCTTTGTCTAGTTACAATGGCCATATGTTCAATTGCAGGAGAGAAGCAGTAGGTTTCTTTTCTTTCTCCTAATGTTAGGAGGAATGCTTCCAGTGTGTATCCAATAAGTAACACACTGATTTTAAAAGTAATATTTACTTTTAAGACTACAATAAAAGTTTCTATTTTTAATTCTTATTTTATTATCAGAAAAGTGTTTTGATTTTTGTCAAATGCCTTTTCAGCATCTGATACTTTTCTTCTTAGATACATTTATAGAATGAATTATACTAATGGATGCCCTCTTTAAATCATACTTGCATTCTTGAAAGGAATCCCACTGGATCACGATGTATTTATTTAACAGTATTATATATTCTAGTAGCTAAGTTACACTTAAGATTTTTTTTTTTTTTTTTTTTTTTGAGTTGGAGTCTCACTCTGTCGCCCAGACTGGAGTGCAGTGGCCGCTCCCGGCCACCACAGCCTCGCCTGCTGGGCTCCAGCGATCCTTCCGCCTCAGCTTTCCGAGTAGCCGGAATTACAGGCGCGCGCTACCACGCCCAGCTGATTTTTTGATTTATTGTAGAGATGAGGTCTCGCTGCCCAGGCGGGTCTCAAACCCGCGGGCTCAGGCAATCCACTCACCTCAGCCTCCCAAAGGCGCGGGATTACAGGCTGAGCCACCGAACCCGGCTACACTTAAGATTTTTATTGAGATTGACTTGTGGCTTTATTTTTAATTGTTATAATTTTTATTAGTTTTTGGCAACTAATAAAATTATATGCAGTACTCATTTTATGAAAGGAATTTGAAGGTTTATCTTTTCCATGCTGTGGAACAGTTTTAGACTCACTTTGAAAAAGTCTGGGCCAGGAGCTTCTTTTTGAGTTTTTTTGTTTGTTTGCTTTGGAGGGATTATAAAGTTTATTCACAAATTTCTTTAATATTTTGTTGAAATTGCTCTGTTTAGATTTTTCTTTCTAATTTTTCTCTCTAATTTCTCTCTAATTTCCCTCTAATTTGAGGTTTTAAATTCTTTTAAGCAATAGTTTACATATGGGGGAACCCCCCAATTGAATTTATTTATTAAAAATTGTGTATTTATTCATGCGTGTTTAAGCTTCAGTAACCTTCAAAGTACTCTCCATTTTATGCAATACACCTATCCAGACACTTTTTCCATTGCTCAAAGTAGTTTTTGAGTTCATCAATGTGGATTTTTTTTAGTGCTTCTTCCATTTTTTGTTTTACCACTTCCACATGGCAGCTTGTTTTTCTTTGAGCACTTTTTTCATCTGGAGAAACAAACAAAAAAAAATGTCATTCAGGGTGAGAACAGGAGAATATGGAGGTTGGGGCATGGAGATCATGCTGTTTTTGGTAAAACTACTGAACATCAGTACGTTGTAGGCAGATGCACTCGTAAATCACCCATCATGAAATGGGCAAATGCATTGAAATAATCTCCAAAAAACTTTCACTGAAGCCTCTTACAGCCTCTCATAACAATGCTAGCTAGTCTACTGATCTGATGGGTTCCTAGAATGCTTACCTAGCAGGGGAACCCTGTACTACAAGTGGTTCACCCTCCAATGAATAAAAGATAATTCCAGATTTTTTTTTGGTTCCCTCTTTATATATGCTATCTTCCACAACGATCTGAATTTTCTATCTTCCTTGGCTCCAGTGTTCTTGTCATACTTAATTTGGTTTCCATTTTCAGCATATTTATTCATGAGTAGACTTTATAATTTCAAAAGTGTCTGATGGATGATACTTAGTATCCTAAGAGTTTAGGCCAAGACAATCTTAAACATTATTCCCTGTATTCTCTTACCTCCATGTCTGTAGTCCTGGCATACTCACCAGAAACTTAAAATCTAAAGTTGACTTTTGAGCCACTCACTCGGGTTTGTACTCATGATAGAGTCTTTTATTTTGGGAAGTGTCTGTTGGCATTTTATAGAATCCACCCAGTACTTCCTTTAACTTCCCTTAGGTCCTCAACTGAATGACACGTGATCTCAGAATGGCTATGTGGCCTATGCTCAGAGAGGTTCATCAGATTACTTGCCAACAAGTTTTATTGAGGATATCATCTTCCTGTTTTTTGTCTGTTTTTTCTCCTTCAATTCAGATTGGTTTATTTCATTTTCTGAAAAATTTTGCGACAATTCAATAACCAAACTTGGGCCCTCATCAAACTTCTGTAGTTTTTAAAGGAATGGGAAAAATCAGACAACCATCATTATGATTCCTTGTGGGGAAAGAAAGAAAGCTGTGAAGACATTGGAAGTATATCAAGCCTCTCAGTGTGCCTAAGAGTGAGAGGACAAAAGTCAGCATATGGACATACTGGTCACTAGAAATAAGGAAGAACAAAAATGCCTAAGTAACCGAGAGCTATGGGAATACAGGGGAAAAAAAATGCCTGGAGTGAGCCTCTTGGAGCAAGAAGTTTCCCCACGGATGTGACCACTGGCCCTGTCCATTCCCCAACAGTCGTGGGCATTGAAATGAGCATTGTTCTAGAATTTTGGGACCATAAACTAAGTCACAAAATATCACAAATTTATTATTTTGTGTTTAATTTCATGAAGACCTCTAGGCTTACATTATAGCACTGGTTTGAGGACATTTTCACTTCAATCTCCTAGGGCTTTCCATTTAAAACTTTTGTCTGGTGATTCCAAGAGCTTCTGTCAAATAGCCAACTTCATGATTGAGAGGGAAAGCTATTTTTTTCCCACAAGTATGCCTTGGATACTGGTTTTATTTAGCAGCCCTTCCTACCTTGTTAATTTTTTTTTAATCTTTTTACTTTTGTGTCACCTGCCCAGAGTTTTCAATAAATTGTCTAGTATTTATTTAGTTAATACATTATCTAGTATTTATTTAGTTAAACTCTCTTTCTATAAGTATAATAGATTATGCCTATATATTTTGTTTCACTTTGTAAGACTACACAGAGATAAATTTTCTGTGTAATGGATTCTTTCTCTTTCTCGTTGCTTGTGGTTTTTCCCTTGCCAGGAAATGTGTGGGGATAGATTAAAAATGGCAGAATTAGCAACTTTTCTTACAGTAGCATATGCCTTTATGGCATCCTCTTGCCAAGGGCCTGGAACCAAGTTAGCTATTACCACCGCACTCTGGGGACCTTAAAATTTCCAAACATAATGTTAGTGTCTTACATGAGGTGACTCCTACACAGAAAGACTCTGGTCAAAAGTAGAGCAATAGAAATGAAAAAAAAAAATCAGAAATAAAATTCAAACGTTATTTTTGAAAGACAAAATGAACTCCTACAAAATCACAAAAAGGAACCCAGTGTACAAATTGAATGGCTTAACTCTTTTTGAGTTTGGTGGCTATGTTCCAAATGACTTCTTACATTTAATGGATATCACAGCTAGATCTCTTGCATTTTTTCAAGAATTCCAATTTCAATCATGAGCTAGTTTAGCTGGAAGTCACATTCTTCCCAGTTCACTGGAAGGCTTCTTGGCTATGATTTCAGACATTCTGCCCAAACTACAACTAAATGGGCAATGTTAATTTTTTCTATGGTTATATCATAGTCTTTGCCACTTACTACTGTAAACACCTGATGAGATTCATATGGCTGATGGTAGAAATGAGTTTAAGATTTTTTAAAATTTATTTTATCTACTCTTTTTATAATTTTTTTTAGTAACTTCTAGAGTAAACAACTAAATACAGCTCATGAGACAATCTTAACTCTTCTAATTACTCTCAGTTTAGGTACTTGCTAATTTAATTAAATATACTTGTTAAAAGGTTCTTTATTAAAGGAAATTAAACCACTGAGGATGAATGAAAATGCCAGACATGGAGACAAAACCATTTGCCTAAACATATCAGAATGTTCTTTCTTGTACATTCTCCCAAAATGCACTTTTTGGGTATACAAAGATGTTTCCATTTTTTAGAATTTTTAAAAATTATCTTTAAATTTCAATTATGACTGGCAGAAAAATCAGCAAAATTATATCATACGTTTTTCTATGTTCTTTATCACGGAAAATAAATGAATTTCACATTGTTTGGCATTGCAGAGTTAGTGCCATATCCATCAATTATCATTTAAATCATACGTTCGAGTCTTTCAATTATTAAGTTCAAAATGCTTGCCAATTTATTATGCAACAATATTGAATCTTCTAGACTGCTAATGTGAATTAATAGTTTGATTTTTTTTTTTAATAAACTGGATTGAGGACCTTGCTGATCAGCTGCTTGGATCCAATAATCCCATACCCTGAGTAGATTTCAGGAGATTGAATACAGATTCTGTGCTGCCGCACATTTTTTGCTACTCAGGGTCATGTCTGAAATTTAATATTCATGCTTAAGATATTAACAAATATAAAATGTTCTAAATGACAATGATGACTGGGTACTATTTAATTTTTGTTATAAAAATGGAAAATGGTTGTTTTTATTCTTTACTTCTTTGCCTAATAAGTGCAATACCCTTTCACCGCCTTAGAAGTGAAACGGTATTGTGTGAAAGGTTTACGAAACTTGCAGCCCTTCAGAATATTTAAATATAATTGCATGTTTTATGGAATTGAACGGTTAAATTAAGATCTTTGGGTCTTTTAATTATTTCATATATAAAATTTCACAAAAGTCAACTCTTAGCATTACTAACAAAAATATTTTGATGCATGCCTGAAAGCACTGATACGTTTTAAGTCACATCTCAGTGCCATTTGCCCATATGTCATATTAGCAAAAACTGTTTATTATTGATGCTAAAACTATTAGTAACACATTAAGTCCTCTTTTTAAGAGCCTGGAATTTTAGACCGTATTGTTTTTCTGAAAGAATTATTTACTTATACCTGTGATAAAATTTATGTTCAAACCACCTCACAATGTTTAGTAAACGGCAAGAGGAGTTTACTTTTATAGTTATGGAGAAAAAACTAACATAAACAGCAATATTCTACATTTCCACATCATTGTTATTGAGCTAGGCAAATACTAGTTTAAAAAACTGATTTTACAAAAATCAATTTCTTAAACGTATTTTTTACATTCATAGCTTATCATCTGATGGAAATTAAACTTAATGTGAAGTTAGAATAGGGCGATTTAACTCTATTTATGTTATCAGAAATGTCAAATTTTCTCAGCCCTTTATTTTCTGTATGTTTATGTATAAGTTATTACATGGTAGCATGTTATAAATGTACACGAAGTAAAAATAATATGTTTTGCAAATGGTAAATGATCGAATACAATATAGAATTTTGTTATTTATTCATAGTGAACTTTGCTGATTTTTTAAACTTTAAAAAAAATTTAGATTCAGAAGGTACAAGTGCATGTTTGTTACATGAACATAATGTGTCCTGGTGAGGATTGGGCTTCAGTTGTCTCCATTCCCAAGACAGAGAACATCCTACCCAATGACAAACTATGAACCCTAACCTCCCCCTTTTTAGTATTCATGGGGTCTATTACTTCCAACTTTATACACATTTATTTTTGTTTTGTTTTGTTTTGTTTTGTTTTGTTTTGTTTGAGTTGGAGTCTCAGTCTGTCGCCCAGACTGGAGTGCAGTGGCCGCTCCCGGCCACCGCAGCCTCGGCCTGCTGGGTTCCGGCGATCCTTCAGCCTTAGCCTTCCAAGTAGCCAGAATTACAGGCATGCGCCACCACGCCCAGCTGATTTTTTTTATTTATTGTAGAGATGAGGTCTCGCTGCCCAGGCGGGTCTCGAACCCTCGGGCTGAGGCAATTTACTCACCTCAGCCTCCCAAAGGCGCGGGATTACAGGCTGAGCCACCGAGCCCGGCTTATACACCTTTAATTTGCACGTGAGTGAGACCATGTGGTGTTTGGTTTTCTGTATCTGAGTTAGTTCACTTAGGAAGATAATCTCCAGCTCTGCCCTTGTTGCTGCAAAGGACATGTTTTCATTCTTTTTTTTTCATGTCTGTGTATTATTCTATGGTGTATACATATATAACTTAATTAACTAAATAATTAATTTTTTGAGTTGGTGTCTCACTCCATCCCCCGGGCTGGAATGCAATGGCAAACTCATGGCCACCCCAGCAACCACCTGCTGGGCTCCAGCGATCCTTCTATCTCAGCTTTCCAAGTAGCCAAAACTACAGGCGCGTGCCACCACACCTAGTTTAATTTTTTGATTTATTGTGGAGGGGAGGTCCTACCAAGTCACCCGGGCTGTTCTTGTATCCCTGGGCTCAGGCAATACCCTCACCTCGACCTCCCAAAACACTGGGATTACAGGCTTGAGCCACGGTGCCCAGCCCATATAGAACATTTTTACTTCAATCAGTCATTGATGGGCACTTAGGTTGGTTTCATGACTTTGCTTTTGTGAATAGTGCTACAATGAACATACAAATACAGTATCTTTTTAATATAATGATTTATGTTTCTTTGAGTAGATAAGTAGTAGGAGGATCATACTGGATTCCAAAGGACTGGAAACGTGTTTTTCCAAAAATAAACCTGTCTAATTAGGCAATTGCTTTTAAAAAGAAATAGCTTATGCATTTATATTTTATTGCATAGAATATATTTGTATGGCTTACTTAATCTTATTCTTGTTATTAAAACCATTTAGAGAAAATAATATAAATGGGAAGAAAGCCGACAAGCGACAACATATACTTCTGCAGCATTTATTCTTAGCTAAACTTTTTGTAAAAATTATGACCACGGTAATGGAATTTTACCTGAAAAAGCATTAAGAAAAATAAAATAGAGCTTTAATGAGCAATTATTCAATAATTTTATTGGGAATCTCAAAAGCATTGTATGTTGTAAAGAAAGCTTTGTGAGTTCGTAGCAAATTCGAGATTGGTATACCAAGTAAAAATTTTTAAGCTAAAATAGAATTTAAATGAGATTTAAAGATGACAGAAAATAAGTTAAGGGAATAGGAGATAGATATTAAAACAGTTTCCTTCAGAAAGAGAATGTTCTGATGACTCCTTTGTGAGGTACCAAAACTCGAGATTAGCATACAATAGCCTTTCAGAACTTGTCAATACAAGCACACAGATATCTTTTTGTACCACCACCAACAGGCACAGTGTTTTATAACCTTAGAGACTATGAAATACATTGAATTTGTCATTTTATTGCCAATGTTTAGCACAGAACCTGGCACAAACAACATCCTCCTTAAATAACTGGTGAATAAATGAGTGGGGTATTAGTTAATATTATTGAGGTTAGTGTTGTAACAGATTATTGGCTAGTGGAGCCGGGCTACACTGTACCCTAGAAATTCCTGTGCTACCAGGGAAAAAAAATCTTGTGTTTACTGTATATATGGGGGAAGTGATTGCTCCAGCAGCCCTAAAGATCCTCTTGAGAAAACTCCACCTCTGTGAAATTTCTTCCTTGATGAAAGAGACAGAAGATCACTTTGCGGGGATTTCCAAAAAGGATAATTAGGGAATACCTGATGAACAGAAAAAGTAATTACTTTGCATATCGTAATTTTAGGTAGTTTACCTGTAAATAAAATGTAGCCGTGCCTTCATGATGCTAGAAAGTTGCATTTTATTCCACAGATGATCGACTTCTTGTTAAATTAAATTTGGCCTGAGATAGCGGATGTACTTTGAGTCTCTCAGAAGCAAAACTGCAACCTGACTTAGTACGTAAACAAACCATAGCCTAACTTGAGTTCATTCAAGCAGCCAAGTTTCAGCCAATCGAAAGTAGCTGGGTTTCAGCCAACTGCAGAGCGTGAATTCATCACACCATGCTCGAATAAGGCAATGCCCTCTTTCACATCACATTCAAATGAGGCAGATGCCCAGCCGTGGCCAATCACTGATTTCCCTCCATCGTATCTGTGCCTAGCTTGTGAAGCTTGCTGCTCACATTTTTGGACAGAGCTCTCTGATCCTCCCACGATCTATTTTGGTGCCTGACCTATGAATCACTCTTTGCTCAATGAAACTCTGTTACATTTAATTTGCCTAAGTTTTTTATTTTTCTTTTACCGGTGGTCCCTTCTTTGAAAAATTAATAATAGTAATAAACAAGTGATGAAATAAAACAACAACAAAGAACTTTGAGTTTTTGGCTTTTGTAAAATAATTGCTTATATTATCACATGAGTAATTGAGGAAATCAATGAGTCTAAGTATAATGGGGTCATAAGATAAGAGAAATGTAACACAAAGCCGGGCTCGGTGGCTCAGCCTGTAATCCCGTGCTTTGGGAGGCTGAGGTGCATGGATTGACTGAGCCCGAGGGTTCGAGACCCGCCTGGGCAACTTGGTGAGACCTCATCTCTACAACAAATCAAAAAAAATTAGCTGGGCATGGTAGCGCGTGCCTGGAGTTCCAGCTACTTGGAAGGCTGAGGCGGAAGGATCTCCAGAGCCCAGCAGCAGGTCGAGGCTGCGTGGCCCGGAGTGGCCACTGCACTCCATTCTGGGCGACAGAGTGAGACTCCAACTCAAAAAAAAAAAAAAAAAAAAAAAAAGAAGGAAATGTAACACAAAGCACAAAACAATGATTTTTTTTTATATCTGTGCTTATTATGCTAAAGATAATTGAAGAATATTTACAACATCGGTCATTCTATACTGTAAGCAGTTAGTTGTCTATATTTTAGTTCATGGATGCACTATCTCATTTAATCAGCACAATACTCTAATGAGAAAATATTAATAGTATCACAAGTTATAGATTAAAAATCTGAATCCCAAACTGTGTATGCTGCTGTTACTATAATGTTTATAAAGATAAGAAATATATTTTCCTCTTTCATCAATTATCCTTAGAATATGGAAGGCACTCAGAAGATATTTGTTAAATGGATGGATAAAAGAACATATTTTCCCAGAAGACTAATTGCAGAGTTTGATTCAGACATGTTTCTGACTTCACAGGGTGCATTTTCAACCAAAGGAAAGCAACTGCTTTTCTTGGTTTAGGCTGCAACTGTATTTAGGGAAAAACTTGATAAAAACAATGCACATATTTTCAAAAAGGGATTTTTTTTTCTACAAAGGTTTAAAGGCAAACAATTGAGTTCAGGGCCTGTCTGTATACTTATTCGTTGGAAAAAACACATTCATCTAATTTTTTTTGGTTGTTTTTTATTCAGTCATTCAAATATCCATTAGGTATTTACTGAGGGCTTTCTGTGAGCCAGACTCATCGAGGCACTGGGGATGCAGTGGTGAACGAAAGAATTCTGTCAAGTGACTCACATTCTACGCTTCGTGTACACTGACCTTCTAGAGACTTCGTTCAATGTGAATTCATGAATACTGCTTATCCTTTCTGAATCTCATTTTCTTCATTTATAAAATAGAAAGAGTGAAATCGCCTTACAAAGCTGCTATGCAGAGAATATATAAAACATGTAAGAAGCTGGAAATGTCGAAGTAACAATGGCTATTGAATTTTAAAGTTCGCAACTGACTGCCACAGACATTTAAAGTTTCTACTAACAGGATTATGATAATGTTCAGTTTATGAAACCATGTGGTCAAGATGACCTTGGAGTCATTGCATTGATGTTTTCAGCTGTTTGACCTTGAAAAATTTATTCACCTTATTGACATAAATGTTTTCTTAGGTCAAGTGAAAATTTCATTCGACCTTGGGAGGCTGTTATGAAAAGTATTGATAATTTGTGCAAATTGCTTACTCACTAAAGGCTCAAAACTGATATGTATGAGAAGTTACAATCACATGGAGCAACCAGGATTGTCATAGCCTACCAGTGGAGGAGAGTTTAGCACACCTACTCTGGAAATATGTTCAGCAAAGATTGATATGTACTTTTCTCTCATGGCAAATAAGTTCTACTATACACATGTCCACCGGAAGACATGATCTAGTGTGATTATATCGGGATTATTCATAATGCCACAACCTGAAAAACACGTTAATGCCCGTCACTGTTTGAAAAACTATTCACAGCCGGGCTCGGTGGCTCATCCTGTAATCCCGCGCCTTTGGGAGGTTGAGGTGAGTGAATTGCCTGAACCCGCGGGTTCGAGACCCGCCTGGGCAGTGAGACCTCATCTCTACAATAAATCAAAAAATCAGCCGGGCATGGTGGCACATGCCTGTAATTCTGGCTACTCGGAAGGCTGAGGCGAAAGGATCGCCAGAGCCCAGCAGGTCGAGGCTGCGGTGGCCAGGAGCGGCCACTGCACTCCAGTCTGGGCGACAGAGTGAAACTCCAACTCAAAAAAAAAAAAAAAAGAAAGAAAAACTATTCACACAGTTGAATGCAATTCAGAAACATGAACGAAAGGTTTACAACATACGATAAAATCAATAAATCTAAAAAAATACGTTGAGTGAAAGAGGCCAGACTTAAAAGAGTGCATATTCTATAATACCAAAGGATCAATAGTCTACCCCAAAATAATCTTCTTTGGCAGAAGGATTATTTGAACTAAAAGAAGTAAAAAAAAAAAAAAAAACAACAAAAAGCAGGTGCAAGAAGAATATTCTGACTTTCTCCTTTTACTCTATGAAAGCAGAAGATAAAGCCCACATAGGGAAGATATCCACCTTATATCAGGACAAAAGGGATATTTGTATCACCAAGAATGAAAATTAAAAGCCTAGAGAAATCTGCACAAACAAACCTTGTTAAACTAATCCTTAGATTCCTAGTTACCTCACTCAGTTAACTACCCTAGCCCCAGGACTTTTGCCTTGTCAAATTTTTACAATGCACTATGATTTGGCCAACTCACTATGTAAGTGTTTGACTCTAATTGCTTCTTTGGGTCTTTATTTCCTTATGAGGGCCCTTAAGTTACATAAAACATTAAATAATTGTATAATGTTTTTCTCTTGTTAATCTGTCTATATCAATTTAATTCAAAGCCTTAACTGAAAACCCTAGGAAGGTAAAGGTAAAATTTTCCATCCCCATGCGATGCTACTGACATAAGATAAAAAGCCAGGTAAAATTAATTTATGTTTTTAGAAATCAGAACAGTGGTTATCCTTAATGGGTCTAGCACATACTGATTGGAAGGAAACAAGAAGAGAGCTTTTTTGGTTCTGGATGTGTTTTTCCTTTATTTAGGTTTTAATTAAGGAAGTATGTTCATGTTTATGAAAATTTAAGAGCTAATCAACTGTGTACTTTCTACAAGTATATTTTACTTTAATAAAAAGTTGAAATTAATGTGTACCTATAATGTCAGTTTTTATTATTGAATATTAAGAAAATAGAACATACACACACTCTACAGTTTTAGGAATTATTAAATGTATTGATTTATTTTTTACTCTAGCTAAAATTCAGACCTGAGAGACACACTCTTCATATATTAAAGTTTTCTTTGGCCTAGTTTTCCAGGCAGATTTCTAACAAGATTTGTCCACGTTCCAAAAGATATCATGTCACAAGATATCTCAAAACAAGATGCTATTGCTTTACCTGGCCATGAACACTAAGTGACTCTAATACAATTGAACTTTCAAAAAGTACATGGGAGAATCTGTCATGAACTAAGCAATAGCGTTTTCTTTTAATTGTTTGTGTTGTCAATTTTGCAGAAGAGCAAACAAAAAATCATTCGTCACACTGTGAAGTTGCTACATTTGTAATATTTATTTATGGCCAGTGGTATTGACAGTTCCTATGGAGAGTTTGGTGCAGTAGAGCACTGAGTAATTCTCCATACTATATTTTAGGGTGTTCAATTCTGTCACTCATAATCTGAGTCAAAACTACATTGCTGAACATTATGAATATAAGAGGGAGCAGAAAGAAACAGAAAAGAAAAAAGAAGAAGAAAGAAAAAAAGAAAAGATGGAAGGAAGGCAGGCAAGCAGGCTGATGGCTGGGATTCTCTGAAATAGCTCATATTGAGTGCCAACCAAAATATTTCCGAGTTTTAACTATAAAAACCGCATAGTAATAACCCCCTTACTACCAAATTTAAAGAAATACTGTGGTGAATAGATTCAATACTATATTGAAAATATTCTTCAATTTTTACATTGTATCTTCCTTTAATGAAAAATGTATTATTGCTACTGTAAGTCAGACACTGTGGAATAAAGACATGAGTGAGAAATGGTGGCTGACCTGAATTCTAGTCTAAAGCAAGAGACTGAGACACATAATTACACCTTCAATGTGTTTATACATCTAAGAAAAAACAAGAGTTTCAAAAAGAGAATTATTGTACTCTTTCAGGCAGGACATTCTCACCCATGTGTGAAGGTAGCTGTAAAACAACAATTAACCGAAAGGTTTAAGAACACGGCAGAGCATTTGATACTACTAACTACTAGGCACCGACCTTACAAACACAAAAATATATGTGGTGGATATTACCTCCTTCCCATTTATTAATGAGGAAGTTTAAAGCTTAGAGAGAGGTTAAATATCTCCTGTATATTGCACAATTTCCAATCAAACCCAGACTGATGTATTTCCACCTGTATACTCTTATTTTGGTCAAAAGAAATCTATGATCTTGGAGGAAAAAAATGTAGGGATGTCATGGGAGAATAATAATTCAAGTGGGACAGATGAATGCCCCAATATGAGTAATTTTATATAAAATAAATATGTTAAAACTCTATAACCCATGAGCATGAATATTTTTTCATTTATTTATGCCACCTTTGATTTCTTTGAGCAATGATTTGTAGTTTTCATTGTAAAGAACTGTCACTTCTCTGATTAGGAAGATACCAAGGTTTTTCTTTCCTTTCTTTCTTTCTTTCTTTCTTTTTTTTTTTGCTATTGTAAATAGGATCGAGCTGTTTATTTAGTTCTTTGCCTGTTTGTTGTCAGCGTATAAAAATACAACTATCTTTTGCACATTGATTTTTGTACCTTGAGACTTTGCAAGTCGTTTATCAGTGTAAGGAGTTTTTTGACAGATTCCCTTGGGTTTTCAAGGTATTTAAAGGTTTTCTTTTCTTTTCTTTTCTTTTCTTTTCTTTTCTTCTCTCTCTCTCTCTCTCTCTCTTTCTTTCTTTTTTTTTTGAGTTGGAGTCTCACTCTGTCACCCAGGCTGGAGGGCAGTGGCATGCTCCTGGCCAACGCAGCCTCAACTTCCTGGGCTCCAGCGCTCCTTCGGCCTCAGCCTTCCAAGTAGCCAGAACTACAGGCGAGTGCTGCCATGCCCGGCTAAGTTTTAATTCATTGTAGAGACGAGGTTTCGCCGAGTTGCCCAGACTGGTCTCGAACCCGCAGGCTCAGGCAATCCTCTTGCCTCAGTCTCCCAAAGTGCTGGGATTAAAGGCTGAGTCGCCAAGCCGGGTATTTAAAGGTTTTCATATAGTCTGCACAGAGGGATAGCTTAACATCCACTTGTCCTATTTAGATATCCCTGATTTCCTTCTCTTGCCTGATTGCTCTAGCTAGGACTTCCAATACTATGTTGAATGAGAGGGGTGAGAGTGGGCACCCCGGTCTTGTTCCCATTTTAAAGTGAAATGCTAAAAACTATAAAGAGAGCAGAGAGACAACACAGAGAATGGAGGAAAAATGCTCCTTGAGTCTATATCTGACAAAGGCCTAACATCCAGGGTTGATCCTGTGGACCTCATTTTAACTTAATTACCCTTCAAAGACCCTCTCTTCAACAATCATAGTCTGAGCTAATGGGGATTACGATTTTAACATATGAATTTTGAGAATACACAATTCAACATGTAATAGTAAGGATAGGATAAAATATGCATTCCAGAAGGAAATTGTGTCACTAAAGTTAATGCAACCAAAGAAAGATTGGTGTGAACTGAGAACTACAATTTCATGATGAATGTGTATTCTCTTGAAAAGGGGCTAAAGAGGGGAGGATAGCCGTATCCTCATGACATTTCTAAGATATTACAACAAATTTGGGTTTTATCTTTCGATTTTTTTCTGAGGAAATCTATGAACAGCTTTGACAAGGAAACGTTGCATGCTAGTGTTTCTTTGTAAGAGATTATCCTGGTAGCAATGCTGAGGATATATTGGAAAGAGAAAAATAAGAAAATCTGAGGAATAAAGAGAATATTGTAACATAGCACAATTCAGAAAAAAAGGGCCCTCACTAAATAAATGGTAAAGAAGAAAGATGGAATAAATGGGACAGCAGTTAAAGAAGTATCTACGATCCTTCACAACAGATTCAACTCAGGCAATGAAAGGGAAGGAGTGAAGTACCTATGTTTCTATTCTTTCATTTATCTGGTATAGTTTTTTCTTTTAACTGTTTTTTCCGATGGTAGACATTTAAAACTGTTAGCTACATAAAGAAGGGATTTGAGATGTAAGACACATATTATTTGTTTAGTAACTTGCAGAATCCCCTCCCCAAAAAAGATGACAATGGCAGATTTGGGAATCAAATATAAAACTTAATACTTTATTATATTTCATTTCTTCAAGCAAAGAAAATTGATTATCAGTGTTGACTTTTAATTCCCCTTTCTTTGAGCTCATTATAGCTCTACCAGTTCTGATTCTCACAGGTTGGCAGAAAAAATACAGCATATCCATTTAAAGTGAAAACTTCAGATAAATCTCAGATATAGTTTACTATAAGTATATCCCAACCATTGAATGTGACACATTTATGCTAAAATATTTTTGTTGGTTGGAAATTGAAATTTATCTAAGTGTTCTGCCTTTTTATTTAGTAAATCCAACAACATCACCTCTCTTTCCAGTCACCTTAGCCAAAAGTAGTTGTAGAAATATTTCTCCAACTAATAACAGAGAATAGCTAATTTGGATCTCATCTGATAAAAAATTACTGATGATAGCTAGAAAGCTTTGTTAAAATACACAATACAATTTCTTTGAATGTATCAAAGAGTCAACAAGGTAATAAATATTAACTAGATCAGTGTCACTATATGCAGAGGCCCAGGGATACAGGGTGAACCTTTAGGATTGTTTTTCCCCTGGGAACATATGCCAGTTTTCAGGAGAATGTTCTGAGAAGCTGAGCACAACTTTCAACAGCCGCAAAGGACTGAGAGAACTCCTATTGCAGTCCAGTACCTGCTGGAGTGTCAAGTTGAATAAAGTTTATTTGGGGAGGAAGGGGTAGAAAACCTAAAGACTTTGATAAAAGCAAATATAAATCCTCTCTGGAGAATAACTCTATCCCAGGTAACAAATACTTCCTATAAACAATTTTTAAAATAACGATTTGCATACACGAAAAAAGGAGAGAAACGTGAGAGAAAAATAAACAAACACACGTAATCTAGTTATTGCAGATATCAATCACAGATACAAAAATAATTGTTTCCTATGTTCAAGGTAGAAGAAATAAATATTTAAAAATATAGCACAGAATATGAGCCTATATAATCCAGAATACTAACAAATCCTACAGACAGCCACTACAGAGTATGAGTGTGCAATTAATGCATTCAGTTATTGTATCATTATATTATTGCACTGTATTGTTGAATTTTGTTATGTAAGACATGGTGTAATTAAATCATTCTCTATTATATGACATTTTAAAATCTTAAATAGTTGAGTCACTTGGAATTTTTAATGTTGGATGAATTTGAAACAACATATAATAAATGCAATACAAATAAAATATTAACCTAATACTTCTGAACAGTGGAGTAGTTCCTGTGACATTAAACGTGTAAATTACTGGAACTGATATAAAAAGTTAACATGGAAATTTTTTGTGACTGATAAAAATACTTATCAAGATGCAAATATATTTTGATAAGTGTTGGAACATGAGTATTTGAAGAAAAACTCTAATAGAACAAGAGTTTACATTTAAAAACAGTGAAAAATGAATAAATATTTTATTAAGTTTGATGAGGGCAAGCTTTCTATACATATTATTAAAACCCATAAATATTAAGAAAAATAAGTTAAATTTGACTGCATATAAGTTAAAAACATGTCTATAGCACAAAATAGTATAATTTTTAAATAAGAAAAAGTAACACATACAAAGCAGAATTAGTGGTCTTACTAAAAACTTCTAGTTCAATAATGAAAAAGAAAATAGCTTAATAGAAGGTAAAGCAAATTTGTGATAATAATATTCACAAATAAAAAGTTCAGTTTGTCAATTAAACCACAGCAAGGCCAGGCATGGTGGCACAGCCTGTAATCCCAGCACTTTGGGAGGCCGAGGTGAGCAGATTGAGACCAGCCTGGGCAACCTGGTGAGACCTCGTCTCTTCAATAAATTACAAAAACCAGCCGGGCTTGATGGTGCACACCTGTAGTTCCAGCTACTTGAAAGGCTGAGGTGGAAGGATTGCTTAAACCCAGCAGGTCAAGGCTGAGGTTGCTGTGAGCATGCCACTGCGCTCTAGCCTGAGTGACAAGAGTGAGACTCCAAATTTTTTTTTAAAAAAGGCAAGATATTCGTGTTTATCGAGTCAAAATCATAAAGACACTAAAAACAATGTAGTATCACGTTTTTCAGGTGATGTTGTCAAACACATTTATAAAAATTTACTGGGCCATCACTATCATTTGTATCAGGAATTCTACTTTATTGTAAAGACAACATTACAGAAATGAAATGCATATATTCTTTATCATAGAAAAATGAAGACTTGATCAATGCCTATTAATAAGGGAATTTGAGTAAATTATTGTATGCACATATGAACTAAGTAAGGTGATAAGAACCGGTTTCCACCATTATGGCAATATTGTCTTCAACATGGTAAGTATTATGTTCCCCTTAAAATGCCAAAAAATGACATAGAAAACTAAAATAACACAGAGTCAAATAAATAGTTGAAGAATATTGTTCCCTATTGCTTTTCATGTTCACTAGCACACAGACTTTTTTTTATCAAAACTGAAACTTACTTCTATCCCTACTCAATCCCTGAAGGATTGAGTTGATGCACTTCATACACTAGTCACCCAATGGGGAAAAAGTAGTCTATTTCTGAGTGAGAAATATATCATCTGTAGTCTCTATACGTTTTTTTAAAAAATATATAATCTACCATATATTTTAACACTTTTAAAAACTTCTTTTAAACATGAGAACTCACAGGAGCAAACGAAAAGCAGATAAAAGATAATTCAAAATTAGCAGATGAGGAATTTAAAATAACTATAAAAATAAACTTACCTTTGTTGAAGCAATAATAAAACTAACAGCTGAATTTTCAAAAGTATAGCAGACACAATGGAATGACATCTTTAAGGACTGAAAGCAAAGGCTGCCAATGTACAATACTATTTTCAGTGAAAATATGCTATGAGAATAAATGAAAAATTAGTCCTGGGAAGGGCAAATTGCCATATACTAAGCTAAATTTTTTAAAGAAAAGTAACAATTATACATGCTGAAAAAAGTTTTTAAAAAATAACATTCAAGGCCCTAGAGAACAATCAAAGGTAAGCAGACACTGGCAAATACATTTGGTTGAAAAGAACTTAGATGTGTCCATATTTATTGTTTTCCTCTGAGGGCACTTCTCAGTTTGCACAGGCCACATGAGAGAGCAAAGCTTAATGAAAAAGTGAAAGCCTTAGGAAGTTTAAAATACAGACTTTGAATATGCCAGAGCAGTTGGGAGTTGAGGAGAAAATTCTAGACAGGAGAAGTCACAGAAGAACGAAACCCAAGAGCTATGTGTCTTTAAATTTTTACTGACTATTACATTGTGTATGCATTGTATGTTCAAGGACCCCAATAGAACATAGCAGATGGAAGATGAAGATTTATGCAGCTGCAGAATGCTGGATATATCTGTAGTGTAACTTCCTTAACCAGATTAGGTGAGAAGGGCTTGGGAAAACCCTTGGGCTTGTCATTGACTCAACACTGCCAGAATTTTCCAATAAGTCCAGGAAAAAAATGCTGCATTCTAATATTAAAAGCAAAACTAAAATAAACCTACTTCGTTGAAGGCAATAATCAATATTGCAAAAGAACAAGATAATTTGCCTGTTCTGTAACTTCCTTCTGGAACAAAAACTAACACCTTACAAAAAAATTCAACATAATTCAACAATGTTCAATAGTCAGTCAAATTATGGAAAATGAAGAAGAAAAAAGTCAATAAAGTAGGTGCACTGTTGATCTATTTGCTGTAATTATCACACAAGGACTTTAAATCAGAGATCATAAACATATTAGATGATTTGTGAGGGAATAAAAGGTGAATGGAGTAGTTGAATACTCAGGGAATTGCAACAGAGAGGGGGAAACTGTATAATAGGACCAAAGAAAAGTATCCAAAAAGAATAAAGTATCTAAATTTTAAAAAAAGAGATAGATTTAACAAATGAAACATCACAAAATAAATTATCAGCAAAAATGAAAATAGATCAATAAAAACCAACCTATAAGGAGAAAAACTATGTTAAAAAGTTATTAGCATCTCAGTGAGCTATCAAAAAGCATCAAGCAATTTAATGTACATGTGATTATAAATCTAGAAAAATAAAAACTCTGTGTGGTGGAAATTTTTGAAGAAATGCAACCAAAGATTTCCCAAATGTGTTGAGAAACATAGGCTCACAAATCTAAAAATCATGATCGTGGTATTTCTCTCCAGCAGATCTTATCTAAAAGAAATTGCATGTGTGCTTAGGTAAGAGTAGTCAGAGAGGAGGTTAGGGAGTAAGATGTCTACACAATCTCGTTAATAAAAAATGTCCTCCTAGATTGCCTGCTTTTATATCTCTGCCTTCGGCATATCCTCTTTTTGTGGCCTTGTATACTTTGTGAGTCTATTTTCTCATTTGTAAGATGGCATTGTTTTATACTGTAATGTTATTACACATAACTAATTTAAAAGAGTGTCTGGCAAATAGCAAGCACTCGACAATAGTCATATATTATTGCGATTTGTTTTATTAATATAAATTGCTTAAGTCCACCTGAGCAGTTGTTAATTTGCTGATATTAAATATATAAACTTTAATAAACCATCTAATCAATATTGAAACAGTTTATAAAGCTTTGTTCATTGTTTTGTTTGATTACAGAGTGAAGCCAAATTGAGAACCAATACGTTACTCTTATGCAGGAATTTATATTCAAAAAGCCCTTCATTTAAATTTGGCAAAAATCTATAATGATACTGCAACAAATATCATCTTATGTTTACTTTTTAAAACTGCTCTAATCAATTTGATGAAAAACTGTCATGTCACATCGTTTATGTGACTGGCTTACAATGGAGTGTGACTTTTTAATCCAGCAGTAATTATAAAAGGCTAAAAGCTGTTCCTCAGAGAGGAATGTTGTTGGAACAAACCTTATGTGGTGTGAAAAAAACAAATGCATAACAATAGAAGTGTTGATATACTGATTATTCTGGGTGGACAAAACGGACACAGGAACTTTCATAGCATATCTTATCGTTAGCTTGGCTGAATTAACTTAAAGCACCATAGTTAGATATTTTTGCAGTCTGTTTTCGGAGTGACACAAAAAGAAAATAATACTATAAATTCTTCTGATTTCTTTCTTTTTTTTGAGTCAGAGTCTCATTCTGTCACCCAGGCTGGAGTGCAGTGGCACACTCACAGTCACCCGAGCATCGACCTGCTGGGCTCCGGTTGTCTTTCCACTTCAGCCTTCCAAGTAGCTGGAACTGCAGGCACACGCTACGACTCCTGGCTAATTTTTAAAATTTATTGTAGAGATGATGTCTCACCAAGTTGCTCAGGCTGGTCTCAAACCCTCGGGCTCAGGCAATCCTCTCGCCTCGACCTCCCAAAGTGCTGGGATGGCAGGCTTGAGCCACCACGCCCGGCCAATTCTGCTAATTTCTTAAGAACTAAACCCACATCTCAATTGGATAGAGCGTGAGTGTGTGTAAAAAATATATGAAATATTTAAAATGGTATAACAGGTACTGGGTACATTTTTAATAAAAAGTGAATATTTTAAACTATTTTTACAAGGTTTCTGAAACTTTATAGAGACCATTCACAGGTTTCTGAAATTTTTTAGGAGCTTTATAGATAAAATTCTGAAACTTTTCTTAATATAGAAATTTTCATTGGGAAACTGACAATATGCAAAGTATTTCTGTTCATGTAAATGCAGACTGTATTTGGTGGAATGCAATTGATCACTACTCTGTAGATATTTGCTAGTTTGGCATCTCATTGTAAATTCATTTCAACATTCCTGATCGTCTATAAATGACTAGTTTTTAAACTCTTCTTTGAACCCATTGTAGCATCTTACTGTAGCTCACTTTTAAAAAGCAAATCAAATCATTGACACATTTATTTTATTTTTGTATGACAATCATCATTTACCTTTTAAAAACATCTTCTTTAACAGTCTGGATTCCTATTCGGCCACTTTCTGTGTTACTTCATGACCTAATTAATTAATAATTTATCTGAAGTTCCTTATCTACAATACCTGTACAAAAACACATCTCTCACAGAGTTGATATGCAGTTTAAATTAGATAGCTATATAAAATAATTATCAGAGTGCTTGTTACCTGCATGACAACTGAACTTAGTTTTCTTTTTTCCTTTTGTATAACGTTTCTTGAGACTTCAAAGATGTTCAATACATACTTATATTTTAATTGAAAATGAAGAAAAATTTTAAAAATTGAGATTTTAAAGTAAATGCATGCAGGTAAAAGGTAGAATGAGTGATTCATAAAGATTCTGAATAACCTACTAGGTATTTTAGAGGGTGAGGCCACCAATGATTCTAGCTCTTCCCAGCCTCAGTTCACAAATAAAGCTATGTAGCTTATTCCTATCTCAAATAAAAATAAATCAGAAAGTATGATTTATACTCAATTTCTTTTCCTTTTTTTGGTAATGAGAGACTATATTTCTGTGTCAATATTGTTACTTTCAACGTCTCATTGTTTTTGTTTTTCCACATATCATTAACAAACTGAATAATATGAAGTGATATAAACCAAAGAATATTAAGCATATGTAGACATACAACTGGAAAAACCTGAATAGCATGCAAACACTTTTAGAACATTAATGGGGGAAAAAAAACTGTCGCTTTAGGTTTATAGCAAAGCATCTAACAATTAAAAAAAACCATAAATGCCAGAGGTGGAAAAATCTTTTCTGAGGAGTTACTTGTGCCGTTGTTGTGAATTTTTAATTCAAACTTCTGCAAATTTTTCCCTAAACATTAATATAGTGTGCTAGAATTATGTGACCATCTATCTGGAAAATGAAAACTATCAAAATATATGTAGAACAAGCTTCTGTTGCACACATACCTGGCCTAGGCATAGATGGATACATATACCAGTGTATTAGCTAGAGGTGCTACCAGTCTCTTGTCAAGGGGGGAATACAAATCCAATGATTGTAGCATAGTATGATGACAACAGCAGAGAAATCTAGAATCTAAAGAGTAGACAGAGGAGTTGATCTTCTAAGGACAGAAAATGCTTTGAGGAAGAGTTAATCCAGAGAGCACTCAAGACTGAAAAAAAAAATTACTTGAAAATATTTTCCTTTTTCTTATTTGAAAGGTAAATGTAGTCACCTCTGGGCTATCATTTTAGAATGAGAAATATTTATCAGACTTTCTTCTCAAATATCTTGAGAATTATTTATTGTAGGATGGTAAACACCAACGTAAGAATATTACAAAAGTACTTCAAAGCAGTTCCAATCCCAAAACAAAGTCACTGAAAGAACAACAACAACAACAAAAGACTATTAAGAAGGCACCACTCTTTAAAGTTTGATAGTTATCTTTTTAATAACGAATGCATTTTTTTAGAGTGGTTTTAGGTTTACAGAAAAACGGAGTGGGAGTACCACTGTATACACATGATTTTAATCTGTGTGAATCTCCTGCACCAGAACCTACATGGACACATTATTGTCACGCAAATTCATTGTTTACATTAAGGTTAACACTTAATATTGTACATTCTGTGGGTTTTGAAAAGGCATAATGTATATGTACCTCCTACAGGGGTAACTGCCCTGAAAATTTTCTGTGCTCTGTGTATCCACCCTTTTTCTCCCCAACCCCTGGCAATCATTGATCTTTTTAATGCTCCCACAGTTATATCTTATTCACAATGTCACATAGTTAAAATCATTGGTCAGCAGTCTTTTAGATTCACTTTTTTCTTTCAGTAGTATGCATTTGAGTATGCTTTATGGTTTTCATGGCTTGCTGATTCATTTCTTGTTGGAACTGAATAATATTCCATTGTCTAAATGTACCACAGTGTATCCATTTACTTACTAAAAGGCATCTTGGTTTCTTCCAAGTTATGCAATTATTAATTAAGCTGCTATAATAATTGATGTGTAGGTTTCTATGGAGAAAAGATTTACTTCAGTTGGGTTAATACCAAAGAGTGAAATTCTGTGCCTTTGCGGAAAGAGTATGCTTAGTTTTACAAGGAACTATCAAACTAACTCTCAAAGTGGTTGCACCATTTTGATTCTCCACCAGCAGTGAATGAGAGTTTCTGCTACGCTTCATCCTCATCAGCACTTAGAGTTGCCAGTATTTTGGGATTTGGGCCATTCTAATAGTTATGAAATGTTTTTGCATTGCTGTTTTAATCTGCAATTCCCTAGTGGCGTGATTTTGAACATCTCTTCATGTGCTTACCTGCCTTTGTTCCTCAGCTTTGTTAAGGTGTCTGTTCATCTGTTCAGGTCTTTTGCACATTTTTTAAAATTTGGTTTGTTCATGTTTTACCATTGAGTTTTAAGGGTTTTTTGTTTTGTTTTGGTTTGGTTTTTTTTTTTTTGGTATAGGTTGGTTAATAGTCCTTTATCAGTGTGTCTTTTGCCACTATTTTTTACCAGTGTATAATATGTCTCATTTGCTTGACATTGTCTTTTGAGGAGCAGAAATTTTAAATTTTAGTGATGTCCTGATTACCAATTTTTTCCTTCACAGATTGTGTCTTTTTTGCTGTATCTAGTAAGTTATTGCCTTACCAAAGATCACTTAGGTTTCATCCTACATAATTGGATTTTAATCAAATATCATCAATGGATGCAATGTTAGAAATCAGTACCCTGATGTGAGAGTTTTTAGTTTATTATTTAATTTTAATACAATTAAAAATTAAATGAGATTTTCTACTTTATTTCAACTTTAAACATTTTTCAAACTTAGTAAACTATGTTATTTATGAATTGAAATCCTGATGATGCTTCAGATGAGTTAATGCAAGTAGAGAACACACAATTGAATCTGAATTTCTAACAAAAAATATTTAAACAATTTTTTTTATATAAGATGTTCCAAATATTACAAGGGCCATATTTACAAAATTAAAAAAAAAAGATCCATATTGAAATTTAACTGGGAATTCTGCACTTTGTCAGTACTTAGACACTTAACTGAACAATAATATTTCACTTTCCGGTTCACAATATATTTAGGTGTTTTAAATTTTTTACAGAAATGAAACCATCAAATGGTAACTTGAAATGACAGAATTGAAGTGAATCAGGTTCTACTTCGACACCTTCAGAATCGCTACGCTGTCTTCGCTTATTTCAGGTTTCTATTTAAACATAACGATATATAGAAGCATGCAGTTCAAGATATAAACTATGCTCAAAGTGAGTTTGAAGGACTGGCCAGTGATGGGCTTAACCTCAAAAGAGATGAGTCTGGTTTACCCTGTGTATGTTGAGGGGACAACTGTAAAACTGAGAGGGATCTAAAGTGACTTTCATGTGGAATTCTGCGTTGCTAAAAATAAAGTTGTCCTGATGCGGAGTTCACATTGGAATGGTTACTTGGTTTATTGAAGTGCAAATGGCCATTTGAAAATAATCTGGAATACATGTCAACATGCTGTTCATAAGAAACTCCTCTTGAAATCTGTGACCCTTTATTCCATGTCCCTGAGTCAATGTCTTCTTTACATATTCCGTTAGCATCTTAGTACTCTTTCAATGCTGTTCCCGTAGCATACTCACTAAGATGTTTCAGGTTTCTATCATCTGGATTTAAAAATTGCATTTAAATGGATGTGAAATCTTTCCTGGAGGTCATTGTTTCTAGAAACTTGTAGAAATGTAGTACTGAGAAACTTTTAAGTATTAAAGAGTTGTTCACATGGAAAAAAGTGAAGATCTTCTCAATTAGAACACACAAATGCCATTTATTTATAGCTCCCTAGAGCAAGGAGGTCAGCCACCATCACTTGCATTTGACAGACTCAGAGGCAGGCAGGAGAGTGTCTCAGTCTTTGAAGTGCTATAACCAAATGCTTTATATTGGTCACTTTGTAAACTATTTAAATGTACTGTCCACAGTTTTAGAGACTGGGAAGTCCAAGGTCAAGGTGCCAGCAGATTCAATGTCTAGTGAAGACGTGTTTTTTGCTTTAAAAATGCCGCCTTCTGACATAGTTGAAAGGACAAGAGGACTTGCTAACTCCTTGAGCATTTCTTTTCTTTTCTTTTCTTTTTTTGAGTCGGAGTCTCACTCTGTCGCCCAGACTGGAGTGCAGTGGCCGCTCCCGGCCACGGCAGCCTCGACCTGCTGGACTCCGGCGATCCTTCCGCCTCAGCCTTCCGAGTAGCCGGAATTAGAGGCATGCGCTACCACGCCCGGCTGATTTTTTGATTTATTGTAGAGATGAGGTCTCGCTGCCCAGGCGGGTCTCGAACCCGCGGGCTCAGGCAATTCACTCACCTCAGCCTCCCAAAGGCACGGGATCACAGGCTGAGTCACCGAGCCCAGCACAAGCTTTTCTTTTTATAAGGACACTAATCCTCTTCAGAAGTGCAGAGGATGCCCTAATTTGTCTCCGAAAGTCCCACTTAATACTGTCACATTGGGATGTGAGTTTTAACACATGAAATTTTGTAAGACTCACACACTCAGGCCACAGCAGGGACTGAAAATAGTCTTAAACCAGGAAAATATCAGAAAGTTAGAAGTTGTTGCCATGGGGAAGCTGGTGGTGAGGTAGTAGAAGCAATGCATTCTGTGTGATTGGTTATGGGAACATATTTGCATTACTACGGTTGGTCCTTAGTTGGAGGGACAGACCTAAGCTAAGGAAGCTGGTAATTGGTTCAGTCCTGGCCAGTTGGTTTAATCCTGCCCTGATCCAATTGCTACACAGATTGTGGTTTCATCTTCTATGTTGGTTGCTACAAATTGCGAGTCAGATGCTTCTTCATGTCAGCACGTCTACATGCGCTCTGTCCTCTGTCCACTTGTACATGTAGATTCTCACTGGGCTTTGCCTTTCTTCACAGATTGAGGAACTGAAGATCCCAAAAAGATACATCCTGTAAGATTGATATGGATACTTGAGTCCTCAATATTTGATTGTTTCATTTATTTGTTTAAGAATTGTTACCCAGTTGCAAAAGCTAAGCACATGCTGAGGCCAAATGAGATAAACAAAATCCCTATGAGTCTCACATCATTTTCATAAAAATAAATAGAGGTCCGGTTCAGGTTCTTCACCCTCATCACACTGTGTCACATTTTCAGGCACATTCACCGTGTTCTGCGATTTTTGTGTTAATTTTTTCTGACAGAGAGACATCCTATTTTGTTGACAGTGTCTTAAGTGCAGAACATGAAAAGCAGCTGTGTACCTACTCAGTGAGAGCCTCATATCTGTCATCATTCTTCCTTCCCAGAGGAAATTATACATTATCATTAGCGACTGAGGAAATGTGCTTACATAGGCACTTCTGTTCTTTACCTCTGATGCTTCTTAAGTGTATCAAGTGGAAACAGTCAGAGAAATGACTTTTTGTCATTGCCAGATCTTTGGGCATATCTCACTCTTAAGATGCTGACATATTGGCCGTAAACTAAGCAAAATAAAATGCCTTTAAGTAGGTTTCTCATCCGTGAGACTTATATGTGCGTCTCTCTGATTCGGTCAACTCGTCTTTGCAAAATGCAGGTGAAAGTGGAGTCAAAGTCATCTTTGTGGAGAAGCCACTTCAAAAAATTCCTTTAAATCTTGAGAAACCTCAGGATGGGTTATGGGAGTGGCCAGAAATGCTTCAAGGAAGTTAGACCAAAATTAAGCAAAAGTCATGAAATTGCAAGACGTCCACTTGTCAGTGATGGGGAAGGGCATTGATATGTTCAATGAAGTAGTGAAGTGGTCACCAAACTGTGGTGAGTGTCAATCGTGCTCCGATTCAGTAGGTCTGGAGTGAAGATCTACGATGTACATTTTTAACAGCAAAAAGAGCTGCCGCTGCTTCTGTGAACACACTTGGAGGACCGCTGGCGTAGAGGACTCCTTGTGTATTTCCCCCTGCCTTGGAAGTCCAAGCATTCACAATAGGTGCTGTAACTGAAGCAAGTTGGGGCTTTGGACAAGGTAAGGTAGATCCTCTAATGATGAGACCATTTTATTTTATTTTATTTTTTGGCTTGACGCTGTGAACAAAACAGGATTTTGCCTTATGTGGGTAATTACATTTGTCAAAGTTAATTTCTGAAACAAATGGGAGTTTTAGAAGACAACCAAGATTGCTTTCTTACTAGTAAGAGATTTAACATCATTTTATAGAGGTGAAATTGATAAATATAAAGTCATTGAGGTCTTAAATATTAGATTAATTTCTATAAGCCTAATGGGTTCATTTTGTAGCTTGAGTGATCATAACCGAATTCTTATTACATTTACACAAATATAAGTTTCTGAATTAAATATATAGTGACTACTTCAATTTCTAAAAGAATGTTCTTTATAAACTTTGTGTGCAAGAAAAAATTAAAACAAACAAACTCTTTAGAGTTAAAATGGTAATTTCAATAAATGGTTACATATCTTATAAAGGTTCATTTCATTATTTAAGACATTAAAAGAATTTTAAACATGATTACAAGTTGGGGGGTATGGATTTTAAATCAAATGGAACCTTTGCCCAATCTAATCAAAAATGTTTATTAGTTCCGAAGGTTATTGGAATGCAAATACTACCCAACTGTTTTACCTACATGCTAGTAGCGTAAATGTCCAAGATCTTTCGCAACAAGACTATTTATTCTTAAAATCAAATACCCTCGAACTTGGACATTCTAGTTTCTTTTAATTTCAACTAAAGATAAATCAAATAATGTGTAGATATTTACCTTTTTAAATTTATAATTAAGTATACAGCAAACGTAAATCGCCAGATCGAATTTAACTTCAACTTTTAGCCTGTTTTACTTTTTTGGTTCTGTTTATCGAGGTGTATTCATTGAGGAGAATTTCTCATTCTGAAGTCCAACGTTTCACCAACCTCAGAATCATCTATGTGTGAAACCCAAGGGATTACACAGCCCTGGGGAATTTTAAGTCTACTAGGAATAAAAATATATTCCACAACTTTGGTTATAAAGCCAGACACATGTCTAAGTGTTCTGAATCAAAGGAAAATTGACTCTAAACACTCACTTCACAGAATTCTGAGAAATTCAATCTTCCTCGTGGTACATGAGGCCATTATACTTAACTACAATACCATAAACATTTGGAGAGCTTTCATGCTTAGCCTGAGCAGAAACAGGACAAGATGCTCTAGACATTGTACATTGTGTTCCCATCTAGATACTCCCTACACTGTTTCCAGTATTTAGCCAAAGTCAGCCTTCTACAGTCTTTGATAGGTCAAATAAAAACTCGGGCTTATTTTCTAGGACTCCAAGGAGCAAGCTTTCTGTGTAGATTCTCGGTGTTCAAGTACCTTCCCATCAGAAATCTCTAGCCTCTGAGGGCACTTTATGGCCATAGGCCATTAGTTTGCGTCAATCGCTGATTGCTGCCTCCATAATGTGTTCTACCACCCTCGTGGGAAAACTTCCTTTGTATCGTGGCAACTTCAGTCTGCTCACTTAGTAAACGAGAAACGTGCCTTTTAACTGGTTTTGTTCTGAATCTAACTAAGCATGTTAATATTTTTAAACAAAGTTTCTTAGAGTCTTACCTGCTTGCTGGTTAAGTGAGTTGGTGGGAATTAAGGATGGATGATGAGCAAGGGGAAAATGAAACTCTACTTCTCCATTCATCAATAACAGTGCAAAATAAATACATCGTAATTAACAAACATCATGTGCGCCTCTGTGAGTGTGCGTATACTAGAGCTCAATGGAAGAAGAAGGAAGGACAGGAGAAAGGAAGGAAGAAGGAAAAGAGAATGAAGAAATGGAGGAAGGAAGGAGAAAAGAAAAGAAAAATGCTAGATGATAGATAGCTATAGATGATAGGTAGATAATAGATAGATAGATAGATAGGCAGATAGATGATACATGGAGTTAGCCTTGTCAGGAATCTCCTAGCTCCTTCTCCTAAAGTGAAAGCAGCTTTTTATGCCAAATAACTGGTGGAGGACTTTTCTTTTTGAAGTGATCTGAGTAAAATGTTCACTCATTGAGCAGTATTCCGACAATAATTCATAGCTGGGGGCCTTTATTCTTCACTTGAATTCAACTTTCTCTCCAAGTGTTTCCTTCATCTTGATACCGTGTTTGTATAGTTCACAGCAACAACATTACTCTTTACAGCCTTATTTTGGGAATAGCTGAAAAGATAAAAGGAAAACGTGCTTACCCTGTGATTTTGTATTTCTAAATGAGTATTATGTTTGTATTCTTTTTTCTTAAAGAAAAAAATGCTGGGGTATGCTCCTGATCAGTGAAAACAGGAGCATAAACCCAAATGGATTACACATTTATATTTCTTTCTATACATAGCTCTCAGCATGATTAATGTAAATTTAACAAACCAGTGTCTAAAACTGAAGTCGTTATCTATAAACCTTACAACCAGAAACTTGGTATTCAACTTTGCAAAACTTTTTAATTTTCTAAAAATTTTTGTATTTTTTCTGATCACAGCACTTGCCGCGTTTTGAAAATGAAAATAATATTTTATGAATGCAAAATAACATCAATAATCTTGTGTTCAGCAGAAAAAAAAAATCTTCTAAATTCCAAGCCTTTCCTCTCTTTTGTATCTAGATAGCACAATCATTATTGGTTATCTGAACTATTTTTTTCTGTCCATCTGCTCTAATTGACCGCCATTTCACAAGTGCATCACCTGTATCTACCAGAAGATAGCTGATGGTCAGTAACTAGTGAATGAATAAACACTGGCTGACTCACTGGTATGCCGAATAAATGAATATAATGAAAAAAATGAAGGAATGAAAAAAATAATATCAGGGAAAGGACAGGAAATGTAATTATAAACCAAATTATTATGAGTCTAATATGCCTTTTTCGTGCTTCTTTCAATGTTTCTAGATACTTGGGAAAATCGCAAAAAGAGTTAGCATCTTTTGTTACTTTCAGTGATAAGACGAAGTGAGTGAAGAGCAATCCAAGGCCAAAATGATAGACAAACATTGTGGCAAAATATTTTCCTAAAAATTCTATCTGGCTACCTACCTACCTACCTATCACCTAACTGTCCATCTATATCTATGTATCTATGAATCTGTCTATCTATATTCTATCATCTATGTATCTATTCAATTTCTCTCACCCTATTTCATTTTGGCAGTGCAGATATTTTCTATTCTTTTAGGCCCATCTCAATCTGTTTATTCCCTGTGTGTTTGACCCAGTAAACTGTGGCCTTCACTCGGCTGAACATTTCTAGCATTCATTATTTAATACAATCTCTTTTCTAACAACACGTGTACTGTCTCCTTGTAAGAAGTCTTGGGCATATCCTTGCATCTTCCCATGGGTTTATGTTTCCCTTCTCCAGCTCAATCCTAAGCTGCTTAGTTAGTTCCTCTGTTGCAATGTCTAAGACTTTCGTCAAAAAATAGTTCTTCTCTGCTCCAAGTGGATTTGAGCAAGCAGTGAAATGCAACAGACAGTATTTAGAGGCCAGCATATCATGGTGACCACTGGTAAGTCTAAACTTGCAAGAATGACTTTAGGTGTCTTAACGAAATGAACTGGCCCATATTTATCTACAGAATTTGGCAAACTTGCCAGTGAGAGAGAATCTTGTTTAGATAAGAATTTTGGAGGGAGGAAGCGAGAAAAACTCCTTTTTCTCTGTCAGAAGTTATACTCCCAAGAGAATGCAGGTACAGGAGCTGAGCTAAATATTTCCAGTTTTCCCAGGTTCATAATGCTGATATATCGTTTCACATTTTCATTGGGGAAGAGTGATAAAAAGATAAAGGGAATACAGGAGTAATGCAGGAAATTCCATATGGATGCCAGAAGTAAATAAAAGTTTTTTGGTTTTTATTTTTAAGTGATTTATCACAGGCACAAAGAACTGAGTTCCATATGTTCTCACTCATAAGGTGACCTTGAACCATTATAATGCTATAAGAAAGTGATTGCCAGGAGTGGAAAACTTTCAGGGGAGGGGAGGGTGGGACTGGCAGTTGAGGGAAATTGCTAGGGGAAGGAGGGGCACACCTCATCCACAAGGGTACCTGCATGATCAACGTCTGTATATCTAACCCTGAATTGTACCCCACATCTTTATAATAAAAATAAATTAATAATAATAATAATAATAATAGAGCAAATTGTGAGTCTATGACCCCATACGAAACTTAGCCCTACAATCTCTAGTTGATATCCTCTGCAAACTTTCTCTCGAAATGACTTTTATTTAAAGTATAAACCTTACAATCAGAATTCAGGTTTGACTTTTTTCTTCAGTTTCAGTTTTGTACGTCTCGACTCAAAATCTCAGGTTGGGCATCTTAAATTGAAAGAACTCAATTTCTATTCACTACTGTACACCATTTCCTCCCATGGTCTTTCTCATTTCTTTGAAGAGTAGCTCTAACATCTACCTTCTCGAGCAAAGCGCATCTCCTGGGAGGTACACATAAACCCCTTACTCTTTTAGCGTTCATATTTCGTCAGTCCCTGAGTTTTTATTGTACCACTTCTAAATTATACTAAAACGGTATGCTTCCTTCTAGTCCCATTTTCGCTAGCCACTGCCTTCCAAAAATAATGATATATTAGCACCATATTTATTTTACTCATATCACAATCCAGTCACAACCAGAATTGTCCTATGTGTCTATTGTTTCATGATTTTTAATCACCCCAACGTTGGAACTGACTTCTCTGGCCTCTCTGTATTTTTTTTATCTCCAGTACCTGGATCCGTGCCTGGTACCTAGTGAGTGTGTTCTAAATATTTGGCATATGAATTAATGTAGGGTTATTTCATACTAAATAAATGTATTTATTATTTTGTAGGCCAAAATAAAAATATCACATAACAAAAATTTTCTATTTAAACATGAAGTTAGTAAATATTTTAGTCATAATTTCAAAAAAAATCTTTTCTGATAATATTTGTTACATTTTAATGACTATTTCAAAGGTGGGAAATGCATCTTCTTTGAAATAAATTCAAAATAAAACTAAAAATTGAGATTATTTAAAGTTTAAATGATATCTACACAATTTATGGTTACTATTCTACCATGTAATTGGCTTTGAAGAATGTTTATGTTTACTAATTCAAACAGAACAAAATAGCTGGGAAAGTAACTGATGGTCTAGAAACACTCTCTCCCCATCAGAAAAAGTGTTAAGTTCATCATCTTCAAGGTTCAAGCTCAATATTGCCACTTTCTGAAGTTTTCCTTAATTCCACTAGGTGTTTTGTTTTTCTTCTCTTACTATACAAATAAAATTTTGCTAGTTTGTAGGAAACGACTTTCATTCTTATCCAGCCATCATTATCTTAAAGTGAAGAGACAATGTGCAGAGTTGGTAAAGAGTAGGGAATTTGTAGTCATATATACCCACTTTGAAAGATCCTGGTTTTGAAATTCTCTAACTGTAAATTATTTAACATTCTCAAGATCGAAAGCCTGTTTGAAGAATCTACAAAACTATATATAATTTATATATTTAATTATATATTTTTATATAAAATATATATATATATACACACAGACACACATATATCTATATGTGGTTTATGTTTATTTATTAAAAACACCTACCAATTAATAGTCATAAAGCTTAATTAAAATAATAAATACTTCAACTAATATCATATAATCAGTAACTTTGATGAAATCTTCACAGATTCTCAGTAAGTCTTAAATATCATTATTACTAAATTATTATAGTAATTTATTTATTTGCCTGTTTCCTGTGTTAGTCTGTAAATTCCTTTATGACAGAGACAAATGATAATTTATTCTTTACTCACCTCTGACTTTCAAAATGTCTAGAACACAGTAAATTAAGACATAATGTTTGTGTACGAGCAACATATCTGCATTAGTGTAGATTATTTTAAAAGAACAAACAACCTAGATAGATTGATAGTTAGGCACACAACTATTGTTGGCACCTTAAGTTTTGTTCATAATCAATGCATTAAATTAAGATAAGAATCATTGTTCATTATAGCATCTCAAAAATATATTTATAAAAGAAGGAATTCTAGATATCTGAACATCATTTAATATATATGCTCTATTCGTGTTTAACTACCTTTTAGCTTTGTTTTTTTTTTTTAATTAGTAAAGCATTCATGGAAATTAGGTTATAGAGGTTCTGAGGTATTTAAAAAGTATGATATTAACTCTGTTCTTGATATAATATTTATTTTCACTTTGAACTACTTTCTAGCCAGAAAGAACCCCTCATTAAAAAGAGGCTGCATGCTACCAATAGTTTAAAGCTACATGATATTATGAGTTTATTTCATGGTTTTTACATTAGACCAAAGTGATGATTTCTATGTGTCATTTTGTCCCTGCTTGTACCTCACTTTCTTTAGTGCCATTCAGGCAAAACAAACAAACAAACAAACACCAACAAAAGACAAATGTCCATTTCAACTAGCAACATTCTAGTTCTCTCATTAATATTTTTATAATATTTGATCTGATTGATTAAGCCACTAATGATAAGATAAAGAAAAATAGTTATGTTAAAAATTCAAATTTATTGTTTCTTTCAAGAATGTTTTCATTCATTATTTTTTTTATCTTTCCAACCATTTAATGGTGTGGCAGTAATATTCTCCTGATTGTATAGATAAGAAATTTGATGAATAGAGTATATACGTATTTCTAGTATATAAATCCAGATCAGTCATATTACCACCTAACTATTTGTTTTTCCTATAAATATTACTTAAAAGAATTTGGTTAATTGAACTTACCAGTTAAAACATTATTTAAAACTTCATATCTGGATCTGAATATTAATATCATTGTTAGTAGTATATTTAACACAGCAATGCAAACCTTTCTTTATCTTTTTTTAATTTTTTTTTTTTTTTTGAGTTGGAGTCTCACTCTGTCACCCAGACTGGAGTGCAGTGGCCGCTCCCGGCCACCGCAGCCTCGCCTGCTGGGCTCCGGCGATCCTTCCACCTCAGCCTTCCGAGTAGCCGGAATTACAGGCACGCGCTACCACGCCCGGCTGATTTTTTGATTTATTGTAAAGATGAGGTCTCGCTGCCCAGGCGGGTCTCGAACCCGTGGGCTCAGGCAATCCACTCACCTCAGCCTCCCAAAGGCATGGGATTACAGGCTGAGCCACCGAGCCCGGCTGCAATGCAAACCTTTTAATATTTTAGACTACACTTTGCATTTCGCCTCTCCATAACAGATGAGATAAAACACTACAATATTTATTCTTTAGATTAACTAACTATTTTAGATAATTGAATTTATTAAGTGAAAATTGAAAAAATACAATCAGTAAAGACTTTATGACACAGAATGTAGGAATATGGAGTCCTAGTTTGAGGTATAGCGTTTACCTTGTTTAACCCAAGACAGTCATTAAATTTCCCATTAAGTTTCATCATCTCTGAAATGTATAAAGAAATCCTTCCCTATTTCCCAGATCTGTCAGGTTAAAAAGTCAAGATTTTATAAAGCAGTAGAAAGTCATTATCATTAAGTTCTCAGAACATGGAATATAGGTAAAAGTTTTTAATTTAGAACAATCACAAACTCATTTGTAGCCTTTTTATTTTTGTGAATATTCAGCTTTGAGTAATTGATTGTGATGAGCCATTGTTGTAGAACTTTCTAGGAGACCTGTGCTTAATTAGCTTCTAGTCCCTTTCCTGAGACTTACATGTCAGTGATTGAATCTAAAATTAAAAGTAGTATTATCTTATGTCAAAAACCAATCACTGTGATGAGCTTGAAACGTTATTTCAAAGGGGCATTTCCTTTGTTGATTCAATGCTGGGTTAACACCAATTATTTTCTTTCTTTTTTTACCTGGAGTGTTTTAAGCTGGGAAACTTGTTCTTATTCTCTAAGCATCTATCCAGTCTCATTTGGAAAGTCTAATTATCATTAAAATTAACTTTGTAAGTGTTCTTCAGAGTTAAAAAGAATTATGAAGAAAGGGAGGGTGGAAGGAATCTAGCAGTTCTATTCACATTTTAGTCATTAGCAAATGACTAGAATCCTGAGTGAAAATAAAAACCATGCACAATGGAGCTATGACAAAAAACTGTTAGAGAAAAGCAGCTTTGTAAAGGTAAATGAACAGAATATTATTAAAAAAGGAAAAAATAAGGTCAATAATAAATACGAAAAAATAAAATTACTTCAAGAAGAAGAATAAAAAACAAAAAGGAAGGATAACAAATGCTTGGTAAAGATATATACATACTTTCATGTCAGCTACCACAAAACACCTCACAATCTAATTAAAGTTGTGCAAATGCATCTCCTGTCTATAATCCCAGAACTTCGGGAGGCTGAGGCAAAAGGATTTCCTGAACTCAGAGGTTCAAGACCAGTCTGGGCCTCTTGGTGAGATCGTGTCTCTACAATAAATCATAAAAAAATTAGCCAGGTGTGGTGGTACGCGCCTCTAATTCCAGCTACTTGCAAGACCGAGGCAGAAGGATTGCTTGAACCCAGCAGGTTGAGGCTGCGGTGGCTGTCAGTGTGTCACTACACTCCAGTCTGGGTGACAGAGTGAGATTCCAACTCAAAAAAAAAAAAAAAAAGTTGTAAATGCTATATGTGATTAAATTCTTAATATAACATATCTCATCTTAAATATGTTATATATGCCTATGACCAAGTTTGGAAATTTAGACTAGTCATTTGTGAAAAAAAACCGCATTTTTATATTTATCTGCTAAATGCAGTTGTTATTATATAATCCATTTATAAGATACTTATGGAATAAAATATGAACACAACTTTGAGCTCTGTCTCTGGACAATAGCAATGTTAATCCTACTTCCTGTCTACACCTTTCCCAATGTAGGAAACTTTATCAGTTTGGTATATTTATAATTCGAGACTCCCTTATTCTGTGTTTTCCCACTCATATTTTCTTTTACATATCTACAACAACATCTTATATAGGAGAAATAGAAATTATACACACAAGTATTTATATATTATACATAACTTGTTTGCTTAATATACCTGTGAAATCATCCCATTTCCATGGATGCAAGTCTACCTGATTCTTTAAATAGGTTTTCTAGTTGTCTTGACTATTAATGTATCATCATTTATGCTTTCTCTATATAAGGTTCATTTAATTATTTTCCAAATGTATTTTTACAAAATGCTGTTTGTATACTATTAGGATATATTGTTTGATATATGAGGGGAAACCTGAGAAAACCCTACAATTATTTATCAAGAGTTGTGTATTTATTCTTACATGTTTAAACTTCAGCTGTCTTCAAAGTACTCTCTGATGCAATACACCTGTCGAGATGATTTTTCCACTGCTCAAAACAGTTTTTGAACACATCCATTGTGATGCCTTTTAGTGCTTCTGCTGTTTTTTTGTTTCACCTCTTCCAGATCAACAAAACCTTACTCTTTGAGGAATTTTTCATCCAGAAGCAAAAACAACAAAAAAAGTTGAAATCGGGTAAACAGGGAGGGTAAGGCATAGGGGTCATGCCATTTTTTGGTCAAAAACTGATAACACTTAGCCCGATGCAGGCAGGGGCACTGTCATGGTAGGAGAACTACCACAACTGGGAACTTTTCTTTTGCAGATTGTGACAAAACTTTCTCAAAACTTCCAGTGAAAAACTTTCATTGATCATTTGGTTCTGAGTGTACTACAAGGCACTCACCCTCCAAAAGATAATTCTACATTTTTGAAGATCTCTTCTTTTATATGCACAATTTTTCTTTTTTTCTTTTTCTTTTCCTTTCTTTTTTAAATTTTTATTTTGAATCAGAGTCTCACTCTGTCGCCCAGGCTGGAGTGCAGTGGCACACTGCACGGCCACCACAGCCTCGACCTGCTGGGCTTAGGTGATCCTTCCACTTCAGCCATCCAAGTAGCTGGAACAACAGGCGCACGCCACGATGCCCGGCTAATTTTTTTTATGATTGATTGTAGAGACGAAGTCTCACCAAATTGCCCAAGCTGGTCTCGAATCCCTGTACTCAGGTCCTCTCGCCTCGGCCTTCCAAAGTGCTGGGATTACAGACTGATCCACCATGCCTGACCTGAATATTTCGTTTGTATTTACCAATTTTCCTGTTGGGTTCCCAATATCTACCTATGGTGTTTCATCAAATGTTACTGATTTGTTTGAGTCCTTTTCTATTTCTCACTCAGTTATGGAGCATGATTATTAACATGTGTTTAATTTGCTACATATATTACATATTTAGTTATTTAAATTATTATTCTGTGTTCAGATCTCTTTGTAAGGTGGCTGAGGTGGGAGGATCACCTGAGGCCAGGAGTTGGAGACCAGTCTGGGCAATATAGTGTTTCTGCAAAAAAATCAAAAGAATTAGCAGGCATGGAAGCACACACCTTCAGTACCAGCTACTTGGGAGACTGACATGGAAAGATCACCTGAATTCAAGAGGTTGAGACTGCGGTGAGCCATGATTGTGCCACTCTGCTCCAGCTTGGGCAACAGAGTAAGACCAGTGCCAAAAAAAAAAAAATAATAATAAAATTGACTTTCTTTCTCCCAAGCTACTACTCTAAATCTATTCTAATCCTACCAGATTTCATACATCATTTTCACTTTTGTAGCCTCAACAAAAAGCGTTTACATGCCTAAAATGACATCTACTTATGGAAACTTTTGTGAATAATTGTTGTAAGGAGTTCATAGTTGATCGTATTTCTCCAAAGAAAGCAAGTCACGAAAAGATGTGAATGAAATCTAGGTAAGACCAACATGTGGTTGATACAAGAGAACATTGCTTTACCTACATCTTTTTACATATATCAGACTGCTGATTTTTATAACATATGTTGTGAGAATCATGTTTGAACTGTGGGATACTTCCATACCCAGAGTTCTCTGTGTTCATCTAACAAAAAGTCACTGGTTAAGAATAGAAAATAACACTGGCTTTGATCATGCAAGTCTGAAGAAGTTAGAATACATTCAGCAATGACATTTACTATTAGCAGAGTCCACTGTAAATCAGAGATAAAGCTGACAGATTTCATGGGTTTCTCACAGTGGGAATATCAAGTGTTGCAGTGTGTGATGGATTAAATGGGTGGAAAATTAAAGTTTTGCAAATTATTTCTGTGCAGGGATTCTAATGTCAGACACAAAAAAATGATTAGCGGTGTCTGGTCAAGAATAATAATGAAGCTGAAATGGAGCCATAGATTGGCTATCACTTAGTTTGGGTGACTGATGGACTTTAACCTTTAAACCAGTCCATATTGTGTCAGAGAATGGAGTTTGATAAACACAGGACACTCTATTCTTGAATGGGATTTTGATCAAGATTTAATTTCTATCAATGGGCACTTCATAACTCTACATGTGCAACACAAAGATAATTAGCCTTCATTATGGGAGGCAGAAGATGGTACTGGAATGAACTTAGAGTCTGAAATCCACCTCGGCCTCATACTAAATGAATGGCATTTGGTAAGGGAACTTACTGCATAAGCTTCAACACCAGCAAAATATGAATAATGATATACCCACCGTGTACCTCAAAAGGTTTCAGCAAGTTTCAAAATCAAAATTACAGAGCAAGTTAAAAGACTTAATTAGGGATTATTTAGACTGGGGCTTTCTGAAACCAATGCACTTATAAAAGACAAAAGCATCCCTGTAAACCAATGCTGTATATTGTTTGTGTGTTTGAGAGTATCAAGCATGCTAACAAAGATCCGAAGAGATCTCTGAAATTCTCACTAGCAAGTTCTGAGTTAAGAAAGTTTAGACAATCCCTGGGAGTCCTCTTCCAGTGTGGGAACTTCTTCTGTCTTCTCAATAAATCTTGCTTTCTCACTTAAAAAAAGAAAAAGGAACGTTTAATACTCACAAGTCCCCAAAAGTGTAAGATACCTGCAACTCACTGTTGGTGCCTACAATACAATAAGGTCCACTGTTCTTCCATTCTTACTAAACTATGGAACACTGATTTTTTAAAGGACTTAGCCATCTACCAATTATGGGTGTTCATCTGGGTATGTTCTCAGGATTTTTGTTTTACAGTCACAACCTCATTCTCACTGCAACACCTTAGTAAAATTATCATAATTCACCAAACCCTTTGAGCTGTTCTTAAATGAATTACATGTGGTTTGGTAATCATGTAGTTTTTTCTTTTTTTCCTTTTGGTTACTCTAGGTGTTTGGTTGTCTCAAGTTTTTATAGTACCTTTTCTGTTCTCCCATCTCAAAAATGTATGAACATTTATCGATTTGAGAGAGGTTTTCTGTCAGTGATTAATTTATTATCAGTGTTTTGTTTGGGGGTTTTTGTGTGTCATGGTCTCATTCTGTTGTTTAAGCTGGATTGCAGTAGCACAGTCATGACTCGACACAACTTTGACCTCTGGAACTCAAGTGATCCTTCTGCTTCCATCTCCCAAGTAGCTGGGACTGCAGGCATGTACCACCACTCCCGATGAACACTTTCGATTTTTTTCAGAGACAAGATCTTGCTATATTGCTCAAACCCCTGGTCTCAAGCAGTCCTCCCACCTGGCATCCTAAAGTGTTGGGATTACAGGCATGATTACAATCCTATGGGGACTAGATTTTTGCATTTCACAGATGAAATGATATTTATAAGAGTCAGGAGACTTCAAGTCACATACCCAGTAAGTAATAAATGCAGAACTTAAGCGAAATGTGAACTCAAAAACCTGTTTCCTTACAAAGATTTGAACACAAAAGACTCAAATCAGCAATACTTGATGAAACACCATAGGTAGATATTGGGGACTTGATTACATCTGGAAAACTGGCAATTAAAAATGAAGAATTTTGCATCTATGAAAGGGGACACCCTTTCCCCTAAAAAAAACCCCAGAATTACCTTTTGAAGGCAGGCCCCTTGCAGTACACTCAGAATTTGTTCTTCCAGATCAAATGATCCACCAGTTTTTATCTGGAAGTTCTGAAAAGGTTGTGTCACAATCTGCTGAAGAAATATCCTGAGTTGTGGCAAACAGGTGACTGGTTCTTCCACCATGAACGCTCTTATCCACATTAGCTGAGTGCTCAGCAGTTTTGACCAAAAACACCATTACTCTCATGCCCCATTCTGTCAGATCTTGCCCCCAGTTCTTGTCTCAAGGGACTGCTTTTTTGTGTTTGTTTCTTTGGATAAAAAAAATCCTCAAAGGAAATGTGGAAGAGGTGGAACAACAAACAACAGAAGCAATAGAAGGCATCCACATTAACAAGTTCAAAAGCAGTTTTGAGCAGTGTAAAAAGCATCTGGGTAGGTGTATTGCAGCCAGTGGGTAGTTCTTTGACGGTGACTGAATTGTAAAACAGCAAAAATAAGTACACAATTTTTAATAAATACATTCTGGGTTTTTTTTGGATTTCCCCTTCCTATATCAAAAATATTGCAATACATTTTTTGCTAAAATAATTACATTTTTAAACCTCTCACAACAAATATCGCATAATCTAATCAAAATTTCCAACCAAAATATCTGAATTCTATCCTCTAATTAAAGGAAAAAATATGTATTTTTAATAATATATCTATAATTAAGAGCTAAGCTTGAGAAAAATAGCACAAACCTCAAAGTTAGACAAACCTAGATCTGAAGCTTTGCTCTAATGTATAGTATCAAGTGACTTAATTTCTCCAGCCTTTTTTAAAAAAAATCTGTAAGCAGGGACTATAAAAGCCATCTTATAAAGCTACATTAATAATGAAGTATAACATAAGTCAAATAAATAAAAGCTGCTGGGATAAATGATAAATACGATTAATTTACATTTCATTTGAGCTATTTCATTTTCAATGTGCCTTGTCTCATCTATCCCTTATTTTAAAAAATCTCTATAAAATAGGTAGAAAATATTATGACCTCCACAAGCTATATAAGAAAACCAAGACGAGGGGCATGAATTATTTCTTTATGGTGATACAATTGCAAAACTCAGACCTGGGAGTCTATTTGTTTTAACTTCTGTTGTGGAAGCTTTTCCACAAAATGTCCTTGTTCAGTTTTTTCTTTCACATTTTGTTTTTTTATGAGAAGAAAAATCTCTAGGTATTCCTAGTACCTGCAGTAATACATGAGGAGCCTGAGGGGCCTGAAAACTGCTGTAGCGTCTTTTATTAGCTGCAAAATCCGTACATGAAGGAACATAGTCAATAGGTATTTCAGCTACAGTATAGAACAAGAAACTAAAAACATAATTGTGGATCCTTCGCCAGAGTCTTTTGGAGTTAATAGATGTCAGACCACAAAGAACATCACAAACTGAAATCAATCTGTATTCGAAGAACTTTAGATTGGTGTTTGATCCAGTTATATAATGCCTCCAACAATATCTGTAAGTTATTATTGGGACAGATGTATTTATTTGTATGAAACTAATGGGGAAAAAAACTGGTAACAGTGTCTATATGTAATTGATAACATTTACATTTATTGAGGGTTTCCTATGTGAAAGGCAATCTTTGGTTGATCATTTAATTGACATATTATCCAGTGAGGGCTTTTTCTTGCGTTTCACAGATGAATTAATATTTAGACTAGTCAAGAGACTTCAAGTCACATACCCAGTAAGTAATAAAATGCAGAACTTAAACCAGGTTTGAACTAAAAAAAGTAAGTCTCCATTACCAAACTATATGTTCTTGTTTAATAATGGTAATATTTGGAAAGGGGGATTACTTTAAGAAATAATGTCATTAAAAACAATGGGTGAAAAATTTCATATTTATGACCAGGCTCACAGATTACATATTTGTGGCAAGGATCTGAGTCTTAGATGGATCTGAGTCTCTTTTATGTTTGGGATTTTACTAAGTAGATATACTCAGAACTGTTAGGAAACAACTAGGAATTATTATTATGATTAGGAAATAGAAATTAGGCAATGTTTTCTAATTATTGTATCTCTAATATATATAATATGATACATACTAATAATTATTTATAATTATTATTAATCATGTTGTTATCAATATTAATTAGGAAATATTTCCATATGTTCTAAGCTACTGTCTTAATTTCTACTCTTTTGACTTGTACTTTATCAGAATTTTAAAATCTGATTCTGGTTTACCTTTGTGAGCTGATGAATTTACAAAATGTGATACTGATAGAAATTTGGAAATTTCATTGTTTTTCTGGCTAATTCATTTAAGATAGATACCTTGACGAGCATCTATCATTTTATAATTTATAGTTGGTTTTGGTTTTGCCTTTAATGTCTCACAGAAAAGTTCACTACACTTGTAGCTATCAATATAATTGCTCAGTCTGCCATTTCATAGGTCATTATGAAATCTGACTTTCCAAAATAGAAGAAAACCTGTCAATCTAAGGGTTTTTTTCCCCCTTTGTTCTCTTTGGTATATAATTTATTGGGTTCTACCAACCTATTCCGTGGGATTGCCTTTACTTTGCTCCCATAGTTTTCCACAAATATTTTATAGTTTGGTAGTGCTTTAGTTCCTGTATCTCAGGCTTAAAAATCAATTGTGGAACCTCTGAAGTTTTATATATGAACTTTTCTTTGTATGAGCTTTTTTTTTTGGTATTTTATGACATCTTAGCATGTCTTTAGATCTTAAGTGGGAGAGAGAACTGTGTCTACTAACTAGAATTACTAAGTCAATTAACACAGTTTAAACACATATAGTATAAGAAAGGTCTGTACGATGGCATGAAAAAGTAAGGAAAATGAACCCATCTTTTATGTTTATTAAATCATTCTAATTCAAATAGAGTCATCTCAAATGTTTATAAAACATTAGGGATACCAAATAATTTTGACATAGCACAAAATCTAAAGACGGTATTTAAAAGCTCTGCGATCCTAAAGGCTACAACCTAATACATAGGTTCCAGTTCTAGGTAGTAAAAAATAATATTTTGTTGAGTATCTACTCTGTTGCAGATACTAAAATGAACTGAATAGACCTAATCTTAATTTCTGATCTTCATAGCATTTTTCAAGAAGGATACTACTGAATTATTTTATGTGTGTTTTCCAGAGAAAGTGTTTCCATTCAAATGATACTCTCTTTACTTTGATATTCCTAATACCTAATATAGTGGCTGATACGGAGGAGACTGTAAATCAATAGTTCTCAAACTTTGTCGAGTCTTAAAAGAATCATTTGGATAGTTTGTTAAGAAAGAGATTCCTAGAAAGTCAGTGATTTTTGCAAGAATCATATATATGCATTTTTTTTTTTTTGAGTTGGAGTCTCCCTCCATCTCCCAGGCTAGAGTGTAGTGGCATGCTCACGGCCACCTCATTGTAGACGTGCTGGGTTTAGGGATCCTTCTGCTTCAGTCTTTCAAGTAGCTGGAACTACAGGCGTACTACCATACTTGGCTAATTTTTTGACTTATTGTAGAGATGTAGTCTCGCCAAGTTGCCCAGGCTGTTCTTGATCCTATGGACTCAGGCAATCCCTTCATGTAGGTCTCCGAAAGTGTTGAGATTACAGGCTTCAGTCACCATGCCTGACCTACATGCATTTTTAAACCAGTGGTACAGGTATCTCTGAAGTTCAAGTTCCATGGACCATACTTTTAGAAATTATATAATAAATCAGCAAGCCTCTGGTGGTAACATAGTTTAATAAGTGGCCAATTGAAGATAGTAAATAATTCCTATATTTTGAGGAAGATATACAATGTTTAAATAACAATTTAAAAACTTAAGACTAAAGTGTGATAATTATAACAAAAAACCAACAAATTAGAGAAGGCCCTGACAGAAAATGAGAAGAATGTCATTGAGCAGAAGTATTTCAGTTGGCATAATACTGCCAGTATCTATTTCACTGCAGTAATCATAACATTTTCCCTTACAATATTTTTTTTTCCTGTTAGGAGAAAGTTATCCATATTAGTCACAGTCAAGGAGCTGTGGGTGCTGTCCTTGACAGCAAGGTGCCTACCAGCATTGGTGTCACTCAGGAGTGATCCCTCACAGTTCCTAAAAAAGGTCAAAAAGAGAAAAGTGACAATGACTCGGGTTGAGAAGGGGAGAATGCATTCTGTCATGCTCCAAAGAGCCTGGTCCCTGAGGAGACAGGTAATGAGAGAGCATCATTCACAGTGTTTTCCCGGGCCCTCAATGGGGATTAGCTCCATCTAGGAGAAACACCTGAGCAGAGAGACTATATATCCATGCATTTCTGGCTGAATGGCCTTTTAATGTGTTTTCTTGAATCTAGAATACATCTTAGTTTTTGTCTTGTCCTCTCAGAGAAAACAGCACTGATGTTGTTGTCGCTGATCTTTTTAACATCATCTTATTGTTACTTTGTCTTTATTCTCATGTTTTACTGGCAAGCTATGGTTCTCTCTCTAAGATCTGAAGCAGCCTCTTTAGATGTGAGGTGGCAGAATTCTAGCAAGACCACTCTGATAGTTTTAAACACTGTAAAAAGTGTGCAACACTGGTTCCTGCAAAAACTTTAAAATGGCCCCAAGTAACGTAGAGAAATTTGTGATTTTTTTTTCTTTGAGCATTTCTCTTTTTTGCAACCTTGATGGAATGCCTCTGACTGGCTGCAGACCCCACTTAACCCCCACAGCTCCTGGTATTCCCCAAACATACCATATTCCCTATTTTGTTCAGTTAAATTAAATCAGCATTCAGTAAACATGGACTGTAATTCTTGCATTAGCTACACACAACGATTGCAACAGAGACTCTGGCCTCAAGAGACTTATAGAGAGATATACAGGGATCCAAATATATGAAATTGCACCCTAAATCCTCTAATAGCAGGAAGATGAGAGGAAAACTGAGCCCAAATTTACTCTACAAAAGGGAAGTTTATTGAATCATAACAGAAAGTCCAAAGGCAGAAGGAGTTTTTGTCTCGGCTGCGTAAGTTCATGTAATACACAAGGGCATATAATTGTCTCTGTAGTGTGTTTTGACTTTTCCTATGTTGCCTCTGATTTTCAAATAGATTATTTCTCATGGCAGCAAAATGGCTTCTGGCATTTCTACAGCTATCTTTTTCCAACTTCAAATTGCTGAATAACTTGAAAATATTTGTTATCCCAGAATGATGAAAAAGAGTCTTGAGATTAGTATTATTTAGTCTTATTTGGTCAGGTACCTGGATCTGAACCAATCACTGGGAATGTGTTGCATTGAGTGATTTGGGTGGAGATGATATGTTTTAATTTTTGAGCTGGGAGTAGGTTTACAGATAGATCTTGTAGGCTAGAAAGGTGTTGTTATATATCCCCAAACAATACGTACACACATATATATATAGAGAGAGATATATCAGTATTAAAAAGGGAAAATGAACTTTGAGGAGATCATAGCACAGATCCCTATCTCAGCCTGTGAGACTTCAGAACAGGGAAAAGCAGAGATAATTTTTGAAACATGTTTCAAGGTGCAGAGAAGGCAAGAAGGAGGTGGCTATCATGCAACAACGAACCACCGTCAAATTTTAATGGCTTTAAATTTTTTTTTTTTTGTTGTTGTTATATAGCATCGTCTGGGGGTATGGTAAATCCTCCAAAGCAATAATATACCATGTGGTTGTCCAGATTCCAGACAGCATTGATCTTCTTGGATCTCAGTTCCAACGTATGCTTTCTCAAGAAAGGTAGGGTATGGAGCTGTCAATTAAAAGCCTCATTTAATCAACACTCAATCATGACACCATTTCTGTCCACAGTGTATTGAATAGAACTAGACATAGGCCACACAGAGATGTTTAATCCTTCCATTTCAGTTAAATGCTCAGAATCTTCCCATGACCCATTGACCAGAACTAGTTACTTGACCTTCTGTAACTACAAAGCAATGCAGATGAAAACTAGATACGAATGGTCATTTGAACCCTCTACCAACTTTAGAGCCACCCAGATGAGGGAAGAACATGAGAGAGAAATGAAGGTGTGAAATGAGATTTTGAAATGTCACATACAGACTGGAAATGTGGAAGAAATGACTAGAGGGTCCATAAACAAGATTATGTAGCAATTGACAGAGCATCCTGTGCTTTCTTCTTGAAGTCTATCTTGATTAACTCTGAATTTGCACAGGAACTTTTAACACTCAATCTTTTTTTTTTATTCTGTTTATCTGTGTAAAAAATTACCCAATAAGGTCAAAAGTTACCGAGGGCAGGGTCATGTTTTACTTTTGGTAATCCCTCTTCTGCCAACTTGTAGGAACTTGAACTGTGGCCAAAATGGAAATCGCTGATATACCATCGTCCAATCCGAGTTTGTAGAAATACTCAGACATCATGTATTCGTCGCGACTGAATGACTCCAGAGAAGATTGACAGTCTGGCTCTGCAGCTCCTATCAGGCGCCACCATCATCTTTATCTACATTGGCTTTATCATTTTATTGGCTGGGGAACTGCAGTTTCCAGTGCTGTCAGCCGGGCATGTAAACCGGCATCACCATTCATTTAAAAACATTGCCGGGCTTGGTGGCTCAGCCTGTAATCCCGCGCCTTGGGAGGCTGAGGTGAGTGGGTTGTCTGATCCCGCGGGTTCGAGACCCGCCTGGGCAACTTGGTGAGACCTCATCTCTACAATAAATCAAAAAAAAAAAAAAAAAAATTAGCTGAGTGTGGTAGCGCGCACCTGTAGTTCCAGCTACTTGGAAGGTTGAGGCGGAAGGATCGCCGGCCGGAGCCCAGCTGGTGGAGGCTGTGGTGGCCGGGAGCGGCCACTGCACTCCAGTCTGGGTGACAGAGTGAGACTTCAAATCAGGAAAAAAAAAAAAAATTAAAAAGGCAAAATTTCAGTGATAACTGCTGAAAATGAAAGGACGTGTTTGATTCTATTTTGAACTTGCTTAAAATTGTACTGAAGAATTGAAATGTTCTCATCACAAACACACATTTTCAAGGCCCAGTCATCCTGGAAGGAAGAATCAGAATGTCTAGCTTTCTAGAAGAACAAAAGAAAGGAATAAAGAAATACGGAAAAGAAGTAGAGGAGGCTTATGTAAAATTTTGATAAAAGACTTCCATAAACCTTTTTAGATGAATGGATAAGTGGAGAGACATTGACTATTAAATATGTACAAATAGTTTATCTCTTTGGGTCTGAATTTTTACGTTTACTCATCAAAGTTGTGGGAGTTGACCATAAGGATTTATAAAGGCTATTTCACTTTGAAAGTTTAACAGTTATTGAGCGCTAACATTACTTTGATTTGATGTGGTTCAGAGATTACCTAATTAACATCTTTGGTTACGTCTGATTTGGAATAAATTTTTACAAGCTTCTTAATAGCCTTCTTTGCTGACTGAGTACTGGTCAATATTTGGCTTTTTCTAGAAAGGGTGTCCGTACCGCTTGAAAACACCCTAGAACTTGACTAGACCTGATTCCTGCATGGGATCATTTAAAATAATACATAATAGAGTAAACAAAAATAATCGCAAGGCACGTGTCATTATTTATCTCTTTAAGAGTCTTTTTTATTTCTATTATTTATTTATTTTTTAATTATAAAGATGTGGGGTACAATTCAGAGTTTGGGATACAAACGTTGATTATACAGGGAGCCTTGTTGAAGAGGTGTGCCCTTCCTTCCCTGGCAGTTTCCCTCAACTGCCAATCCCACCGCCCCCTGACAGTTTCCCATTACTGTAAAATGCTTTCTTATAGTGTTACAATTGTTCAAGGTCCACTTACGAGTAAGAACATATAGTTCTCTGTTCTTTGTTTCTGTGATAGATCACTGAGTATGAGTCTTCAAAGAGACGCTCGTAATAGGATTCAGGACATTCAAGAAAGTAGCAGAAGCAACAAGGTCTTTCTTAGACCGCTTCTTCCCTGAAGTGAGCCGCAAAATCTTGCTGACCTTCCCCTGACAGCAGGTCGTAAAACTCTCCCTCCAGATGGATTCCCCACTATAACCGGAAGAAAGGAATGTCCTCATCGCTGAAAATGCAAAGGCACCAAGAAAACCTGACAAAAAGAGGACTTGCTAAATCCTCACCAGCTTATTTTGATTAGACAATACACCTTTGCCTTCCAATCATGCTTCTGCATGAACGCCCATAAAATATACACAGTTTTCCCTGTATTTTTAGTCTTCATTTCTGAAGGCTCCCAATTTATGTAAAATATTGAATCAATTTGTATGATTTTTTTTCTTGTTAGCCTGTCTTTCATCATAGAGTTTTCAGCCATGAACCTTGTGAAGACTGGAGGGAAAATATATTATGTTTATCCTCTACATTAGAAAACCTGAGTAAGAATTCTTAAAATTTTGTTTCTCAGTTCCAGGCCTGCCATAGTTCATGGTTGCTCCAGAAATTCTCCAACAACAAAATGCCTCTACTCTAGCCTTTCTGATTTCTTTTTGTATCCCCTTCTCCACACCCCCATGCCAGGCTGTGGCTAAACTCTCTCCTGATAGAACTGGCTATCAGTAGCCACTCTGCCTAATGATGTTACCTGATTACATCAGGATGGCTCGCTCTCACCTGGTCTTCCAGTGTTCCTCATGGGCAGCAGTACCCAGGACCTGCAGAGAAGAAATTTTTCTCATGCATTTTTCTCTTGAGCAATTCTTCACAAGAATTTCTCATTTTAAAGGAGACACAATTTCTCTCTCATTCATGGGTTCCTCTTCTGAGTGGCAGGTCCTCTTCTTGTTCCCTTTTTTGTACTACTGGGGTAAGGGTCATTTCTCTTGAGCACTTCTGGAAGCATTGTCAAGTTCAGGTTGGCTGCATCTAACAGATACCCACTCATAAGCCTACACAAGAGAGGAAGAAAGAGTTTGATCCCTGCTCATTTCATAACTAATGAATACGGCAGGTGAAAAAGGATGGGATGTGAGGCCAATGTTTAGCTAACCCGCCCATAAAATTATCTTGCATTCCCCAAATTCTAGGTGGTTCAGGTTTGATAATCAAACACTCCCTACCCTTGCTATTTTTTTGTTTGTTTTTTGGGTTTTTTTTTTTTTTAGTTGGAGTCTCACTCTGTCGCCCAGACTGGAGTGCAGTGGCCGCTCCCGGCCACCGCAGCCTCGACCTGCTGGGCTCCGGCGATCAATCCGCCTCAGCCTTCCGAGTAGCCAGAATTACGGGCATGTGCTACCACACCCAGCTGATTTTTTGATTTATTGTAGAGATGAGATCTTGCCGGCTCAGGCGGGTCTCGAACCCGCGGGCTCAGGCAATCCACTCACCTCAGCCTCCCAAAGGTGTGGGATTGCAGGCTGAGCCACCGAGCCCGGCTGCTATTTTTTTTAATGGACCAGAAAATATCCAGTGGAAATCACAGTAACCGTATTTCTTCCCCTTTGTTCACACCGGATATGTTCCCTTGAGTAGTCTCCGAAATCTGCTGCTGTTGCTGGGTGTCATTGGGTTCTTGTGCTCTCCTTTAGAAAGAGTTCACAGACATACAGAGAATGTCGGCAAGCAGGTGGCTTTTATAGAGAAAATCAAGAAGATGCTCTCAAAAAAAGAGCAAGAAGAACAGTTCCGTGAGAACTGCTGTACCCAGCTGATGCCAAGTTTCAATTTTTATTCCCATGGTGGTAAAGGAGCTGGTTTGGGGATGGGCTTTTCCTGGAAATGCATGGTCTCAGGTTGTGCTTCTGTTTCATCTCCCTCCTGTCGGGCTGGGGGGTGTCAGGCCTTATGCAGTCATCCCAGGACCATTATGGTGACTGGTGGGGGGCGATTTTGTAAGAACACAATACTAATGATATTACTGGTGTTTATCCAATTTTTGACTGGAAGAGGAAGTCACCTGCTGCAGGCATGGTTGTATAATGGGTTTTAAACTTTCCTCTAGCCCTGAAATTTTCCCTACTCTAACCTTCCTACTCTATCAGATGGAGACGATAAGGTTAAACTCTTGGTAAAATTCCCTCCTCACAATTAGAATCGTTTATGTTTCCTGCTGGGACTTCACTTTGGGCAACGTAACTTCAAAATAATTTGATGTACACCCTTATTTCCCTCTCCAAATCTGCCCTAATGATTCAGGTGTGAGATTGATCATCTACCATGTTGGTCTCCTTGTTTTTTTTCTTTGTTTTGATTAATTCACAAACAACCGTAATTCGTGTTTCTTTCTAATGTTATCCATCTCTTCTTTTTAAATTAAATCGAGATTCTATGGCAAATTTTGCTATCGAAAGCCTCTGCATGGGCCTAACCGATTTCTCATTTATCAAGCTTAGTCCTATCTTACCCTGCAAAATGTATCTTAAAAGTTTTCTCCACCAAAACTGGACAACAACAAACTTTCCTTTTCTTTCCTCGGATATCAATAAATTCTACACAGAAATGGTAGACAAATGCTGCTCAGCCAAATGAATCTCTTTAGAAAATTTAAGTCTTCATAGAAATGGAAACAATGATGTCTTTATGTCTCTGGGTCCATGGGTGACTTTTATAGACTTCCATTTAGCTATTGGTGTATGTGAGCTTCAAATAACATTTAATGCCTAATTATGCCAATAGCAAATTTTAAACACAATTCAATTTTTTCTTTTAATTTTGGGCATGTTATTCTCTGCAAATCCCTCTAGGACCTACTGTGAAGGAACTTTCAAAACAATTGTTGTGAAGGGATTGATATATGCCCAAATATTGCACACTTCATGCCTCAGAAAGGGCAACTAAACTTGATGTACCTCTTTGATAAGATAACCTTGTTGCCTCAGACAGAAGAAAACTCGTTCATGTAATCTTGTAGACTGTGGAAAGATGATTGTTTTCTATTTTTCCAGGGTGATGCACTTATTCATAATATTTTCAAACCTGCCTAATTATAAGACCTACTATAATATCCAAATTTCTAGTGGAGACAGTCTGTGCTGAAGAGCACTTAAAGAGTACTCTAGACTTGAACGAATCTGAACAAATGTGCTGTTGTCTATCTCCTGACATCCCAAAAGAACCTGTCTTTTTTAAGGCACTGTGGGTTGGGGTGCCAAAGAGTTTCACTTTACAACTTATCGTGATAATTTTTTTAAAAATTACCGAATGGAATTAACTTGCTTGATTTTCGTTTTCTGCCTAATTTATCAAATCACAAAGTGCACATTTTCATCAGCATTTCAATTCTCACTTAGGCCTTGCCTTTTCAATAGTTTGACACTGAGATTTTATTCCAGGAACAATAGTAAATCATAACACAGTGATTCCTTATACCATTATGCAAGAATGTAGCAGCCTTGGTAAAATGGCTCAGCAAGGTACTCGACCTTAGGTGTTCAATCCGGAATGTCTTTAAAATATGTCAGATAAAGTATGAGCCAGATTCCTGCTCTTGTTTTGGCCTAGTCTCTTTGTGTGGTTCCACAGCAAGAAGTGGAGTCCAAAAACCAACATAATTTAAAAGTAGTCAGTAATTTCCAGTGTTGGCTGGGCTTTCTGACATCATTAAAAGTTAACCAATGAAGAGTGTGTGATACCCAAGGAGAGGTCAAGGCTGCAGTCACACGGTTCCAAAGTATTCTGCCAGTGAGTCCACTAGACCAAACCTTGTTGGGCCTCTTTCCCGAGGGAATTGTGACCAAAGTGTGGACTTGAAAGTTATCGCAGCCCCTCCTGTGGGGAGTCAGTGGTTATCCACAGTTTCCAGGGAACTCTGGATCATGGACACTTCTCAGGCTGAACAGAATCCAAGAGCCCAAGCCCAGCACATTGCACCCTGTGTCAGATCTCAGCTGCATTTTGCCACTTTGGCTGATGAAGTGGTCAACATTGGGAATGCTGAGATCTCACAGGTCACTACTGTAGAGTCACAGGTCACTCAGACATGCAGAGACAACCAATGTTGTTTACAAAAATGATGGTGTGATAACTGCAGCCATGGACATTCCCTAGTGGGCAGACACAGGTTATTCCAGTGGTGAAAGCACCTAGGACCCTCTGGAAACATGTGCGAAAGTGGCAGGCCATCATGAAAACTTTTCAGAACAAAAGTGGCCCAGTAACCTTTATGATCACACCCCTGGAGGATACAAGCGAGTTTGCCACATTCTAGAAGCAGACAGTGCACACATGACGCGGAACAAACCTCACAACAGCAATCCAGGAATCCAGGAATGAGTAAGGCAGGAAACTTTGGTGGAAATAGCTTCATGCCAGCAAATGGGTTCACTGGGGCCCTAAACCAGTGTTAATTTTAATTTAGGGTTGCCTAAGACCTGAAGGATTGGACTTTCAGCATCTCAAGAACTAGTTCAAAAGCATGTCTATACCCTAAACCTAGCAAGATGTGGGTTTTCTGAGCAACAAGGGGCATATTTATTCTGTAGTGAGTGATATCCTTTAACCAAAGAGGCAGATCTCATTGATTACCTAAGATATGTTCCAGCAGCTGGACCTGTTTTAAAAATCTGTTTTCCCCAGCTGTGGGTATGCTTGGCCAGGTGACTTCTAGAAAGTACGTTCAATCTATAAAATGTCTCAAGTGACATTCTTTGAAATGTCGTTTTTTGGTTTTGTTTTTTGTTTGTTTTGTTTTGCTTTTGAAGATCAAAAGGAGGACAAAAAATGTAATCTAGGGTGTAGTTTCTTAAGGAAGTTACAAATAAGCTAGTTACAATGTCAGGATAGGTGGAATGGGAAGAAGGATGCTACCAGGGGAGTAACTAAAAAATGCCCGGAAATTTCTAATCCTAAAATATTTTCTGCTAAGAGAGGATGGTTAGGACTGGGGCCTGTGGGCAGGACGCTACCTGAGAGCTGTTGGTTCCTGCCTGGTTTTGTTTGGCACTTTGTTACATGGCATTACGTTCGGAAACGCACATTACCTCTCCTGCTTGTCATGACTGTTCTTGTCATGATGGCGTTTTTATATAAACATAAGGTGCTGAAGTGATGGCCTCCAAGAGCAAAGGAGAGGAAGAAGTGTTATTGTATTCTGTATAAAATAAGTGCGTTCATACATTTAAAACAGTTCTATTTTTTTAAAAAAAGTAACCAATTTATTACTCACAGAGATATTGTGTTTAGAATCTTTTTCTTTTCTTCTATAATGCCCTTAAACTATATAACTGCTCACAAGCTCTCATCCCAACTATCACACATTAAAAATAATAAAAATGATACATATTAGCAAAATAAGATGAAATTTCTCTGTATCTACTGTTTACATAGCTCTACAAAAATCTGTTCCACTTTCAATGCCGTATTTCCTCCTGTCCTATACGGCCACCAGAATTTCTACTGCTACATTAGGCTATGCCCTGTTGTTTCAGATGTTTGCAGGGTCCAGAAGGTCCCTGTGTCCTGGTACTCAATTGTCTTAATTTTTTTTAAAGAAAAGAAAGTAAAATAGAAAGAATAAGAACATGAAATAAAAAGTCTATATAGTCCATTTGGACATCCAGATCTTCTTTTGTCAGGATGCTTTTTTGAAATAAAATTGCTCTATAGCATTTCTGGTCAATAAAATTCTCCTTTGGTAACCTGTTACATATTTTAAAAATATGGTCAATAAAAGCATGCCATCACTGGAGAAATGGAGTCTAAGTTTATAAAAACAGATCTGAAGGTTGGGGATAAAAATATGAGGGTAAGGAATTGTTTGTATCAGATGCACTACACGCTGAAACTTCAGAAAACCATGATGGAATTCAACAGAAGCCATCTCACATTAGAAATAGATAAAGTTGATGAGAAAAATAACTATTTAAAAAAGATACTTGCACTCAGATGTTCATTGCAGCACTATTCACCACAGCAAAATCATGGAACCAACGTCAGTGCCCATCCGTGGTTGACTGGATAAAGAAAATGCGATACGTATAAACCGTGGAATACTACACATCCATACAAAGAACAGAATCATTTTTTCCGTGGCAACATGGATGGGTCTGGAGAACATCCTCCTAAGTGAACTGACTGAGAAAGGAAAAGCCAAACACTGCCTGTCCTCACAGATATGTGGGAGATAAATGGTCACAAATATGGAAATAATCGCCTCTGGGAACACAGAAAGAAGAGGAACAGGGAAGGAAGGGAGGATTCAGAGGTGACCTCCTGGGGACAGTGTTTGGGGAAAGGGACATCTGATGTCTGATTCCCGTAAGTGTGCAGTATACCCACATAATAAACATACCCTTGTACCCCCGAATCCAACTTTTTAAAAAAATGATTATTTAAGGTGTACTCCATACCAGATGCTGTATTTTAACCCTTCTTCCTGTGGGCAATTTCTCAGAATAGATCAGTTTGACTTTATGGTGGGAGAGACTGGCTCTCAAATCCTTTTTATTGAAGGTACACAGTAAGTAATTGGCAGAGCCAGGATGACCGAAACTTTAAAGAAGATATCTACTTAGTCGTTTCTGCAAATCTCTGAGGTACTTATAGTCCCTTTCATTTTACCAGTGGCAAAATCCCAGCCAGACCGTCGAAGTCATCTAAAAGCATAAAAACAGGACGTTATTTGCATTGAATTTTTTGGATCAACCCTGTGATATATGTGAAGTCTCTCATGACCAAATTGTAATCAAGATTCTCTGAATTTGCTTCTCAGTTTGGTCCTGACTGTTGGGCTTCTACACTCACCTGTGTTTTTCCAGTTTTAGTAAGAATTATGCTAAGTCAGTAGGGCATAATTCTGACCACCATTGATACCTAATCAATTTTCTCACCCTCCACAATCCTGCAGGTGATGTTCGATCATCCTGGCCTGACTTCCCCCAAGACTCCAGTCAGGTGAGTTTAGCGAGAATGATCCCTCATGCCTGAAGTTTCTTTTTTTGCACCTTAGTTATAAATTTCCACTTTTCCTTGCTGAATTCAGAATTGAGGCTGTTCACTCTTTCCTACTCAAAAACTCAATTGTAGCAGCTTCTCCTCTAAATAAAGTTGGCTTTACTCATTCTTTAGGTGCTAGAATTATTTTCTTTGGCAATATTTTATAGATTTTCACGTACATATGTATATGTAAATAAATGTACATAAGTAAGTAAATTAGTATGGAAAATACTTTTACATAACCACATATAAAGGTACATACACATATACTTACACAAATATATATGAATATAACATATATACATATATGTAGCACACATAGACTCGATCGTGAAAATAAAATTAGTCCATTGTGCTATACCTTCATTTTGTTAACGAGTATTTAAAACTCATATGTTTTACTTAGTGATCTATCACAGTAACAAAGAGGCAAATACTGAACGTTCTCACTCATAAGTGATACCTGAGCATTAATCACAATAGCACATGGGCGGGATAGGCAGTCATGAAACACTGCAGGAAGATGGGGAGGCTGGGATGGACGTAAAACACAAAGGGTACATGGGAAGTGAGAATGAGCTGGAAGCCTAAACTTCACCAGCATGTGGATTACTTGCATACCTAATCCTGACTTGTACTCCACAATCTTTATAATAGTATAAAGTCAAAATACATAAATGAATAAATAAATAAAACACATATTTATCTATATCAAAATAAATAAAACTTATACATTTATTTATATTTATGAGCATAAGCTACATGTGTATGTTTTTTGCATACACTTACATAAACAATGAACATATTGCTAAGTAATTTAATAGAAATAAAATTCACAGCAAAGCTATGTATTCAATCACTTATCTTTGGACATTTAAGAGAAACCATTTGAAAATTATTTTAGTTACATTTCAGTATTTTTTTTTCGAATATACGAAATGCTAAAATAAACATTATTCGGACAAAATACAAATCTATTAATTTAAATGTAGCAAAATAGCAGAGTAACATTTTAAAAATTTAGGCATAGATTACAAAATTTTTATTTAATAATTTCAAAACAATAATACTTCATAAATGTGTTTTCTTCTTGCAAAATTTTGCTAATAGTTTTAAATGCAATGACGGCCTCTGCGACTCAGTGAAACATTTGCATCAATATTTTTGCAACTTATATTATTATGACTCACTTGCATCCAATTTGTCCTCTAACTTACTGGGCGTTTGTAAGTCTAATAACTCTCCTGAATGTACTCTAAAGTACTTCACTAGTGTATTCATTCTCCACATAATTTTTCTGGTTTAGAAAACCTCAAGGCTCATCTAATTTAACTGCCTTCTCTGTGGCTGCGGTTGACCATCGATGGGAAAAAAAAAGAAATATAGTCTCACTTTCAATGTGTAACAGCTGAGAACAGCTGTCCTTCAGGGTATCCTGGAAATTCCACCGTGTTTTTCTAGTTCTCTCACACTTTTTCTCTCCCAATGGCTCTTTCTCATCTTCTCTCTTCTCAAATCTCCCAAAGTCCCTGGTGTTTACTGTTTCCCAAATCCAATGCCACACAGTGGCAACCTCTCATTGTCCCTTGAACTCTTGAAGCACCATTTAGCATTGCGTTTAGTCTTCTGCTTGGGAAATGCTTGATCCACATGACACGTTGCCTACGTTTGTTCAGCGAAGCTTTCTCTGCCCATCTCACGTAAATTAGAGACTCCTAAACCTCACACGGTATGTCCTGATTCTCATACTCCATTATTTGGCATGACATTTATGGCATATTGGGCTTGGTTACTTATTTTATTTTCTCCTACTAGAACAGACACTAAAAAGGTATAGGATTTATTATGTTCATTAATCTATTAGTGAGTTTAGAACAGGACCTAAATCATCAAAGGCAGAGAGAGTAAAAATACATTATAGATATTTTTAAATCAACTTGGTTTTTAAATCAATTTTCTAGTCAACTGTTTGCTTTTCTTTTTAAAAATTTATTATGGATGCATTTTACCTGTTTCTAAATCACATATCTGAAGTCTCTATATATTAAGATTATGAACAGTTTGTCTAAAATGTGTTATGTTTCCCAGGGTGCTGGTGTTCTTTATTATCTGTGATATATAGTGACACAAATATTTTAGATTTTTATCTACACAAGTTTGTAAATTGGCTACATATAGCTTTTTTTTTTTTTCTTTTGAGTTGGAGTCTCACTCTGTCACCCAGACTGGAGTGCAGTGGCCGCTCCCGGCCACCGCAGCCTCGACCTGCTGGGCCCCGGTGATCCTTCTGCCTCAGCCTTCCAAGTAGCCGAAATTACAGGCATGCGCTACCACACCTGGTTGATTTTTTGATTTATTGATTTTTTGATTTATTGTAGAGATACAGGTGGGTCTCGAACCCGCGGGCTCAGGCAATCCACTCACCTCAGCCTCCCAAAGGCGCAGGATTACAGTCTAAGCCACTGAGCCCAGCTAGCTTTTTCCTGTAATTCTTGTTTTAGAAGGGTTTTTTCTTTTCCAAAATGAGAGAATTATTCCTTTTTACTGACTTATTGCTTTTTAGAGATTTTACTTCACAGTTTAATTTTGAATGATGATGAATTTTATTTTGTCTTATGGTATAAAGTAGGAAATAGGAAACTAACTTTTTATTTTTCAGCATACTAAGTTTTCTCAATACTACTGGTTGAGTAAACTGTTCTCTTTCCAGGCTTTGAAATGCCACCTTTGCCACATTCTAAATTCTTACTTTTGAGTCTGCTGCAGACTTTCCTATTATGTTCTTACAGACGATCTTTCTATTCCTGGAGCTGTGCCAAATTGTTTTCAATATTCTAAATGCAAAAGGTTTTATTAATTTAGGATGAACACACTCACTTCTGTCATCGTTCTTTCTCAAATTCATTTTAAATATCCTCATTTGCTACTTCTTACAGATAAAATTTAAAGTAAATTCTCTCCAGCTCACCCCAGGAAATATGGAAATGCTGATATTTACATTTGTTAATTACTTTGATGAAAATCAACATCTCTTCAGCATTGCATGTTTTAATTTGGAAATAAGGCAAGCTTTTTTATTTTCAAGTTATTAAGTGATATTTTGTCCTTTAGTTTTAAATTTTAACATTAAAGCTTTACTTGCATAAAAAATATTGTGATTTTGAAAACACAGAAAATAATCGTCAAAAACTTAGAATAAAAGCTTAATGTAACTTATAATCATCTTATCTTGTCTTAGTCATAGAAAATCCTACCCACTCCCCATAAGTAAACAACATGTGTAACATTTTGCGATGCAGTGTTTTGAACTTTTTTATGTATTTAAGCAAATTTAGTTACCTACTTATGAGTATATGGCAAAGCATCTTGGAGCTTGTCTTTACACTTGAAATAGATTTTTAAGGATAATGAGTGTGATTGTCTGTGAGCTCTGTGTCATATGCCAAACATTCAATTGCATATATTAATGGCTTTCAACATTGGCTGCATATCAGGATAATTTGGGGAGCTTTTAAAAAAATACTAAGGCCTGGAACCCAGTCAGGCCACCCCTAAATTTCTGGTGATATTGGTGGGTGTTGAGCCCTGAACAGTGGCATTTTTATAAATATATTAGGTGATTCTATTGTGTATCTAGGATCAGTAACTATGATGTATACAAGTATGCAAATCACTGTACTGCTTCTCTATTGATGAACCATTGGGTCTACATGAGTGGGATTTTGCTGGGTAACAAACACCAACACTTCCCTAGATTAACCTCATGGAAGATTATTTCTTGCTATGCTATATGTCTAATACAAAGAGGTGGGCTTGAGACATGTTTGACATTAGACCTGTTCACAGATATTCTTTTCCCAGGTAGGTGGCACAAATGTACTTCTCCACCCCTTGAAATCAGGCATGATCATTTGTAAGCTGCTTTGGCCAAAACAAAGTGAACAGAATATTTAGGAACCAGTCAGCATTTTTCCATGGTCTCTCTTTCCTCCTCTAAGGTTGCAAATAATGTAGCAGGGAGTGGTTGTTCCATCAGTCCAGGTGCTAATGTGAGGATGATCATAACACAGAGCAGAGTCCTTAGTTAGCCCAGGATATTTTGAATGAGTGGGAAATAATCCTCTACTGAGTTGAGCCACAGAGGGTCTAGGAGTGTTTTATTATCACAGCAAAATCTATCCTATACCGACTTAAAAGAGAGGTCTGTTCATTGGAGTTAGGCTGGAACTGAGGTGGAAAATAACTTTGTCTTAACTTGGCCATCAACAATCACACAGAGTAGAAGGAAATGAAGTTTATTAGGCATTTTGTTTTTTAATATTTATTTTTGAAGATGTGGGATACAATTCAGGGTTAAGTATACAAATGTTTATTGTGCAGGTACCCTTGTTGATGAGATATGCACCTCCCTCCCCTGACAGTTTCCCACTACTGCCAATCCCTTTCTTATAAAATTATGATAATTGTTCAAGGTTCACTTATGAGTGAGACCATGTGGTATTCAGTTCTTTGTTTCTGTGATCAAGCACTCGGTATTATAGACTCTAAGGCCATCCAAATGGTTGTGAAGTTCATAACCTTGTCCCTCTTTATGACTGTGTAATATTCCATTGTGTATATGTATAACATTTTTTTATACAGTTCTCTTTCAATGGACAGCATGATTAGTTCCATGTTTTTGGTGTTATAAATAATACTGAAACAAACATGCATGTGCAGGTATCTTTTTCATACAGTGATTTGCGTTCCTCCAAGTATATTCCCTATAGTGGGATAGCGTGGTCGTATTAAAGGTTGATGTTGAGATCTTTTAGGAATTGCCAAACTGTTTTCCATTGAGGTTGTGCTAGTTTCCACTCCCACCAACAGTGTAGAAGTATTCCCGTTTCCCTGCATTCTCTCCAGCATCTGTTGTTTTAGGAGTTATGGATAATGGCCATCCTCCTTGGAGTCAGGTGTTATCTCAGTGTGGTTTTAATTTGCAATTCTTGAATGACTAGTGAGGCTGAGCATTTTTTTCATATATCTGTTGGTTACTCTTATATCTTTTTTTGTTTGCTTGTTTTTTTGAGTTGGAGTCTCACTCTGTCACCAGACTGGAGTGCATTGGTCGCTCCCAGCCACTGCAGCCTTGACCTGTTGGGCTCCAGCGATTCTTCCCCCTCAGCCTTCTAAGTAGCTGGAACTACAGGCATGTGCTACCATGCCAGGCTAATTTTTTTATTTTATTGTAGAGATGAGGTCTATGCCAAATTGCCCAGGCGGGTCTCGAACCCATGGGCTCAGGCAATACACTCACCTCAGCCTCCCAAAGCGCTGGGATTACAGGCTGAGCCACCGAACCTAGCTTATGTCTTCTTTTAAGAAGTGTCAGCCGGGCTCGGTGGCTCAGTTTGTAATCCCACGCCTTTGGGAGGCTGAGGTGAGTGGATTGCCTGAGCCCATGGGTTCGAGACCCGCCTGGACAGTGAGACCTCATCTCTACAATAAATCAAAAAATCAGCCTGGCGTGGTAGCACGCCAGTAATTCCGGCTACTCAGAAGGCTGAGTCTGAAGGATCACCGGGGCCCAGCAGGTCGAGGCTGCGGTGGCCGGGAGCGGCCACTGCACTCCAGTCTGGGTGACAGAGTGAGATTCCAACTCCAAAAAAAAAAAAAAGGTCTACTCATACCTTTTGCCCACTTTGTAATGGATCTGTTTGCTTTTTTCTTTTCAGAATGTTTGAATTCCTTGTAGATCCTAGATGTTAGGCCTTTGTCACATATTCAGTTGGCAAATGGTTTTGCTTCCAGTCTAAGGACTGTCTCCCCGCTGTCTTGATGGTTTCTTTGGCTTAATAGAAGCTTGTCAGTTTGATGAGGTCCCACTTGTCTATCTTATTTCTTATGTATGGGCACTTAGGGTTCTGATCAGGAATTGGTAATCCAGTTCCAATTTCCATAAGGGTGTCTCCTGCATTTTCTAAGGTTCTTATAGTTTGAGATTTTACATTTAGGTCTTTGATCCATTTAGAGTTGATTTTTGTGTATGGTGATAGGTAGGGGTCTTTTTTTTAACTTTTTCTGCATGTAGTCAGCTAGTTTTCCCAGCAACATTTACTGAATATGTTCTCCTCTCCCCAGTGGTGGTTGGTGGAGGTTTGTCAAAGATGAGTTGGTTGAGAAATTGAGCTTTTGCTTCCTGAATCTCTATCCTGTTCCATTTGTCTATTTGTCTGTTCTTGTACCAACACCAGGCTGTTTTGTTTATTGTAGCTTTATAATAAAAGTTTAAAGTCTAGGATTGTGATACTTCTCGCTTTATTTTTTTTGCTGAGGATTATTTGGGCAATCCGTGGTTGTTTATGTTCCTATATGAATTCCTGCATGGTCGTTTCCAGGTCTGAGAAGAATGCTACTGGTAATTTAATGGGTATTGAATTAAATCTGTAGATTGCCTTGGGATGGACATCCTAACAATGTTGATTCTTCCAATTCATGAGCATGGACTATTTTTCCATTTGTTTATGTTATCTTTGCTTTCTCTGAGCAGTGTTTTGTAGTTTTCATTGTAATGGTCTTTCACTTTGCTAGTTAGGAAGGTGCCAAGGTATTTCTTGTGTGTGTGTGTGTGTGTGTGTGGCTATTGTGAATGGGATTGTGACTTTTATTTGGGTTTCTATTTGTTTACTGTTGGTGTATAGGAATGTAACTGTCTTTTGCACATTTATTTTATACCCTGAGACTTTGCCAAAGTCCTTTATCAGCGAAGGAGTTGTTTGACAGATTTTCTTCAGTTTTCAAGGTTCTCTGCAAAAAGGGATAACATGACTTTCTCTTTTCCTCTTTGGATATCCCTGATTTCCTTCCCTTGTCTGAAAGCTCTAGCTAGGACTTCCAGTTCTATGTTGAACAGGAGGGTGGGCATCCTTGTCTTTCTCTAGTTATCAGGGAAAATGGTTCCAATTTCTGTCTGGTAGCAGTATGTTGACTGTGGGTTTCTTATTGAAGGTTCAAACTATTTTGTGGTATGTTCCACCTATGCCTAGAATTTAGAGGATTTTTATCAAGAAGGAGTGCTGAAGTATCGAAGCTTTTCTGTGTCTATTGATATAATCATGTGGTCTTTGTTCTTGCATATGTTGATTATTTAATTATGTTTATGATCTTGCAGATGTTGAACCAACCCTGCTTTCTGGGAATGAAGCATACTTTTGTACTTTGTTGTGGTGGATGATTTTTGAGATGAGTGGTTGAATCTGCTTTGAATTTGAATTTGCTTTTCTTGTGAGAAATTTTGAGGAATTTTTTTTTGTTTTAAAGTTTTAAAACAAAGTTTATTAGCAAGAAGAAGAGAGGAAAAGGGGCACGTCAAAGTGTTGAGGAATATTATTATTATTCTTTATTTTTTTAAAGATGTGGGGTACAATTCAAGGTTAAGTATACAAATGTTCATTATGCAGGTTGTTGATGAGGTGTGCCCCTCCTTCCCTTGGCAGTTTCCCTCAACTGACAATACCACTCCCCCTCCCCTGGAAATTCCCCACTACTGCCAATCCCCTTCTTATAGCATTATGATAATTGCTCAAGGTCCCCTTATGACTGAGAACATATGGTGCTCTGTTCTTTGTTTCTGTGACAGATCACTGAGTACTATAGACACTAATATCCATCCAAGTTGGTGTAAAGTCCATATGTTTGTCCTTCTTTTGGCTGCATAATATTCCATTGTGTGTATGTACCACATTGTTTTTATCCAGTCCAACTCTGATGGGCAACATGGTTGGTTCCATGTTTTTGCTATCATGAACAGAGCTGCAACAAACATATGTGTGCAGGTATCTTTTTTGTAGAATGATTGGGTTCCCCTGAGTATACTCCCAATAGGGGGATTGCTAGGTCATATGGAAGGTCAATTTCTACCTCTTTCAGAAATTGCCACACTGTCTTCCAAAGAGGTGCACTAGTTTGCATTCCACCAGCAGCATAGAAGCCTTCCTTTTGTTCCACATCCTTGCCAGCATCCGTTGTTGTTTGTTTTATTAATGATGGCCATTCTTACTGTGGTTAGGTGGTATCTCAATGTGCTTTTGATTTGCATTTCTCTCTTGATGTGTAAGGTTGAGCACTTTTTAATGTGTCTGTTGGTTTTCCATAAATCTTCTTTTGGGAAGCGCCTATCCATGTATATTGCCCAGTTTTTAATGGGGCTGTTTGATTTTTTTTCAGCGTGTTTGAGTACCTTGTAGATCCTAGATGTTAGACTTTTGCCAGGTATACAGTTGTGAAATATTTTTTCCCATTCTGCTTGCTGTCTCCCCACTTTCTTGATGGTTTCTTTTGCTTTGCAGAAACTTGATGAGGTTTGATGAGTTTGATGAGGTCCCACTTGTCTAACTTATCTCTTATGGATGGGAACTTGGGATTTTGATTAGATATTGGTTGTCAGTTTCAATTTCCATAAGGGTGTCTCCTGCATTTTCTAAGAGTCTTATAGTTTGAGGTTTTACAATTAGGTCTTTGATCCATTTATGGTTAATTTTTCTGTACAGTGATAGGTAGGGGTCCTGTTTCAATCTTTTGCATGTGGTCAGCCAGTTTTCCCAGCACCATTTACAGAATAGGTTTTCCTCTCCCCAGTGGTTGTTGTTGGAGGCTTTGTCAAAGATGAGTTGGTTGAGGAATTGAGGCTTTGCTTCTGGAATCTCTAACCTGTTCCATCGGTCTATATGGCTGTTCTTGTACCAATACTATTTTGTTTTGATTATTTAGCCTTATAGTAAAGTTTGAAGTCTGGAAGTTTGATATCTCCTGCTTTGTTTCTCTTGTTAGGAATTGTTTGGGATATTCATGGTTGTTTATGTTTCCATATGACTTTCTGTATTGTCATTTCAAGGTCTGAAAAGAGTAATGTTTGTAGTGGAATGGGTATTTTGTTGAATCTGTAGATTGCCATTGGTAAGATGGCATCTTAACAATGTTGATTCTTCCTATCCATGAGTATGGAATGTTTTTTCATTTGTTTGTGTCTTTTTGCTTTTTTTGAGCTGTGTTTTATAGTTCTCATTGTAAAGGTCTTTCACTTCTCTGGTTAAGAAGAAGCCAAGGTATTTCTTTTCTTTCTTTCTTTCTTTTTTTTTGTGTGGCTTTTGTGAATGGGATTGTGCTTTGTATTTGGTTCTCTGCCTGTTTGTTGTTGGTGCATAAGAATGCAACTGTCTTTTGCACATTTATTTTGTACCCTGAGACTTTACCAAAGTTCTTTATCAGTGCAAACAGGTTTTTGACAGATTCGCTTGGATTTTCAAGGTATAAGATCATATCGTCAGTAAAGAGAGCTAACTTTCTCTTTTCCTGTTTGAATACCCCTGATTTCTGTCTCTTGTATAATTGCTTTAGCTAGGACTTCCAACACATTTTTTAACAAGAGGGGTGAGAGTGGGCAGCCTTGTCTTGTTCCAGTTTTCAAGGAAAATGCTTCCAGTTTCTGTCCTTTTAGCAATATGCTTGCTGTAGGTTTATCATAGATGGTGCTTACTATTTTGAGGTGTCACTATAACTAGGTGTTTGAGGGTTTTTATAAAAAAGGGATGTGGGATTTTATCAAAAATTTTTCTCTGCATCCAAAGATATAACCACGTGGTTCTTGTTTTTACATCTGTTGATGTATTTAATTACATTTTTGGTCTTGAGGGTGTTGAATCAGTCCTGCATCCTGGGAATGAAGCCTACTTGGTCATGGTGGATGATTTTCGAAATATGTTGTTAAATCTGGTTTGCTAAAATATTGTTGAAAATTTTAGAATCTATGTTCATCAGGGGTATTTGCCTGTAATTTGCTTTCTTTGTTGGATATTTACCTGGCTTGTGTATTAATGTGATGTTAGCTTCATAAAATGATTTGGGAAGAGTTCCAACTTTCTCAATTGCCTGGAATACTTCAATAAGATTGATTTCACCTCCTCTTTGTATGTTTTCTAGAATTCTGCTGGAAAGTCATCTGGTCCAGGGCTTTTTTTTGGGGGGGGTAGGTAGTTTTCTTACAACATAGTCAATTTCCTGGGTTGTTACTGGTCTATTTAGTGTCTTAATTTCTTCTTGTTTCAACCTGGGAAGTTTGTATGGTTTCAGAAAATTTTCCATTTTATTCAGGTTTTCAAGTTTATTTCCATACAAGTGTACACGGTAATCTCTGATAATCTTTTGTATTTTGGAAGGATCAGTTGTGACTTGATCTTTTGCTTTCTGATTCTGTTTATTTGAGCTTTTTCTCTCTTTTTCTTGGTCATGCTAGCTAGGAGTCCATCAATCTTGTTTTTCCTTTCAAAAAATCAACTTTTGGTTTCATTTTTTTTTTTTTTTTGTATTATACCTTTGTCTTCTATGTCCTGAATTTTGACTTTTATTTTGATGATCTGGATTCTCCTACTGAAGTTAGGGTTTTAGTGGTCTTGCTCTTCCAGTTTCCTTAGGTGATTAGTTAGACTGTTAACTTGTGGTCTTTCCATTTTCTTCATATGTGTTTGTAGAGACGTGAATTCCCCTCTTAGTACTGCTCTCATGGCATCCCAAAGATTTTGGTAAGATGTTTGTTTTCATTTGTTTCCAGGAATCTTTTAATTTCTGTTTTGATTTCTGTGTTGACCAGTTGTTCAGCACCATATTGTTTAGTGTCCATGTCTTTGTGGGTTTGGGGGGAACTTTATTGGTGTTGATATTTATTTTTATTCCACTGAGGTCTGAGAAGGTGCATGGCAATATTTCAATTTTATGAAATTTCTATATATTTGATTTATGACCAAGAATATGGTCGATACCTGTGGTGTGTGTTTAATGTGGTAGTTGGGTGTACGTATCAATTAAGTCCATTTGGTCATGTATCACATTGAGATTTTAGGTCTCCTTTTTGAAGTTTTGTCTCGACGGTCTGTCTAAGGTTGTTAATAGTGTAATTAAGTCCCCTTCTATGATAGTGTTAGAGTAAATATTTTTTTTAGAAGCTGCTTTATAAAAGATTTTCCAGAAACTGCTTTATAAAAGTTGATGTTCTTCTGTTGTGTGCATATATGTTTAGGATGATATTTTTCTTGGTGATGGATTGAACCTTGTATTACTATTTATTGTCCTTCTGTATCTTTTTAAAGTTTTGATGGCATAAAGCGCATTTTTTCTGATATTAGAATCACAACTCTGCTTTCTTTTGTGTTCCATTTGCCTGAAAATTTGTTTTCCATCTCCCTACTTTGAGTCTGTTAGTGTATTTTCTGGTGAGATGAGTGCCTTAGAGATAACATATTGTTGCATCATGATAATTTATCCAATTTACCATTCTGTGTCTTTTCAGTAGTGCATTTAGTCCATTCACATTCAGGGTAATTATTGAGATGTGGGCGTTTATCCCTATTGTGGGGTTCTTATAGAGTTTGTTATTGTTGTTGTTTGTTTGTTTATTTGTTTCTTGTCTTTCTTTTGATTTATGAGTTGATTTATGTGTGTTTTCAATCTTTGTCCTGCATTCTTGGGAAGGACATTGTTCATTTTTTTTCTCTTCTATGTTTAATACTTTCTTAAGTGTTTCCTGTAGAGTTGGTCTGGGGGTGGCGTAAACTCCTGGGGATTGAATATCTGGGAAGAACTTTAATTTTCCACCACTGATGAAACTTAGCTTAGCTTGGTCATTAATTCTTACTTAAAATTGCTTGTCTTTGAGAACTTTGAATATTGGACTCCAATCTCCCCTAAACTGAAGTGTTTCTGTATATAAGTCTGCTGCTATTCTTCCCTGGTAGGTATTCTGACTTTTTTCTCTTTTTTTTTTCTAAATGAAAATACTCCAAAATGTTTCTTTTTATTATATATTTTACATTTAATTTTTTAACAAATAATTGTGATAATTTCAAAATGCAATCCCTAGATTCAATAAATATCCTGTATAATCAATTATACTATTATCTATAAATATCTGTAGACACAAAGTTAGCTGATGAATAAAATAAGTAAATAGCTATATAAACTATAAATCTCAGGGATGGGGATCATGCATTAATTAGTTAAGTCACTTTGCCACCATGTCTTTTAAATAACATGATTCACGTGTGATTCAATCACATAAACATCCATGGTAAATGTTAAATTTGGATTTGGTTGCTGATGCTAAAACTTAAAACTGTGATCTTTGTTACATTTTAAAAAGGAAATTCAGTTAAATACAAAGACATTCAAGAAGAAAATTTCAAGACCCTTGATCAGAATATTTCAATGCTTGCTGCACTACTTTGGTATAAACAACTAAGGCTAAGAAAGAAGAGTGTTTCCACTAAGACATGATCTCAAAAACTGGTGAACTAGCATTCTGTAGAAACTGGCTAGCTAGCCACCAAAACGTTACCAATAAAGGACTTTTTATACTAGCAAATAACCACATTTAGGAAGCTACAGCAGGTATCACAAAAAGAAAACATTTCAAGTAAGTAATACTTATGAATACAAGTATAATTAGTTCCTTGCCTTTCACAAATAATCACCTGAAATGCTAAAAGCAGGTTTCAGCTGTGATTCTTCTCTCGGATGAGAAGGTGCAGGTACACATGAAGTATCTACCAATTTACCTTCTCAAAGTACTCTTTATAATCAGTTGGGTTTGACTTGATTGAAGGAGATTCCAGTGTCCGGTTTGCTGGGCAGACTTCTCCTTGGGTTTCTACTAACTGAAATGCCTTCACCAAGTGGAGGATCTCTTCCACACTTCAGCCCACAGGGAAATCATTGACACTCATATGCTTGATGATTCCATTGGGGTCAATTATGAAGAGATCTCTTAGTGTAAGACCAGGATGTTTTAACAGCACACCATAGTCTCAGGAAATTTGTTTAGTTAAATCTGACAAGAGTGTGATGTTCATGTGGCCCAAGCCACCATTCTTTCTTGGTGTATTTATCGGGGTAAGATGGCTGAAGTGGGAGTCCACTGTGCCTGCAACAACTTCACAGTTCACATCGCAACATTCATTGGCTTTGTCACTAAAAGCAACAATTTCTGTAGGACACACAAAAGTGAAAACCAAAGGATAGAAGAAAAGCACCAAATAGTTCCCCTTAACGTCATCAAGGCTTAGGTCTTTGAACTCTCCATTGACAATGGCTGTACCATTAAAATAGGGTGCATGATGGGTGACAGCAGGTGCATGGTATGAAGAACTGGAGCTAAAGGTGAATTTTTCTTGGCTAGAACCAGACCACAGTATATCTGTCAAGCATTTTCTTCCAGAAGCAACAGGCCTAAGGGCTACTAAGGCAGAAATGCCCTGAGGAATGGCGCTCATATGCTGGGCATCCAAGACCCACAGCAACCTTCCTAAAGTCATCTTCAGCACTTATGGGAATTGACCTTTCTCTCTTGCTGCCTTTAGGATATTTTCTTTTATACCAACTTTGTGTAAGCAAATTGCTATGTGTCTAGGAGTTGGTCTTCTCATTTGTTGTCTTGCAGTGGTTCTCTGAATCTCTTGTGTTTGAATGGTCATGTCTCTGATGAGATAAGGGAAATTTTCTTGGCTATTTTCATGGAATGTTTGTTCCAGGGTGGTCTCTGTCTCTCTATCTACCTCAGGAATTCCAATTAATCTTGTTTGGTCTCTTGATATAATTGCTCATCTCTTGGAGGCTTTGTTCCTTTTAAGCTTCTTTTCTATGTTTTTAAGGTTTGATTAGTTCCAAATTTGGGTTTTAAGTTCTGAGAATCTTTCTTCTGCTTGCCATACTTATCGGTTCGTTAGTTATTTCATTTACTGTATTCTTTATTCCTGGTATCCCAGTTATCAACTCCTGCATTCTTTCCTCTTGTCTCTCCTCATTTCCATTTATTCTTTCTATTCATATCTTGATATCTGGGTTTGTGGTTTGAGACAGTCATTCTGGGGACTCTTCATTGTTTGAGTTCCAAAGTCTGTCTTCTCTGTTGTTGTCCTTCCAGGGGTCTATATAAGACCCATATTCTTTATTTTTTCTTCATTTGTGTAGGTTCCCCTCCCCCTTTTTTCACCTCTTCTTCAATTCTGTTGTTCAGTGAGGGCTGGGTAGCTTTTACTTCTGTTTCCTCATCTCATATTCTTCCTTGTATAGATCCTCTGGCTTTGTCCAATTTTGAAGCTGAACTGAGGGGTGGGCATCTGTGCTTTCTGCAGTTTTGAGATTTAATTAAGGGAAGAGCTGTGATTCAGAAGTTATCCTCAGATCTCTGTAACTGCTGATAGGTGTATGGGCCCTCTGGAACTCATTCCCCACCCCTTTACAATCTGTCCATGCAATGGGGGTGAATGTTTGCCTCCTGAAAGCAAAATGAGATAGGAAAAAGAATGGAAAACGAAAGGAAGAAAATGAAAGGAAGGTGGAGAGGGAGAAGAAGACCAGGCAAAACAGACAGGCATACCAACTAGCAAACAGAGAAACAAAGACAGGAAAAACAAAAAATACAGACAATCATAGAAACAACCAAACAAACAAAAAAACCTGTTGATATACTCATCCTCAAAAGTACCCAAACACAAACAGAAAATCTAAAAGAAAAATTAAAATAACAGAAACAAAGCAAGTGTGAAAACAAACAGAAGCAGAAGGAAAGAGAGAAGAAAAAGAACTGGAAAAAAAAACTCACTTTGTGGTCATTTCTGTAACTCTAGGTCGCTTCTGCTTTTGGCTATTGCCACTACATTAAGGAGCAGCTCTGGTCTCCAGACTAACCCCTCTGCTCTCAGCACAGGCTGTAAGGGTTACTCTCAGTGTGGGTCAGATGCCTCATGGACTCCTGAGGGAGGAGGATGGATCAGATCTGGAATCACCCAACTCATCTGCTGCTGCCGCTGCTGTCGAGTTTCCCACTCAGGTCTGACGTGTCTATCTATGTGCCTGTTCCAGCATGGGTCAGGGGTATCTATCTCTCCCTGTCTGATGAGGAGATAGCCTCTGAGTACCAGGTAGGAGGCTGGACAGTGCTGGCCAGGGCAATGCAGGTCTGTCGGGTCCTGGGACAGAGAAGATGGCAATGGTAGGTGTCTCCTTTTCAGCGGCAGGGCTCTGTTCCAAATTTCCATGCCCTGTCTCTCCACAGCTCCTGCTGTTCACTCCACCTACTGCCACAGGTGATGACATGGGCCAGGTACCAGGTGGTGTGGAGTAGCTGTTCTCTGCTGCCTTCTCTCAAGAGAACCCTGAGAATGGCAAAACATCCTGTGCATGGGGGGCTCCAATCTCAGGGTGGTGGTGGGTTGCAGTCACCTCTGGCAGGGAGCCTACGTGCATGAATCCGAGTCTCTCTTCGGATGAACTTTCGCTCACCCACCAGCACCCACCCACTCATGCAGAGAGTCTTTATGGAAATACACTTTTTTGGAGACTCTCAGACTCCTACCTGTTCCATTGCCATCTTGCCTCTTGGCCCGCTAGGTACTTTTTAAAAAGCTTATAACTGGGAATGGCATGTGTCACTTAATCTCATTTGACCAAAGTCAACATAATCTCCAATCATTTTGAATTAATTTTTTTTTAGTTGGATTCTCACTCTGTCACTCAGACTGGAGTGCAGTGTCCGCTCTCAGCCACTGACTGCAGCCTCGACCAACTGACTGGGCTCTGGTGATCCTTCCGCCTCAGCCTTCCAAGTAGCTGGAACTACAGGTGCACACCACTACGCCAGCTAATTTTTGATTTATTGTAGAGATGAGGTCTCGACAAGTCCCCAGGTGGATCTCAAACCCGCGGGCTCAGGCAATCCACTCACCTCAGCTTCCCAAAGCACGGGATTATAGGCTGAGCCATCGAGCCTGGCTATTTTGAATTAATTATTCCAGCAACTGGTTATTAGTTGGAAGGGAAAAAAATTGACTTAATGTCTTATTAATTTTTGAGACATGATCTAATAATCATTAATAAGTGTACTGGAAGTTAGATGTACTGTATCAGTTAGAATTATTTCAAAGTGAAAATGTAATATAAAGGAAATGAAAAAATGAATTGATTCTAGGGCCTGGAAAATGTATGTTCAAATTCCAAGGTGCTAGTTAATGACATTAGGCCAAGAATTTAATTACTCCAAACCTGTTTCTTCACCAGTAATACATGCCATGATGTGGGGTAGCTTTTACAGTTATGGAAGATGACAGATATGACACACCAAGTTCATTGCTGGTTCATGGTAAGCACTCAATAATTAATGTCTTACCTCCGACCCCTATCTTTCTTCCATGCCTCATGACCCTAATAAATGTGATATACCTAAACAGAAATGTGATTAGCTTCTCAGAGTCATTGAAGGATTAACTAAGTATATAACTATTTGCTGTATTTTTTAAAAGTAAAGAGAAAATCAAAGATACTACAAGTAAAGTAAGTTACCATGGCAAAAAAAGGTCAGTCTATCCAGCAATAAACATCACTGCAAGATGTGGATCTTTTCCCACCTTTTGAATTAAATCAGCTTATTTGCAGACATACAAAAATAAAAATATGCAGGTTGATAAGTGCAATATTAGAAGACAAGATCAAACAATAGTTCTATGGGAGCCATTTTGACATGTCCTCAGTCTTGCCAGCATGGCAGGCCACCTGAAAAGTTTTGATTATGTTATGCCACCAGGCACTGAACAGTACATTTAATGGACATGAAAGAGGACACCTATTGCTCTTCAAGTGCTTTCTCCCCTAACAGGCAAGGACACAGAATTCAGAAATGCTTTTTTATTTCAATGAAAATTGTATTATTTTACCTTTGTCTTTGTTTTTGACAAGGCCTTTCTGTTGCTATCACAAAAAATATAATTTTTAAGAAGATATTTCCCATTAGAGATTTTTAAAACTAAGTGTTGTACTTGAATTTTACATGTTTTTCTATTTGACCTCACATCTATTAGGTACATTTTTCTTACAGATACAGCACATGTTTAAAATTACTTTTGAAAATAATTTTGAAAAATGAACTTGCACAGACACTTAAGAATATAACAGCACTATAATTTCAACTAAATGTCGAGTGAGGAAAAAAGTCAAAACAAAACAAAAAAGTTTTATTACCGAACGCATATCATAGATACTCCTAAGTTATTAGATTGTCGAAAGTGATAGTTAATGATTAGACAAAGTAATAGAGCTATACTGGGTTTCTGTTCTTGGGGTCATGCTTTCTAAATGCTGCTTTTTTTGAAAACATAGATAACTCATTCATTAAAACCGATATAGCATGAGATTAAAAGGAGAATCAGTGTCACTGATTGCATGACTAAGTTAGTGTTCTATGTCTTCACCAGCTGTACATGAAGCCAGAACAAATAGCAAGAATTGCAATAACAATTATTATAAAGATAATGAATTAAGGAATTTCAGAGCAGAAAGGGTAAGATTCTTTTATTTTAGAGAAAAAGAAAATGAGATTTGAGAGTAAACCATTATTCTAAATAGAATGCAAAAAAAATGGTTTTGTGAGGTTTGGAGGGGAAAGATATGGTCAAGACAACAAAGATAAGTCAAACTGCTGCTCAATGTTAAAATGAATGCTAAGCTACAAGCGTCCTTGACTGGTGAATTTTGAAATAGAAGCATAATGTCCAAAAATATGTGTAATTAAAATATTACTTTCATTTGCACTCAAATGTCCATATTTGGAAAGATCTGTCACAGTTTTGTAACAAAATGTATAATACATCAAGATGTATATTATAGACAGACATCAACAATCTAGACTGTGTTTTAGAAGACAATAAAGTAATTGTTGAAGTAATTGAATCAACTGTACATGATGTGTAGAAGAGTTACTGCAGTTTTAACTAAAGAAGAAGAAATTTTTACAAAATCTTGCATTCAAAAAGTGTTAGGGCTGCTTTTATTTATTTTTTGTATGTAACATCAGACTACTGAGAGTAGTAGGAATTAAAAAATCAGAGACTTGTCAAAAATATAAGGGAAATGCTTTAAAACAAGCAATAACTAATATTCACTGAGAACTGGAATTGTTTCTGGAAGCATGGCATAAGCTTTCTGTATATTTATTTATTAAATTCCACATTAACTATGTGAGTAAGAAGTTATTATTTGTGCCATTATACAGATGAAAAAACTGAGGTTAAAAAAATATGTTTTAAAATCCCATAAAGTTATTTTATGTCTTAATATATGATAGAAACAGGATTTGAAACCAAACCACCCAGTTGAAGAGTTTGTGATCTTAACTACTTTCTTATGACAAAACCTGCTGTAATCAGGTGGTTGGCAACTAAGCTTTAGTGCTACATACAATAAATACATGGCAGACTTTCAGAGGAAGTGATAGACTTTCAAGTCAAAATGCCTTAAAGCCCGCATGACAAGGTATAGTCCGCAAAATGAGAAAGGAAGTTTTTCTTTGTTTTTGGTTTTTTTTTTGAGTTGGAGTCTCACTCTGTCACCCAGACTGGAGTGCAGTGGCCGCTCCCGGCCACCGCAACCTCTACCTGCTGGGCTCCTGCAATCCTTCCACCTCAGTCTTCCAAGTAGCTGGAACTACAGGTGCGCGCTACCACGCCCGGCTAATTTTTTGATTTATTGTAGAGATGAGGCCTCACCAAGTTGCCCAGGCGGGTCGTGAACCCGCGGGCTCAGGCAATCCACTCACCTCAGCCTTCCAAGGTGCGGGATTATAGACTGAACCACCAAGCCCGGCTAGAGAAAGGAAATCTTTCATTTCCATTGTGCAGGTAGAATTGTGTGAAGTTATGCTGAGGACGTCCAAGGGATCATTGAATTTCTTACTGTGGCCCATGCACTCTTTGGAGGGATTTGTACTTTTAACTTATTTGATTCTCCAAATAACCACATGGAGTAATGCTAGTATCATTTTCTTGTTACAAATAGGAAAACTGAGGTACAGAAAAGCTAAGTAATTTGTTTAGGGCCGATTAGAGAAACCAGGATACAAAAACCTGGGCTCAAGCATCTTTGAGTTTCTTCATCATGTTGAATTCCATCTCTCTATGTTCATTTTTTTTTTTACAGTTGTAACACAATGCTGGCAAATGTACCTGGAATCAGAGGTTCTATGTGCTGGTCACTTTTGACAAGATCAGGTGAGTAAGAGTCCAATTATGGCTCTGTGGGAAGTGAAAACTTATGGAAGGCAGTTATAATTGTTCATCTCAACTGTTTGTAGACTGCCTTAATATGTTGACCACAGATACCATGTGTGTTTGTTTCTTTGGGTTTCAAGTAACAGAAAACCATTGAAACTAGAGCAGAAATAAAAAGGGAAAATTATTTCATGAAAATATGTAGACACTCACAGACCATACAGACAATTTCACAGAGAGTCTTCCAGATGGAATTTGAATCAGAAATTGTGACCACACTGGAACCCTCCATTGCTTGAGTATGCGCTTTGTTGTGATCCTGTCCCTTCCTCCTGGTTAAAAGTAATTAATTCTCTTAACCCTAGATCATTCAGAAAGTTTTTCCTGAGAATGAGAATTTTGTCTTTAAAAACATTTGTCATAATTATGCAATTAGGCATTAATTTCATGCTATTACATAATTTTCACCCTATATCCAATTTTACCAGTGCTTTTAATAATTTTCTCAGAATTTCATTTCATTATTTATGTACTTTTATATGATTTGTCTTTACCTATTTATTTATTGAATTTTTACAGTTAAACATTCAATGAAATCTTTCCTGTTGGATGGGTTTAACTGTCTCCAAGGATCAGTATTACAGTGTATAGCTAAAAATGGATATGACTCAATTTCAGAAGTCATTGAATTGTAAAGCATTCGAGCTGAAAGGGTGTATACAGTTTGTAATAACCATGCCCATTAATGATTAGGGAATTGAATCCAATCAGTGCAATGGCATACAGCCCGAGAAGAATAGTGAAGAGACTCCAGAGTCTTGAATACCAGGACAAAAGTTTGTTTTCTCCTGTCATTAGTTTGACCCATTTTATTTGCCAAAATTACCTGCATGGCAGTGTTTAAAATAGTAATCTTCCCATGATTATTGAAGCACAAATAGGTGCTTAGGAGAAAATCCAGTGGATGGTTTAGTGATATTGTTCATGGTAAGTCTGAGAGATCAGAAAGAGCTCTGTGAAATATTATCTTATTACTGACTCTTTGAGCTAAAGAGTGTTAGGCTGTTGGAGTCTTCAGAATGGAAGGAAAATTATTACTGGTTCTTTTATAACTCTGATATTTTAAGTGGTATCCAGGTCTAGGCTGTACCATGCCAGTGAAATAAAGGAAGAAGAGAAGGGAGGGAATAAGTAATGAGTACCTAAGACAAAAAAAAAGATCATGAGAATAGTACAATATAATTATTAGCTAGAAAACACAGCTAGGATATCTAGATTTCTAAATTTCACCTTCTTCAGTTCTTACCCTGAAAACAACCTCTTTGTCTCTTCCTCCTTTGCTTTCTTCAAATATTTTTTCTTCAAAAAATATTTTTTTATTAGGAATTTCTTTAAAATTTTTTTTTTTTAATTTTAAAGATGTGAGGTGCAATTCAGGATTAGGTAGACCAGTGGTCACCATACAGGTGAAGTTTGGGCCTCCCTTTTGTCCCCACTTTGCCTGGTTTAAGATCAGGTACCCTTACTGATAGTTATGTGTCTATGTGTCTTCCCCTGCCTTCCCGGCAGTTTCTGTCTACTGCCAATCCCTTTCTTATAATATCATGGTGAACGTTCAGGGTCCGCTTATAAGTGAGAACATGCGGTACTCAGCACTTTGTTTCTGTGATAAATTACTGAATATTATAGACTCTAAATCCATCCAAGTTGTTGCAAAGTCCATAATTTTGTTCTTCTTGATGGATTCATAATATTCCATTGTATATATGCACCACATTTTTGGAACCTCATCAAACTGAATTTTCTGCAAAGCAAAATAAACCATAAAGAGATTGAGGAGACACCCCAGAGAATGAGAAAAAAATATTTGTCAACTGCATATCTGACAAAGCCCTAATATCCAAAATCTAAAAGTAACTCAAACGTGTTGAAAGAAAAAGCGAAACAGCCCCATTAAAAAGTGGGCAAAATACATGAATAGACATTTCTCAAATGAAAACATACAAGCTGCCAACAGACACATGAAAAAATGCTCAGCCTCACAAATCATCAGAGAAATGCAAATCAAAACCACATTGAGATACCACCTAAGTCCAGTAAGAATGGTTATCGTTAATAAACACACACACACACACACACACACACACACGCACATGCACACACACACACAGATGCTGGAGAGCATGAAGAGAAAAGGGAGCTCTTCTACCTTGTTGGTGGGAATGGAAACTAGTTCAACCTCTATGGAAAACAATTTGGTGACTTCTAAGAGAAGTAGAAATTGACCTTTCGTATGACCCAGCAAGCCCTCTTCTTGGAATACACCTAGAGGAACTTAAATCACTCTGCAAAAAAGATGCCTGCACACAAATATTTATTACAGTACTACTCACAATAGCCAAAACATGGTACCTGACCATGCTGCCCGTCAAAACTGGATTGGATTTTTAAAAATGTGGTACATCTTCAAAAAATGTTTGTTTAGCAACTACGATGTACCAGACAGAGATAAGCATGCAGTTTATAACCAAATGACTTTGTTACCTAATGCAGGAATCATCCGCAGAAAAAGACAAATGTGATATTGTAATACAAGTGTGCATGTTTCCTACAAAGCACTTTCATTTCTGTGTTTAAACTGGTAGTAAAAAAAAATATGACAATTTCAACAAGCATGCTATAGCATAATACTGTGAGTGTAACTGCTGGTGAGAATGCAAACTAGTACAACCTCTTTGGAAGACCGTGTGGCAATTCCTGAAAGAACTAGAAATTGACTTTCCATATGACCCAGCAATTCCCCTACTGGGAATATACCCAGAGGAATTCAAATTATTCTACGAAAAAGATACCTGCAAACATATGTTCATTGTAGTTCTATTCACAATAGCAAAGACATGGAACCAACCGTGTTGCCCATTGAAGCTGAACTGGATTAAAAAAATGTGGTACACATACACAATGGAATCTTATGCAGCCCGATGAAGAACAAATATATGGACTTTGCAGCAACTTGGATGGATTTGGAGTCGATCATACTCGGTGATCTATCCATATGTTCTCACTCATAAACAGACCTTGAGCAATTATAATGCTGTTGGAGAGCGATTGGCAGTAGTGGAAAACTGTTGGGGTGAGGGTAGAACTGGCAGTTGAGGGAAACTGCTAGGGGAGGGAGGGGCATACCTCATCAGCAAGGGTACCTGCATGATTAATGTTTATATACCTAACCTTGAAATGTACCCCTCATCTTTATAATAAAAATTTTTTAAAAATAAAGAAATAAAAACAGTGACTATAGACGTAGCCCTTGCTCAGGTTATAACAGATAAAGTGTTATTTCTTTCTATTCATGAAGATTCACAAAGATGAATTTCTGAATTTTGTGACTTGCAATTGACTGGCTGCGGAATCCTTATGAACGGCATCTGATTTTTTTTTAACAGTAATAAGAAACTTGTGTCATATGACTATGCCTCCTAAGTACAACCTCTCCTCCCTACAACTAGCCCCGAGGCCACGAATGACCCTAAAGATCAGTGCCCACTGATACCTGTAGACGGTGGTTAGTGTAAGAGTCATATCTTGTTTATCTTTGTATTAAACAAGCCAGGATAGAACTTTGTACATTGCAAATGCTCAATAAAATTACATGGGATTAATACTAAGCAGGTTGTCACAAGTTTAATAATTAAATTTATTTAAATATGATGACTGAGCCATCAGATAAGCTAAATAAATCATAAGATTGAAGTACCTCTTTGAATAATAATACTACCAAAATGATTCTTATGAACCAAGGCAGTCAGCAATTAAAGGAGAGAAATCATATATATGATACAACCAGATCAAAAACATAATGATTTTAGCTAAATTATCAAATAACGTGCTAAGCACATATTATAAATTATACCGTTTATCAAACAAAAATTAAATAAAGCTCTTATTTTAAACAGCAGAAAATATTTTTCAATTTCACACTAGAATATGGAGGCTTTTGACGTTAGATGACTGGCCCATGGTCACAAAGCTACAAAGCGATTGACTCAGAGATTTCATACAGCTATGTCTGACTCCAAAACACTGGTCAGAGTTTACTAATCTGGAAAAGAAGACCTGCAGTTTCAATCAAACTTGGTGAGCAACATTTGGCATATGTGGACTATTTATCTCACTAAGAAACAATGTGTTTCCCACTGCTAAATGCTGGTTTTTGGGAATATAAGAGCATGTGTTGTCAAAGTGCCATGTTTCAAAGATGTTAGTTCCTCATTAGAACCTAGGCAGTGAGCCGGATGTATTATAACTCAAAAGTAAAACAGAATCTCGCTGTCACCTAGACCAGCGTCCATCTGAGCAATGCAGGAGAATCATAGAGGAACTGAGTGATATACAGCTGCAGGTATCGTTAGAATTAAAGATTGATCAAACACAGAATTAGAGCAAAATTTGTTAATCACTATTTCTGGGGCTTAAATGCACACATAGACATAAATTGTAGAAATGTAGAAATGTTTACGTTTTTAATGAGTTATATCCCTTCATATATAAATAAATACGTGTGTGTGTGTGTGTGAGTGCGCATGTATGTGTGTGTGTGTATGTATAGTATATTTCCGCTTGAGAGACAAGGTCTTGTGATTTTGTCCAAAAAGACTGGGGTGCAGTGGCTATTTACAGTCACGACCATGGTGTACTGCAGTCTCAAACTCCTGGGTGAAGCAAGTTTTCCGCCTCAGCCTTCCAAGCAGCTGAGGGACTGCAGGAAGTTTCCACTGGTTTGGTTTTCATATTTTGTTTCTGATGGGAATGGGGCCTGGAGTAGGTAAGATGGTGGTAAGGAATTGGTTGCTTTTTATTCATGAGAAACATAGTTGTTTTAACATAATAATGTGAAGGAAGTTGTGGGGACCAGACTTCCATGCTGGCCATCAATGATGCCCTCCATGTGGTATTAACCCCCTGTGAAATCTCTTCATTTGAATGTGGGCTGGACCTAGTGAAGAAATCTACCATGAGAGAGAGACCCACATGTCCAGAAACGGAGAGTGATTTCTAGCCAAAAGCCATAAAGAACTGAAATCCTCTGCCCAGCAGCCCTTGAGGAGCTCAATCCTGCCAGATGACACTTGGAAGAGTTTGAAACCCTATGCTTCTCTACTTGAGACTTGAGATAAGACTCTAGATCCTGGGATGGCATAGTGATTGTAAATTGTGGGACAATGAAGTGAAGACTCACAATAAACCATGGCTAGATACCTGACTCACAAAAACATAGACGTCATAGATAAGTGTTGTTTTAAGTCACTAAATTTGGGTTAAGTTTTTAATGCAACAACAGATGACTCATTTGGAAGGACTGATGAACAATGAGCTATAAAGTAGCAACTGCTACAATTAATTGTCTTTCTCGGCATTGATTTTGTGTCAGACCCAGTCTTACCTATCTCTACAACCTGGTGTGCACTCAGCAGCTATTGCAAACCACTTTCAACCATTTTCTACATGCCCCTTAGAAACATGTTATTTTTTAGAGACATGTTATTTTTTCGTTTTGCAGCCTAGCCCGAAGAAAGCACAGAAGGCCTTTGCAAAGGAGGGAGATTGAAAACTGAATTAAAATGTGAAAGTAGTAATTTAAAGAAAGAATATCTTGTGTTATGGCCTCTAGAGTACCTCCGGTACTTGGGGTTGTTTCAAATATAATTTTACAGTAAATTATAACTGGAGTGCATTATAATCTAAAATTTTGAAGCAATTTACATTACTAATTTTGGAACACATTCTTTTTGTTGAGTTAATTGACAAATTACTTTTAAGTAATAGAAAATTATGTTAAATTTTATTGTTAGTGCATAATTGAGGAAGTGCATAACAGAAAACATTTACGTTGTCAGAGAAAAATTGAGATAAGTTAAATATCTGATTATATGAATCTCCCTCTCTCTTTGATGATGCTAAATCAGGTTTTCTTTTAAAAAGTTATTATAGGGAACTATATATAAAGTGGTCAATGATATTTTAATCTTATGGAATTATCTAATCCAATTTTACATCCCAAACTGTATTTCTTTGCAGTTTCCCTTGCCAAACTTGCCCCAATAAGCATTTTAACAAAAGCATCAATAAACTCTTGCTTTTAATTCAGAATTTCACACAGCATTGCATACCTTAATATGCAAGCGATTACTTAACAGTAATGTATTTTTATGATGTTTCTCCACTTAACTCTCTCAATAATTCTCTGAAGCAAGCATCATCATTCATCTCACTTTATATATAAATTGGCCTATACAGGGGTAAGTAATGTTTCACAGCTACACAGTAATGGATAAATTCATGCACAATCTGATCTCAAAGTTCACACATCTAAGCTTTATGTCATACTCTGCAATGTCTACACTCTGAACAATGTTGTTTTATATCTACAGTGCTCTCTCTTTCTTTCTCTGTCTCTGCTGCAAATATGCCATATTTACCTATCCTCCCTGATTATTTCATACTCTGTTCAGACTAGTAATGAATAAACATGAATTTCCAAAGGGTTTCTTATTCAGCATAATTCACGCTATTTATTTTGATGTCTACCATTAGCCAGAAATTTAAAATGTTTTAACTATGAACAGACCCTGGGCTGAGTTTATATTGACGATATCACTTTGATGTTTCCCCAATTTGTCAATGAATATTAGAGATTACAGACTCTGCAGTCCCCATCACAATTGTGTCCCCTTTTCACTCCAAAACGCTACAGCCCAGTAATTCTTTCCTAATACTCTCTTCTGTCAAGTATTTGAGATGGTCAGCCCACAGTGCATGTCCATCAGGGAGAATTGTCAAGTTCTGATTTTGGCCTACTATGAAGATTAAAATACGGAAGCTAGACAGTCTAGTTTGAATCACAGTATCTCTTGTACTGGCTGAACCATCTTGGACAAGCTACTTAACTTCTCTGTGCCTCATTTGCATTTAAAAACGAAAACAATAGTCTCTATTTCGTAATTTTATTATGAGTATTAAATAGGAAAAAAAGTAGGTGATAATGAAGTGTTTGTAAAAATGAAAATGTAAATGACTGAGAAATGTAAATAATGAGAAAGTAGAGGATATCAAGAAGGTAATGTGAAATGGCATGGAATATAACATGCTGTCTTGAAAGATAGGTAAGTGTACTTAGTCTCAGTGCTCTGGTTCCTGAAGCCAGAAGATCTAGTTCCCAAGAAATGTCTTTGCTTCATTACATTAAATTCTCCTTTTTTATTGTGAGTGAGTTTGTCTTTCTTGCAATTAGATGAGACTGGCTTGACTAGAAAATGACTAATATATAGAGAGAGGATTAAAACTGATTATGTAGATAAAATGCATTCCAAAATATGTAGCATATAGAAAACATTTAATAAATGGTAACTGATATTATTTTTTCCAATCCCTCTTTGCTAATATTCAGTTGTTCTAACATACAGCTATAATTTTGTCATTCCTCTGTTCAAATATTGAAGTAGCTACCGGGTGAAAACCACTTAGTCTTACTAAACTTTTAACATTTTTGTTTCAATCACAAATTTATCCCAATTAAGTTAATTATTTTTTTTTCCTTCCCAATCTGTCAAATATTCTGCTTCTTTGTCTACTTTTCTGGTTTCAGAGCAAGAAGTATGTTTTCTTTGTGACTCCCCGCCTACTCGTCTCATTCAGCATAGTTTATACATATTTGGTGCATGAGAAAACAAATTGTATTGTTTTTTGACACACAACCAAATGCACTTGCTTAATCGAACCCAGATACGACACTTAAAAATCTTATTGTAAATCTTTAAAGGCAGAGTTATCATTGCATCCAACTTCACATTGTGAAAAGGACTAAGGCACAATCAAGAGCTTTTACAAAGGGAGAATCATTTCATTATACTGATGCTCCTGGTAACTTCTTAGATGGGGTTGATTTTTTTTTCTTTGTTTATTTCTACCATGAGTCTTAGGTTATCCAACGGTTTTATAAATCAGCATGGAGAGTAAGCTCTAGTTCTCTCCCTTAAGTATACTCCTGAGCAAAATAAGGCTGGTATTATGAGTGTCTGTAATCAAGAAGTTGACTCTTGAGGGCATTTCAAATTCTTGAGCATCTGCTTTATTTAACTGCTCACAGAATATCATGCTAGCCTTAGCACCATTACCTATTTATAAGCAAGATTTTACTCATTAAAATAACCACCTCACTAGATCCGGTTATCTTTTGTAATCATCTTATTTTAATTTGAAAAGCAAAGTAAGCTCTCATTAAAGGCATTTATGAAAGAATATCAATAGACCAAAAACAATAATTGAATAAAAAAATGGCTTTGGGGGGCGGCTAACACAAACTGTATTTCCCATTTTTATTTTATTTCACAATGAAAACAACAACCTTGTGGAATGGTGACATAAAGAGATCTACCTTTTTGCTCTGCTTCATTATCCTTTTCCATGGCAAATACAATATCTTATTTCAAAAGTTGAAAACATGTTAATATTGTGCAAATCCTGTAAAAAAATATAAAATATTAATGTAAAGAATCGTCAACCTTTAACCAGGTAAATTGATCCACTTTTTTCAGATGAATAATTTTTCAAAGTATTTGGTTAGAATAGTCTAAAATAGGGTTGACAGATCCATTCAGAAATATCTTTTCCCTTGGAATATAACTCAACTACAATCCATATAACTCTTGGTTAATTCACTAAATATTAATGTGAATATAAAGGATAATTATTCTTACACATTTATCGATATTTTGGCATCACAAAGAGGTAATTTTGACAGTTATCATTGAACAGTCATGTCCTTCAGAGAATGTCATTGTATATATTTTTAGATCATTGCCTAATACGCCTTTACCATAGTTTCCATACGTCATACATGCCACCAAAGTCCAAAAAGTATCATGAAATCAATTTTTTAATCCCTTTACTTTTTTTAATTTAAAAAATGTGGCATACAATTCAGGATTAGCTATGTAAGTGGTCATCGTACAGGTAAAATTTGGGCTTTCCATTGAACCTCACTTCTTGTGGTTTGGGATCAGGTACCCTTAGTGATGTGAGGCTTAATGGGAATGTCCTGCTGCTTCCAATCCTTTTCTTGGAGTATTATGATAAGTGATCAGGATCCATTTATGAGTGAGAACATGTGGTACTTGGTTCTTTGTGTCTGTGATAGACACTGAATATGATAGACTCTAAGTCCATCCAAGTTGCCGCAAAGGCCGTCATTTTGTCTTTCTTCATGATTGTATAATATACCACTGTGTCTATGTACTACATTTTATTAATCCAGTCCACTTTCGATGGACAGCATAGTTGATTCCATGTTTCTGCCACTGTGAATAGTTTTGCAATAAACATACATATGCAGGTGTCTTTTTTTTGTAGAATGATTTGATTTCCTCCAGGTATATTTCCAGAAGGGGGATTGCTAGGTCATATGGAAGATAGAGTTTTAGATCTTTTAGAAGTCGCCACACTGTTTTCCACAGAGGTTGTTCTCCTTTACACCACCATCCACAGTGTGGAAGCGCTCCCTTTTCTCTGCGTCCTCCCCAGTATCTGTTGTTTTTTGAGTTATGGATGATGGCCATCCTGACCAGAGTTAGGTGGTATCTCAGTGCAGTTTTGATTTGCATTTCTTGGATGACTAGTGAGACTGAGCAGTTTTTCAAGTCTCCGTTGATTGCTCATATGTCTTCTTTTAAGAAGTGTCTATTCATATCTTTTCCTCATTTTTTAACAGGATGTTTGTTTTTTCTTTTTGGCACACTGGAGTTCCTTGAAGATCCTGGATGCTATAATAAAATATGGCTGACCCTATTTACCTGGAAGAAAATTGCACATCCATTTCTGAGGGAGAGTATGGCAATATAAATAAATAGCTAGCTCAGGTACAGATTACTCAGTCAATAATCAGAGAGTTGATATAAATTCCCCAGGCTGTAGAAGGCAGAACTGAGATCAGAAACCAGGCCTGCTTCCCCACAAAGTCATGCTTGCTGCATGCCAGAACACTTCTTACTACTTATCAGCACTTCTGAAAATCTATCAGTTCTTCGGGGTTGACATATTTTCTGAGGTCTATACTCCATATTGGCTGTTTGATTCCAGAGTATATCGATTGCATCTCTTTCTTAAGAGCAGAGATTCAATGTTAACAGCAAAGCACTTCTGGGGATTGTATCAGTGGAATAGGGAAAAATATCTTTGGTTTTAAAGAAATTGTATTTAAATTTTAATGTCGCCAATGTTCATGTGTCATCTTGGTCCAGTTGCTACTTCTCTTTGAATTTTAGTTTCATTAACTGTATAGTAGGGCACTGGCATGGGAAGACTGAGTATCTTCACATTGGAGGGCCACAGGAATTCACCACAGATTATTTACACATCATCTCTTGTTTATAAAAAAGCTAATGTCCAATCTGCTTTTCTAAAGTATTTCTGAAAAGCCATTTTTCTATGATAATTTAATGCCAAGATAATTGAGAGGGGGTGCTTTAACTTATTGTTTTGTAATACAAAACAGAACAATAACAGTAAAAAAAAATCCCTTTCAAACTGAAAATTTTTAATTAGTACAAACCAGTAGCCTTGCACTAAAGAGATCATATAAAATTTGTCAGTGCCCCCGAGTAACCTTTCACAACTTATTAACAGATTCCATAAGATTAATGTGTTTCAAGAACCGAAATCCAGAATAATACGAGCACCTTTCTTATAAACTCTTGGATTTCATTAAACAGTAAAATGGATTTACAGCCAACCTATTTAATATCTGTATCCCAAAGCTTTGCTGAGACACACTGTCCACAATATAATCCTGCCATAGTAATATCTTGCTTCGGATAACGTTTTTTTCCAGTTCCTTCAGGAATACTCATGAAAGATGTTCTCTGAATTATACGTATTTTTACTGAGGCATGTCAGTATTAAAATGATTGTGCCATTGACTGAGTTCATGAATAGTGGCACTGCATATTTATGCATGCCCCCTGGAATAGCAGGCACACCTGAAAGCAATCTGCCTGTAGTATCTTAGAAGCAACTGTCACACTAACACACAATGAGCCATCCTGCATTTAGAAACCGCATTTTTCAACCTTACTGTCTTTGAGGTTCGAAAGGGTGAAAAAAAAATGTTGTCACTGTTAATGCTGAAAATTTTCATTTCAGCAATTAAACTCAACATCTTGGTTTTCATGATGTGTCCTGAAAAACGGTCCCTACTCTTTCTATCTCATATAGCACCAGTTACTGATTGTTTTAATTCGGCCACCAAAAAAAAAAAAAAATCCATCAACAACCCCCAATCCTCTATATTTTATATTATCACACAGGAATTCACATTTTCCTGGAGAGAGAGTAATTGAATTTAGAGAAACAAGAAGGAAAGAAGATAAAATGAATGGTATGCCAACTGAGTATAGGGGTCAAGTATAAAATGTCTGTATGCTGTTTCATCTTATCTTCTGGAGAAGATTATTAGCTAAATGTCATCATTCATCATTCTATGTATAGATACAAGAAAACAGGTTTGAAGACATTGAGTAAACAGCTTGACATCATATACCTAGGAAGAGGTAGAGACTTGGTTTAAGCATGCATTTTTCAAGTGACTTCAAATATAGCCTTTGATATTAAGCCCAACAGATATAGATAGAATAAATGACCTGTAGAAAGAAACTGAGAAAAATTAATGCTATCACGTTGGGTTTTTGACTACTGACCGATTTGTTGTAGAGATTCCTTGAACAAGTTGACTGGGGATATGCAGCCTAGCTAGCTGAGATTGAAACACATCAAATATTGGCTGAGGCCACTCAGAGAGAGAAATTATGAGGCAGTGAAGAGAGCCAGGACTTTGAGTTAGACTAACATGAATTTACGCCACTAATGCATTTTGTTTCTTTGGGCATATGAGTTAATTTCATTCTGTTTTTGTTTCCTAATAGTTAAAGTGGAGGGACAATGCCAAGGAGAATTATTGACACATGTCCTTCTGGTTATTTGAGAAAGAAGAGACATTTGCCACGGCTTATACAATTCACGACACAGGGTAGGTGTTTAAATTATATCAGTTCCTCTCATTTTCTCTTTTGATCTTAATATTTTGTAAATGCATTCCTTTCTTTTGGATTCTGTGGTATAGCTACAGATTTATTTTTAAATATCTTTTTTTATCTCTTGGCAGGCAAAACTACTATCACACCCTCGTATGACATATATTATCCAAATACTTTTGCTTCCAATGACAATGCTTACTGGAGGGGTATGATTAGCAAAATACTAGTCATTTGGAAAATTCACCCATGTCTTACAGAAACACCACTTGTTCCAGGTGTTTGATACACATGTTTAACGTATTAGGTGAGAATTCTATATATTCATAAAAATTGTAGCAGCTAAGATGTACAAGGGAGAAAAATGTCACCAAAACTGCAGCCGTTGCATTCTCATTCTGTGAACTAGATATGGACCAAAAAAAAAAAAAAAAGTCAGAAAAAACAAAAGCTGAGAAAATAGATTAGTAAGAGTGACTAGAATTTCCAAATTTCTGCAGGTAAAAGCATACAGTTCTCTAGTTAAACTAAAAATACAAAGAAGATAGATATGTATGAAATAAAGTATAGACATAACTTATTTTATATTCTCATGGTCTTCTGCTAGTGCTATGGTTGAAAATGCTTAGCAGGAAGTTGAGGATCAAATAAATTGGTCTGTATGGAGACAAATCCTTGAAAGTGGAGAGAACAGAGGGAAAAGACGTAGAGAAGCACAGTGGAAGAGACCAACTGGGTACACCCTCAGTGAGATCATCTTGATAGCAGACTGGTCTTCCCAAACTTGGATTCTTGGCTATGCTGATATGCATTATTAGATCCAAAATAGTGACATGGCATTGGGGTTTCTCAGTTTACTCAAAACAGAATTCCTTCATTACAATGTTCCTTATGAAAGAAACACGAATAAATATCAGACTCTTTATTTGCAAACATTATGTGTGATGACTATATGCTAGATCTTGTGATTTTCCTTTGAGGAGTGTTCTGCCTGTGTTTTCTATCCATACTTAGAAGCATCTGGAAATGGGGGTGGACATTTTTGGTTGCCCTGATGACTGGCGAATGGGGAAGGGAAGAGTATATAGGTGAGTGTTCTGCTTTTTCACACATCAAGGACTGCTGCACTCCCCCTCGGCACCAATACTGACCCTACTTAAAAACAGCCTGAGAAAGCCGGGCTCGGTGGCTCAGCCTGTAATCCCGCGTCTTTGGGAGGCTGAGGTGAGTGGATTGCCTGAGCCCGTGGGTTCGAGACCCGCCTGGGCAGCGAGACCTCATCTCTACTGTTAATCAAAAAATCAGTCGGGCGTGGTAGTGCATGCCTGTAATTCCAGCTACTTGGAAGGCTGAGGCGGTAGGATCCCCGGAGCCCAGGAGGCGAGGCTGCGGTGGCCGGGAGCGGCCACTGCACTCTAGTCTGGGTGACAGAGTGAGACGCCAACTAAAAAAAAAAAAAAAAAAACAGCCTGAGAAACACATTTTTGAGGATTCAAAATTTTAAGGCCAGTCCTACTCAAACACATGGATACTTGTTGGAATCTGTTGTTAGTTCTCTTGCATGTTTGTTAAGCAGTGGTTGTTTAAATCACGTAAACAGATACACATATTTGGTGCTCACTGGCCCAGGTAAAAAAAATACGAAGAGAGCCGGGCTCAGTGGCTCAGCCTGTAATCCTGCGCCTTTGGGAGGCTGAGGTGAGTGGATTGCCTGAGCCCGCGGGTTCGAGACTCGCCTGGGCAACTTGGCGAGACCTCATCTCTACAATAAATAAAAAAAAAAAATTAGCCGGGCATGGTAACACGCACCTGTAGTTCCAGCTACTTGGAAGGCTGAGGCGGAAGGATTTCCGGAGCCCAGCAGGTCGAGGCTGTGGTGGCCGGGAGCGGCCACTGCACTCCAGTCTGGGCGACAGAGTGAGACTCCAACTTAAAAAACAAAAACAAAAAAAACAAAGAACCCCCCCCCAAAAAAAAAGAACAGAAAGAATATCAGTATAGATCAACTGCATGGCACACAGAAGTAAATGGCTTCTGAAAATCTTTTCTCTGATCACTTATTTCACTTTCCTGAGTCCATCACTGAACCTTTGTAATTATAAAACAAAGTGCAAATTCCTTAAACTTGTATTCAAGGTCCTCCTAATCCCCATTTGCAGACTTATTTGTCCATTAACATTCTCCCAGCATTCTCATGCCCTAACCAATTTATTCATTATTCTCCTATATTCCTTTAATTTTCTTGCCTCTGTGCATTTACTCAAAATGTATCTGCTGCCTGGAATTTCCCTTTTTCTTTTTACATGTCCAGTTCTAACCTACTTTATTCTAGGCCCTGCTAAAAATTCAAACCTTAATAAAAATTTTTCTTAATTCTATTTCCTGTGATTAAAAAAAACTCTCCCTTTTGAAACTCACTGCTAACTGCTTTCGGGGCATTTCTGATATTTGGTATTCTCTATACTGTTATATGTATTTTTGAATATATATTTGTAAATATATATTTATAGTTATCTTTCTAACTTATAAACACTTAATGAAATGGATATTTATCTTAATCATCTTTGCAAGCTCACAGTACCTTAGCGTCTCCTCCCACATAGGTGTGTGGTGCTCACTCAGTGAGTAGTTGCTAAATGAATATTGAGGTCTTAAAAGTCAGACTTAACCGGGCTCGGTGGCTCAGCCTGTAATCCTGCGCCTTTGGGAGGCTGAGGTGAGTGGATTGCCTGAGCCCATGGGTTCGAGACCTGCCTGGGCAGCGAGACCTCATCTCTACAATAAATCAGAAAATCAGCCGGGCGTGGTAGTGCATGCCTGTAATTCTGACTACTTGGAAGGCTGAGGCGGAAGGATCGCTGGAGTCCAGCAGGTCGAGCCTGCGGTGGCCGGAGCGGCCACTGCACTCCAGTCTGGGTGACAGAGTGAGACTCCAACTCAAAAAAAAAAAAGTCAGACTTAGGGAATTTAGGTAGCTGATGGGATTAGTGATTAAGGATAGACATTAATAACACTTCCTAGCCTATATGCACTTTGTCAATGACTTCTGAATTGTCTTTAGCAGTACTCTGGTTTCAGTTTCTAGATACCCCAGTTATTATCCTTGCATACTATCGTGTTTACAACTGACAAATTGATTCTTGAAAGTTATTTTTCTCCAATGACCTTTAGGTCTCTGATCATTGACCTTGTGTCATAAACAACTGCTAATGCAGAATCAATTTAACAAATCATTTTGTGAAGATTTTCCCCTTTTTTCTGTTTAATAATTCAGTTAGCTACTGTTTCCTTTCTTCATAATTTCTAGGTTATTAATAGCCCTTCTTATAGTAATCTCTTCCTAACTAGAAAATGTTAAAAATCTCTTTTTCACTTCTTCAAACAAGTTGACAGCTCTTTTGTAGCTTTTCTTCTGCTAATCTATTTTCCAAATATTTCAATCATACATGTGCTTTCATAGGCAAGTGTACCTTCATTATTTGAAACTTCAGGTTTTTGACGAAATAAGACGGTGAGTAATCCAGACTGCAAGTGGAATCCTAAAGCAACCGGTCAGAAACTAATAAACTGAGAGATTGTCAGAGTCACAAAGTCCACCCAAATAAATATGCCCTAGTAAAACTTTGAAGTCACCATGGAAATGAACTTTAAGCATTTCTCAGCATTCAGTATATTTCTCTTTTCTGATATTCATCTTGTTTTTCAGGTATACTAGCCGTGTTTCTGTTTAACCAGGTCCCCTTAATAACTGTTAGTTCTGCATGGCCGAAACCAAATATCAAACGTGATTGGAAAGAAATAGGGTGACGATGTTGGAAAGAACAGTCTGAAAGTTTATGAGTTGTGCTTCAAAAATAAGGCAACACATTTACTCTTTCTCTTGTTAGTCATTTTATCCAGTAGATTCTGAAATTTGATTTATTAATTGATAGGCTTGCTGTCCTGCGTGGGCCTCTTTGCATTCTGTTGGTAAAGCCCCCCTCCCCGACCCTAAAAAAAAAAAAAAATCCTTTCCTTAGCATCCATTATAGTTTATTGTTGTCTGCTTTTTGACATTTAACAATGATCTCACTCTCACCAGTAAGGTCATTGAAGAAAAGCATAATAAAGATACTGCTCTCTCCTTAGATGTAATCTCTTTAAATACTTGTCTCTCTGGTGTTTCAAACTCTTATTGGAAAATTATTCTGTGAACTTTTGAATCCTTGTCAACAAATGGATTTCTATTTGTCTTTTTATAATTGATAATATATGCATATTCTTTCATATCATTATCAACACAATATAAGAAACTTATCTGGTGGGCTGAACTGTGCCACCCAAAACAAATGTCTGAGTTCTAATCCACGGTATCTGGAATGTGATTCTTATTTGGAAATCTGGTCTTTGCAGATGTAATTAAGTTAAAGAACCTGAGAGGAAATTATCTTGGGTAGTCCCTAAATCCAATGTCCAGGGTCCTTATAAAAGTACAGAACCAAAGATTGGGGACAGAGAACATAGCAGGAGGGACTTTTGGATACAGAGGCAGAGAATGGAGTTATGCCCCCTCAAGCCAAGGAGCACCAAGGAGGGCCAAAGTCCTTAGAACGGGGAGAAAGGCATGGAACAAATTTCCCTCAGAGCCTCATGCAGGAACCAGTTTGTCTTATCTTCATTTTGGATTTTTGGCTTCCTGAGCTGTGAAAGAATAGTTGTTTTAGCCACCTAGAGTATGGCAAAATCTGTTGAAAAAATTGTTTTACCCAACATGTAATAATTATTTCTTCCTAGTAAAAACATATTCTCAGAACTTTTTGATTTCTCATTAAAACACAATGTCTAAGATGCACATGCCAATTCATTAATTTTGTTTATTTTAAGCTCTTCCTAATTTGAGCACAATAATTACCAAGTCAGTCATTTATCTCAAAGTGAATCTTTAGTTGAAGTCTTTTTGGATAGTGAAACAATCATGCAGATAAAGATGTTTCTTAGTTCTTAGTCACTATTTCTCACATCTGATTTTGATTATGCTTGAGAGATGGCATATTTATGAAGATTAATTAGTAGTCATCAGAATAAAGTCATATTTTCTCACATTAGCAATATGTCAGTACCAAAATACTGAAGCTTTCAGAGAAATGAGATAAAAAATGTTCAGTGCTTCTTAGGTCAGATAGCTCAATGAAAATGTAGCATTTCTGTGTGCATGCTGATTTGCAAAAATGTAACAAGAGATAGTAAGATAAAGGGGATGAAGATTCATTAAGTTTGTAAAAACTCATTAATTGCTAATTAGAAAGGAGCACATCAAATTCAAATGAGCGACATTTAGCTATTTTTTTTTACTGATTAATAATGAAAGAGAAGATATTGGCTGGGCATGGTGGCTTATGTCTGTAATCCCAGCACTTTGGGAGGAAGAGGCAAGAGGCTTGCCTGAGCCCAGGGTTTTGAGACCAGCCTGGAAAATGTGGTGAGATCTTGTCTTTACAGTAAATTGAAAATTAGCTGGGTGTGGTGATGCACACCTGTAGATCCAGCTACCTGGAAGGCTGAGGCAAAAGGATCACCTGAGCTCAGCAGGTTAAGGGTGCAGTGGCTGTGAGCATGCCACTACACTCCAGCCTGGATGATAGAGACTCTGACTGAAAAAAAAAAGAAAGACATTTAAAGGAACAATGATATTTAGGAACTTTCTTTTGGGTAGACCTAGGTGATAGACATTTCTCTCCATAAAAGCAATTTAACAATACCAACAGCAACAATAACAATAGCTGGGTAGTTTACTTTAGAAAAGCATTAATCTATTTTACCAGCACTACTGATGGGCATGTTATAGCCAGATTATGAGAAAAGAGAATTGCCAGCACACCAAGTTTGAATGTTCAGTCCTTTATTAGCATGCAGTAAGAGTAGGCTCATGCCAAGAAGCTCTCGGCCCTGAGCAAAATTAGCAAGAAGCTTTTAAAGGTAAAAACTGCAAGTGGGCTCTACAGCAGGGAGGTGAGGGAACAAGGAACTAAAAACAAAAGGGAACAAAATATGGGGATGTGGCAAGGGGAATTTTGCAAGTGACAATATCTTGGAGCAACATTTAATTTCAGTTAACAAAGCGTTTGGTACAGTTACATGGGATTTGTGGTTAGGGAGTTTCCAAACAGTCAGCGAAAATAGTCAGCATGCACAGCCCAGGAGAACAAAGCTGTGGGTCTGTGGTCATGGGAATGTTACAACAATCACACATACATTGGGGGGTTCATTTTTAGGTCAGGCAGATGGAGGATTTTTAACAAAATGGAGTTACCTATGTCAAGCAAGCTATTGCAATTATTTTATATATTTCATTAGTTATTTCAACATGGACTTCGTATGTGGCCCAACACTTCCTAAAGACCCAAACTGAGATCCTTGAGGGAACCAGCTATGAGCAGTGTGCTGAACGACACCAGAGCCTGACATGAATGGAACAAATGAGTCACGGACATCCTTGACAAGTCATAATATTCCGTTTTTGACCATGACTGTGAGGTATCAATGATCTTGAATACTGACTTTTCTGGACCTCCTTACTGCTGCCCTCTAGAAGAGGACTCTCCTACCTCACCTTAATCCTAATCCCGGTCCTTGTTGCTGTGGTACTCGTTCACTTCCCCAGGGCACAAGGCCTCACTCATAACTGGTACCAGGGAGAAAGTTTATGTGTTGGCGAGTTCTTTATAAAGATACTGATGTAGTTCTCTCAAACACTTCTCACATGGCCCAAAGAGAGTCTTTGTGATCCCAGGAAGTAGAAACAGAGTTGTTAGCAAATGAGAACAGGTTCAGTATATAAAAGCAAATGGTCAAATCAGACAGTGCATTTTCAGATTTTCTCCATGACATTTACTTCCAAGCATATCACATTAAAAACAAATGCTTCCTGAAACAAGTATTGGTTTTTTGCCATTATTGCTTGGTAGAATACAATATACGTAACCCCTTCTTTGGGCAGCTAATGATGGCAATATTAGAGTACCATATATGCACTCTACAGGTGAAATGTGGGGGAATTTCAGTAGTCTTCAGAGTAGATAAAAGAGTCAAGAGCACCAAGATATAAAACAGTGTTACTTTTTAAAATTCTTTTTCATCCTGAAGGCAAAATTAGATGACATTTAAAATTATCGATATTAATGGGGGGGTCCCCTGTTATTTGCACTATGCATCTTGATAATATGAAAAATTGTTTACTATGCTAATCAGGAAATTTGCTTTAAATAGGATTAGAGGTTCTTGGTCAATGGGAATCCAACATTATCTTTTGCTTAGACACTAGGTAGATATTCTATAGGAGAGTATAGTGTCTTATATTTATGGAAAAATTAGTCTATGTAGAGATACAACACTGAGTTATTCCAATGTAACTTGACTATGGGACATTTCTTAAAAGTTTTCTTTGTTCATGCAATTAAAAAGGCACACTTTCTGGAAAAACATGATTTGAGATTTGCATTTCTATGGAGTATTATAGATGGCACTTTATGTTAAAAAATGTATTGAATGTCAAAAATGAGAAATCCTGTGTCAGTTACTGCTAATGACTTTCAGATCATCACACTTCATATCTTTTTCCCTAACTCAGTTCTTGTTTCTTTGTTAGTTTTCCATGAGTCAGAAAAATTAAAGACAAAATACGTGGAATCACATAACCAATAACTCCCTGGTATTAATTAATTAATTCAATCAAAAAAAATTTAATGCATATTCTTTATTTTAAAATTGTGGGATATAGTTAAGGGTTAGGTATACAAATATGCATTGTGCAGGTACCCTTGTTGATGAGATGTGCCCCCTTTACCCCAGACAGATATTGACTACCATTAATCCCACATCCCTTCCCCTCCCCCCCCATAGTTTCCCACCACTGTCAATCCTTTTCTTATAGTATTATGATAGTTGTTCAAGGTCCATTTATGAGTGAGAACATGTGATACTCAAATCTTTATTTCTGTGAGAGATCACTCAGTATTGTAACTCTAATTCAATCCAAGTTGCTGCAAAATTCATGATTTTGTTCTTTTTCATGGCTTTGTAATATTCCATTGTGTATACGTACCATTTTTTTAATCCAATCCTCTTTTGATGAACAGCATGGTTGGTTCCATGTTCTTGCTATTGTGAACAATGCTGCGATAAACATAAGTGTGCAGGTTTCTTTTTGATAGAGTGATTTGAGTTCTTCAGGGTATATTCCCAGTAGGGGGATTGCAGGGTCATATGGGAGGTTGATTTTTAGAGCTTTTAGGAATTGCCACACTGCTTTCCACAGAGGTTGCACTAGTTTACACTACCACCAACAGTGTAGCAGTGTTCCCTTTTCACCACATCCTCTCCAGCATCTATTAGTTTTTGAGTTATTGATAATTGCCATTCTGACTGGAGTTAGGTGGTATCTCAGTGTAGTTTTAATTTGCATCTCCTTGATGATTAGTGAGGTTGAATATTTCTTCATGTATCGGTTGGCAACTTGTATGTCTTCTTTTGAGAAGTGTCTATTCATGTCTTTTGCCCAATTTGTAATGGGGTTGTTTTTTTCTTTTCAGCACATTTGAGTTTCTTGTAGATCCAAGATGTCAGGTCTTTGTCAGACCTAGAGTTAACAAATACTTTTTTCCCAGTCTGTGGGCTGTCTCCCTGCTCTCTTGCTGGTTTCTTTGGCTTTGCAGAAGCTTGTCAGTTTAATGAGGTTCCACTTGTCTATCTTATCTCTTATGGCCTGTGCATTTCAGGTTTGATCAGCAACTGGAGGCCAGTTCCAACTTCTATAAGGGTGTGACTTACATTTTCTAAAGTTCTTATGGTTTGAGGTTTTACATTTAGGTCTCTGATCCATTTAGAGTTAAATTTTGTGTGTGGGGATAGATAGTAGTCCTTTTTGAATCTTCTGCATGTGGTCAGCCAGTTTTCCTAGCATCATTTACTGAATAGATTGTCCTCTCCCCAGTGGTGGGTGGTGGAGGCTTTGTTGAAGATGAGATGCTTGAGAAATTGATGTTTTGCTTCTGGAATCTCAGTTCGATTCCATTGGTCTATATGCCTGTTCTTGTAACAATACCAAGCTGTTTTGATTATCATAGTTTTATAGGAAAGTTTAAAGTCTGGTAGTGTGATACCTCCTGGTTTTGTTGTTGTTGTTGTTGTTGTTTGTTTGTTTTTGTGAGGATTGTTCTGTCTATTCTTTGTCCTTTGTCTTTCTGTATGAATTCCTGTATTGTTTTTTCTAGATCAGAGAAGAATGTTGCTGGAAATTTGATGGGTATTGCGTTAAATATGTAGATTGCCTTAGGTGAGATGGACATCTTCACAATGTTGATTCTTCCAATCCAAGAGCATGGGATATCTTATCACTTGTTTGTGTCATCTTTGATGTCTTTGAGTAGTGTTTTGTAGTTTTCACTGTAAAGGTCTTTCACATCTCTGGTTATGAAGATGCCAAGGCACTTCATTATTTCGGTGGCTGCTGTGAATGGGATTGTGTTTTTTATTTGGACTTCTGTTTGTTTATTATTGGTGTAAAGAAATGCGATTGGCTTTTGCACATTTATTTTATACTCTGAGACTTTGCCAAAGTCCTTTGTCAGTGCAAGGAGGCTTTTGACAGATTCTCTTGGGTTTTCAAGGTACACAATCATGTCGTCTGCAAAGAGAGATAACTTGACTTCCTCTTTACCTATTTGGATACCCGTGATCACCTTCTGTTTTCTGATTGCTCTAGCCAGGACTTCCAATACTATATTTAACAGGAAGGGTGAGTGTGGACATCCTTGTCTTGTTCCAGTTTTCAAGGGAAATGGTTCCAATTTTTGTTTATTTAGGAGTATGCTGGCTATGGATTTCTTGTAGATGGCTTTTACTATTTTGAGGTATGTTCCATGTATGCCTAGATGTTCGAGGGTTTTTATCAGGAAGGGGTGCTGTATTTTGTCCAAAGCTTTTTCTGCATCTAATTATAAATTCATGTGGTTTTTGTGTTGACATCTGTTGATGTATTTAATTACATTTATGGTTTTACGAATGTTGAACCAGCCTTGCATCCTAGGGATGAAGCCTACTTGGTCATGATGGATGATTTTTGAGATGTGTTGTTGAATCTGGTTTGCTAGGACCTGGTTGAAAATTTTAGCATCTATGTTGATCAAAGATATTGGCCGGTAGTTCTTTCTTTGTTGGGTCTGTACCTGGGTTGGGTATCAATGTGATGTTAGCTTCGTAAAATGATTTGGGGAGAGGTCCATCCTTTTCAACCACCTGGAATACTTTCAGTAGGATTGGTATCAGCTCCTCTTTAAGTGTACTACAGAATTCTGCTGGAAAGCCATCTGGTCCAGGGCTTTTTTTTTTTTTTTGTAGATAGTTTTCTTATTACATAGTTAATTTCCTTGAGTGTTATTGCTCTATGTAGGGTCTCGATTTCTTCTTGTTTCAACCTAGGCAGGTTGTGTGATGTCAGAAAATCTTTAATTTCCTTAAGGTTTTCAAGTTTGTTTCCATTAAGTGTGTATAGTAGTCTCTAATGGTCTTTTGTATTTCTTCAGGGTCAGATGTGACTTCATCTTTTGTGTGTCTGATTGTGGTTATTTGATATTTTTCTCTCATTTTCTTGGTCAGTCTAGCTAGGGGACTATTGATCTTGTTTATCCTTTCAAAGAACCAGCTTTGTGTTTCATTGATTTTTTGTATTATCTTTTTGTCTTCTATATCCTGGATTTGGCCTTTTATTTTAGTGATCTGGATTCTTCTGCTGAAGTTAGAGTTTTGGTTGTCTTGTTTTTCCAACTATCTTAGGTGACTTTTTAGGCTGTTAAATAGTGATCCTTCCATTTTCTTGATGTGCATTTGTAGAGATATGAATTCCCCTCTTACTACAACTTTCATGGTATCCCAGAGATTTTAGTAAGATGTTTTTTTCATTTTCATTTGTTTCCAAGTATCTTTTAATCTCTGTTTTGATTTCATCATTGACCCAGGCATTTTTTAGCATCATGCTGTTTAGTGTCCATGTCTTTGTGGATTTGGGGGGAACCTTGCTGGTGTTGATGTTTATTTTTATTCCACTGTGATCTGAGAAGGTGCTTGGCAAAAGTTTGATCTTTTGAAATTTGTTTATCCTTGATTTATGGTCAAGTAAGTGGTCAATCTTAGAGTACAGTCCATGTGGTGATGAGTAGAATGTATATTCTGTGGTCATTGGGTGGAGTGTTCTGTAGGTATCAATTAAGTCGATTTGGTCAAGAGCCATATTGAGGCTCCAGATCTCTTTGCTGATTTTTTGTTCTGATGATGTGTCTAGGGTTGTGAGTGGTGTATTAAAGTCCCCAGCTATGATAGCGTTAGAGTCAATATCTTTTTTGAGTTTACCTAGAAGCTGCTCTATGAAAATTGGCGCTCCTATGTTGGGTGCATATATGTCTCGGATGGATATTTCTTGTTCATGGATTGAACCTTCTATCATTATGTAGTGGCCTTCTGCATCTTTTTAAATTTCTGATAGCTTAAAGGGTATTTTGTCTGAGATTAAGATCAAAACTCCTCCTTTCTTTTGTGTTTCGTTAACCTGAATATTTGTTTCTTATCCTCTTACTTTGTCTGTGAGTCTCCTTTCTAGCGAGGTGAGTCTCTTGAAGGCAATATATTGTTGTCTGATGATATTTTATCCATTTTGCCATTCTATGTCTTTTCAGCAGTGCTTTTAGTCCATTCACATTCAGGCTAATTATTGAAATGTGAGAGTTGATCCCTCTCATAAGGTTCTTACAGAGTTTTTCTTGTTTTTCCTGTTTGTTGTCTTTCTTTTGGTTTTGGGGTTGATTCATGTGTGTTTTTAATCTTTTTCCTGGACTCTTGTGAAGAACATTGTTGTTCTCTTTTCCTTTTCTTCTGTGTTCAATGCTTTCTTAAGTGTTTCTTGTAGAGGTGGTCTGGTGGCAGCCTAAGTTCTTAGGAATTGGTTATCTGGGAAAGATTTCAATTCTCCCTCACTGATGAAGCTAAGTTTGGCTGGGTAGGTTATTCTCAGTTAAAATTGTTTATCTTTTAGGACTTTGAAGATAGGACTCCAAGTTCTTCTAGCCTGAAGGGTTTCTGTAGATAAATCTGCTGCTATTCTAATTGATCTTCCCTTTTTCTCTTGCTGCCTTTAGGATTTTTCTTTTATACCTATTTTGTTTAGGCAAATTATTTTGTGTTTGGGAGTTGGTCTTCTCATTTCTTGTCTTGCAGGAGTTCTCTGAATCTCCTGTGTTTGAATTTTTGCATCACTGATGAGATGAGGGAAGTTTTCTCGAATGATTTCATTGAATGTTTGTTCCAGTGTGGTCTCTGTCTCTCTCTCTGCCTCAGCAAGGCCAATTACTGTTAGGTTCAGTCTCTTGAAGTAATTGTTCAACTCTTGAAGGGTTTGTTCTGTCTTTTTAAGCTTCTTTTCTATGTTTCTGGCAGTTTGGGTTAGTTCTGTATTTCAGTCTTCAGGCTCTGAGATTCTTTCTTCTCCTTGGCAAATACTGCTTTCCAAGCTTATTAGTTTGCTGTTTATTTCTGTCACAGGATTCTTTACTGCTGTAACTTCTGTCATCAGCTCTTTCCTGTTTTCCTCTTGACTCACCTCAATTTTTTGAATTCTCTCTATTAATGTCATGATGTCTGGGTTTGTTGCATGTGACTAGTCATTCTGGGGGCTCTTCATTGTTTGTGTTCTGAAGTATGTTTTCTCAGTGTTTGACTTTCCAGGGGCCTGTGTGATACCTATATTCTTTTGTTTTTTCTTCATTTGTGTAGATTTTTCCTCCCTACATTTTCCTTCCCTCCACTTCCTTGTCTTCTTTAATTCTGTTATTCAGGGGTTGAGGGGTTGCTTTTACTTCTGTTTTTAAAATCTCCTATTCTTCCTTATGCATATCCTCTTGCTTTATTCAATTCTGGAGTTGAACTGTATGTTGGGGGTGGTCCTTTTTGCAGTTTTGAGATTTAAAGTGGAGAACTGTGATTGAAAATCTATCTGCAGATCCTGGTATCCTCCAAAAGGTGTATGGATAATCTGAAACCCACTTTCCACTGTCTTGTAATCTATCCATGCAGTGGGATTGTAGGTTTTCTCCCTGAAACCAAAATGAGGTTAATAGAGGAAAGAGAATAGAGTGAGCAGTGGGGAGAAGAGGGAGGTGGAGAGAGAGAGGAGTCAGAAGGAAAACACACAAGCATACTGACTAACAAATGAAAAAATACACAAAGACTGAACAAGTAAAAATAAAAACAATAACCATGACTATAAACTAACCAACAACCATACGAATAAAGTAAAATATACAATGATGCTAACATACAAGCTAACCAACCTCCTTATTGGTGTGCTATTCCTCTATAGAAAGATGGGGTTTGCAGAGAAATATTTTTAAAAAAGAACAAAACAAAAGGAATAGAATCAAGTCAGTAAACTAACAGAACCAACCAAGCACACTCTGAGACTTTTTCTTTAAGTCCAGTGTCCTTTCAGCTCTGATTTCTAGCTGTCTTTGCAGGCTGGTAGGTTTGTTCACAGTTAGGGTTGGCTGCCCCTGGCCTGCTGTGAAGGGCAGTTCAGATCTGGGCTCCCGGCCCAGTCTATTACTGAGATCTGGCCTTGTCTATTTATCAAGGGGGGAAACGCATCTGCCATTCCCGTTTTGATGTTGTTACCTTGGATCCCCAGCAGGTTGTGCTATGTCACCGCTCCAGTTGATCTTTATCCACAACTGCTGAAGCCTGTAAGTCAATGCAAGCCAGCAGGGTGAAAGTCCGAGGGTACCCAGGGTGGGAGGGAGCAGGCAACGGTAACGGTGGTGGTGGTAGCCACCTTACAATTCATGAAAGGAGCTCCACGAGTTTGGCTCCAGGCGAGGGGCAGGGCATGGCAGTGGGAGCAGCAGCAGCAATCTCAGTAGATCATGCTTGCGGGGACTTCATGGTCCGAAGTCGTGGGTCACCTCAGGCATAGGCAGGGTGATGGCTGAGGCAGCCCAGATCACTGAGGTGTTTGAGCAGTGACCGCGGCTGAGCTCCGTGTGAAGATCAGGTTGCTGACGATGGGAGCCGCATCCCCCAGGAGAGAGCTAGAGTCTGTATTTGTCTTCTCTTTCATGGAGGATCTCACACACCAAGTTGCCCTGTCACCATCTTGCCAGAAGTCTCTCAATCAAAAATTTGAAGAATTTTCTCTTTGCAAGTATAGACTTCCCAAGAGTGGATATGGCATCATTATGTGAAAAGTTTCTGAAAATGAAGAGGGGAAGGAATTGTAGATATATAGCCAGACTTGGTGGCTCAGCCCATAATCCTGTGCTTTGGGAGGCCGAGGTGAGTGGATTGACTGAGCCCGCGGGTTTGAGACCCACCCGGGCAACTTGGCGAGACCTCATATCTACAATAAATAAAAAAAAGTTAGCCGGATGTGGTAGCGCGCGTCTGTAGTTCCGGCTACTTGGAAGGCTGAGTGGAAGGATTGCAGGAGCCCAGCATGTCGAGGCTGTGGTGGCTGGGAATGGCCACTGCACTCCAGTCTGGGCAACACAGTGAGACCCCAACTCAAAAAAATAAAGTAAAATAAATAAATAGTAGATATAGTGTCTAAAAGTAATAATCATTTTTTTCTGTAGTACAGAGTAACTTCAAAATAATTCCTGCCTCAGAATCTCATTTATTAAGCTTAGAAGTCAAAGGGGGTATATACGTTTTCAATCAGAGAGAAACCCAACCTTGGAAAAAAAAAGTACAAAGCCATGACTGCAGGTGATTTTCCCAAGTTCATTCCTTGAATGAGCTCTGTGTGAATCTGTCCAGTTAATAAGAGATTGAAATAACTACAAATGCACTAACATGAATGCTGTCCTCCTTTAAATTCTAAACTTTATCTCGGTTGAAGAGAGATTGCGGAATTTTTATCATTTTCCTGCTGGCTCTGAATCTGGAAAGTGCAGACAACACTGGGTTGTGAATTCACATAATAGGAAGAGGGAAAGTGTACTTGGAATGAAAGAACAGACTCCAGACCCAGAGAGGACATTTTTACCTGAGGGTTTTACCAGTGGCCCAGAGACCAGGGTTTGTTTCAATTACACAAAGTACACGAGATAGATGTTGACTGTTTTGTTTTTATATTGCTGCATGGTAAGCCACATCAAAATTTAATAATCCAAAACAATTGTTTTCCTATCTCTCCCTTTTCTGTGAAATCCCTGGACTCAGCTGGGAAGTTTTTTCTGCACTGTGTGATGTTTGTTGGACTGTGATCAGATGGCAGTGAGTGTCAGGCAATCAAGCCAATCCAAAATGGGCCTGGAATGTCCAACTTGGTTCACAGGTACAGTTTTTATTTGGTGCTGGCTCTTGGCAGGGAGGTTATAGGGGACTGGGAGAAAGAGTCCGTTCTCTATGTGACCTCATCATGTGGCTTGGGTTTTTCACACTTTGGCTACTAATTAAAGAGGCAGAAATTGAACTGTGTCTGTCATCATAAAATCTGGGGTTCTAAAATGTCACTTTTGCTGCGTTCCAGTGGGCAGATCCAGACCCTACGACAACCCAGGTTCAAGGGAAGGGTGAATAATTTATATCCTTCAGTGGATAATGTGGTATGAGTACAAAGACATGAAAATAATTTTTGAACGCTGTTTTTGGAGACCAGTTACCACGTCACTTAATATATATTCATCCTTGCATTAGCAGTTTAATAATCTGGGCATAATCAATTGCGTGCCATAGATACGTATATTCTAAAATTTTCAAACTGCTTTTGTTTTTTCTAGAAAATGTGAAATTAAAGTAACTCCACTGATTTTTTTTTCAAGTAGCCACCTAAGTCATGTAAAATCAGTTAGTAAATCTAGTAATGTTAGAATAGACAAACCAAGTTCTTGTACAATGGTGTGACACATGTTATTCATGGTCATGTATAAAATCCAGAGTGTTTTTCGTGAGGTTGGGAGTTATGGAAAGCATCAAGACACACTTGGCTTTGTTCCGAGCAAACATTGCTAAGATGCTGAAGTTCTTTAGAACCTCAGTTTGTTGTTTTGTTGTTGTTGTTTTCATTTACTAGATACAAATCATAATATTCAGCGGACATTTCTCATCTACTAATGTATCAGCTATTTTATAATTCTCCTCAACTAATCGTTCCCAAATTGTGTTTAGGTAACCACTCATTCCTCAGAAAGCCAGTCTCAGGTCCTTGCTGAATTAGTTAATTACTGCATTCCATTCTTTTGGCCAAAATAATGGGGTTGACATTGAGGTAGTGACTCAAACCAATCCAAACGCAATCAATTTTAATACACTGGGAATGTTGGAACAAAGAAAATATTTATTTCTCTGTACAGAGACATAGTACCAGGAGTTGCTATCGATGCTATTGGGCAGAGAAGAACTGCCTTATGAAACTGACAATGCTGAGTTCAAAAAGGAAGAAATGAAATATTATTCCCTTGTGTCATTAGAGCAACTTACAACTCAGCTGCCTCTCCCAAGCAGTCTACGTTTTAGAGCTAACAGTGAACTTCACTGTTCTCCATGTCTTTAGGTTGGAACTTCTAGCAGAAAAATTGAAAGTCTTAAAAACATATATTACATAGGGCTCTTGAAAATTACATTTGATGATTTTTACAAAAAATTTATCACTAATATTTTTAATTTACTCAATGTTTTGAGTATGGCACTATTTCTAGTTCATCAAATAGTTTTATTTTTTATTAATAAACAGATTTAAAATCCATGTTATTTTTGTTTAGTTACAGAACAAAAGAACAAAAAACCCTAAGAGTTTGGGTTCATTTGATTTTAATTTAAGTACATAAAGAGAGCTTTCTGCAATTATAAGCTTACCAAACAGAGAAATATGATATAAATAAAAAAACACAATAAAAATGTAATTACAGAAGCTGGTTGATTTTTTTTTTCCTTTGAAAGAAGTTTATGCTAGATAAGAAAGAGTTGATTTCTATTATTTTTTATGATTACAGTATTCTATTTATATTCTCAGCACCAAATTAATTTCCTTTTTTAATGCTAACCTTGCTGAGGATGGCTTTAAAATTCTTTAATGAGTTGAGTACATAAATCATCTCAGTGAACACAAATGCTTCCACGTAAAAACGCTGAAGGAAGCTTTTTAAAGACTTTGGAGTGGTGGATAAGTCACTTGAAGGCTTTGTGCCCTGTCTTTTTACTTATCAAAATGAAAAATAACCACTGTCTTTTTTATATATTTGAATGGCTACATGAAAGGCATATACTCATATACAATGGTAAACTATGTAATAAAATTTGTTCAAAAGTAATGTATTACAGTTCATATAGAGAGTTATTCAATGCATTTTGATCCAAGTTCAGGCTTAGTATTCATTCTCATTTTAATGACATTAGACCTTCAGCTGGAGTCAGTACTGAATTATAAAATGGACTACACACATATAGGCAAATATTCAGAGTTGAAGTAAGATTTTTTTGAAATCTGCACCCATAATAAACTATAAACTAATATTTGAGACTTCACAGCTAAGTATTAAAAGCCGGACCAGAGAATCCTTCACTCATATCATTTTTTAGCTGGAAGCATTCATATATGTACAAGTAAACTTTAATGTCAAAATAAATAAATAAAATATGTTGTAATTTTGTAATGTTCATGAGTCATAATTAAATATTTGAATGGACTGGAGGTTCTCACTCATAGAGCTGAAGTCTCGTCATTTAGGTAATAGAGACTTGTCCAATTATGGAGAGTCATTGAGTATTGAGTAAATACTGCTTCATTTGCTGGTTTATAAAACTTCATATCCATGTATTTAATTTTCTTACAGTGGATCTGGTCTATATTCTCACTCAGCAGATGCATCACAAACCTTCAACTACATAGAGATGCTAAACTGTGTTTTCTAAATGAAAATTATTGAAGGAAACACAAAGACTCATCTATGAGAGACATGGGAATGCATTGCAAATATGATGGAATGCTGGAATTATTTTCAGTACTTTTAAATCCATTCCACATATCTCTTAGGCCTTGCATGTCTATCATATAATTTACTGGAAAACAAAGAAAAGTATACAGTATTTCAGTATTTCTATAGCTTGCTTTATTCTCATCATTTCTCATGGAAATATAAACATTAGAAAACATAAGAATCCCATCAATACAGGAGGAAATCAGAGAGCATGTGATGTAAAGGAAATTGAACCAAAGATCATAATTCTTATTTAAAATCTATAACATGATCTTTTTTTAATAGAATTTGATTTCTATAGGCCTTAGTGCTTTACTTTCATTAAAAAAAGACAACAATAGCTTTTAGGTCCTCAAGGTATACACTGCTTACCTGAAGTACATAGTGAATCATTAAGTCTGAAATGCAGTCCTTAACAGCATAACTGCTCAGGAATAAATCAGGTGACATACCAAAAAGCTATTTGCATGTCTTATCTGCCTATTTTAACTCCCAGGAGAACTGCTATTATTTTACAAAATATCTGCTCCCTTAATAACTGACCCAGACTTCCTGTGTTTCTTTCTAGTCCACAACGTCACAATTGATTTCTGTGCTGTGATGACTTTCCACTGACCCCTCCCACAATCCCTCCCCCTCCGTCTTGGTGTTCTGGTCCAGACATATGATTCAATACTTGTCTACTGCCTGATTTATGTCTTCATCATGCATTCTGGTCAAGTGATTAAACATGAGCTTTGACCATGTAAGCATCATGGTTATAATAAACTAATTGATGGCTAGCTAGAATTTCAAGATAATTTAGAAAGTTTATTGAGATTTTGAGAAATGCTCTTCACTGGACATATATATGAGTTTTGGTTTGTCATTCACATATAAACATCTGGAAATTACTAATTTGTCATAAATTAGTTTTTAGACAATAACAGTACCATCCAAATTACATATCCATTACTTGGAGATTTGGAATGGTTCTTATTACTGATGGCTCATGCCCTGAGTTCTCTTCAAGAAGCTCTCCCATTGGAAGGACAAGGACTGTATTAATTAAAGATTTTTGGTGTTCAAATGAAGTGGAAAATTTAGAAAATTTGAGCAAATAAAAACTTTTTCTGCTCAGAAAATCATAAATATCAAAAACAATGTTATAATTAGTAAAATAGCCAAGTCTAATATTGAGTTTTACTAACATAATGGGAACTAGCTAAACATGTAATCTAGTCTTTTGCCCACTATAACCTTGCATTTGAAAAAAATTACACTGACTTTGAAACAATCTCAAAATAGGTGGAATAATTAACAGAGCTGTAATCACTATTGCAAACCTCCAGAGTACAGGCACACTAATAAAACGGGCATATTAAAGTCTACAGAAAAAAAAGACAGGTGCAACTAAACATGATTAATGATGAACCAACTGATTTCACATGCAAAGAATATCAAGCAGTGGTGGACTTGGCTTGTATCAAACGTTCTCATTAATCTAATTCTTTGATAAGAGCAAGCATCCTGGCAGTTACCTTACTTTGCTCACATATTGGACTCCACACTCTTGCTATTGTTGTGGATTCTGGTTGATTAGCTAAAGTTGAAAGAGAATCTCAACATTTGATTAAATATTGGAGAAGATAATGTCTACAAAAATGTGAACATTTTTTAAAATGCTCAATTATGAATAAAGCAAACGATAAACTGAAAGTTCCCCTGGAGACCTTATGTTATTGTGCAGATATCCTCATCAACCCCGTGACCAATGTGTCTCAGGGGTCTTGATAATTTAAAGTACTTTGGCAGCTAGTTGTTGTGCCCTTGGTTCTTTCATAAGCTCCTCTTTTGAAAAATTTTCATATGGAGGGAATAAATGAATGATTGAATTCCATAGCCATGTGTAGATCATCACTTGTGAAACTGCTATCCAAGTGAAGTAAAAAATGAAAGATGGACATAATCATTATCTTAGAAGGAAAAACACTGCTTATCTGTTGGGAATCTTTGAACCCATGACCTAAAACAACCTATTTTACTACGTGACAAAACTACTCTTGGTACCAGTACTGGTTTCTCCGAGGATGTTCCTGCTTTTTACAACAGCAATGACCAAGATGATGATATTGAGAAGACAGACAGAGCATTATTTAGTGGGCCAGGGGAAGGAACTGCCTCCAATTACTCTTCTGTATATGCTGGAAATGTAACCATGACATACAGTTGCTCCTTATATCAAATATCAATCTCTTTCCTTATGTTCTTTTTAAACTATACCCTTTCCTTTGTCTTTCTTTAGGCTGTTCTTAAATTTCCTCAATAGGAACCTCAGATTTAGTCTACCACCACAAGGAAATAACAGCAGCAGTAACAATGGACTAGGCTTTACTTTAAACCTGCATTTCTACAGATGCATCTCCCTTTAAGGCAGATGAAGGTATATTGGGTCTACACATGATGAATGCATCGATTTCTTTAAAATTCCAGAAGAATGTGTTAGCTGCCTTTGAATTCCCAATGTTCAAACTAGTCAGCAGGAGTAAACTTGGGACATCGAGAGCAACCCAAGTAATAACAGCAATGATAACAACAGACCTTAATCGAGCAGTTAACATGTGCCATTGCCCTACTAGACATTTTGACCTTTAATGCACTTACTAGACTTTTTAACATGAGTTATTTTACCTTTGTCACATAGTTGTAACACACCCCACAGTCAATGAAGGCTTGAAGGGCTTGGGTTACAGGTCCAACTCACAGCTTCTAAGTGTTGGATCCAAATTTCCCTGAGGATTAATACTGCCCTAAAATACTGACCAACTTGAATGGGCGTTATACTCCATGCTGGAAACTACTCCAGTCATTACAAGTTAGTCTCCAACTTGATCGAATGTGTTGAATATTTTGTCTTGTTCTATATGTCTCTGTGCTATAATGCCCTTAATACTTGCACACAAGCTTTTGTATTAGCTTTTGCTGCTATATCAAATATCACAGATGATGTAGATAAAGATGGTGATAATACGTAGATTTCTAGATTCTTTAAATTTATCATTTTATACAGAAAATCAAGATAACAAGATGTTGTCTCTCTTTGTCTGAGAACACGCACTACAAAATTATAACGCCTAGAGCAGTCTTGACAAGACATCCATAATGTATAGTTGTGAGGAGGACTGAATCAAATATAATTGTCACCACTCACACAAACTAAACTTACTTTAGTTATCCAACCAATACAAACTTGCTTATCTCTTTATAGTTCATATTTCAATTGCTTTTTCTTTCATTATGACTAATTTCTAAAAGTAAATAGAGGCTCCTTCCTTTAAAAAGGTATTTAAAATTATATTTTAAAATATTGTATTAAATATAATGAAAGAATGCTTGTAATTATTTCCTGATTTCATTAGGATATATAATAGGTTCTCAGAATGCAGGTAATGGGAAATCTTATTAAAATCGATATTGCCTTTTTCATATAACTTATTACATTGGCAAAATTAGGCTATTTTTATATTTTCTTAAGCCTTGACTCCTTTATACCTTCTAGTATTCATCCATTTAATATTTTATTATTATTATTATTTTACTATTTTCTAATATTATTCTTTTTCATTGCTGCTAAACTGATAAAAAATTTCATTATAAAAATTTTTAAATACTTCTTTTCTCTTTCCTCTTTCAAGCTGGCTTTTTGTAACCACATCACTGCCTGTAGTCTCCATTTTGCTAAAACATGAACCAATTTTTTTTTTTTTTTTTGGTAAAACCTAGATCATATCTCTATCCAGTGACTCTCATCTCCAGTAGAACAACTTCTCCAAATGCACCATGGTTAAAATTTTTAAAAGACAGTTGTCAAGGTAACAAAGAGACCTATGACTGCCAATGACCTTAAGAATAAATGTAGTTTAATTAAAGATTAGAATCTGAAATAAGTAGTAAATTGAAAAATTGTTGAAAAACAGATTTGGTGAATGTCATGTTGCTTCCTAGAATAATGAGAACAAAATCAAAGTGGACAATATATACCATATTGACCCAGCAATGTTTAAGCCTCTAAATGAAATCAGAAGTGGAATTTTTTTTTTAGATGAGAAAATATGGTTTATTTAAAATAAATGAGAGAGAGAAAGAGAGAGAAGAGATTCACCTCCCCAGGTTAAGGGAGGGAGACCAAAGCCGGGAAGCATGGTGACCACCATAGATCAAAAAGCACATGGCCACATCAGAGTCTAGCAAGGCAATGACTCAGAAGAAGGAATCTTTAAATCATTTGCTCATGAAATTTTCAAAAACATTTTTTGAAAGCCTATCACTGTATTCTCTGTGGACTCCCCCAATGTTGTGCATATTCACCAACATAAAAACAAAAAGTCATGTAATGCCAGCCCAGGCTTTCTGTCCCATTTTTCAGGTAAACAAAAGCTGAAATCCATTAAGGTTAAGAAGATGGTTTTTTTCAAATATTTTCTGAAGGCTGCCAGAAAACACGCTACTTTAAACTGTCTTCCAAAAAGACGCTTCAAACGTAAAATGAAAGTTGCAGGAGGTCACAGAAATTCAAGAGCAGAGGTAACTCAGTTACAACCAAGTCAAAACTTAAACAAATTACAACCAAGTTAAAGCTTATACAACATCTCTTCGTCAATAGATGGTCACTCATTTACTTATATTCTCAAACGTACAAAGCAGGAAACATAGAAAATAAGGTTACTGGAGAAATAGGATTCTCTTATTTTGGCCCCTCAAGAGTATAGTTTGGACACTCAGTTAATATGAGAAAAACAGTAAAAGAAAGTAGGCTGTAACCTAATTAGGAATAATGTGTGTTGCTCTTTTATCCTATCTTAGAGGATGGCATGTGTAAATTAGATTAGTACAGGGTTTTTTACTCCTAAAAATGTATACCAGGAGGATGAGCAAATCTCGAGCTTTCTTCTTTTTCTTTTTTGTCACAGTCTATTTCTTCATACTTTATATAAGACTAAAGATTAAAAATTAAGAAATTAATATCATGTTTCTTATTTTCAGCAAACTCTTACATTTTGGGTATAAAACTAAAAAGTTTGATTTAATTATTATAAATATGGTAACTACAGATAGTTACAAATAAAAAATCAAAAGTTGAGCCTGACGCCCACTCTCCTAAAATCTGGATTGACCTCTGACTGTTTTGACAAATACAGTGTAGCAGAAATGATGTCACTCGAGCATCAGGCTTAATGTAAGAGGATTAATATTGTCTTCCTTGGTCTTGTGGAGCCTGAGCAAACATGGAAGTTTGACTATCTTTCTGAAAAGGCCTTAAGATTACATGGAGAAGATGAAGGGGCCAACAGAACCCAGCCTCCTGGGCCTTCTTCCAAGATGTCACACATGTGAGGTAAGTCATCTTGGACATTCCAGATCAGACAAATCAATAACTGAACTTTCCAGGTGAGCAATTGAATTGTCTAACCATGAACTGTTATGACCGAGTAAGCGAAGAAAAAACTATGCCAGCAAGTTGAGTTTAATTAACTATGAATTTATTAAACACTCAGGTCAAGAGTAAGAATGGAAACTCTTGACAAATTGGTGCAGTTTATGACAAGCTTTTATAGGTAAAAATTGTAGCATTGGCTACATAGCAACTTAGTGACCATAGCAACTATTCACTAAGGACTTGGCAACCAAAAGGGGAACTTGGATTGTCAGGGAACTTTGATTAATTTCATGTCCTAGGTATAGCCAGTGCCCAGAAAGTCCCTGGAGTTCTGCCACTAAGATATAGTTTAAGATAGTTACATAGAGACAAGGAAGAAGGCTCACTATACAATGGAGTTACCTTGGTTAGGTCACTAACGGAATATAAGAACAAACTATGAAAGTGTCAAAGAGTAACATTTGATTTTGGCTAACAAAGCATACAATTACATGGAAGCTATGACAAAGGAGTTCTGGAACAGTTAGCAGGCAACGGTCAGCATAACCTGCCCAAAGGAGACAAAGCTGGGGATCTGTGGTCATGGGAACGTTACTGTAATCACAGGTAGGCATTGATTCTTAGGTCAGGCAGGTAACTAAGATGAAAGTTTTATTTATTTTTATTTTTTATTTTTTGAGTTGGAGTCTCACTCTGTCGCCCAGACTGAAGTGCAGTGGCTGCTCCCGGCCACTGCAGCCTCGACCTGCTGGGCGCCGGCGATTCTGCCGCCTCAGCTTTCCAAGTAGCTGGAACTACAGGCGCACGCTACCACGCCTGGCTAATTTTTGATTTATTGTAGAGATGAGGTCTCGCCAAGTTGCCCAGGCGGGTCTCAAACCCGCGGGCTCAGGCAATCCACTCACCTCAGCCTCCCAAGGTGCAGGATTACAGGCTGAGCCACCGAGCCCTGCTGAAAGTTTTAAACAGAATGGAGTAAGCTGGTTAATATTATTATTTTGCTAGGAATTTGATTTTATTAACTGATTTAGCTCATTTCAGAACTACCTGAATTCCTGACCTACTTAATTGGAAAATAAAATAAAACGTGTTATTTAAGCCACTAATTTTTGAAAGGATGTATTATGTAGCATATATCACTAGGACAACAGGCATCTATACTTCTTTTAAGAAAAGAAGAAGGCCATATCTTTGGAATTATACTAGGATTTAGAGAGAAAAACCCACTGCATCACTCTACCCCAAAACTGTAATGAAAACAACATAATTATCTCATCATCAATATAATCCAACTGAAAGCTCTTTAACTCTCAAGTAAAGGATATTTGCCCCTGTCAGAGATAAGGATAAGAACAACTGTCAAGTTTTCCAATTCATATATGCAAAAATTTAAGACTACCTCAATATTTTATTGCTTTAAAGTTGCAAATAAAGTTTCAAAAATATATAATAGTTTACCATATAGACTTTGGAATAATGTATATCCAAATTTATGCTCATATATAAGCAAGTATTTTAACAAATATTTATTGACTTTTCACTATATAGCAAGCTTTATGATTGATCTGCCACTACATGGCAGGTGTTAGACCTCATATTCAACTGAACATAGTAAATGCTACTAAATAAATATGTAGCTAGATTCTTCATATCTCTCCAAAACAGTAACAGTCCCAAATATGCATCATTGTATTTAAGTGACTTTAATAACATCATTTAAATGCTTTCTCAATTTAGACTTTTTAAAACGATGATCATATGTTACATATACACAGTAAAACAAATGCCTTTATTTATAGTCAGAGAGGTGTATAATTGAGAAAAGAGTGCATGACTACATAATGATTCTGTTTAATCAGAAATAAATGGTAGTGGGAATTACTCAGGTGATCCCAAGGGCAGAAAATGGCTTAGAAAGAGAAGGGTAAAAAAAAAGGAACACTGCCCATATTTGATCGTTTCTTCTTAGACCAACTGGAGATATGCAGAAAAGCATTTTAATCTATAAGATGGTCCCATTAGCTTGGGGAAGTTGGTTTGCTTGAAATTTCATTTAACAGATTAGCCTAAAATAACATCTCGTGTGAATATCCACATTAATGATATTAAGGTTTGTACCTTATGTGAAAGAACAATATTGGTGTAACCAGGTCACTCAGGCAAATCAGGAGACTCCCATCTTAAAAGATCAGCTTCCATCATCATTTGATGACTCAGTGACCTGGAAGTAATAAATAAGTAAGGCAACAAATGAAACAACAGATAAATCAACTGCTAATCACAGCCTTTCAAGACATCCACCTCCCTGGGATTGATATGGTTCTTTAAGGAAAATGATGCAATATTGAATTACCAGTGCTGTTGTGAATTAAATATTATTTAAATGATTTGTCTTACAATATTGTGTGCAAATTACATTTTTTTGTACTTCATGAACAAGGGAGGTAAAGGAAATAAAAGTAAGATTCATCATGCAATGTTTTGAAATCGTGAGCAATCAACTACTTCTTTGAATCAAAGCCCAAAATTGAGAATTATCATGAAACATAAAAATTGCATTTGTTTAAGGTACAGTGGCGGATTTAGACTTCCGTTTTGCAATGAGCCTCTGGAATCATAACTTTCAATCATCATGGCAAACATATTCCAAGGCATACACTGTGATTAATTAAGCAGTTGGGTTTCGCTCTACTAGCTCATGAACAAATAAACAAACAGAATAGAACCGGCAAAAGTAACCAGACAAACAATGAAAACTATAAACAAAAATGTGTCTAATGGTTCTTGTAACTTAACTGTTTGAAGGTTCAGGCAAGATTTGGTGCAACAGACCAAGTAATGTCTTTCAGGAATCCTCTGGCTCTTACATTATGATTATAATTCCATATGATGACTTATTCCATATTGAGTACCTTTAGTAACTCAGACTCTAGAATCAACTGCCTATGTTTCAATCACTGTGCTGTCTTGGATTTCGTATTAATTCCTTAGTTTTCTCATCTGGGCCCCAGTATCCTTATCTGAAAGAAAGTAAAACAATGGTATCTAGCTCATATTATTATGCAGATTAGATAAATTGGTTACAAATATAAAGCCCTCAGGAAAGTGTCTATATAAAGAGTAAAATACAGTTATCAATTGCTATCATGGTCAGAAAATGACTTTATGGTTTGAGACTTTGCATCTTCCTAAAATACACTCCTTCCTAAAATACTACTTCCTAAAAAATCTGCAAATTAAACTGAAATTTTTGGGGCAACTTCTCCCACTGTGGGAACTTTTCTGTCCTCTTCATGAATCCTGCTTTCAAAAGAAAAAAAAAAAACTGAAAATTTCCAATCATGGATTGTAGAACTTTTAAAATGTACTCTTTATTGTTTCAAAGTAATTTAACTATCCCTAAACTAATTAAGCATAAACATTTGATTCTCAATCTTAAACTCATCAGAGTCCATTCCTAGAACTGGGAGCAGGATTGATCCAAGCTGAACCAAAACACGTTCACCTCAAATTTTGAATATGTTTTATGTATGCATTAGTGTATTCCAATATATAAATCAGTACCTGAAGGCTTAATATATATATATACTGTGCTGATCGCAGTGTCACATTCCACCAGATAGCCTAAGATTTATGAACTTTTTAGATAATAATGTGTATATGAGTGTGTGTTCACATATACATATTCAGAGCCAAAATGTGTGCATGTTTTCATTAAAGTTTTAGCAGGATTTTAAAAGCTAAGAATTGGAAAAATTTTGAATTAGAGATGATTAAGCAGCATAAAGTTTGGCAATTGGATGCCACAAATTGACAGAGCAAAAGTTTATATGAGGGTGGTGAGAACATATGTAAAACCAAAATAGATAGCGTGTTTTAAAAGTAGCAGGAAATAAAACAAGGAAGGAAAGATGGGTTTTAGAGTCAAGAAAAGAAAATTGGACTTGATTCTGAGAGGGAAGACGTAATAAATCCTTGAGAGCTTTACTGACATGATGAAACCGGCATTTCACAAGCATTAGTCTGGCTGAAATGGACAGAGACCACTAAAGTTGTAAAGGAAGCTGTTGCCAGATTGCTGTAGTAATTTAGGATTGGGGAGATAGAGCAGTGGACTTAAGTACCAACAGTGGACAAGTAGAAACACTCAAGGGCAGACATGGCTGAGAAACTGAATTCAAAAGATGAGGGGAAAATGACCAGACCGATATTTTCCTGGGATTTTATTTTAGTATGTAATAACTCCTGGTCGTACTGATAGAAGAGGAGGCAAGGAGAAAAAAATTAATATCATGAAATGAATGTCAGTTTCCATTGCTGAGCCCATCATTCCAGAAAGCAGGAATTTAAAGTGGAGAAATGTCTGGAATCACTGGGTACATAGGAGGAAGATACATATGAGAGGTTAAACTTGGAGTATCTCACCAAAATCTCCTGTATTTCTCACATTTCAAAACTAAATGTAAAAATTACACTAGACTTTCAAATTTCAAACCAAGAAAATTCATTTAAAATATCTCCTTTTGCTAGGCCTCCTTTTTATTAAATCCTATAAATTATCTGCTGAAAGGAATACAAATACCTCCTCACAGAGGTTCCAATGATTAGAATCCAACTCATTGCTTATGATTGTGTTGCCATTATTTATGATTACATTTGATGTTTTGTACAAATCAACAGTATATAATAGGGTTTGAATTATCCAAATGTTTTCCTTTGCGAATTTTTTGTTCAGAAAACGAAGCACATTATCTAATGTGTGGATTGAAGAAGTTTGCTTTGACTGAAATAATGGAGGAATCAAGTCATAACTCATTTAATGTCTTCTGCTTTCAGTCGGAAGCAAGAGGCACATCTTACCTTATGCTCAATGCAAAACAGATGCTGTTCAGTGAGTTTGACTGAGGACCATTTCCATTTTTCACTTTTAAGACAACATGTAAAGATGCCAGATTGTTTTAATCACAAGTGTCAGCCACTCATTAGCTTAATGGAAAAAGGTAACAGATTATGTATATAATAGTCACACGGGGAGAAGATATACATTTACAGCCAATAACACTTATGTAGATAGATTGTAGACATAATAATCTTCCACGAGAGAGAGAGAGAAGCAATTACTCTAATGGAAAGCAAGAAAATGTGATTAACATGAAATGCTACCCAAAGACAGATATTTGTGTTGGGGATGACACATGTCACAGCTGAAAGTTGGCCTTTGGGCAACAGAGGTAAGGAAGGCAGTAGGTGTATTGAGCTGCCTCAGTTGAAGAAACAATTGTATATTTGCTCTTCATTTTGAAAAGAATAAAAAACTTTTTTTTTTCTGGTGTGATAAATTGAATTTCTAAAATGGCTTCCAAAAGTGACTCACCTTAATTTTCTGTGAATATGGTCAAATATCACCCCCATGATTTTATTAGGTCATATGACCTTAAGATTGGAAGATTATCTTGCTGAGTCTTATCTATTGCATAACCTCTTGAAAACACAGAGCTTTCTTCATCTGATGACAGAAGTCAGAGAGACTTAAACTTCGTGAAGAACTGGATGTACCGTTGATAAAATGGGCCCCTGGGGAAGAAATGTGGTGAACTTAGGAACTGAGAGAGGTCCTTGGCTAAAAACTGGCAAGTCAAGGGAGGCCTAGGTCATACCCTGAAAATAACCAACTTCTTCCAGTACTGGAATGAACTTGAACCAGTCTTCAGTGAGAATGCATTTAGGTGATAATTTGATTTTGGCTTTATGACAGACACCATGAGCACAGAAGCTAGGTAAGCTCACATAGAAGTCTGACCTATAAAACTGTGACTTAGAAAAAGTGAGGAAAAATTATTAGTTTTATTAAAGCCCAAAGACCAAACATTCTACTACGTGTTAAATGCTGAAACTATGATCCTTAATCATTTCAAATACACAATGTGAATTCATGGGTACGAAGCAGCAAAATGAAGATTTGCTACAGGTCAAGGTTAATTTAAAAGGAAGATGGTTGGGAAGAGTACAATAATATAGTTACACACCACATAAGGATGTTTTGGCCAATGACAGACTACACATATGATGGTGGTCTATAAGCTTATGATGGAGCTACATGATTTCCTATAACCTACTGACCTTGTAGCCATGGCAAGGTCATAGCGCCATGCACTACTCACGTATTTGTAATGCAACCAATCTACTGAGCTGCCAGTTGTATAAAAGTCCAGAACAAGCTGGGCTCGGTGGCTCAGCCTGTAATCCCGCGCCTTTGGGAGGTGAGGTGAGTGGATTGCCTGAGCCCGCGGATTCGAGACCCACCTGGGCAGCGAGGCCTCATCTCTACAATAAATCAAAAAATCAGCCGGGCGTGGTAGCACGTGCCTGTAATTCCGGCTACTTGGAAGGCTAAGGCGGAAGGATCGCTGGAGTCCAGCAGGTCGAGGCTGCGGTGGCCGGGAGCGGCCACTGCACTCCAGTCTGGGCGACAGAGTGAGACTCCAACTTAAAAAAAAAAAAAAAGTCCAGAACACACACTTATGTGCAGTATGTAATACTGGATAATGATAAATATTACTTGATCCTAATTTTAGAGTATATTCTACGTGTGAAAAAAGGTTAACTGTAAAACAATCTCAGGCAGGTACTTAAAGAGATATTCCAGAAGAAATCATTGTTATTATAGGAGATGACATACCCATGCTTGTTATTGTCCCTAAAGGCCTTCCAGGAGAACAAGAAGTAAAGGTGGAAGATGTGATATCAACTATTTTGACCCTGAGTAGGCCTAGGCTATTGTGTGTGCCTGTGTCTGGGTTTTTTAATAAGAATGTTTTAAAAACTTAAAATAAAAAAAATTAAAATAGGGAAAGGCTTATAGAGTAAGAAAGAAAATATTTCTGTAAAGCTGTAAAATGTGGTTTTAAAAAAATTTTTATTTAAAGATGTGGGGTACAAGTCAGGGTTAGTATGCAAGTGGTCATTGTACAGATAAACTTTGGGCCGCACTTTGGTCCCCACTTCACCTGGTTTGAGATAAGGTACCCTTACTGCTGAAGTGTGTCCCCCCATCCCCTGGCAGTTTCTCATAACTGTTCATTCCTTCCTTAAAGTATTAAGATAATTGTTCAGGGTCCCCTTATGAGTGGCAACATGTGGTATTTAGTTCTTCATTTCTGTCCTTGATCACTGAGTATTATAGACTCTAAACCCATGCAAGTTGCTGTAAAGTTCATAATATTTTCTTATTTGTGACTGCATAATAGTCCGTGTATATGTACTACATTTTTTTAAACCTATTTTTTATTTTAGAATTGTGGGATACAGTTAAGAGTTAGGCATACAAATATGCATTGTGCAGGTACCCTTGTTGATGAGGTGTGCCCCTCCACCCCCTTCCCAGACATTGACTGGTGTTTGGGTTTTTTTTTTTTTTTTTTTTTTTGAGTTGGAGTCTCACCCTGTCGCTGAGACTGGAGTGCAGTGGCCACTCCCGGCCACCGCAGCCTCGATCTGCTGGGCTCCGGCGATCCTTCCGCCTCAGCCTTCCGAGTAGCCGGAATTACAGGCACGCGCTACCACGCCCGGCTGATTTTTTGTTTTATTGTAGAGATGAGGTCTCGCTGCCCAGGCGGGTCTCGAACCCGCGGGCTCAGGCAATCCACTCACCTCAGCCTCCCAAAGGCGTGGGATTACGGGCTGAGCCACCGAGCCCGGCTGGTGTTTGGGGTTTTGATCAGGAATTGGTTGTCAGTTCCAATTTCCATCAGGGTGTCTCCTGCATTTTCTAATGTTCTTATAGTTTAAGGTTTTACGTTTAGGTCTTTGATTCATTTAGAGTGGATTTTTGTGCATGGTGATAGGTAGCGGTCTTGTTTTAATCTTCTGCATGTAGTCAGCCAGTTTTCCCAGCACCATTTACTGAATAAGTTCTCCTTTCCCCCAGTGATTGTTAGTGGAGGCTTTGTGAAAGATGACTTGGTTGAAAAATGGAAGTTTTGCTTCTGGAATCTCTACCCTGCTCCATTGGTCTATATGTCTGTTCCGGTACCAATGTCACTTTATTTCTTTTGCTGAGGATTGTTTTGGCTATTTGCGCTTGTTTATGTTCCCATATGAATTTTTGTATTGCTGTTTCCAGGTCTGAGAAGAAACCTGCTGGTAATTTCATGGGTATTGCATTAAATCTGTAGATTGTCTAGGGTAGGATGGACATCTTAGCAATGTTGATTCTTCCAATCCATGAGCATGAAATATTTTTCCATTTGTTTGTGTCATCTTTGATTCCTTTGAGCAGTGTTTCATAGTTTTCATCGTAGAGGTCTTTTACTTCTCTGGTTAGGAAGATGCCAAGATATTTATTTTTGTTGTTGTTGCTATTGTGAATGGGATTGTGCTTTTTATTTGGTTCCCCGTCTGTCGTTGATGTATGAGAATGTGACTGTCATTTGCATGTTGATTTTATACCTGAGACTTTGCCAAAGTCCTTTATTAGTGCAAGAAGATTTTTGGCAGATTCATTTTGGATTTTTGATGTATAGAATCGTATCATCAGCATGAAGGGTTACTTGACTTTCTCTTTTCCTATTAGGATGCTCCTGATTTCCTTCTCTTGTCTGATTGCTGTAGCTCGGACTTCCAACACCATGTGGAACAGGAAGGGTGAAAGTGGGTAGCATTGTCTTGTTCTGGTTTTCAAGGGAAATGCTTTTAATTGTTGTCTGTTTAGCAATATGTTGGCTCTGAGTTTATCATAGATGGTTCTTACAATTTTGAGGTATGTTTCCTCTGTGCCTAGGTATTCAAGGACTTTTATCAAGAAGGGATGCCGGATTTTATTAAAAGCTTTTTCAGTGTCTAATGATATAATCATGAGATTCCTATTTTGCAAGTGTTGATGTATTTAATCGCATTTTTGGTCTTGTGTATGTTGAGTCAACTCTGCATCCGGTGGATGAAGCCTACTTGAACATGGTGGATGATTTTTGAGATGTGTTGTTGGATCCGATTTGATAGAATCTTGTTGAATATTTTTGCATCTACGTTCACCAGGAATATTGGCCTGTAGTTCACTTTCTTTGGTGGATATTTACCTGACGTTATCTTGCCTTCATAAAATGATTTGGGGAGAGTTCTGTCTTTGTCGATTGCTTGGAAAACTTTTGATAGGGTTGGTTTCAACTCTTCCTTGTATGTTTTCTAGAACTCCACTGGAAAACTGTCTGATCTAGGACTTTTTTTTGGGGGGAGGGGGTAGTTTTCTTAGGACAGATCGACTTCCTGGGTTGTTATTTGTCTACTTAATGTCTCAATTTCTTCTTGCTTCAATGTTTGGAGGTTGTGTGATATCAGAAAGTCTTCCATTTAATTTTGGTTTTTTAGCTTGTTTCCATACAGGTGTGCATAATAATCTCTGATCGTTATTTTATATTTCTTCAGGGTCTGTTGTGATTTGACATTTTACATTTCTTATTGGGTTTATTTGGGCTTTTCTCTTTTTTTCTTATTTGATCTGAATAGGGTCCATCAATATTGCTAATCCTTTAAAAAAAGCAGTCTTTTGTTTCATTGATTTTTTTCTATGATATTTTTGTCTTCTATGTCCTGTATTTGGGCTTTTACTTTGATGTTCTGGATTCTTCTGCTGAAGTTAGGGTTTTGGTGGTCTTGTCTTTCCAGCTCCCTTAAGTGATTTGTTAAGCTTGTGATCTTTCCATTTTCTTGATGTGTGTTCATAAAGAAATTAATGCCCATATCAGTATTGCTTTCATGGTATCCAAGAGGTTTTAGTAAAATATGTCTTTATTATCATTTGTTTCCAGAAATTGTTTAATTTCTGCTGTGATGTTCATGTTGACTCAGGAGTTGTTCAGCATCATGATGCTTAGTGTCTTTGTCTTTGTTGGTTTTGGGGTAACGTTGTTGGTGTTGATATTTATTTTTAACCCTCTGTGGTCTGAGAAGTTGCATGGCAGTATTTGCATCTTAAGAACCTTGTATATGCTTGATCTAAGGCCGAGGATGTGATCAATCTTGGAGTATGTTTCATGTGATGAGTATAATGTATATACTGTCGTTGTTGGGTGGAATGCTCTGTAGGTATCTATTAAGACCATTTGATCAAGCATCAAGTTGAGATTCCAGATCTCCTTGTTTTTTTTTTTTTTTTTTTACCACAATGATCTATCTAGGATTGTTGGTGAGGTTTTTAAGTCCCCAGCTAAGATAATGTTAGAGTCCATTTTTTTTTTAGTTTACCTAGAAGCTGCTTTATAATGATTGGTGCTCCTATGTTGGGTGCACATGTTTACAATGGATATCTCTTGTTGATGGCTTGAAACTTTGTTATGTTTTGGCTTTTCATATCTTCTTTAATTTTTGATAGCTTTAGTGATATTTTTCTTATACTAATATAACAACTCCTGCTTTCATTTTTTTTCTGTTCTGTTCATCAAAAAATTTGTTTTCTATGCTCTTACTTTGAGTCTGTGAGTGTCCCTTGTTTTGACATGAGTCTTCAGAAGATAGCATATTGTTGTGTCATGCTTTGTTAATCAGTTTGCCATTCTATGTTTTTTTTGTTTTGTTTTGTTTTTGAGTTGGAGTCTCACTCTGTCGCCCAGACTGGAGTGCAGTGGCCGCTTCCGGCCACCGTAGCCTCGACTTGCTGGGCTCCGGCGATCCTTCCGCCTCAGCCTTCCAAGTAGCCGGAATTACAGGCATGCGCTACCACGCCCGGCTGATTTTTTTTTATTTATTGTAGAGATGAGGTCTTGAACCCGCGGGCTCAGGCAATCCACTCGCCTCAGCCTCCCAAAGGCGCAGGATTACAGGCTGAGCCACCGAGCCCAGAGCCATTCTATGTTTTTGAAGTGGTGCATTTAGTTCATTCACAATCAGGCTAATTATTGAGATGTGAGAGTTTATCCTTGTCATTAAGTTCTTGCAGGGTTTGTTGTTGTTGTTTGCTTGTTTATTTGTTTGTTGGTTTTCTTTTGATTTGGGACTTGATACATACGTGTGTTTTCAATCTCTTCCCTCCCTGCATACTAGGGAAGATCATGGTCATTTTTTTCTTTCTGCTATGTTTAATACTTTCTTAAGTATTTCTTGTGGTGCTGGTCTGGAGATGGCATAAAATCTTAGGGATTGAATATGTAGGAAGGATTTGCATTCTCCATCGCTGATGAAGCTTATCTTAGCTTAGTTTAGTAGGAAATTCTTGGTTGGGATTGTTTATCTTTGAGAACTGCGAAATTTGGACTCTAGTCTCTCCTAGCCTGTAGTGTTTCTATAGCTAACTCTGCTGCTATTCTAATTGATTTTTCACAGTAAGTAGTCTGACTTTTCTTGCTGCCCTTAGGTTTTTTTCTTTTATACCTAGTTTGTGTTAGCACATTACTATGTGTTTAGAAGGCGGTCTTCTCATTTGATGTCTTGCAGGGGTTCTCTGAATTTCTTGTTTTTGAATGGCAATACCTCTGATGAGATGAGGGAAGTTTCCTTAGATAATTTAACAGAATGCTTGATCCAGGGTTGTCTCTGTTTCTTTATCTACCTAAGCAATGCCAAATAAGCAGGTTTGGTCTCTTGATATAATCACACATCTCTTGGAGATGTTCTGTCTTTTTAAGCCTCTTTTCTATGTTTTTAACAGTTTGGGTTAATTCCATGTTTTGGTCCTCAGGCTCTGAGATTCTTTCTTCTGCTTAGTTAATTCTGCTTTCCATGCTTGTCTATTTGTTATTTTTTTCATTTACTGTATTCTTCATTGTCATCATTTTAGTTATCAACTTCTTTATTATTTCCTTTTGTTTTTCCTCATTTCTATTCCATTAATACCTTGATCTCTGGATTTGTGGTTTGAGACCAGTCATTCTGGAAGCTCTTCATTGTTTGAGTTCTGAAGTCTGTATTTTCAGGTACTCTCTTCCTCGAAGGTCTGTATGTTGTTCCTTGGTTCTTCTTCATTTGTGATGGGTTTCTTCCCCATCCCCCCCTTCTTTAATTCTGTTGTTCAGTGATGGGGGACAGCTTTCACTTCTGTTTGCTCAAGCCCCTATTATTCCTTATGTCGATCCTCTGAATTTGTTCACTTTTGAAGCTGGACTGGGGATGGAGGGCTCAGCATGGGTCAGATGCCCCATGAGCTGCTGTGGGAACAGAATGAATCAGATCCAGACTCACTCAACTTGTCCACTGCTGCTCTCTGCTCCCAACACCTCCACTCAGATCTGGTACAGCATGGGGGTGGGGTGCCTGCCTCTCTGTGTCCACTCCTGAAGTTTCCTCTCTTGATCAGCAATGGAAGATCCTAGAGGGGTGTAGAGATCACCTCTGGGCCCCAGTTTGGAGGTTGCACAGAGCCAGGCAGGCCATTACAGGTTTCTGCCTGGTCCTGGGATAGAGAAAAGAGTGGCAGTCATTGTCTCCTTACCAGTGGCTAGGCTCAGCTCCAGATTTCCTCACCATGCCTTCTCCACATTTGCCTCAGATAGTGCCTGGCCCACTGCCATGGGTGATGGTGTGGGCCAGGTGCCAAACACTGAGGAGCAGCCGACCTCTGCTGCCTCCTCTTGAGAGACCCCTGAGAATGACTGACAATCCTGCACACTAAGGGCTCCGATCTCATGGCAGTGTTGTGTTGCAGCCACCTCCAGAGGGAATCCCTGGGTGTGTGATTTAGTTTCCCCTCAGAAAGAATTTCACTTACTCAGCTGCACTCTCCCAGTCACAGACTGTCTTTATGGACACTCAACCTTGCAGAGATGTTCATACTCCAACTGGCTCCATTGCCATCTTGCCTATTAACCTTGTGTTTATGTTTTAAACTGTTACTACAAAAGAGTAAAAAGTTAAAAAAAAAATTCACAGGTCTATATAAAGCAAAAAGTTACAGTAAACTAAGGTTAATAATTTATTATCTAAAAATGAAAACATTTTTCATTAACTTAATGTAGCCTATGTGTACAGTGCTTATAAAGTCTTCAGTAATGTGCATCAATGTCCTAGGACTTTATATTTGCTTGTCACTCACCAGAGCAATTTCTTGTGCCACAAAAGCCATTTATGGCAAGTGTCCTGTTCAGTTGTACCATTTTTAAATCCTTTTTTTTTGGACTATGTTTTCACTGTATGTCTTCTGTGTTTAGGCATGCTTAGATGCACAAATACTTGCCTGTATGATATAATTTCCTACAGTAGTAATTACAATAACTTGCTGTATGGGATTGAAGTCTCAGAGTGACAGACTGTATCACATGGCCTAAGTGTGTAGTAGACTATACCATTTAGTTTTGTGTAAGTGTTTTCTGTGACATTTGCACAAGAAAAAAATCATCTAACGATGCCGTTCTCAGAATAGGTCCCCTAAGTTAAGCAACACACGACTGTACATACGTCTTTATGTTGAATGTTGAGCATCAAACTGGTAAACAAATTATTTCAAGATATATATTTGATTTATATAGACTGGCTTATTGATGTATAATGAAATGCAATATATGGCTAACTATACATGTAGAGTTTGTCTTTTCTTTAAATTACCATCCATTACTCATTATCTAATTTATTTGCTTTTACATTTGAGAGACAGATTTGTGTTTTTCACTGGTAGTTGCCTCTTGCAAAACTTTTATTAAGGAATCAAGTGCTCAATGATTTTCATTGCTTTGAGGAAATAAATAAAAGTAAAGGTGTTTTTATTGCAAAAGTGATCCTAAGAGTCATAAATATTCATCTCCATTTTTAAGGGAGGGTGAGAGCCAGTGCACTGTGGGAGCTGACAGCGTGGTGCTTTTGATGCAGCAGAGTGCCATGGCACAGCAGCAGATGAGGAAGGAAGATGAAGAAATTGCTCTATTCTAACAGAGCATTGTCGTCCATGTTTTTTAAACCGAAGTGTGGGATTTCTAGGTCTGAGGCACTCATGGTGCTGTGCCTTCATGCTCTCTTCTTTTGTGTCCACATGGCATTCCACACATCTTCTTATCTCTCTCTTGTTATAGCCTCTCATTTCTAGTAAGATGTGTCTATTTTCTAAATTTGTGGAAGATGTATAATAAGTCCTTGGCTTTCATACCTCAATATTTTTTCCATGTTTTCTGCCATCATGATGAAGCTTTGTGAATCTGCTGGGTCTATATTTTCTATATGACTACATTGGGGAATATAAAATATTAACATTAGCTTTGGCTTTTAATGTTAGCGTTGCTTGTTTTGATAGTTTTAATATTAAGTGACCCTCATTTCAAATCACAACTCAAGAGTAATAAAGGTGACTCGATCTTTATTTAATTGTACAGATGAACTATGAAATTATTCAGTGTGTCTCCCAGATGGCCGGATTAAAACAAAAACATACAAACAACAACAAAAATCTAAACACTTTTTCGATGTCTGATCATGCATCCTTTCAACATTTAATTTTATTGGCCATACCCTCCTTCAGTCACCCTTTCCTATTAACATCTTGACTTGTGTTCTGCCTACCTTCCACGTTGTTCTTGTCCATATTCCTCTCTGATTCCATCCTATTCTTCCCAGTCATCAAATGCTGAAGTCCCAAAAGTTCCCTCACAGGCCCAATTTTCATTCCATATTCTCTTTGTGGGTGATCGCAGACACCAATTAAAAGCAGATGATTCCTTATTCAGGAATTATATCACATGCAGACTTCTTTTCCCAAATCTCAGTTTATCTGAGTCTATCTAATTTATAATCTCCTCTTGGTTTAACAGAGCCAAGCATAGAGACTTTCTGCATTTGTTATTTATCATTTGCCATGTAACAAATTATCTAAAATTTGGTGGATTCAAAAAAATATAAATACAGCCAGGCTCGGTGGTTCAGCCTGTAATCCCGCGACTTTGGGAAGCTGAGGTGAGTGGATTGCCTGAGCCCGCGGGTTCGAGACCCGCCTGGGCAGCGAGACCTCATCTCTACAATTAATCAAAAAATCAGCCGAGTGTGACAGCGCATGCCTGTAGTTCTAGCTACTCGGAAGGCTGAGGCGGAAGGATCGCCGGAGCCCAGCAGGTCGAGGCTGCGGTGGCCGGGAGCGGCCACTGCACTCCAGTCTGGGCGACAGAGTGAGTCTCCGACTCAAAAAAAAAAATAATATATATATTATATATAAATACTTATTATCTCTTAGTTTCTTTAAGAAAGAAATTTGAGAATGACTTGACAAGGTTATTTTTACTTTAGGACTTTCATAAGATTCAGTCAGATGTTGTATTACTGCAGTTATTTGAAGACTTCATTGATGATATATAATATTTTTCCAAGAACTCTACTCATATGGCTGGTCAGTCAGTATTGACAGTTATCAGAAAATCTTAGTCATTCACCACATGGTCTTTTTTTCCCTGAGAAATATTTAAGTATCTGGACAACATGATACATTCAGCTTCTTTCAGAGTGAAAAATCCCAAGAGACAAAGTTGGATGCTGCAAAACTATCTTCACAGAATTCTATGGGTTACCCAAGTCAGTGATGACTTAGAAGGATAAAGTTTTCACCCAAGAATGTGAAAACCAGATAATTTGAATCTTGGTGGCCATCTTGCAACCTCACTGGCAGACTGCATTATGCTTATCTTGTTCTAGACTTTTAATGATAATGCTTCGGCAAGCCAAGGTTCTAGGCTTGACATCTTACTCTGCGTTGCCCTTCATATACTGTCATTGCTTAGACTTTATCTCTCAAATATGTTTATTTTTAATTTTCAATGTTTTTTTATTTTAAAGATGTGGGACACAATTCAGGGCTAGGTATACAAACGTTCATAGTGCAGGTACCCTTGTTGATGAGGTGTGCCCCTCCCTCCCCTGGCAGTTTCCCTCAGCTGTCACTTTCCTCACCCCGACTGTTTCCCACTTACTGCCAGTTTCTTTCTAGCAGTATTATGATAATTGTTCAAGGTTCACTTATGAGTGAGAACACAGGGTACTCTGTTTGTTTCTGTGATACATCACGGAGTATGGTAGACCAGACTCTAAATCCATCCAAGATGTTGTGAAGTCCATATGCTTGTCCTTCTTTATGGCTGCATAATATCCCATTGTGTATATGTACCACCTTTGTTAATTCCATCAGGCTTCGATGAGCAGCATGGTAGGTTCCATGTTTTTGCTATTGTGAATAGAGCTGCAACAAACATGCATGTGAAAGTACCTTTTTGATAGAATGACTTGAGTTCTTCCAGGTATACTCCAAATAGGGGGATTGCTTAGTCATATAGAAGATCAATTCCTTGTTCTTTCAGAAATTAGCATACTGTCTTCCAAAGAGGTTGCGCTAGTTTGCATTTCCACCAGCAGTGCAGAAGTGTTTCTGTTTTTCCACATCCTCACCAGCATCTATTATCGTTTGGTTTATTAGTGATGGCTATTCTTACTGCGGTCAGGTGGTATCTCAATGTGGTTTTGATTAGCATTTCTCTGATGATGAGTGAGGCTGAGCACTTTTTCATGTGTCTGTTGGCGGTCCGTATATCTTCTTTTGAGAAGTGTCTATTCATATATATTGCCCACTTTTTAATGGGGCTGTTTGACTTATTTTCTTTTCAGCGCATTTGAGTACCTTATAGATCGTAGATGTTAGACCGTTGTCAGGTATACTGTTGTGAAATGTTTTTTCCATTCTGTGGGCTGTCTTCCCACTTTCTTAATGGTTTCTTTTGCTTTGCAGAAACTTGTCAGTTTGATGAGGTCCCGCTTGTCTACCTTATCTCTTATGGTATAGGCACTTGGGGTCTTAATCAGATATTGGTTGCCAGTTTCTATTTCCATAAGGGTGTCTCCTGCATTTTCTAACATTCTTACAGTTTGAAGTTTTACGTTTAGAGTTTGATCCATTTAGAGTTAATTTTTGTGTATGGTGATAGGTCGGGGTCTTGTTTTAACCTTCTGCGTTTGGTCAGCCAGTTTTCCCAGCACCATTTACTGAATAAATTCTCCTCTCTCCGATGCAGAGGATAACCTATTCAAATATGTTTAAATCTACTCATTTATGGATCCTACTGTGATCACCTTACCTCTCACAGGATTTTTATTTCCTTACAATCAGCTATTTGCATTGCAGTCAAAGTAAACTTTTCTCTTTTTTTTTCGAGCTGGAGTCTCCCTCTGTCACCCAGGCTGGAGGGCAGTGGCATGCTTCCAGCCACTGCAGCCTCGACCTGCTGGGCTCAGGCAATCCTTCTGCCTCAGCCTTCCAAGTAACTGGAGCTATAGGTGTGCACTACTTTTGTATATTGTAGAGATGAGGTCTCACCATGTTGCCCAGGCTGGTCTCAAACTTGCGGGGTCAGGCATTCTCTTGCTTTGGCCTCCCAAAGTGCTGGGTTTATAAACTTGAGTCACCGTGCCCGGTCAAAGTAAATGTTTCAAAACACAAATTACACTGTGCCGTATGATAGTTTAAAATATACGGACATACCTCTTTTTTTTATATCAATATTTTTTATTATGATATTGTGGGGTACAGTTAAGGGTTAGGTATACAAATATGTTTTGTTCAGGCACCCTTGTTGATAAGAGGTGTCTCCCCAGGCAGATATTTACGACCATTAATTCATCTCCCTTCCCCTCCCCCCCATAGTTTCCCACCCCTGTCAGTCATTTTCTTATAGTATTACATTGGATATTCAAGGTCCACTATATGAGTGAGAACATGTGATACCCAGATCTTTGTTTCCGTGGGAGATCACTCAGTATTATAAATTCTAGTTCCATCTAGGTTGCTGTGAAATTCATGATTTTGTTCTTTTTTATGGCTGCGTAGTATTCCATCGTATATATGTACCACATTTTTTTAATCCAGTCCTCTTTTGATGGACAGCATGGTTGCTTCCAGGTTCTTGCTATTGTGAACAACGCTGCAATAAACATACGTGTGCAGGTATATTTTTTATAGAGTGATTTGAGTTCTTTAGGGTATATTCCCAGTAGGGGGATTGTGGGGTCATATGGGAGGTCAATATTTAGAGCTTTTAGGAATCGTCATACTGTTTTCCACAGAGGTTGTACCAGTTTGCACTCCCACCAACAGTGTAGAAGTGTTCCCTTTTTGCCACACCCTCTCTGGCAACTGTTATTTTTTGAGTTATTGATAAATGCCATTCTGACTGGAGTTAGGTGGTATCTCAGTGTGGTTTTGATTTGCGGACATACCTCATTTTATTGCGTTTTACTTTATTGCACTCTCCAGATACTGCATTTTTTTACAAATTGATTTTTTGTGGCAACTATTAATTGAGCATCCCTTCTGTGCCATTTTCCAACAACGTTTGCTCATTTTCTGTCTCTGTGTCACATTTTGGCAATTCTCTCAATACTTCAAAATTTTTCACTATTATTATATCTGTTATGATGATGTGTGGTCTTTGATGCTTCTACCGTAATTGCTTTGGGACATTCAAGTTGTGCCCACGTTAGATGGTGAACTTAATTGGTGAGTGTGTGTGTTCTGACAGCTCCAACTGCTCCACCAATCAGCGATGCCTCCTCTTTCTCCCTCTCCTCAGGCTACCATATTCCCCGAGACACAAAAATATTGAAATAGGGGCAACTGATAATTGTGCAATAACCTCTCAATGTTCAAGTGAAAGGAGGAGTTGCAATACATCAGTAAGTTCACTTTAAATCAATAGCTGGAAATGATTAAGCTTAGTGAGGAGGCATGCCGAAAGTCAGGATAAGCTGAAAGATAGTTCTTTTGTGCCAAAAAGTTCACCGAGCGGTGAATGCAAAAAAAAAAAAAAAAAAAAAAAAGAGGAAAATTAAAAGTACTACTCCAGCAAACACACAAATGGTGAGGAAGTATAACAGCCTTATAGATGCTTTGATATGAAGAAGGTTTTAGTGAAGGATGGAAGATAAAACCAGGTCCAATATTTCCTTAAGTCAAAACTTAATCTAGAGCAATGCCCTAACTCTCTTCAATTCTAAGAAGGCTGAGAGTGGTTAGGCAGCTGCAGAAGAAAAGCTTGTAGCTAAAAGAAATTGGTCCATGATGTGGAATGAAGATGTCTCTCCATAATAGCAAGTGCTAACATAGAAACTGCAGCAAAGTCTTCTTATCCAGAAGACTTAGCTGAGATAATTGATGAAGATAGCAACACTGAACAACATATTTTCAATGAAATGAAAACAAAATATTATAGGAATAAGGTGATATCTAGAACTTAAACAGTTAGAAAGAACTCAAAGACTGGCTTCAAAATTTCAAATGACCGGTTGAATCTTTCATTGGGGGTTAATGCAGCTGGTGATTTTTTTTTGAGTTGGAGTCTCACTCTGTCGCCCAGACTGGAGTGCAGTGGCCGCTCCCGACCACCGCAGCCTCGACCTGCTGGGCTCCTGCGACCCTTCCACCTCAGCCTGCCAAGTAGCCAGAATTACAGGCATGTGCTACCATGCCCGGCTGATTTTTTTTTTTGGTGTTTATTGTAGAGATGAGGTCTCACTGCCCAGGCAGGTCTCGAACCCGCGGGCTCAGGCAATCCACTCACCTCAGCCTCCCAAAGGCGCGGGATTACAGGCTGAGCCACTGAGCCCGGCTGCTGGTGATTTTTAAGTTAAAGTCAATGCTCATTTGTCATTCTAAAAATTTTAAGACCTCTAACAATTATGTTAAAAACTTCTGTGCATGTGCTCTCCAAAGGAAACAGGAAAGCTTGAATGACAACACATCTGTTATAGCAGGGTTTATTGAATAACTTAAGCCCATTATTGAGATCTACTCCTTATTTAAAAAATATTTCATAATATACTGTTCATTAAAAATACACCTGGTTCCCAAAAGCTCTGATGGAAATTAATGTTGTTTTCATGCCTGCTAACATAAAATTTAAGCTGTAGCAGTTGGACTAAGTAGTAATGAAGAAATTTCAAATGCCAAGTCTTAGTATTTACGAAATGCATTTAATAAGATAAAATTCACCAAAGATGGTGATTCCTCTGATGGATTTGGGAAAAGTAAATTGAAAACATTTTGGAAAAGATTGCCTTACTAGATGCCATTTAGAATATTTGTAACATATGGAAGGAGGTCAAAACAGCATTAAAAGGAAGAAGTTGATTCTAAACCTTTTGAATAGCTTTGAGGGGTTTAGTACGTCAGTAAAGGAAGTCATTGCAGATGTGGTAGAAATAAAAATAGAACTAGAATTACAGGTGGAACCTGAAGATGTGACTGATTTGGTGCAACCTTATGATAAAACTTGAAGGTACATGGAAAAGCTTCTTATAAATGAGCAAAGAAAGTGGTTTTTTAAGCTGGGATAAATTCCTCGTGAAGATGCTATGAACATTGCTGAAATGACCGTGTCTTTGGAATATCACATAAACTTAGTTGATAAAGGAGCAGCATGAGAGAAGTCTTTCATGAAAGCAAAAGTCAATTGATCTGACAAACTTCCACATTATCTTATTTCAAGAAACTGCCATAGTCACACCAACCTTCAGAAACCACTCATCAGGCAGCTGACATACTAAGCTGGCATTTAAGGAAAGATCCTCCACCACCAAAAGAATTATGACTCATTGAAGATTCATATTCATTCAGATGATCATTATCGTTTTCTAACAATAATATATTTTGAATAGAAGCCTGGAAATTGGGACACAATTCTATTGCACACTTAATCAACAACAGTATCATACAAACATAGATTGTGTAGACACTGAAAAAAAATGAGTCACTTGCTTTACTGTGATATTCACCTTATGGTGATGGTCTGGAATCAAAGCAGCAATATATTTGAGTTAGCCTATGTTTCTCGTTTCCTGTTGCTCTTAGTCAAATTACCACAAGGTGATTTTATTTATTTATTTATTTATTTTATTATTATTATTTTTTGAGTTGGAGTCTCACTCTGTCGCCCAGACTGGAGCGCAGTGGCCACTTCCGGCCACCGCAGCCTCGACCTGCTGGGCTCCGGCGATCCTTCCGCCTCAGCCTTCCAAGTAGCCGGAATTACAGGCATGCACTACCATGCCCGGCTGATTTTCTTATTTATTGTAGAGATGAGGTCTCGCTGCCCAGGCGGGTCTCGAACCCGCGGGCTCAGGCAATCCACTCACCTCAGCCTTCCAAAGGCGCGGGATTACAGGCTGAGCCACCGAGACAAGGTGATTTTAATATGACTTCCGATATCCTACATGGCTAGGCATCTATCTACTTCTTCAGGTACCGCTCATAGGATATTTCCCTTTTTATTTCTGTTTTTAGATATACACACAACCATTCACTTTCCATCTTCTTGTGCACATGAAAATTTAGCTATCCTCTGAATTAATTACTCACTTATTTACTCTTTTTAGTTAACTAGCATCATATCATCTTTTATTTTCTACGACCTCAAAAAAAAGTCCAACCTCTCTGACTACATTAAATTATTATAATTTGCTGCCAATGGAAGTGGCTTGTATTCATATTCCTTGTAGGGTTGTAATTTTGCTTTCATTTTAATAGCTCCTTGTACTTTATTTGTTTTGCTATATTAGAGTTCATCGCCTTTTATACATCCTTGTCTTTGTGATATTCAACAAAACCAAAAACCAAGAATAGAAAGATGAAAATCTTTTGAGGTTTTTGTTTGTTTGCTTGTTGAATATCAATGTATTAATAAATATCTATTAGATAGCAGACCTTAACTGGTAATACGTTGTATAAAAAATAAATAAATAAACAAGAGCTATTGTGTCCACTTGTTTTTGAAAATGTCAATATAACTGTGGAAGAGTTAGGTTTAGGGAAAACATAATCTCAGTCACATGTGCTAAGGTTAGGGAAAATGTATAATGACAGAGAAGTGGCTCATCTTCCTTGTATTCTATTCATAATATTCTAAAATCCCTAGTGTTTAATTCAAGTTTCTCTATGCTTTTCTACGCTTGTACGATGCCTTGTAAAAATTTCTGAATGCCAGGCTCGGTGGCTCAGCCTGTAATCCCGCGCCTTTGGGAGGCTGAGGCAAGTGGATTGCCTGAGCCCGCGGGTTTGAGCCTGGGCAGGCGAGACCTCATCTCTACAATAAATCAAAAAATCAGCCGGGCGTGGTAACGCCTGCCTGTAATTCCGGCTACTCGGAAGGCTGAGGCAGAAGGATTGCCGGAGCCCAGCAGGTCGAGGCTGTGGTGGGTGGGAGCGGCCACTGCACTCCAGTCTGGGCGACAGAGTGAGACTCCAACTCAAAAAAAAATAAAAAATAAATATATAAATAAAAAATTTCTGAATGATTTGGCCTATTTGATAACAAGGATCAGAAAAATAAAATTGACAGCCTGCAAAGAGACAAGCAAAATCAACCCCATAAATATATGAATCTTTTAACTGATGAGTATGATAATTCATTTATAGCAACAGAATAATCCTATAAAGACATGCAACTCAAACACTTAAGCACCTGGCGTATGTGATTATGCCATGTTTTTATCTGCATAAAAGACCATATGACATTCCGATTTAAGTTACTTAAAGTTTATTTAGGCATATAAATATGACGTAACTGATTATAATTGTGGAAAGTGTCCTAATATGGTATAAAGTGTCAAGACTTGTGACACTTTTCCACCATTTCAGCAATTCTCCAGTACTGCTATTGTCATTATACAAACACAAAAGGAATAATAATAATAAAAAAACTTCAGTGAATCAAGTGGTCACTTTTGTTAAAACATCACAGAAGCTGTCATGACAAAAAAACCACTGACTAATATCTGATCCTGTACCTCTCAGCCCCAAGTTCTTAGAGAAAAGATGAACATTTTGCTTGAAGCCTGCCATTGTGTGAATTTTCCCAGGCAAGCTCCTGACCTGTGTCTCAGATCAAAGACATCTCTAGCATTACAGCATATCTTCTTGTACTCGGTGATTTTCATGAAACTTAGGATTTATGTACTTCTTTCTTTAGCGCCCATAGAGGAAATAGATGGAGTATCCCGGAAGTTAAGTTCATTTACTTCCTTTAGACAATAAAATAATATTTTATTTGTGCTTGTAGTAAAAAACCACAAACAAGTATGAGGGCTGGCTGCCTTGTGATAACGTTTAAGAGTGTGCTTTGCTAAACTTAAGTTTCATCACAAATGCTAAAAAAGCATAGTGTTGAAATGGAGCAGAATTGCAAGATGAAGAGCCTGACGGTGTGACTTCAAGTGAATCAGGAAAAACTGCCTGGAAGAAGTGATATGGGGGTATTAAAATCAGCTTGTTGTGTGAAAGCCAGGCAGACATAAAACAAGGAGTTGCAGGCAAGAAAAGTATCATGAACAAAGCCTTGAGTTAGAAGATGGCCATCTACATTTGGAAAACAGTCTCTTCTGATGACAAAGAGTATGCAGTTCATGGCAACGCAGAACAAATACTGTGAAGGTAAGTGAGTTCCCTTTCTTACCATGTGTAAAGAGTTGACTTTTGTTCTGTAGACAACATATTCAGGGCTTTTCATTAGGAGCACATAGCCTTAGAATTTGTATGCCTGTGAATCTAATTACCAAATACTTTATCGACAAATTTGGTGGTTATTGTTAATATCCAAAACATTTAAATAAATAGAATTAATTTTTAAAACTGTAGATCTTCAAAATATATCTTCAAAAAATCAATTTATCTTTAGATTAAATATATATTGGTCTCTACCTTGTTTTTAAGAGTAGAGTAGGTCATTGCGTTGCTTAGCTCTGGTCTGGCCATGTGACTCTTTGAGCTATGACCACCATGTTTTCCTAAGCTTTGACCCCCTACCCTATGTTGGGGAGGTGAGTCTTCTCTCTCTCTCTCTCTCTCTCTCTCTCTCTCTCTTACTTTCTAAATAAACTACATTTTCCTGTTTAAAAAAGAGTATAGGGAAGCAGTAGGAAAAGAGTGTTTAATGGAAGCCTATCCAAACCTTTTTGTTCAATTCATGGATTCCTCCTCAGAATGATATACCCACCTCTCTTCACAAAACTCTCAGAACTTTTCAGAATGTGCAATCACATGTTTTTAAATTCTAGGAGCTTTATAAGACTTTATCTAAAACCAGTGTTTGTCTTGCTATCCTAAGCATTTTTTTTTCTTTTTTTTTAATCAAAAGCAGGATTTATTGAGAGGACAGAAAAGCTCCCATAGTGGGAGGGGACGCAAAGGGGTTGCCCACTAAACATTTTTCTAAGCAAAGGAAGTTTTTTTTTATTATCTTGGTTCAAATGCAGAATGCAAGAAAAGGTTGAGAGTACTTTGCTGACATCACAAGAAGTCCACAAATACCATCATGAACACTGAACAACATCAAATGTTTTCCATTTGTTCTTGGTTCATCTTTAGCTAGACGTTTTTCTGCTAAGTTTTTTGTTTGTTTATTTTTGTCTTTCTGAAAAGCTCTGAGTCTCAGGTAATTAGAAGTTGATTAATCAAATTTGTAGCATCTCATTTGTGTTTCTTTTTTTTTAACTACTCAAATGAATTCTGCCTTTAGCTAATGGATGATAGTGTTGATAACAGAAGACATTTTAATCACTGTGCTCTGATGATAGATGGCCATTCTATTTAATTGAATGTTGTTTGACAGAATATTGTCTTTGGGGTTTGCACAGCCAGTGATTCAGGGGTGAGAGGCACGTGGTGGGGCATAGGAAACATTGTAAGATTTTTTCCCAATAATATTTATAGATATGATATGAAAAAAGAAAGAGACTAAATGTCACAAGAAAGAATTTTTATTTTATTTTATTTTTTTAGTTGGAGTCTCACTCTGTCACCCAGACTGGAGTGCAGTGGCCGCTCCCGGCCACCGCAGCCTCGACCTGCTGGGCTCCGGCGATCCTTCCGCCTAAGTCTTCCGAGGAGCTGGAACTACAGGCGCGCGCCACCACGCCCGGATAATTTTTTTTTTTTTAATTTATTGCAGAGATGAGGTCTCGCCAAGTTGCCCGGGCAGGTCTCGAACCCGCTGACTCAGGCAATCCACTCACCTCGGCCTCCCAAAGTGCTGGGATTACAGGCAGAGCCACCGAGCCCGGTTTATGGCGAGACCTCATCCGTACAATAAATCAAAAAATCAGCCGGTCGTGGTAGCACGCGCCTGTAATTCCGGCTTCTCGAAGGCTGGGGCGGAGGAATCGCCGGAGCCCAGCGGGTCTAGGCTGCGGTGGCCGGGAGTGGCCGCTGCACTCCAGTCTGGGCGGCAGAGTGAGACTCCAACTCAAAAAAAAAAGTTTTTATAATTTTTTTTATTTTTGAAAGGCTATCACTATCAAAATAATTGTGTGTGTGTGTGTGTTTTGTTTTGTTTTTGTTTTGGCTTTTTTGTTCAGAGTGGTAGAGTAAAACCACAGTTTACAATTTCCAAAATCAGAAAATAAATCATGAGAAGGCATCAAAAATGTTAAGCTAGTCGCTGATAGAAGAAAGAATGACGTCATACAAAAACGAAAGAATCTTTAGAACTTGGTAGTATGTGGCCAAGTAAAGTGCGCAGGAACATTCCATAAGCTTATATCTTCTTATAGATAAGAAATCTGTAGGCACTCATGCTAACCAAAGAGCAAAACCTCTGGCCATAATGGAAGAGAATTTGTCATAGTACAAATTCTCCATTGTGAATATAATATTGAGGAACCTCAAAACTCAGGCATAAAATACCATTTGTTTTTCTAACGATTCTGCAGTTTAATTACTTGAGTGAAAAAGTAGTCGTCACTACTCTGGGGAACCATTGTGTAACTTTAACCAAGTGAAAATCTTTTAACGTTACTAGTTGCAAATTGTGTTGATGTCTACTTCTTCTATTTCCCTGACATGATGGTGTGAGTTCTTCCTCATCTGTGGGCTATTCTTATACCTCACTCTTGTCTAATCATTAAAAAACATCAGAGAAATTCAAATGAAGGACATTCTGCAAATTTACCGACCAACTGAGGTTCTTAGGGTGACAACCACAACAAAAGACTGAAAACTGGTTACACGTTAGTGGGGGCAAAGGAGACAAGGCGACACAGTGCAATATGATACTGTGCATTGCATCATGTCATAGAAGAAAAATAAGCATCGGGGGTGGGGTGTCTACTGAAGACTGATTGGAGTCAGACTTTAAATATCTTTTCGCTTTTTTATATAAGCAAAACGTTATCAGAAGTTGCAATAAATGGTTATAGACTGTGTATTATATGTAAAGAATAAGACTGCGAAATTATAAAGCCCAACTACATGTGCTACTTACAAAAAGCATATTAAATATAAGGAAACATCAGTTGAATCTAAAAGGATAAAAAATGATATGACATACAACAGTACTCCTAGAGGAGTTGATATTTCTATACCAACATCAGCCAGAGTAGAATTCAAGGCAAGATGCCTTATTAATGTTGAAGGCGATATTTCAGAATAACATAGGAACCAATTCACCCTCTGTAGTATTATTTTGTTTGTTTATTTAATCGGTGGCAGTATCTATCTTTGTCGTCCAGGCTGGAGTCATTCCATTACTCCTGGGCTAGAACCATCCTCCTAACTCAACCTCCAAAGTAGCTGAGACCTACCCGCACACAACATTATGCTTGGGTTATTATTATTATTATTATATTATTATTATTATTATTATTAATTATTGACTAGGACTTGCTTTGTTGCCCAGGCTGGTCTTAAATTCTTGGTCTCAAGTAATCCTCCTACCTTGGCCTCCCAAATATTGGGGTTGTGGGCATGAACCACTATGTCTGGCTAACACTTTGAATATGCAGTCAACAATATAGGTTTGAAGTATAGAGATAAAATAGAAAAAACTGAAAGGAAAAACAGATATACTATCAAAATGAAGCAATTTAAGGCACATCTCAGAATGAAAGAAAGAACAACCTGAGGGAAATGTTTAAATGTACTGAAGATTAGAAATACAAAATTAATACCATTAATCTAGATGCAATATATAGAAATCTAAAATGGGAAACATCATAAGTCACAGTCTTTTCTAGTGAAAATAAAAAGTACCAAAATTAATAATATGTTTGTTCATAAAGCAGTCTTCAATAAGTTTCAAAATACTGAGTCATTGAGAGACTCTTAACTGATAGCACAGTGAAATAAAGCTAAAAATCAACTCAGGACAGATAGAAAAACACCCACATATTCTGAAATTAAGCAATACTCTTCTAAAGAAGCCATGGTGAGAAGAAAACACTTTGAAAAATAAGAAATGTATGTATTTGAATAACGCATATGTCACACAATAAAACTCATCGGATGAATATGCAAGACTAATTGATTAAAAATGTGCAGCTTTCAATCGGAATGTCATAAGTGAAAAAAATCTGACAACCAATGGTCTATCACAGGACATATTAAAAAGGAGAGAAAATTATACACTCAGCAAAATTAGAAAACATTAATTATGAGCAGAAATTACTGAAATGGAATTGAATAACAAAGAAAATAAATAATGCTAAAATTTGATTTTTTTGCAATATAAATCTATATGAGCTAGATTTTGTTATTCCATAATGTACCTATACTTCAAAGCATCATGTTCTGTACAATAAATATATACAATTTTAAATAATAATATAAAATTTAGAAAAATATGTTAAAAATCTAAGTTACGAATGGAAATCATTTTCAAAATGGACATTGCTATCAGTGATACAGATGTTTAAAAATTAGAAAAGGAATTTTTTTTTCTTCATTTTTAAGCACATTCAAAGTTTTCTGAACAGTTTTCTCGGCAGAGTGAAAAGTACTTTTCCACTTCATCATCCATCATCAGCAACAATGACAAAAACAAAAGCAAGGATCCAGGAATCAGCATCCTGTCTTCAAACTCTGCTGCCCATTAGCTGTGTGATCATGGGCAAGACTAGTTTCCTCGGTGTAAAGCAGAAATAGTTCAAAAGATTGAAGAGACAAGAGATGCATGCATAAATGTTCCCTTTCCCTGCAACGGCCCTGGCATCTTTTTTTTTTTTTTTTCGAGTTGGAGTCTCACTTTTGTCGCCAGGCTAGAGTGCAGTGGCACGCTCATGGCAACCTCAGTCTCAACCTCCTGGCCATACTTAGGCTATCCTTCCACCTCAGCCTTCCAAGTAGCTGAAGCTATAGAGGTATGCCACCACACCTGGCTAGTTTGGGTAATTTATTGTAGAGACTAGGTCTCACCAAGTTGCCCAGACTGGTCTTGACCCCCAGGGATCAGGCAGTCCTCTTGCCTCGGTCTTTCAAAGTGCCAGGATTATAGGCTGAGCCACCACATCTGGTTGATTTCTGATTTGTTAGTAATGACCATTCTGACTGGTGTAAGGTGGTATCACCTTGTGGTTTTAATTTGCATTTCCCCAATGATGAATGATGTTGAGCATTTTTTCATACACGTTTTTGGCCATTTGTATATCTTCTCTGGAGAGATGCCTGTTCATGTTGTTTGCCCATTTTTTTTAAAATTTGCCTTTCTCTAACTGATTTGTTGGAATTCTTTGCAGATTCTGGATATTAGTCCTTTGCCAGATGTACAGTTTGCAAATATCTTCTCCAATTCTGTAGGTTACCTGTCTGCTCTGTTGATTCCTGAGAACCAATCCCGACCACTGCACAATATGTCCATGGAATGAACACACATGTTTACCCCCTGAGTCTAAAATAATAATAACAATAAAGATACATGTTGCATGCTTAACAAAGGCTGGAACACAGTGTCAAATATGTCTGCTGCTATTATTGATTAAGAGCTGCCTATCACTCTATCCTAGTAACTTACTAACTTTTCTGCACAGGAGAGAAATCAATTGCCCGTCCACTGAACACAATCTATGTGTATGCTTATTGCTATCATTTATCTATCATTTACAGAATCATACAATAAGTCAGATACAACACAAGGCACAAACACCATACAAAAAAAACAGCAGGTTGGGTGTGTTCTAAACAAAACATCGTTTTCCATTAAAGACACTCAGCAGCCTTTTGAATTATTTCAAAGTCTGTCACGGCATTTCCCCCAACATGTGGTCACCAAATTAGCTGAAACTGACATCTTGTCTCTTTCCTGACCATTAAGACTTATCCTGAAGAGTCAGTGACCTCCTAGGGTCTGTGTGGATGGAGTCAGAAGTCTTTGAATTTATTTGGCACAGAAAAGAGCAAATCACCAAAAAGGGGAAAGTGGTCAAGTCTGTAGTTTGGGGTTCGCTGTGTGCTCAGTTCATTTAAACAGCCCATGAGTGGGCATATTCTCTTTGTCCAATGGTTCTTATCTATTGAGTCCATCTTCCTTGACATGAGAAGTTCCTTAGAAAAGGATATTAAGAACAACCATGAAAATTAAGTAAGCTAGGCAACTTTTAAAAAGACCTCAAGACTAATATATTAAAACAATAGAAAATCTAGGCTATACTAAACCTACTTGAAATAATTAAATGTACTATCAAACATCCATATGTAGGAAATTTCAGAATTAACTTGTTGCCATAAAGTCTATCAAGCATTTATTAAAGTAATACTGTCAAGCTTACAAAACTGTACCTTTCAGAATATAGAAATAGAGTAGACTTAAGTGAAAGTAAAACAAATTGGCTTTCAGAAGAAATTCTAAGAGAACATTTTTATAACATTGAATTAGGCTAAACAGGGATGTCACAAATTGTGGACACATACTTATTGATAGATGACATATCATAAAAATTAAGAACTTTCATTTATCTTTCTAAAATATAATTAGATTATCTAATTTCTATTGCTGGCATGAACACAATGCTAAGGAATGATTAAGAAAGATTGGCACATTCTGAGCGAGCTAGGAGAGACATCAGAGGATAATTTACCTCTGAATGATTCTTTTTTTTTTTTTTTTTTTGAGTTGGAGTCTCACTCTGTCGCCCAGACTGGAGTGCAGTGGCCGCTCCCGGCCACCGCAGCCTCGACCTGCTGGACTCCGGCGATCCTTCCGCCTCAGCCTTCCGAGTAGCCGGGATTACAGGCATGCGCTACCATGCCCGGCTGATTTTTTGATTTATTGTAGAGATGAGGTCTCGCTGCCCAGGCGGGTCTCAAACCCGCGGCCTCAGGCAATCCACTCACCTCAGCCTCCCAAAGGCGCGGGATTACAGGCTGAGCCACCGAGCCCGGCTTGAATGATTCTTAAAAATGGAGCAAATATTTAGATGGTCAGAAATAATAGAAGGCACATTTCAGGAGGAATGGATAATGTGAAAAAAACATGTAGAGGAAATAGATTTGTATTTAGAGAACACATTTAACTAAGAGTAGAATGATTAATATGTAAGACAGGATGTGTGTTTGTCTGCCAAAACTAATCCTGAAACTAGTTTTCTAAAAACTATTGACAATTAAACTTTTTTTCTGTATTACGTAGATCAAAATACATTAAAATGAATTCTAAAGTCAATGTATGAAAACAATATTCAGACAAATAAATTTCTAATAAGGACTGAATGTTAGGTGATAATAAAAATATTATGATGTTTAAAAGCACAATAATGTGATACAATTTGTAAAAAATATGTACAATTATTTAAAATACTCCCAGAACTATTTAAAAGTAAGATGACAGAATGTCTGGGATTTCTTTTAGAAACTTCCCAGTTACAAAAACAACATAGAGACAGGAAGAGGGCAGTAATGATCAAAATTATGCCTCAGATGTAGTGGTTGACAATCACAGGAGGGTTGCTGTATTCTCTTCTCCTCTATGTATTTAGAGTTTTTAATTATGACATATCAAACACTATTGATTATGGGAAAAAAGGAAAATAAATATTTCATGAAGTGTTAAAAAAAGCATTCTATCGCTGTGTAAGAATTATTTTTAAAATTTTGTTTACTTTTTTTTTTGAGACAGTTTCTCACTTTGTCATCTAGACTGAAGAATAATTGGCATACCTATAGCTCATTGCAGCCTTGAATTCCAGAGCTCAAGTAACCCTCCTGCCTCAGCATTGTGTGTAGTCAGAACTACAGGTGCGTGCCACCAAGCCTGGGTAATTTTTTTAAAAATTTTTATTTTGTAGAGAGAAGTTCTCTCTTATCCTGCCAGTGTTGATCTTAGACTCCTGGCTTCAAACTAATCTCTTGCCTCAGCTTTTCAAAGTGCCAATATTACAAGAGTGAGCTACTGTGACCAGCCATAAGCAATTGCTATTCAGAGAATTTCTAATAGTGCATTTTTCAATTTATGAATTTATTATTCTGAAAATACCCTAACCTACTACACTTTGTTTCTTAGCAAATAGAATAAAGGTGATGATCTGATTTTTTTTTTTTTTTTTTGAGTTGGAGTCTCACTCGGTCACCCAGACTGGAGTGCAGTGGCCGCTCCCGGCCACCGCAGTCTCGCCTGCTGGGCTCCAGCGTTTCTTCCGCCTCATCCTTCCAAGTAGCCGGAATTACAGGCGCGCGCTACCACGCCTGGCTGATTTTTTGATTTTATTGTAAAGATGAGGTCTCGCTGCCCAGGTGGGTCTCGAACCCACGGGCTCAGGCAATCCACTCACTTCAGCCTCCCAAAGGCGCGGGATTTACAGGCTGAGCCACCGAGCCTGGCTTGATCTGATTTTTAAAAACATTAAATACGCCTACTTTCTCTAGACAGACCAGCAAGGCACAAAATGGTTTGTGTGTGTGTGTGTGTGTGTGTGTGTGTGTGTGTGTGTGTGTGTTCCCAGTAAATAAAGAAGACATCTTACTATTTTGAAATGTTCATTCACATGTGTTGACTAGTTTATTAGTATATTTGAGTGTTTGCAAAGATGAATATTTTCACTCCAGGGAAATATCATTTAGATATAATGGTTGATATACTAAATACAAATATAAGGAAGTTTCACACCCCAAAAGTCCTGTGGGGTGTGTGTGTGTGTGTAATTTTCTTCAGATCTTTCAAAGATTGAACAACATTTTGAAACTATTCTGGGCAAAAAAAAATCCACATTAACTGGGTTCGGTGGCTCAGCCCGTAATCCTGCGCCTTTGGGAGGCTGAGGTGAGTGGATTGCCTGACCCTGCGGGTTCGAGACCCACCTGGGCAGCGAGACCTCATCTCTACAATAAATAAAAACATCAGCTGGGCGTGGTAGCGCATGCCTGTAATTCCGGCTACTTGGAAGGCTGAGGTGGAAGGATCGCCGGAGCCCAGCGGGTCGAGGCTGCGGTGGCCAGGAGCGGCCACTGCACTCCAGTCTGGGCGACAGAGTGAGACTCCAACTCAAAAAAACAAACAAACAAAAAAACAAACAAAAGAACTCTACATTTCAGTCAGACTTGAAAAATTCATAAAGAAATTTATAAAACTACATGGAAAAGATGAAATTGAGGTGTCATTTAATATAGTCTCAATGGCAAATGCATTGTTTAAAGCACCTTAGGTTAAATTGTCTTCATTTTTCTAAAAATACAGTCTAGTGGTTTTCATTCGGGTTGGTACCCTCCAATAATGTCACCACACAGGGAAGGTGAGAGTGTCTGAATGATCTTGATAATTAGAGCATGCTATTGTAAAGTGAATGGTTGGGCTCAATATGCAATCTTGTGGCATGTAGAAATTCTGCTGCTGCATAAAACTGGTCCAGTGTTTCTTTCTGCCTTTGGATCCAATAAACTATACAAATCAATTTAAATTTCTCAACTAACTCAGCAGGCTTTTTTGCTTTCAGTCTAACCATCAACAATATTGAATCATTCTAGAAATGAGAAGGAGAGGGAAAAGCTGATCTGAAACACACATATACAAAAGATGGCTTTAAAAAAAGAGAATTTTTCAGAATGACTTACGTATTTGAAAATCTTGATTACAGTGTGTACACATAAGGAAGTGAGCTAGCCAAACTGGAAACTTGACACAGGGATTTGATTAAGTTTTCCTTTGTGAAGCCGAAATCAAGGAGGAATTGAGAAAGAATGGAAACAGTATCCAAACTCCTTATTCAAAATATTCCGAAACCAAGCCAAAATGTCATAGTGACTCTTTGCTAGTTTAGGCGTACTCAGTTTACTTCTTTGGACAGTTGAAAATAGACTCCATGTATCAACTCCTAAAACTTCTGAAGATAAGTTTGACTTTGTCTGACACTAACTTCGATCACAGCGACTAAGTGGATGGTTCCATTTCAAGGCTACTTTCATGTATGTCATAATACAGTTCCACACAATAAGATTTAAAATTCACATCACAACTGTCATTTCTTAAGTAATCTGCATATAAACGTACTAAAAAATGTGCAGCTGTCTCATATTCTAACACAGTGTCTCCTGGGCAAATGTATCTGGGAAAAGAACAGGAACCAGGGGTTAACTTCTCATCTTCTTCCTGCCGAGCCCATCCAAGCACAAAGCTTCCTTTTGAAGACGATGGGAGCTTTGTGCTTGAATCTGCTCTGCAGGGAGACAGCTAGAGAACTGAAGTCAATAGATGCTGTGTGAAGTTGGGATTGCAGAATGCCCTCCCTAACTCGTGTCACATTTGAATGACATTTGCAAGTCCCTTGTTCTCTCAGGTGATTCTCACAAGTGTTTTGAGCTCCTTCTCTGTGGCTTGCCCAACTTTTCTATCCCTAAATGAAAATCTTCATCTCAGGACTAAAAAGCTCGAAGCTATCACAGAATCAAGTGGTTTAAAGCTTACGTTGATACAAAGGAATTCACAATGCCTATTGCAAGATTCAGCATTCTCACGGAGTCTAGGAAAATAATAATGATAGTTATTATTACATCCTTCTGTCTGCTGTTATTATTTATTTTTATGAGATTCTAAGTTACCTTGGACGTCCGTCAGTTGACCAACAGACATTTTGGAAGCAGCTGTTATGAATTAATTTTTCACTTGACCTCTGAGGAGCTTTTCCTTGTTTAAGTTTCATGTCTTCAAGTCAAGTTTTCACACTAGAGCAATAGAGAAATACTACTAGTATTATTTTCTGACGGTTGCTAAAATGTATGTACGGTAAGGATTATTATGTGCCAGGTAATATAGTAGTACTTGACACTCTTTATTGTGAGAGGATCTATGAGTTAACTGAGGCACAGAACGATCAAGCAACTTACCAAAATTCAAACAGTGTGTAAGCAGCAGATTCAAACCTCAACGGTCTGGCTCTGGAATGTTTTTCTCCTGCACGTTGCATTTTATAGCTAATACAGATAAAGTGGCATTTACACTTTGCCTAGATTTTAATTTATTGAACAAATTTAGTAATGCAATGGATTTTTAAAATAAGAAATCAATTTCTAAGTAGAAGTCATTTAGGATGCTTCCATCACTAATTTTCATGTATTCATTTGCTACTCATTTCAATTAATATAAATTATTGTGACCCAGCCCTGGTGTAAGTCACTGAAGGCATTGCAATAAAAGTAGCAAAACATCCCTGCCTCTCAAAAAGTGGGGCTATATACTTATTTTCCCCAAATACTGCAGTTTTGTTCCATTTTCAAATCCCCTACAAGTATCTAGTTTTCATAATTAAAAACAATGGGCTGATATGAGGTACCTATAGCAACTTATTAAATCCTTTGAGAATGTTAAAGGTTTCTCCGCGGTCCAAGCAGGATGGTGGTGTCAGGGAGTTTCAGGATTGAGTATAGTCCTCGTTTACAGGTACAGGGGTCAAAGTCAATCACAAAGTTGGGCTAAGATCATTGGCAGCTCTTCATAAACAGCAGCTGAAGACAAACTTGCATTGCAGTAAGTCAGCAGTGCTCATAATGCAGCAGAGACCAAGTCAGAAATGGAGCAAAAGCAGGTTACAAGAGAATATATCTTTTCAAAAAAAAAAAAAAAGATTGAGGAATATAGTCAAGGAACTTAATATTGCTCAAGAAATTACCAAGCCAAGAACCCAAACCATCTAGTCATACTTTACCCATTTCCAATACAGGAAACTCCTACACATGTTAAGCAATAGATTCTAGATTAGTCAGCAGTAGGAACAGGCATATGCTGAGTTTCCATTACCAGACAAGCATCACTTGATAATGAAAAGCTTGTCTGAAACAAAGTGTCTGAGTTGGAATTCTGGATCTGTTATTTGTAGCTGTGTGACAACAATGCATTTATTTAATGTTTCTAGCGTTTAAGATAAAATAGAGATGATAGCGTTAGCTGCTACATTTTTGCTATGCATTAAATAAATTAATGCGAAGTGTTCAAATAGGACCTAGTATTGATAGTCAAAAATCTTTTAATTGTGTTCATCAGTGGTTTTGTAAAAAAGAAAAACAGATTACTAATCTCACAAGACACAAAAGGGGTAGGAAGGGTAATTGGAACAGGGCGGTTCAATGGAACTTTCAGACATGTAAAAAAATTAACCAAAGACTACACTTTCTGTAGTGGTCAGTAAATTCACCTATGCGCCAGTTAAATACTAAGTATTTCCATTTTAACACTTTTCCTTCTTGTGATGTCAATATCTACTTATGAAAATTACTACAAAGAGAGACATTTCTTTTTTCAATTTGTTCCCCCAAGAAAAAGAAGTCTCAGCAAAGCAAAGCTTACCTCAGAAAAATAGAAGACTTTTAAGATTTTGGCATCTGTTTTTCACCACCTGCTTAAATGCCTCAGTGATAATTCTGTTTTCAGATAACTTATTAGTTTCCCAGGACTGCCGATAGCAAATTGTCACTAACTAGATGGCTTAAAAAAATGGAAATGTATTCTTTCCTATACAGTTCCTGTGGTTGTGATGGCGGTGGGCTTGGGGAGAGTCGCCTCAGCGAGAGAGTGATGACAATTCCCCAGTTAGTCCCAGCATGCAGTTGACTTCTTGCCATAGCTGACTTCTCGGGGAGTTGGAAGTCTCTTCTGCAGAAGTGCAATCCTTGACCCATTTCCAGGACCAGGCTCTTGACTCCGTTGCAGGAAATAATTCAAGGATGAGTCACAGAACGTACAGGAAGGAGCTGTAATCTGAACAGAAAGTACACACTCAGGAGAGGAGCGTATGGGCAATCTCCAAAAGGGAGAAGCACTTTAAGGTAGGGAGTGCTGGTTTTTATTCAGGATTTTCTTGTGTGTCAGTTACAGGACACAGGAGTGTGAGTTACTTATAAACCACAGGAAGTGTGTGTCTGTTTCATACCAGTTACATATCACAGGACGTTTTTAACCTCTTATCCTCCAGATCAGTAATTCTCCATCTCCCTCATGCCTCACCCCTTAATTCCTGAGACCTAATTTTTATTGTGCATGCAGGTTGTTGACCAAAGTTACTCCATCTTGAATATTACCCATAAGTACCACAGAAAACCCAGTCTGAAATCAAGGTGTCAGTAAAGCCATGCTCTCTTGTGAAGGATCTATGAGTGAAATGAAGGATGGTGTCTGTGCCATGTCTTTCACTTTGCTTCTGGTGTTACCAGCAATCTGCAAAGCTTGTTAGTTTGGAGACTTCAATATCGTGTCCTTCTCCATCTCCTCAGGTGTTCTCTGTGTGTTTGCGTGCCTTCTCCTTTTCTTAAGAAGACACCAGTCATGTTCAGTTTGGCCCACACTACTTTAGTATCATCTCAACTTAGCAAATTGCAGCTTCAATAAATCTATCTTCAACTAAGGTCACATTCTGAAGGACACATAGTTCAGGTTCACCATTCAACCCAATACTTACATTTGTTTGCATTTCATGTAAGGAAAATTATTCGATGAATAAGCCCACTGACATTTAGACACAACCAAGACTTGCTATCTGAAGTTTATTTATAGTCTAGTGGTTACCTTTCTTATAAACATGCCAGCAATATGAGTTGCTTTCTAAATGAATAGATATTCATTGACCTTATAGTAGACAATAAAGAATCTACAGATTCTCTCATATGTTGCAAATCACTACCTAGAAAAACAAGTCACATAAACTTATATTTGTCTGTGTTAAAATTAATCAGTTTCTGGATTAAGTAACCAGGAATTTGAGTGAAGGCTGCAAGACACCAATACGAGATCACTAGACTTAGAGTCAAAAGACCTGAATTCTACTTTTGTTTCTACTATCTAAACATTATAAGATGCTGATTCATTGCCATACACTGAATGTTTGAGCCCTCCTGAAATTCAAATGTTGAAATCCTAACCCCCATTGTGATTATGTTAGAAGATGAGGCCTTTGGGAGGTGATCAGATCATTAGGGTAGAGCCCTCATAAATAGAATTATTACCCTTATGAAAGAAAATCCAGAGTTCCCTCACCTCTTCCCAGCTGCAAAGCCATCATCTATGAAATAGGATGTGGTCCTCACCAGAAATCAAATCTGTCAGTGCCTTAATCTTGACATTCCCAGTCTAAGGAACCTTGAGAATAAGTTTCTATTTTTTAGAGGCCACCCAGCCTGTAGTATTCTTTTATAGCAACCTGATGAGGCTAAGACATTTTTAATTTGAGACTTATCTGTAAAAGAGTAATAATATGCCTGTGTTTTCTTTCAGGCTTATGAGATACCAGATGGAGATAATATTGGCAAATGTCTTTTGTTAAATGTCAAATATGACTAAATTTAAGATTTTGCAAAGATGTTCAACATCATCAAATTAAGCCAGAGTTGGCAAATGCTTTTCAATCCCAAACCTATTAGATCAATTTACTGTCATGTCCCAAAGTACTGTTTGAGTAAAAATTTAAGGCTATGTCCTGGTTCAGCAGTTAGTGTTGTTATGAGTGAATCCTCACCTCAGAAATAAAACATTTAAGTAGTGACAGTACATTAAATATTTGTCATATCAAAACATGGACTCACTGCTGAAAAGTTGAGAAGACCTCTGAAACATTACAACACAGCATAAAAATTATTTATCTAACTCATATGTATTATAATTTATATTATTAATATTCATTTGAGTAGGTAGTAGATATTAAATAATTTTTTATTCACATACCTGTTGCTGGAGTTTTTAACTGCACCGTCAGCTTAGACCAGTCACCTTAGGTGCTTGTCCCACAAAGATTAAGGAACATGGACACCAAAAGGATAAGTGAAAGGAGTTTACTAAACAACACAGAAAACTCAGGGGGGCAGGGGGTGGGGAAGTAAACTGCAATGCAAATGCTATGTCAATGGTGTTATAATAAACCAAGATCAAGTTAGGACATTTAGTCAAGCTACTGCACCTGCGTTGAAGCAGCAGAAAGTCTCTTTAGCAGAACATCCTGGGTTCAACCACGTTTTCAGCCTACAATTATATAACAAGGGTGGTGCAGGGGGCATTTCCTTGGGTGTTCAGACTCCTTGAGATCTTCATTCTCTACCTGACTAACCAGCTTCTGACTATCTCCTCTCTCATACTCACTGAATATTCGTTGAGGATCTACAATGTGCTGGCATGGGCACTGAGTCAGGAGCTAAATATATATGAGGGAACAAGGCAGGTGCAGCCACTGTCCTCATGAGGCTTTTGTTCTGGCCTAATATATGTTGAGTCAATAAGAGTTTGTTCTGAAACAAAACTATCTCTGTACACATGTATTTGTCATAATTATTTTTAAAATGTAAGAGATAAAATTGCAGCATTGGAAGAACCAATTTTGTATTAGGGAAACTTTTGTTGAATTCGTAGGTTTTTTTTCTTAATTAGACTTCTGATGTTAGACAAGCTACTTATCATCTGTGGGACTCCATTTTCTTTTTATTATATTAGATTGTTGTGAGTAATAAAGTATTGCTGTGGACTTCATGACACTAAGTATGATTTTACCAGTGTAAATATCCTTTGACTATGATCACATAATAATTTGTCATGAATGGTTCGGCAGATTGTACATCTTAATCACTATTATCACACATCTCTCTAAACTGCATTTCAGTATTGAATTGTCTTTAAATGACAAAAGGTGCATGCATTTGAGAGATATATTGGTCACTAATTTACATCTATGTACACAAAAAATCTGCCTTAGAACTTCTTAATAGTCTTTTGTGTTGCATTAAATTTTATCAAAATAAATAAACAGAAAGCAACTGGGACAAGGATATTGTCTGGTTCAGACATTAAAAGTGAATCACTGAGAACCATCAGTTTAAACCAATAATTTTAATTTAAAAATTGACAGGTGATGTTAGATTAATGGAAGATGATTTCTAAAGCAAATGGCATTCTGTGTCTTGTCATGGTTTTACAAATTGAAATGACCTCCTTTTTGCTATTTTTCAAAATACTTTATTTTGTGATATTAAAGTACGGGAAAACCCTGGACTATTAGAAATTTCAAGGTATACAGGATGTTGTAAAATGTTCGAGCTAATTTAAAAAATGATATTTTTATGTCATTGAAGAACAATAAAAAATAAAATCACAAATTTATCTTAATTATTTCAAATTTTTGATCAATAATTTTAAATAAATAATTGCGAATTCAGTTTAAAGTATTGATTTGGTTTTTTTTTTTTGGTTTTTTTTGAGTTGGAGTCTCTGTGGCCCAGACTGGAGTGCAGTGGCCACTGTGGGCCACACGGTCTCGACCTGCTGGGCTCCAGCGATCCTTCCGCCTCAGCCTTCCAAGTAGCCGGAATTACAGGCATGCGCTACCACGCCCGGCTGATTTTTTGATTTATTGTAGAGATGAGGTCTCGCTGCCCAGGCGGGTCTCGAACCCGCGGGCTCAGGCAATCCACTCACCCCAGCCTCCCAAAGGTGCGGGTTTACAGACTGAGCCACCGAGCCTGGCTTAGTTTAAAGTATTGAAACTTTCTGTCTCATGGATAGCTTTTACAGTAAAATGAAAGTCACACATTTGATATGTGTAATGGAAATGCCTGTTCAGCCATGGCTATTGCATTGCTTGTCTCAAGCACTAATAAATCATTGGCAGATCTTCATTCACCAGCAATAGATCTGTCTTCTGTCATTATCGACCCTCTTTGTTGAAGTAGGTAATCAAATCATTCAAGCACTTTGAGACTTAAATCTCTTGTAGACGAAATGAGAAAGTTCATGTTCCACAACTTTACTTCATACTTAAACAGAAGACAAATGCATCTCTACAGTAGATGAGGCAGAAACTCAGGCATTAGATAATTATTAGAAATGAAGTTTCATAAGGAGAAGATTTCAAAGGGTATCTTCTGGGAAACCATTTTTAAAATAATTTTTTAAGATGGTTCAATTTTGTCATCTGTGACAATTATGGATTCCTAGAATTTTGAGTATGAAAAAAATGTGTACTAAATGGAGGATTATTTTAAAGTTTTATTTTCCTTAACTTTTCTTAGGTGATAACATATATAATAGTTTCCAGAAAAGCAAATCTCAAAGTTTAAGATTTCTTGAAGGTAGTATTAATTTTGTCTTGAAAAATAAACAAAATCTCTTAAGAATCAAATATAAATTGCTTTACTTACAAAAGTGAGATGTGAATACAGAAAAGTTGAAAAGTGAAATGCCTTCTAATTCCATTACTCTCTTATGATTTACCTGCAAATAATTTTGCAGTGTATCTATATTTTTCTTTCAATCTATACGCCTTTTATATTTACATGTACTTCAAACCTAAATTGAGCTATATTTTCTATGAATTACAGGTTTTTAATATTTAAAATACATATGCTAAGGTATTTCTTTGATAACATAGTTTCACCTGCATCTTTGTGAAGATTTATAATATTTCATAATATTGATGTTCTGTGCCTTGTTTAACAATTCATTTATTGATAACTTTTACATGCCTTAAAATATTACATTATATTACAAACACTACTACAGCGATTATGTTACATTGGCATCTCTTTCACACACATGAGCACTTCTGTAGCAGATATTTTTAAGGATATAGTTCTGGATCAAAAGTTGTGTGTTTTAAAATTTGATAGCTGTTTCTAGATTGTCAACAAGAAAATCATCATCTGTTGTGAATCAGCCTATAGTTTTTAATCTAATGTAGAATTAGACCAGAGAGTTCTCACACAGTACCAAAGAAACTTAAAATCTGTGTTTGCTCTCTGTCTTTGAAAACCTTGGCTGTGTCTTTTCCTGCCTTTATCAGTATGACCAAATTTTGACTAGGTGATTAGGAAATTAACAAATCAGATATTTCTCACTGGAAAGAAAGATTTTTGATATTAATTTTTGTGATTCCTTACAGACACACAGTATCTGAGACACACATGGTAAAAATCTCCATGACCCTTTCAGTTTTGCTTCTGTGGTTAGCAAGATTTTAGTAGGAACTAATAATGGAACTGGATGGCATTTAAAGGAAAACAAATTATAGCATTTCCTGGAGCAAAATTTGCTCACAATGTTATATTACTGACTCCTGGGTGGCTTAAACTGCTCTCAACTGTTAGCTGAATTTATCAAGAGTGTTTCATGGGTCAATTTTTCTATGTGAGTATTACATTTGAGAGATATCTACCACTTTGCCTACTTGTGTGACAATCACATTTGTGATTCATTTTTAAGTCATGAGAAAAGACTTTAAGTCAATCTAGTTAAACTACTGTCTACTTCAAACATGGCAAGCAATTTTGTTTGCTATTACTATGTAGAAACACTATAACTGAGAGTGGAGAAAAAGAACCGAGATACACAGACAGATTAGGGTAGGCCCCAGTAAAAACTTCTACTGCAAGTCCCACAGATTGGAGTGAGAACACCTATCTCCAGGTTCATGGATGGTCCTTTAGGGCACTTCTGCTTGATTGGTCCTTTTCCACCTTCTCCCGATTGGTGCATTTCAATCCCTCACCATGGTGCCCCTCTCTGTTTGGTGCTACCTCCAACCAATCAGCACGCTCCCAAGGCTATATAAAATCCCTGACTGCAGAGGTATCATTGGGGCTCCTCTTCTGGGTCCTCTCCCACTGCTGGGAATTTTCTGTTTTCTAATAAATTCCTCCTTACTCTCTGGTGTTTGAGTTCCTCATTCTTCCAGGGTGTGAAACAAGCAGCTGCAGTTGCTGAACAAGAAGAGCTGCACTTGCTAGACTGGAAGAGCTGGACCTGCTGAACTGAGAGAGTGTCAACACTCCTCGGGAGGCTGGCTTGTCAGGCCACTGAGATGAAGGAGCCATTGTACTTCTCAGAAGCCTGGCTCACCGGTCCACTGAACCTGCAGAGAAATGAACACTTCTCGGGGTTTGGCTCACCCACTCCCAAGCTAAGAGAACTCCAACCATCCTTGGGGTCTCCACAGCTGTAGGAATCTCCAAGTTTTGGGGCACCACCACGTTCTCCTATCCAGATGCCATTGCTTCCCTAGCCACCATGTGACACTTGGGCTGGTTGTGCAGCTCTAGGAACTGCCACATTCCTTAGGGGCCCAGCTCACCAACTTGTGGGGGAAAAAATGCCTCATAATGTAATCCAGGAAATCTAAGTGTTAGTTCTGATTGTGTGGTCCACTAACCAGGCCTCCTAAATGAGTCGTTAAAATGTTCTTCACACTTGTTCCTTATCTAAATATGATTGTTCAAATCAGGTGTTATCCTAGGCTCTTGCAGTTCCAGAGGGATTCAGAAAGTTATAGATAAGATTTTTCTTGACAATAACAATAAACTTCAAAATAGGCTTTAATCAAATCTTGTACAAATCAACAAAATGACTGTAGAGAACCGTTTGGTTTCCTGAAACAAGACATTTCATCATGGCAGTTAAGAACGTGGACCTTTGGATCCCTGATATCAGCTGCATTTCCCTGCTGTGCTATTTAATGCTGTGCCCATTCCTTTGCTCATTAACATCTATTAACGTCTATTTGAAAAATCAAGATAATAACGACAGCATCTATCTTCTAAAGATGCTGGGAATATTAAAAGAGTATATCATAAAATGAAGCATTCAATACACATCAAGTGCTCCTTAATGCTATCTGTCACAATTGGTATGACTGATCGGTGAGACATCAGAAAGGTATTAGTCTTTATCATTCTCTGCATTGACTCTTCCTAAGTTGCCGAAGACAATTAAGAATCATGAAACCTTTGGATGCCCCACTTCCTTCAGCAAAATCTGCATTTGGTGAGCAAGCCATATTTAGAGCCTTTATATTTCCAAACCAAAGATCTCTTCTCAAGAAAAGGCAAAATCCCACTGCTGCAAATACCTGGTGTATTCTCAAGACAGGACATTATTTATGAGAAAGAGATATATCATTTAACAACATCCCGAAGAGCAACATTTTCTAACTCAAGACTGTCCAAGGAAACTTGAAATTGTCACCAAAGGCAAGAAAGATGACTTCAGTAAACAGCCTGTTGGTGTCTTACCGTGGAGTTCGTGACATTTGTTCAAGGATTGTTTACTCCAAGGAGCTGGAATCTGTAAAAATAAGTCATCGGAAACACTCAGATTTGTAAAGAAATCCTGATTTGAAATAGTGAGTAAGTGAAGCATTGTAACATAACTTAAAAAAATAGTTTTTCCTTTTTTTAAGTTTAAAGCTAAAAACAGGGTTAGAAGGAATTTAGAACAGGGTTTCAGTACAGGTTTTCACTATCATGTCAGTATCAGAAAATCCAACCGGTAAGTTGAAGTCAATTCTGGTTTTTTTCTTATCAAAATTATCACTTCAGTTTAAATAGCCTATATTTGAGTATCTCTGAAAAAGCAGTTTCCTCTCTTGAGAATCCATTTGAAATTTCTAATACTGATATGTACCAGAACTTCTTAAATCTCATTATACAATTTGAAAAAGGCTAAATTAAGTTTTATGTAGAAAAGATATAAATCGTCATTATAACACACAATGAGAATGAAATTTTTAAAAATAGTAATTTTTCAGTTGGACTTTTTAAAATTGAATAAGTATAGTTTTAACACGATATAAATTTCTCTATTAAAATTTTCCTGGTATCCGTTTTGAGTCCTGCATCAGAGACTTCATTAAAAAGGTTAACTTTGCTGCTTTTTCTTAGTCTATCAATTTTCTCTCAAATGTTGTAGTGGATAAGAATTCATTGTGTGGAGTATAAAACGGTAGAAAATTTGGGGAAGAACACTTAGGACTATGCAAAAAGAGCTGTAAAATATACAATTCATTTCAGAGAGTTACATTTGGAGAGTTTTGCTAAGAAAATAATAAAATATGCCCTCCCCCCTAAAATTATGGACATATATATTCACCTTTCCATGATTTTATCATTAAGGACAAGTAGATTATCTAAATATCAATTTATCAGAAAGTTTATAAAACCTTAAAACCTGAAAATCTTCAGGGACTCGATGGATTTTTCAGATTTATTATAAATTTAACATTTAATATAAAATTTTCAGGATACATAAAAAAATAAGTGAAAAGTAAGACACATACACCTTATAACTTCCTCTAAACCAAAAAATATATACGAGGGGGAATCCCCCTAAAGAAAAAGAATTATCTTTGGGAGGAGACAGACCCTTTGTGTTACAGGCTTCCCTCGCTAGGTAAAGTATTCTAGAAAAAGATCAGCCTCAGGTACCAGCTACTTTTGTTGTGAGAGGCTGCACTTGGCTTTAGGGAAATTTTTTTTTTTTATACTCTTTCAGTGCGTTTGCCCATTTCATGATGGGTGATTTACGAGTGCACCTGCCCACACTGAGTTGAGTGTTTAGCAGTTTTACCCAAAATGACATGACCCTTGCGCCCCACCCTCTATATTCATCTGATCTTACCTGAACAACTTTTTTTTGTTTCCCCAGATGAAAAATGCCCTCAAAGCGGAACGTTCGGCCAATGTGAAAGAGGTGAAACAAAAAACAGGAGAAGCAATTAATGTCATCAAAATTGACAAGTTCAAAAACTGCTTTAAGCATTGGGATAGGTGTATTGCATCACTCTGAGAGTACTCCGAAGGTGAGTAAAATTTAAACATGTAAGAATAAATGCACATTTTAAAATAAATAAATTCCAGGTTTTGGGAAGAGTCCCCCCTTGTATGCTCTCATTCACTATCCATCTTATTGTTTTTGTGACATTTTACAGGTAATTTTAATGGTTTCATGGAACTTTTCAAATATTCCCTTATACTGGTAATTCACTATGCAAAACAGTCGTAGGTGGATATAGGATACGATATTCTGTAATTAGAATTCAGACTTCCCTTTTCACTCGAAATCTAGCATTACTCTGTTTCACACTCCTTCTCCCACCCTACACTCATACCTCACAACTGCTGTTCTGGACATATGGCTCAACCTAGGCACCCAGAATGATGCTTTGTGAGATTCCTTTCACTGTGTGATTTCTCACGTGTAACTACTTTAATCTCTTTCTTTCTCTAGATATCTTCCAGGGTCTTTGTCTAATTTTCTTCAGTTGTTTTCAAGAGAATATGTGCTTTTATTTGAGGCTTTCCATTAACTTAGATCAGATTTTAAATCAACTAGTGCCTACTACAATACAGAAATTAGATAGGATCCTAGTTTAAAATCATCACGTGATCAGTGTCCATGTGCACATCGCTGTAAGCCTACCTCTACCACGTATGAAGCCCCCTGCAGGAATATAGAAGTGATCCACTTACCACCATCTAAATGTTTAAAAGTAATACATCAAGCAAATAAACTTCATCAAAGCGTGAAACATCAGTTCAAATTCTGAATTATTAGATTTCTCAGGTGTCACGCTGAAATGTGACAGTGAAAAGCTGTCCTTTCCAGCCCTGTCAGGCACAACACAAATACTACTCACCCTCCACCCCACATCCCCTAAAACTGTCCACCACGGGTCACCCTTACGGACCTAGAATGTTTCCAGATATGTAAGGCAATCTGTGTCAGTAACTTTACTACAATATATTCATTCAGCTAAAGAAAATGGATTTACATTTTGCTTATTGAATTTTAACTAAAATTTAGTCAAAAAGTGAAAATTATTGCAGAATTGAAACCTACCAAGAAACTCAAATTTTATTTTGATCCACTTCCTTCCTGTCTTTATTTAAATTGATCATGAAGACTAAGAAAATATTCACCTAAATCTAAGTATCACTATCATGGATGTATGCTATATGTGTCTAAATTAAAGTTTATTATGTTTTTACTAATTAACGTTTATATTTTTGTCTGCAACACCAAACAGTGTGAGTCAATAGCAACTGAGTGTGACTCTGCAATTAGTCCAGCATCTGGAACAGAAGAAGAACTGCTCTGTTGTTTTTGAATAAGTTGTTTTTGAATAAGAAAGCAAACAAGACATTTCTGGCTAATGGACTGGTTGACTTAAATGAAGTCATAATAATCAGTTATTAGATACCTTTCTCACCTGTGTGTCAGTTTGACTATGAACTGCATTACTGACAAAAAGGGAAGTCTGTGTTTTTAGCCTTTTAGAAATGTGTGAGACGTTGCATCTAGTTTTTTATTGTGTACTACCATCTTAGAAGTAGTCTTCACTTTCATTAGCTCAGGCACAGTTATTACATGAGTCACTTTCATGACCTTCAACTTTTGAAATACAGATGTTAAATCTTCCAGTTGAAGACCTCAGTATGGTTGGGGAAACTCTCTGGATGACCCATACGGTACCCAGGGTCTGTCGTCTTCATAGTAGGAAAATATCCACAGCTCTTAAGTTCTGCTGCTTTCCATATAAACTTGTGTTTCATCAAACGGGGGGGGGATTCTGCTGGAATAATGGGAGCTTTATAAAATTCACCCTGAGTGTATAAAAGGAAAGCAGAAAAATAAAATACACCGTGGCTTGTTTAACAGACCTCTTGTTACAAGGAAATGAACAAATATATTGCTGTTCTTCCCCATATAAACTGATAGTATATTTCAGCTGTAGCCAATTGCAGGAATCCTATTAAATGTTGTCTCCATACTTGAAAGGTATATCTGTCTATCAGAAGATATGGCTGCACTATTCCTCCCAGTAGGATTGGGAATAGAATTGAAAAGTGCTCTGGGGATATTTGCCCTATTTGTTTAAAGCATAGATCTCATAAAGTCCTTTTGCTGCCAAGTAGAATTGATTGCTTTTCAAATGTGGAAGATAGGATACACATATACAATCCTTTTTTCCCTTTACCACAAGAATCTATAGTTTCTGTAAGAACAGATTTTTTTCAATTTCTAAAAATATTCAGTGCTCACATAAATTGTAGATTTGTTGACTTGTGTGTAAAAACTTCAAAAACTATCTTAAAAATATATATATCAATTATAAGTGGTTTGAAAGAATTATTAAGGAGAAATTGTTTTACAATAAAATATACATTTTTAATGTGTCTAATCTGTTCAGTGAATAAAAAAATTTAAAAACTTAAGGGCATGTTATAAAGAATTTATAGTTATGCTGTATTACCAAATATAATGTTAGTAATCTCTTTGTATATATTTTTCTGAAATTTCACATACGTTTTTAGTAATATAAATTAAAATATTTTAATTAATTGATTTTTTTATTTGCTTCATTTTCTATTCTTGATCATAAAGTAGCACCATAAACTTTGAGCATGATTAATTTTATATGAGGTTTTGTTAGACTTATTGTAATTGGCTCCCCAACTTTAACCAAATTAAAAACATGTTTAAGGTACAAATATTTAATTTCTTATGTGCATTCTTTTTGATATTCCTATGACTCTATCTCTCTGAATAACATACAAATTAGTTTCTCAAATGATATTCCAAGAATATGCAAGATGGATCAGGTACATTAACTATGTTTGTTCTTTATTTCTATTTCTAAGTTTAAGTGATTCTAAAAGCATCTCATGCATTTTACTCTTTAACCATCTCACCTTTTTGATTACCAAGTAGTAGTTTCTGAGATAAGTTGTATATCTGTTAATGGCATTATAAATCATTCCTTATATACCATTTGAAATTTATGCATTGGGGAGACATACAGGAATAGATTTTAAAACTGTATCATGTATAATTATGTCCCAAGGACAACCAACTGGGTTGAGGACATTAGAAGTTACTCCTGGCAGGTTTACAAAAGAGGACTTCCTGTTGGGCTGGAAATTAGTAAATTGATGTGAAATTACAAGTAATTAGCTCCAGGATTTTTTCACAGACCCTCTGAAAATTAAATATATAAATAGCAGCTGTTGACTAATAGAAATAAATTCTTGCTGAAAAATACTTAAAAGCCAGAAGTAATAGTGATACATTTTTATCAGTAGAGATGTTTTAAGTATAGATGTATTTAAATGTGAAAGTAGAACACTATAAGAAAAAGTTAAATGATGAACTCTTGGCTTCATACTACTATTTTTGTCAGCATCCATTTATTGCCACTGTCATTGGTTAGACATTACTGCTCACCACTTCTTCCAAGTTCTCAGCATCCTAGGGTCGAAATCACTAATAGGAGAGAAGAGAGCAAGATCGACTTGAAATGGTAAGAAAGGATGAGATTACAAACTTCCTAAATCTTTTTTCTTAGCTGTTTCCACTGACTGTCCAAATGACATCTCAGTTTCTTGGATTAATTATACATAAAATTGATATTTCAGCCTTTATTTATCTTAAATGATTACATATTTATCTTCAAGGAAGTGAGGCTCAAACCAGCTGATCTACTTTTTGAATAGATTGTATATTTGCAAAGTCCTTAATAAATATAATTTATGCATGCACATTTACATAGGCAATACTTAAGAAAGGCTTGGGATGGGATGTGAGAATGAGAATATTTACAGTCCTTAAATATTAGTTTGGAAAACCTAAATTAATTTTAAGATTCTCATGGTAACTAAAATAAAGCTGTCATTAACAAGGATATATTCCATAAAAGACAATGTTTCTCAAAAGTAAACAACAGCATAGGGGTTTTCGCAAAACTCTGTCATACATACAGTGCTGTCTGTATCCATGAGACCAATATCATCTGGTTATCCATAGATCATAAATCCATAGATCAATAAAGATATATCAATGATCTTTGAGCTTTGAAACAGGTTTGCATAGCTTTGGGAAGAAGCACTTCTAATGGAGTAATTCAAATTATTAAGGAAAATATTTATTAAACTGCAATTAAATGAAAAATTCATATGATCTTGTATTGTTTGATATAGCTTTCCTTCTAAAAATAAGCAGTGAAAAAGGTGACTGCAATTATATTTCTGCTTTTATCAACAACCAGAACACATTATTATCTTTTTTCATGACATTATATTCTCCCAAACTTGAGGAATTGACAGGTACATTGTGAAAGCTAGAACATTTTAAAACAAAAATCAGAAGAATAGGAAAATTATACATACAGTCAAAACATTAAATTTGTTTTAAAATGAGTATGAGAACAAGGAAGGAGAAATAAGCACAGGTGTTCCCAGAAAGCATATTCAAAGGCTATGAAGAAAATTTTGATTAAGACAAATACAGAATTTTTGGAGTGATTTCTTTCAACTCAACTATTCTATGAAGCATTTTAATAGAAACTGGAATCACAAAATATTTAAAAACCAAGTTACACAACATTTTGTACTTTTTATCATACCTATCATCCTCTTTTCTCTTAATACTTTTCACTCCTTGTAGCCTCGTCCTTTTTAAAATTTTCCTTCTCTTTACTATATCTTTTACTTCTTTTATTTTTAATTTTATTGACAACTAATTGATGCTATTCCTGAGTCTTAATGAAGAAGACATTTCTATAAGAAAGTTTGTTTTCAGTTTGCCCAACTTCTATCTAATACAAGATATATATAATATACCATATGGTCTTTGTAACCAGAGTAATTCTTTCATTTTTATTCTCCTTGCCATATTTAATCCAAGTATGCCTTGTGTTAGAAACTATGGACCTTGAACATCCAATGTAATACTATAAGAAAATGACTGACAGTACTGGGAAACTATGGGAGGGGGATGGGATTAACAGTCGCAAATATCTGTCTGGGGATGGGGAAGCACCTCTTATCAACAGGGTGCCTGAATGAAATGTAATTGTACACCTAGCCCTTAACTGTACCTCACAAAATCATAATAAAAAATATTGATAAAAAAAAGAAACTTGTTATAACTCTAACTCATTTTGGGAACCAAATTTATTGCATCAATAAACTGGGGTTTCTAACTCCATTGTTTAGAGTAATATTCTGCCACCACACTTTAATCAAATGACCTTGCCAGAGGCACCATTTATCTTCTGTAATACTTTATCTTAAAACTGAAATCTTGACCTGTAGTGGAGTTGAATGCTAGATCCTAAACTTCTTCTCATTTGCTAAATAGTTACTCATTGCTTATTAAATCATGACAAGAACTGTGCACATGTATGTGTGTGTGGGAGGGGTAACTTATGAGACTCAGGGATCTGTTTTTTACCCCCCAAATTTTAATGTTCCAGTGAGGAATATGGCCGTATCAGCACATACAACTGAATATCATCCTTGGTCTTGAATAATGAACATTTCTTTCTCAGAAAATGGAAGAACATGCAGACAATCACTACATAAAACAGAAGTACAATCAATGTTTAAGGAACTAGCTGAAGGGTTCTAGACACACACAAGTTTACATATATATATTTCTGGGGCACCAAAAATGTATACACATTTTAAGAAACGTTAAAAGACACTCACTGTAAACAGGTGTCTAGATGCTGATGGCAACACCTCTGAGCACCTCTTGTAATTACCAAAGTCAAACGTGACTTGTACTCATCTTATTGAGTATCAAATTTGAATACTGTTCTTTCCTTTCTTAAAATGTGTATACATTTTTGGCACTCTTTGTGTGTGGGTGAGGGGGGGTTTCTTTAAACCTTATGGAAAAACTTATTCTGGAAACATGAATTATGGTTAAACGCTGAGGATACAACTGTAAACATGGTAATGGTAGAATATGTCTGTCCCCTTGGAGCTTCCATTCTAGTAAACAGCAGGTACATAAAATGACAAAGAAAATGACAATGTGTGGTAAAATGGTGAAGAGGAAACAAAGACAATGTTGAGATAGAAAGCAAGCATGAAAATAATGTTGGCAATGAAAAACAGAAAGGTACTAGAAAGGACATAAAGATCAGGTGATCTAATAATGATTTGTAGGAAAATTAAACCTGTGTATAATAGAATAACCCATCTAGAAAGTGATGATTTGGATTTTGACATCCAATAAAAATGTGATTTTGGGAAATGAAGTCATAACTATTCTTAGCCTTAGTTTCCTTATCACTAAAGTGAAACAACTACTTCTTTCATGCCTACTCCAAGGAATGTTGAATTTATTTATAGTGTATTTGTACAAATAACATAGTTATGAAACTAAGTACATGATGATAATAATAAGATATGGTGCAAATTGATTTAGTATCAGGTACTGCATAAAGTATTTTACATTTTTTTTTCAAATTTGACAGCAACCCTATGAAGAGGTTATTGTACTTTTCAGAAAAATAAAGCACAGAGAAGATATGTATGACATCTCTTGCTTCTACCATTAAGTAGTAAAGCCAGCATTTAAAAGTACATTTTTCTGGTGCCTAGTTACTGTGTTCATAACCTCTTGGATGAAGTTAAAGATGAAGAGATGAATGCTAATGACTTTATTTGATTTTTTAATTTTATTGATTGATTGGTTGAGTGTCAGTCTTCACTGAAGGAATTATGCTAACAGATATAACTGGATTTCCAAGAAAACTCATGAGTCTTTCTGAGAATCCGTATAGAAGTAAGAACTTTGTAAATATGGTGCTAGGAGAACAATGTTGATTTGATCTAGAAGGAGGGCATTGTATCAGCTTAGCATGATTAAAGGTGTTTTCTTCATTGCTTCGTGTTCAAGAATATCACAGCTTAGTTCATCATTATGGTTGCTACATCAGAGTATATGAACAATAAATTTTGACTCAGTCCATTACCTGGTCTTGAAATTCATATAGCCTTTCACTTGTCTTTTTTATAAAATTATATTTAATTTTTTTAATTTTAAAGATGTGGGGTATAATTCAGGATTAGGCACATAAGTGGTCATCTTTCATGTGAAGTTCGAGCCTCTCATTGATCCTTACCTCACCTGGTTTTAGAACAGGTACACTTATTATGTTATATGTCTCCTTCTCCCGCCCCTGGCAGTGTTCCGCTGCTGTCAACCTCCTTCTTATAGTATTATGATAAATGCTCAGGTCCACTTATGAGTGATAATATGTAGTACTCAGTTGTTTCTGTGATAGAGCACTGAGTATTATAGACTCTAAATCCATCCAAGTTGCTGTGAAGTCCATAATTTTGTTCTTCTTTAAGGCTATGTAATATTCTATCATGAATATGTACCACATGTTTTTGATGTATTCCACTTTCAATGGGCAGCACAGTTGGTTCCATGTTTTTGCTATTGAGAATAATGCTGTAATAAACATGCGTGTGTAGGTATCATTTTTTGTAGAATGATTTGAGTTCCTCTGAATATTTTCCTAGAAGAGGGATTCCTGTATCGTATAGGTCAATTTTTTGATATTTAGGAACTGTCAAACCGTTTTCCACAGAGGTTGTACTAGTTTACACTCCCACCAAATCTGTAGAAGCATTCCCTTTCCCCCGCATCCTTTCCAGCATCTGTTGCTTTTTGAGTTATTGATGATGGTCATCCTGACTGGAGTTAAGTGGTATCTCAATGTGGTTTTAATTTGCGTTTCTCTGAAGATTAGTGAGACTGAGCATTATTTTATGTATCTGTTGGCTGATCATATGTCTCCTTTTGAGAAGTGTCTATTCATACCTTTTGCCCACTGTTTAATAGGACTCTTTGAAATTAAAGAAGACACAAACAAATGGAAAAATATTCCATGCTCATTAATTGGAAGAACCAATACTGTTAAGATGTTTATCCTATCAAAGGCAATCTGTGGATTCAACACAATACCCATTAAATTACCAACATTATTCTTCTCAGACTTGGAAACAATAAAGAAGTTCATATGGAAACATAAATGACCACGAATAGTGAAAGCAATCCTTAACAAAAGAAACAAGGAAAGAGTACCATACTTCTAGACTTTAAGCTCTACTCTAAATCTACAATAATCAAAACCACCTAGTATTGGTATAAGAACAGGCATGTAGACTGATGGAACAGGATAGAGATTCCAGAAGCAAAATCTCAATTTCTCAACCAACTCATCTTCTACAAAGTCTCCCCCAACAACCACTAGGGAAAGGAGAACCTATTCAGTAAATGGTGCTGGGAAAACTGACTGACCACATGCAGACGAATGAAAAAGGACTCCTAATTATCACCACACAAAAAAAATCAACTCTAAATGGATCAAAGACCTAAATGTAAAACCTCAAACTATAAGAATCTTAGACAGCACAGGACACACCCTTATGGAAATTGGAATAGGCAACCCATTTCTGATCAAAAACCCAAATTCCCATGCCATAAGAGAGAAGTTAGACCAGCGTGACCTCATCATATTGAAAAGCTTCTGCAAAGCAAAAGAAACCATCAAGACAGTGGGGAGACAATCCACAGAATGGGGAAAAAAATATTTGCCAACTGTACAGCTGACAAAGTCCTAATATCCAGGATCTTCAAGGAACTCAATGTGCCTTTCACTTACCTTTAATGTGGGAAGTTCTCACCAAATAATGATGTCTCTGGTTTCTTGAAGTTCTCAGTTTTAAACTATAACATTGTGTATCAATTACATTTATTTGCTTAGAGAATGGCATGTAAATAAAATAACCTCTGAAAGGAACTTTAAATATTACTACAATGACTTAGATACTATATGATTATATATTGATTATCATGCAAAAACATAGACACACACATCCACGTTTACACACCATCCACCTGTATTGGGACCCAGCAAATCTAATGCAGACAAAATGAGAATATGCTTTCTATATGCCAAGACTTATTCTAAACTAATGCATATTTGAGATTACTATAATACCTATATATAATATATCTGTGTAATATGTATCTATATTAATCTATATATGGAATCTTCAGCACATAGAATGGGGCCTGTGATATTATAAGTGTTTGATAGATATTTATTGAATTGATGAATGATGTTCAGCAATTATGTCTGTTATAAGTGAAGGAATTATTTTATTAATCACTTAATCACACTATAACTCTATAAGATAGGTATACTCTTCAGTTTTACTTCATTTGATTCTCAAAACTACATTGGAAGTGGGTACTTATATCATCTCTGTGTTTGCACAAGATAAATAGGGCTAAGGAAGTAAGATCAATTATTACTAGGTATAGTGATTGGCGATAAAATAAAAGAGTCTCTATATAAGATTATTATGATTTATGTGTCTTCTTAATAAAATTGCACTCTAAGGCATATGTATGTGTGTGTGTACATACCCATATAAGACATATATGTGTGTGTGTATATATTTTGAAGGTGTGAAAAATACATAGAAAATATGAAAATATTTTTAAATACTTTGGGACATTTATCTCTAGAAAATTTTCAAGTTATGAGACTGATGTCATGACTAAGATGAGCTATTGCAAGCTAACAGCAGTAAATTCAGATTTCACTGTAAGAAAACTCTGTCTAAGAGATCAGAGCTGCCTAAAATATAAAATTAAGTGGTAGAGAAGTTGGAAATTTACTGTCACTAATGGGGTTTTGGAAGAAAACTGAATCAGGCCAAGAGTTGGCTCAATTAATGCCTTTCTGCGTTTCTGAAATACAGGAATTTCTTTCTTCAAAATAATTTTCTTCTTTTTTCTTCTTGACAGGTTTCCATCTTCTTTGGAGAATTTCTGTACTTCCTACAACCAAATGTTCCAGGCTTGTCTCATATTCTTTTTCTAGGATTTTAATTCTCTTAAATTGTAAAGGCTTTTTACATACGTGTGTATACACACATGCACTCTTCATTTTAACTTAAGAAAAGTTTAGTTAAGCTCATTTTTCAGTAGAACAATTCTAATAGGCTTCCCAATTTGAAATGTCTCTGTGCTTTGATAGAAATACCACTGATAATTATACCGTAATTTGCAGTCTCTGAAGGTTGTTGAAAATGTGTCATATGTAGAGATTATGAAGTATAATTCTCTACGAAGTGCTTCCATTTCCATGATCCAGATGAAAAGCAGTCACGAAGCCATAATGTCTAATTTGTTCTCGATTTTTCTTCCTGTATGTGCCAACTGGATGTGAACAATACATTGGTAGTAAGTCTCAAGGCATATAGCTAATTGCAGAAAGCTTGACATGACTGTACATATCTCAAATTTAAAAATTGGTCTCAGCTCCAGAGGGAAATGCCATAAAGCATGCAGTTAGCAACTTAATTTACTTGCTATTTATTAATTTATTTCAGGACAAATCTCTTTGCGCCAGAATTTTTAAAAAATCAAGCCCTAAGAATTGGCAACTTTCAAGAGTAGCTAAATACAGGAATATGCTTTCAATTTGAAGATATGCTCCCTTTTTTGGTATTTGTTCAATTATCAATGAGGGCATTTAATTCTGGGTAATCACACTGACTTTCTGATTTAGGCAAAAATACCACTTTTATAAGAAATAAGTTAAGAATGTACTCAATAACGTAAACTGGAAGAAATTTAAAAAATAATATTTAGTTCCTCAGTTGGATAAAAAAATTAATGTATGTGCATAAATGATGCTAAAATATTACTTTAGAAATTTATTTGGTAATAAATAGGCACAAAGCTCTTACTGCATTTTGCTTGTGTGTTTTCATGTTTGAAATCTGAAAATAATCATGAATATGAAAAAAGTATGCATAGATACATTTCTAACATTATTTAAAATAAGACAAGCCAAATTTTCAACAGTATTTGATAACTTAAAGCAATTTATTGTTCATTTATAAGATGAAACCTTATATATTAGTTATCTAATATTTATAGCACAACAACCAAGAAAGTAGTAGTTTAATTAGTAAGAAAAACAAATATAAAGTAGCATATATAGTATGACTATCTGTTATATATACCAACACATATAGTAAGAAATTATTTTGAATCTATAAATAAAATATTAAAATGCTAATGATAACTCATTTTTTAATTAATATTAATTACCTACTTTATTTCAATAATTATAGCACAGTGTTATTTATCTTTGGGGCTTCTCTGTTTTGATAATGAAAAAGATACCACCTGCAGTATTCAGTATAAGAACAATGGGACAGCAATCATAATTATAAAAATTTAGGCCTAGTTTTGAGATACCTCCGCAGAACCTTCTTACTACTTAAAAATCTTGTTTATTTATCTTTCCTCTTTCCAGATATTGTATAAGTTGTAGTGGTATAGAATGACTGCTGTTTCTTGCCTAAACAATTCACAGAATTCACCTGTGAAACCATTTGAGCTTTGAGATTGCTTGGTGGGTATGTTTGAATAACAAATTCAATTTCTTTAATAGATATGGGACCCCTTTGGGTTTTGGAATTGATTGTGTGGCAGTTTTATCAAGTTGATTTTCCAAGACTCTGTCCATGTAAGTTGCACGCTTGAGACAGAAACATGCTCAAAGTATTCATTTATGTCTAGGGTCTCTAGTGTCTGTCATTCATAATATTTCCTCTCTCTGTTTTTTTTTTTTTAAAACTGTAACTGAGGGTATCTATCCATTTATTTTTGTATTTTAACACAACAGGGTTTTAGCTTTGCTTATTTTTCTCTCAATATTTCATTTCTACAAATATTTTTAATTTGTGGAATTTCTGGATTCTGTTATATAGCTGCAAAAGTGATTTTATTTTGCTTTGCTTAGTTTAACAAAAGATAACTTGATTATACTCAAGCTGTGAACTGTCTCTTGAATAGAAACTGAGGTCTTTATTTCTTTACAGTTTGTCCTTATCTGGACTGCCTTAAATCCTACCTCATCATGTGTATTTCAACAGGCAAATTTGAAACTGAGAAATATGGCTACCTCCCTCCTTTGGTTGTCTTCTTTCCAAGATTCTCTTCTCATCTTTTGGCAGTTATCATTGTCCCAAATTTTATCTTTCTAACGGAAATTTTATTATTTTTTCCAAACAAAACTGATCATAGCCTTTCTTCAAGTTAAAAACTATATAAAAAGAAAACTTACCCTGTGTGAATGACCTTTTTCAGGATCAAATTGCCTCTAAAATTTGCCATTAGGTAGTTGGTTATTATATTCTAAACAGTTTATAACTGTTATCAATGGAAAACTTACTTGTCCATATGAAAATTGGAATTTTCCTCTTTTTTCTCTCAACATGCTTCCATCTTCTTTGGCGGATTTCTATGCTTTCTGAAACGGAATGCTCCAGGCCTGTCTCATTTTTTTTTCCTTACAGTACAAGAGTCAGTCATTTTTTCCAAATAAATTTAGGCAGTTTCATTGTAGAATAGTATTTATAAACCAAGATCTTAGATGTGAACACATTTACTGCTATTGGAATGTTATTGCCTCTGTTCTACCTCAATCCACATTTCTTCATTTATTTATTCATTTTGTGTATATACACACATAATGAATACAAACGAATACAGGCAATGTCATTAATTTCTTTCTACAGATGTGAAAATTTCACTTCTTCCCAACCTGATAGCATTGACACCAGCCAACACAGGGAAAGTATTTTGACTCAAAAAGGAAAAAGAGAAGATAAAAGAAGAGAAAGGAAGAAATGAAGAAAAATAAAGAAGGAAGAAAAATGAAGGAGAAAATACTTCGCCAGTCCAAAGCTTGGTGTGCCAGCACAAAGCTGGCCCTGAGCTTGTCGATGGAGCCGCACCACTCAAAATCTCATCCATATAAGTGAGCAACAGCATAAAAATATAAGACATAATTCAAGAAGCAGTCAAAGGGAAGGAGTAAGTTTTCAGGGAAATTTAATTAAACAATGATAGAAAAGTTATTGTAAGCCAAATAAATGTGATTAAATCTCTGTGCGTGTTGCAAAGACATCATCTTAGTTTATTCCTCCTGTTATTAAAAAATACCTTAAATTGGATATTGTTATAGACGAAATAGATGTATTTCTCACAGCTCTGAAGGCTGTAGAAGTCCAAGACCCAGGAGCAGCAGATACTGTGTCTGGTGAAGTCACCTTCTGGCTGAGTTCTCACCTAGCGAGAGCAGATTTTTTCACCTGGCGAAAGAGATGGAAGGACCAACAGTCTCTCCAAAGCCTCTTATCCAAGGACATTGATCCTATTCTTGTGAGTGGTTCCCTCAAGCTCTAACGACCTCTTAAAGGCCCTGCTTCTTAAAACTATCACCTTGAGGCTTTAGCTCCAACATATAACACATACATTCAAACTGTAGCAAAGGTTTATGAAAGAAAGAAAAGGCCTGAAATTTTCTTATTTTATTGACTCTTCCATTATGAGGTTTGATGAATTTAACTGAATGTTATAATCCAGATCAGTACATAACAGAGTAGGCCTCACACAAAACCACACACTTCTCTGGTCTATTTGATTTAATTGTTGACTATGGCCCTGTTTATACCTCAGAAATTTGGAAGCACTAAAAAAACCCCACATATATATGATATATATGTGTAAATATAAATGCATAGTTCATTCATGGTTTTCAATAAATCAGCCTTTATTGTATGTCTGGGAAGGGTATTACAATTTATAACTTGTGCTGAATTTACTTGACTTCTTAAAGAGTCTGTAAGTTTACTGTTAAAGTGAGAAAGAGTAAAGGAATAAAACAACCAAAAAAAGCCATTTTCAGGAACCATATATCTTTCCAATAGAAGCCAAACTTAATTTTGGTGTAAGGGATCATGTCAAGCAAGGCTGATTATTTGCTCTCATCTGCAACCAATTGCAATGTTGTCTTTTATGCGATAATTTCTCCTGTACCCTAGGGAGTTAAGCAGTCCCTTCATTGTCATTCTATGATACTTGTAAAAACTTTCATTGCAATATCTGCTCTACAGTGTTATAAGAGTCTTTCAAAATGATTTAATGGTTAAAGGGAATTTCTGATTCAGTCAAAATGTAACTTCCTTCTGATTGGTTTCATTAACTGACACGTCTATTAAGCAATATTCCTTTGAGAGGCTCTTTAGGACCCAACTTTAAGTGAATCGATGGTGAATACTTAATTATTTTGTTCCCTTAGGCATTGTATCGGGATCTCAATATCAATATCAAAATCATTTTGACAACACATATGATGATTCTAAAAAAATTATATAAAAATGCACCAACATAGACGACTATATATGTAATATACACACAGAAAGGAATATACATGCCCATGTTCAACATAGATAGGGACATTAATCAGCCATATCATATTTGTATTCTCAGCCTTTTTTGCCATTTGTTTCCTAGAGAGGAATCTACCTGTTCCACGAAGTTACTTTACTTCCCTTGACAGTAAGATTGATTCCACTTCTGCCAGATTAATCTTTTTGCTATGTGAAGTCAGGAGCAAAGGGAAGGGCAGAGGGTGTTTTGGGCAGGAGGTGAGAAATCAGTTTTATAAATCGTATTTTAAAGTAAGAAGAAAATTAACTATGGCACATAAGAAAAGCCATAATAATTTCATCTAGTACAAAAGTAATATATGTGCAATGTGCCATTTTCACAGTGATGAAGTATAAAACTTGAATACAGAAATATTCTTATTGTTGAATTGGGTTTCCTTAACTATACTATCACTCAATTTCTGGGCCATATAAAACATCTGTTGGTTTATGTAATTTTATTTATTTCTTTTCTTATGTTTATACAGTTACATTTATTAGGGTGTTAATATATTTAGATGTGCTTATAAATTTATATATTCATATATTTATATATATGTGTGTATATATGTGTATACATTCACACAAATTATGTCATTAAATTAGTTACATGACATTTCTTTTTTAGCTTATTTTCATATATTTTATCTTTAAATCAATGGTTTCTTAACATTGTTTTATATGCATTTTTCTTAGCTGCCAATAAAATATGTCTCATCATGCTACATATAGCAACCTATATTTTATTAATTCATAGGTTTTACTTTATATGCAAAAAGCTATTGGACTGAATGGATTTAAACAAACTAGTGTGCTTTTCCCAATTGTTTAAGTTGGCTTTCTAAAGATCAGTTACATAATAGAGCCAGAAAAGCATTAGCAAAATCTGAAGTTAAATTTGAAAAATGCTTCTTATCACTATATAAAGCAGGCGTTGAATATTAAGAGAAATATTTCCCTTTCTCTAAGCTTTCTGATGTCTACCAATTTTTTTTCGTTTCTTCAAAATGCTACAGATTTGACATTAATGACATGTCAATTCAAAAGTAAAAATTTGTATTAAGCAAAACATATTTTGAAAACTATTCATTTGTAAAGCGATGATCATCCATCCAAAACCTATAAAGGTTTTTATACTTATTTTTAACAGTTTTCAAATATTAATAAAAATGTTTAATGAAAATAAAATTTCTAAATCTTTGATGAACTCATACAAACACAGATCCATAGAGCTCTGTGCATACATAAAACATGCACATAAACAGTGTGATGAAAAACTCTCTCAACTTAAAAACCTACAAAAAATGAAATTAAAGTGACTGTGAAATCATTCTGTTTTAAACAATTTCCCTTTTCCTTTGCAATTAAACAATCTCAGCCTTTTCTTAGAAGATTAGACATAAAGTTGCTTATATTTTATTTTATGGAATGGTCTTCAGATTGAGTATTGGAAAGGGATGTCTCTTGGTATCTTTCTTGTTTTCAAAAACTATTTTTGTGCTCTTATCTTAAGCAAAAAATATGTGTGTACACTTATCCTAAGCACTGAAATAACGCCCTATCGGTGATAGATAGAAAGAAAAAACAGAGAAAAAGAGAAATAAATAGTGAGCTAGAGACAAATGAATAGAGAGACCAATAGATACTCACCAATGGCATCGTGAACAACTTACTTTCTTCCCTCAGTCTGAATTATAAACTAAAAATAAAAGATAAGACATGAGAATTTAAGTTATAATTTTCTTTTATTCTTGAGTATGTATTATTATGTTTCTGCTTTCATTAAAAAAATCTTCTACATGTAGAAAGAGATCCATCTTTATTAGGTGCAGATTTGTCCTCCGTCAACACAGTATAAATCAATGAATTTGGAACGCATGAATAAACCTATACAAATCAATCACCTTTACAAAAAAGTACTTTTACATCATCTCAAAGAAACCCTTAGTATTTACATAAAATTAAGTCAAAATTGTTAAAGAATAATATTTTTTCTTTGCATTAATTTGCACACTGTGTAAAATATGTGCTAAGTAGAATTCCTTTCCCTAAACTGGACCAAAACTCTACATATTTTATTCTACTCTAAATGAAGTTTTCCACTGTATTCCTTACCCTATGCACAGTCATCTGAGAGCAATGTAAGCTCTTAGACGTAAAGAAGAATGTTAGGGAGTATTGAATATAATTTAATTTTTGTGAGATATGAAAGAACCAAATTCACTTGTAATGAGTCATTAACAGTTGTCAGTGTTAGTTGCTAGTGTCAATAACTTAAATATAATATGTGCATATTTATGCAATGTATATTTATATCATGTGAATTTTTAGTGTCATGAAATAAAAATATGTGGATATTTTCTGAAAAATAAATCATATTTGTCATTTCTGAAGCAAATAAATATATGACTGACAATAGAGTCTTAAACTTTTGATGAAAGGTTATAAAAATATTAGAAAAATTCATTCCAATGAGGTAAAAAAAAAAAAAAAAGTAAGGTCCAAATTCCAACCTATACTCATTCTGTGTATTTTGATTTGGAAAAAAAAAATCATTTTCCCTTCAGGTCTGTCAAGATCACAAACATTTTACTTTCTACAAATAACATTTCTTAAAAAGTGTTTTATAAACTTGCCTTTTGTGCATAAAGCTGGTTAATAACTTATTTAGATGATTGAACACTTAGATGTACATTTTAATATTATGAATGTTGATGAGAGAGAAATATTCACATTTAGTCATATGTGGATGGATGGTAAATTTCAAGATGGAGTATTTCCCTGAACTATGAGTTTTGGTTCATCAAAAATTATACAGAATTTATATGGTGCCTAATGAAAATATTTTATTGTAAAACAATGACTAATATTTTCTGTGTGTACACATTTGAATTTTTGCCTTTATAACTCACTATACATTATACAATTGCTATATGTTTTGAATTATGTATTTTAAATTATTATAGATTATATAGTTGATCCATCACATATTCATTATCTATTAGAAATACCCCATATATTATTTCAGAATTATTATTTCAAAATCATTTATTATTTCAAAATCAATATGTATTTATTGGAGTAGAATATTGACCAATATATATGCATATTTCTATATGTATGCTTTTATTATCTACTCTGGGATAATAAAATATTCCAAACAGTAGTAGCGTGCCGGGCTTCGTGGCTCAGCCTGTAATCCTGTGCCTTTGGGAGGCTGAGGTGAGTGGATTGCCTGAGCCCACGGGTTCGAGACCCGCCTGGGCAAATTGGCGAGACCTCATCTCTGCAATAAATCAAAAAATGAGCCGGGCATGGTAGCGCGTCCCTGTAGCTCCAGCTACTCGGAAGGCTGAGGCAGAGCCCAACATGTCGAGGCTGCGGTGGCCGGGAGCAGCCACTGCACTCCAGTGTGAGAGTGAGACTCCAACTCAAAAAAAAAGCAATAGTAGCGTAAAACAATAAACATTTATTCTCTCTCACAATATATAAGATTCCAGAATCCAGAAGTGAAAGAGCTGTCTTATTCTGATTCAAGGGCTACAGGCAGCACCATGACTGCAGTCATTCGTTTCTTGCTGATTGTTGGCAGATAAATATATATGCTGTAAATTGTCATATATTACTAATTAATGATATGGTATATTCCACTTATCTATTACAAATGCAGCATATATTATAGATGCACTATGATTATTATCAAAGTATTGCATCATTAACAGGAATAATGAGTTAAATCACTCTTTTCTTGCTCTCTTTGATTTCCCTCTAAGAAACCAAAACTGTAGATTGTTGCAGCCACACACACAAAAAAGACAGTATCGTGAACCGTGTTAGTCTGTTCATTCACCAGCTCATCCACTTTCCCTCTTCAGTAGTGCCCTGACATCTCTAGTAAATACCCTGGCAGTCTAGGTGGTGTGTGGTTCATTGGGTTTTTACTATATCTCTATTTTCTTACAGGAGCCTCTGACTCATTCCCTGCCAATAACACTCTTGTACTTATGGAAATCCCACGTATCCTTTGTGATATAACAATTTTTTCTAGACAAAGAATTCCAAAATATCTTGATCTAATAATATCTTCTCCAGTATCTGCAATCTTCTTTAACCATTCATGTTTTAAAAGTGTTTTTCACACACTTTCTTGCAACTTAGTTATTGGTGGGCGAATTCCAAATTCTCAGTTTGATTGTAAGTTCAGTGAAGGCAAGAAGCCAATGTTATTCTTCCTCATTTTCCCAGATTAATTTGTCTATAACAAGCATTTAGGAAATATTTGAGAAAGTTTTTTTAAGAAATTACATCCCACCCAAAGTAAAGTGACGTATGTACTGTTATGCTGATTTTGAATTCCTTATGGGGTTTGTGAGAAAGAATACAAATTTTTTTAAAAATTGTTCTTATTGTACCTGACCTATTACTAAATTCAGTATCAGAAAAGCATGATTTAAAATGTGTTTAAATTTGAAAATGGTTATTGTTAGACCAAAAGTTTGAGATCAATTTTTTGTTCTATAAACATCTTTCTTTCTTTTTTTCGGAGTTGGAGTCTCTCTCTTGTTGCCCAGGCCGGAGTGCAGCGACATGCTCATGGCAACTGCAGCCTCGATCTACTGGGCTCTGGCGATCCTTCTACCTCAGCCTTCCAAGTAGCTGGAACTACAGGCATAAACCACCACACCTGGCTAATTTTTTGATGTATTGTAGAGACGAGGTCTTGCCAAGGTGCCCAGGCTAGTCTTAAACCCCCGGGCTCAGGCAATCCTCTTGCCTCAGCCTCCCAAAGTGCTGGGATTACAGGTTGAGTCACCACGCCCAGCCCCTAAGCATCTTTCTTGATCATTGGTTTTACAAAAGACAAAAGTTTATTTATCCTCTAAATAAAGACCTTTTGTCTCTCTCTGAAGAATACAGTCTTGTGCTATGCCCCATTACCAACAAGAGTCACTCAATAATAAACTAATAAGAAAGGCAAAATGTGTCAATAATGGATGGTATTGATTTTACTCATTGATTATATGGGCTTAATAATTATTCCTGGGACAACCCCTTCGGGTCCCCTCCCACTGTGGGATAGTTTCTGTCCTCTCAATAAATCTTACTTTCTCACTAAAAAGAAAAAAAAGGAGAGAAAAAAATTACTCCTTTATCTAATTCAGAGTCATTGTTTGACTTGGCCAATATTGCATGATGGGTTTGTGAAGAATAAGGACAAAACTGGTATAATTATTTCTGATTTATTGTATGTTCCTAATATAAATGTAGAAAATATAAAGTATACAGAGTTACTTGAGTTATAATAAAAGTGATGTTGCAGTCAAGTGGATAAACTAACATTTTTTCTTTTTTATTGAGGAGGGGTCTCATTCTGCTGCCCAGGCTGGAGAACAGTGGCACGATCACGCCTTACCATAGCATCAGTCTTCTGAGCTCAGGTGAGCCTTCTGCCTCAATTTCCCAAGTAACTGAGACTACCGGTGTGTGCCTTAATGTCTGGCTAATTTTTTTTTTTTTTTTTAGAGGTGAGGTTGCACTCTGTTGCTTTCATTGGTCTAGAACTCCTGGGCTCAAGCAATCGTTCCACACTGACCTCCCAAAGTACTGAGATTACATGTTTGAGCTACCAATTCTAGTCTGAACCCTTTTTCGATAAGTGATGCTGAGTCAACTGAATATTGTAAGGGAAAGATATGAAACTTCATAAAATATACAAAAATTAATTACAAATGCCTTGTGATATAAATTAAAAATTTAAAACAAAAAACTGTAAAAAATAACATTTATAGCTTTTTAATATTTTGGAATACAAAAATATTTATTAAACAAAACACCACAAGATCTCTGTGAAAGGAAATGGCTGATAATTTTGATAGGAAACTTTTTTCATCAAAAAATTTTAGAAAAAAAAGGGAAACCAAATACTTATGGAAGAAATTGCAATGGAAATACATGAATATACCCTTCTATCATACACACAGATACCCAAACACATATGCATATTAAAAAGAAAAAGAAGACAAGAAATGAACAATTGTCTTAGATAGTGACTTATAAAAGAGTGTCTAAATGACCAATAAGAATATGAAAATGTACTCATAAACACTTATCATGGATAAAATGTAAATTAAGACCATAGTGAATAGAGAATTAATTCATTAAAATCACTAAAATACATTGACTGACAATTCCAAGTACCGTGGAGACATGGAATATCTTGATTTCCTGATGAAGTTTTATATTGGTGCAACTAATTTGGAAAATTGTTTGAAAAAACCCACACTAAAACTTAATTTAGGCACAATTAATTTACCTAAAACTGTGTACTCATAAGCCTTTCCTAGAATACGAGAGTATGTGTTCATCAAAAGACATGTACAAAAATGTTTATGACAACATGATCCTGAATAATCTCCAACAGGAAACAAGCCAACTGCTCATCAATTTAGAATATATAAACAAATTAGCTGTGACATACAATGCAAACAAAATTAAGCAACAACAAAAATAAATAAAATATTATACACATAATAATATGAAAGAACTTCATTAAAATGTTGATAAAAAGAAGACAGATTCTTCAGGATCAAAATGGTATAAATTTGTTTACCTAATTTTTAATATCAATGAAACTTAGCATACACAAAACTAACAGGAAAGGATTAAATTAATCTATAGAACTCTTTGGCTTCAACAAAGGAGATGCCTCCTATTTAAAAACAAAATGATAGAAATGGTTGTGTTTTTGAATTGGGACTATTTTAAGTTAATATATAATTTACAGTTCATTTCCAATGTGGCCCTTTGACCCATGTTCCTAAATTGCCCCATTGTGTGACACATCTTCCTTAATGTGATGTTTGTTCTCTTCTTCTCATTAATAAAAAGACTTACCCAATACATTAATGAGGGAACACAAATGATTCCCAGTGGCAATGAGAAACTGTGTGTGGTCTTATAAAATGTGTTTGTTGTTGTTATTATTATTACTAATATTATTATTATTTTGAGTCTATTAATGTGATTTGCTAGCTATTGCAATTAGGTAAAATTTTCAGAAGTGACCTAAGATGATTAATTTCTACATTGACCACACAAATCAATTTGGTTGAAAAAAACATATATTATGCACAAGGATATATCCATAGATTTCCTTTAAATAGTAGGAAAACTCTGATGTACACTTCATGTTAAGGATTTAAATATTTCACCAGCAGCATAAAACTGCATACTGGTTTGTCAAACCATTTTGCCCTTTTATCTGAGACTATTCTCAAAACAAAACAAATTTCAGATTTGAACATAGTGTGTGTGTTTTAAAATTAATGTATGGGTGAGTCCTTCAACGATTAATAGTTTTCTTATTGAGGAATGAATGAAACACATGTTTGAAGTAAATATGTAATCTACAGTTCCTTTCCAAAGTGGCCCATTTGACCCTTGTTCCTAAGGCATGCCATTGTGTGACACATCTTCCCTAAGGTGACATTTGTTCTCTCTCTTCTCCTCATTAATAAAAAGATTTATCCAATACATTAATCAGGGAGCACAAATGATACCCAGTGGCAATGGGAAACTATTGGTGGTCTTATAAAATGTGCTTATTATTAATGGTGCTTTGCTGGTTATTGCAATTAGGCATGTGTGAAATTTTCAGCAGTGACTTAAGATGATTAATTTCTTAGAAGCAAACTCTCCTGTCCTTTTTACCAATGAGGAGGGCCTAAGATTTATAGATGCTGAGTAACTTCTTCAAATTCAAAAACAAAAGATGGCAATAGGAGAAACAGCCTTCACCGACAGTACCCTCTCTCTTAGATTTTCTACAAGAGTAGCGCTTGCTTTACCAAACAAAAGAGCAATTTAAACCGTCACAGATATTTTTTTCAGTACATCAGTCAAACATAGTCCAGTAAATGATTCTGAAAGTTTCCTACTAATGTGATTTCGACTGGTGAAAAAAATAAACTTGGGTCACAGAAACAGTTAGGAGTCATATTATGAAGCAAGCAATGCACATATGTTCTTTAAAGATTCATACTTTATCATTTAGATGAACATAAATTTTGCATTATTGCCTACAAGTAGCCATGTTTTATTTTCATTCAAGTCTCATGTGTAAAGCTACTCACTACAAAGGTGATGTCCCCTGATTATCCAATATCGATGTACCCACAAACTATCCGAGAGGGAGAAATACAGGTCCTCTATAGCAAAAGCTTGGCAGTTAATAACATGGCTTGTTTTCTCTTACTTAGGGCAGCGAATCGTAATTAGCTTCTGTGTGTTAAGATTTATTTCAGGCTACAAACCAGTGATAGCAGGGAGAGTCAGATTGCATAAATTTTAGGGAAGCTTGAGCTGCTGACTTTACTTGTCTTCCTGTATAAAATGAAGAAGGCAAAGTTAGATTTCATGGGGTTATCATGAGACTTGCAGGTGAGAATATGCAGGTATATGAAACTACTTCTAGAAACTATAAAGCACTATGTAAGTATGACGTTTCTATCATCATATAGTTATTCATTAGGCATTGGGTTTAGGGGTTGAAGGTACTGTAGAGAACCAAACAGTAAAAAATAAGGAAACCAAAGGAAAATAAAACACCAAAAAAAGACAACAACAAAAAATTTCTATCTTCTTAGTGTTTACTTTCTAGAGAGTAGAAGAAACAGAAGTTTATCATTTTGTGTGTGTTTAATTTTTAAATTTTAAGTTTAATTGTGTGTGTGTGTATGTGTGTGTGTGTGTGTGTGTGTGTGGTGTATTCAAACATGTTATGATATGTTTATTTTGGCAAGAAACATTAAAATTTATGTATTTTCATAATGTGCATTTTTCATAAGCTTTTAAAAGACCTCTCATATATGAATGACTTTCTTGGCTAGATGCTTAGAAATAAATGTGCTGAATTCTATGAGGAAAAAAAAAATCCTGCTTCATTTAAAGATGATCTTAGTGGCTCAAAATACATGTGTCATGGTACACACACACACACACACACACACACACACACACACACACACACATGAACTTCAAATATTATAAAATGAGATTGAAAGATAAAAAATTTAACAGCATAAACCTTATTTCTCAAGACACTTTTGTAAGTGATGGGTAGACACCCCTTAAGAACTGAAGACCCTGGGAATTGGACCATGTATATTCAGTCTTTTTTAGTCTATTAACAGAAGAAAACTTGATGTCCTTTACACATTATATTTTTTAAGTAGAAAGAAGGAAAGTTTATTACGTGGTTTTCACAGATTGGAAAGGAGGCTGACACTCAGAGGCAAGCACAGAGTTTAGATTAGAGAATATAGTTTATTTAGAAGTAAATTAGAGAGAGAGCAAGAGGAAATTCACCTCCCCAAGTTAGAGGAGGAATCCAAAGCCAGGAAGCATGGCACTGGCCTTAGCTCAAGGAGCACACGGCCATACCAGAGTCTAGCAAGGCAATGGCCCTTCACAATTTTTTAAGAGTAGAAGGCAAATAAGAAGTAGAAGTAGCCACATCAGGACTGTAAAGTCGATGCCTAATGATCTCCCATGGAAACCCTTGCAAAATTGCCCTTGTTTGATGAGGTGGAATGAGCAAGAGCATTGTCTTAGTGAAGAAGGACAATTGGATGAAACTTTCTGGGAGGTTTTCTGCTAAAGCTTTGGCTACCTTTCTCATGACACTCTCATGGTAGGCAGATATTGTTTTTTGGTCCTCTCGAAATAATCAACAAGCAAAATGCCTTGAGCATCCAAAAAACTTTTCTCATTACTCTCTCTTTTGACTGATCCACTTCCACCATTAGGTAGCCATTGCTCCTTTGATTGTATTTTGTCTTCAGGATTGTGCTATCAAAGCCATGTTTCATCTGTTATTATGAGTCTTCATACTCATGCTTTAGGATATTGGTCTGACTTGCTTCAAATCTCTGTTGAAAGGTTGGCTCCTGTCAGCTGCTGATTTGGGTGCAATGAGTTTTGCACCCGTTAAGCCAATAGTTTGCTCAACTGAAATGTTCAGCAAATTTACATAAAGTGAACAAATTGTGATGTCTATGGTGTTAACTGTTGTTTGTGTTGCTAACTCTCAGAAAATTTCAATCAGAAATCATTTTTTTCTTCACAAATTCTTGTCTGTAGTCTGCTATTATAGGCACCACCTTTTTTTTTTTTTTTTTTTTTTTTTTGAGTTGGAGTCTCACTCTGTTGCCCAAACTGGAGTGCAGTGGCTGCTCGAGGCCACCGCAGCCTTGACCTGCCAGGCTCTGCCGATCCTTCCACCTCAGCCTTCCAAGTAGCTGGAATTACAGGCGCACGCTACCATGCCCGGCTCATTTTTTTAATTTATTGTAGAGATGAGGGATTGCCAAGTTTCCCAGGCAGGTCTTGAACCCGTGGGCTCAGGCAATTCACTCACCTTTGCCTCCCAAACGTGGAATTACAGGCTGAGCCACCGAGCCCGGCTAGGCACCACCTTAAACATCAACTTGTCCCATCTTAAAATTAGTTACCAATATGTATACTGTTGATTTATTTGGAGCAATGTGCCTATAAAATTTTTGTAAGGCATAATTTATTTCACCGTTCGTTCACTCAAGCTTCACCATAAATTTGAGTTTCAGTATAGCAGAATTCATGGTGCTCTGATAAATGTTATTTTTAAACTGATGTCTTCCCTTCCTTAATGTCTCAAAGTATATCCTATTCAATCACGTTATAACAAGTTTGTTATGATGAAATAATTGAAATCCGTGCATTTTAATGAACTTTTTGAAGATCCTTCATGTATACAAATGCTTTACTTGTATAAATATTTACATACAAATTAACCTTGTTAAATTCCATAAAAAAACCCAATGTCCTTCCATGTTTAAAAATGACTCTAATGCCTTAAAATACATGATTCATGGTATTAAGGATTTTAAAGATATCTATTTTAACTTAAATTATAATTTTTTGAAGTAGGCAAGTCTTACTAGAAACCTGAACAGATGAAATTGTTGGGTTACATAGCCAGCAAAAGATTCAAACAGATGCCTGTATCAATTATTATTAACTTTAAAATTTTTTTTTGGTGAAAGAGATTGAGAACTGAATACTTACGAAGGGTTCACACAGAGTGAAATTATGTTTCTCATTAATAGTAAAAGATGAGGAGAAAATAGTGCACAGTTCACATAGTACACAGTTCATATAATACATGTCTAAATAATTTTTATTTTGCTACTAAAAAATCATGGGTGAAAATCCTAGTTCAACAACTAGCTGACTATATGGCTTTGGGAAAAATCAGTTAAACTCTCCAATCTCAGTTCTAATATATCTGTTGAGATTACTGTTAAGATCAGCCTAGTATCAGTACATATTAAAAAAACTTACAGCTTAACAAAAACAATAATAAAACAAAGAAACAAAAAAGAAAAACATTTTAGAAATGGAGAAAGAGGGGTGGGGTTCAAAATGACTGGCTAGAAGCAGCCTGTGTGCTGTTCTCTTGCAGAGAGAAAACAAAGTAAAAGTGAATTTCCACACTCCACATAGGTCATCTAAGCACATACGCCGGGATGTCCCAGATAAGCAACCATACCCACAAAAAGCAGAGAAGAGGAAATTCAGGTTGCTGGGTCAACCTGGAGTGAAGCCACGTGAAACCCCGAAGTGCAACACAGGCATGTTTGAGGAAGAAATCCCTGAGAACTTAACTGTTACACAGATTCTCATGAGCCTGATCACAGGAAAGATCCCCCCAAACCTCTGGACCCAGACAAATGACGCGAATTGCTTGGGGACCACGAGGAGGCATTGCCCAAGTTTATGCAGAAGCCCAAAGGCCACTGGGTCCTGGGCATCTCAATGTCAGGTGCCATTGCCAGTCCACGAGGGAGGCCCAAGTTCCTCTGGGAGAGCACCAAGCCCTTGGCATTGCTACAGCTGCTGCAGCCACCAAAACTTCTATCTCTGGGCCAGGCTGGGAGGGGTCCAGCTGCACACTTGTGTGTACTCCCAACATAGATTCTGCAGTCATGACACACAGGAGAAATAAGTAGTCAGTGTATGGCTCATCCATCCATCTCAAGAAGGATTGCCTGTTTCAGAGCCTCAGGGGATCCAGTGGCCCGACATTCCCCTCACATCTGTGGCCAACACCCAGTAGTCCTCCAAGAGCTTAACTGGCAGGGCTTTCTGGCAAGCCCTGTGTGGGAGCTGCCTGTCACCACTACAGCTGCTGCTCCCTGTCCCTGTTGCCCCAAGGCCAGGGAAGGAGCAGTAATGCTAGATGCTCGCAGGTGCTCCAACACAGATTCTACAGTCACATTTCTGTGGGCACATTTCTCACCCTTTCATCTCAGATGCTCCCATAAAGACAGGGTTCATGTGCTTCAGGCCAGCGAGGAACACAGTGGGCCCACATCTGCCTGGACACTGGGTCAAGCCTTGGGGTCCTTTGAGAACTCAGCTGCCAGAGATTTCTAGCAAGCCCTCTGCAGCTGCTGACTGTCACCACTACTGCTGACCCTTGTCACTCTAGGCCAAGGAGAAAGAAGTCATGTTGGGTTCATTCGTGCATTCCCAACAGATTCCACAGCTGCAATACCCAGGAGCAGGGAGCAGTGGGCATGCCCCCTGCCTTTCATCTCAGCTTCTCTCCCCCCCAAATAAGATTCACCTACTTAAGGCCCACAAGAAGGGTGGTGGCCACATACCCACCCAAGCACTGCACTAAAGAACCAGTGGTCCCCTGAAAGCTCAATTGCAGCTGCCACTGCTGCCACTGGTCCTTATTTTTCAGTACTATCTATGGGTCTGTAGCCTGAAATATACTGCCTAACAAAAACACAGAGAAGTAATTGTCTGAGATGGTCACTGTATGATCCCATTTATAAGTAAGGAACCTTGACAGAACAGTGACCCTTGGAAAGAAATCAATCAAGCAGGAATGAAGCATCAACCCAGGAATGGAGACAATCAAACGTAAACAACATAACCACAGCCATACACACAAAATAAAAAAGAACAACAGCACCAACAAGAAAAATACTAAAAGTCCTAGCTCAATGATAGCAAATAAAATAAAACAAAACAGAAGCATCAGCTATCTAGGATGAGAAGGAACCAGCATGAGAATTCCAGTAATATAAATAATCAGAGTGTGTTGTCACCTACAAGGGGTTGCATCAGCTAATGAGAAATGGATCTTAATCAGAACAAATTGTTTATAATGAAAGTACCTAGGGCTCTCCTCTGGAGGGGACTATCAGCCACCACTGCCCTGATATCAGAGTCCCTGGTGCACAGGAGCTTCTGCCATTCCCAGGGAGTCTCTTGGGAGGAGGAAGCAGCAATCAGCTCTTTTCAGCACCTGGACCACACCACCACCTGTGGCAACAGGCCAGGCACTAGCAGCAAGAACCACGTAGAATGCAAGGCAAGGAAATTGGGAACTGAGCCCAGCTACTGGGGAGGAGCTGCTAGCCACCACCATTTTCTCTGTCCCAGAACTGGGCAGAGACCTGTGTTGCCCCACTCAGCTTGGTCCAGCCTCCAACTTGAGATCCAGAGGCTATCTCTGCACCCCTCTGGGATTGACCATCGGACACTGAAAGAAAGATGCTCCTCCCCCGTGCTGGATCAGGCACAGACAGGTCTGATCTGAGTGGGAGACTTGGCAGCGGCAGCAGATGAGACAGGTGATTCTGGATCTGATGCCTCCTCCTCTTACAGCAGTCTGAGAGGCATCTGAGCTATGCTGGGAGCAACTGGATTGACCTGCACTGAGAGCTAAGGGGACATGTTGGAGACTGGAGCTGCTTCCTAATGTAGTGGCAGCCAAAAGTCGCAGCAGTACTTGGGAAGGGACCCTTAAGTTCCATAAATGGCCACAAAGGCAGCTCTTTTTTTCTTTCTTTCTGTTTTTGTTTGTTTACATACTTGGTTTGTTTTTGCTGTTTTGTTTTATTTTAGACTTTCTGTTACATATAGGTATTTTTGAGAGTGAGTATATCGACAGGGTTTTTTTTTGTTTGTGTGTGTGTTTTCATTATATTTGTTTTTCCTGTTGTTTGTTTCTTTGTTTATTAGTTAGTTGGTGTGCCTGTCTGTTTTCCCTCTTCTTTTTCTCTCTCATCACCTTCCTTTCATCTACCTCCTTCCTTTTTCCATTCTTTTCCTTTTCCTTGTCTCATTTTGCTGTCAGGGGCAAACATACAGCCCCAATACATGGACAGGTTGTAAGGCAGTGGGAAGTGGGTTCCAGGGGGCCCACATACTTGTCAGTGGATACTGTGATCTGCAGATAATTTCTGAACACAGTGCTCCCCATAGTTAAATCTCAAACACAGTCCCCCAACTCCAGTACAGCTCCAAAATTGAACAAAACCAAAGGATCTCCATAAGGTAGAATAGGGGATGAAGAAAGAGAAGGGAAAGCTATCCCCTCCATCAGTCAACAGAAAAAGTTAAAGAAGCGGGGAAACAGGGGAAGATGAACCTTCACAAATGAAGAAGAATCAACAGAAGAACACAGGTTCCATACAGACCCTCAGGAAGACAACACCTGAGAATATAGACTTTGGAACTCAAACAATGAAGAGCTCTGGTCTCAACCACAAACACAGATATCTTGATAGTAATAGAGGGAATACATAGAAATGAGGAGAGACAAGAGGAAAAAATGAATAAGTTGATAAGTCAGATGATGAAAATAAAAAATAAAGTGAACAAGATAAATGACAAACTGATAAACATGGAAAGCAGAATTAACCCAAGCAGAAGAAAGAATTTCAGAGCTTGAGGATCCAAACATGGAACTAACCCAAACTATTAAAAACATAGAAAAGAAGATTGAAAATATGGAAAAGGCCTCTAAGAGATGTGCAATTGTATCAAGGGTCTGAAACTAAGATTAATTGGAATCTTTGAGGCAGATAGAGACCACCCTGGAACAAACATTCCATGAAATAATCCAAGAAAACTTCCCATATCTCTTCAAAGATGCTACAATTCAAACATAAGAGATTCAGAGAATCACTGCAAGACATCAAATGAGAAGACCAACTCCTAGACACATCGTAATTTGCTTATATAAAGTAGGAACAAAAGAAAAAATCCTAAAGGCAGCAAAAGAGAAAGGTCAGACTACCTACTGGGGAAGACCAATTATAATAGCAGCAGAACACTTAAGACTAGAAGAGACTGGAATCCAGTTTACAAAGTTCTCAAAGATAAACAATTCCAACCAAGAATTTCCTACTCAGCTAAACTCAGTTTCATCAGTGATGGAGAATTGAAATCCTTCCTAGACATTCAATACTGTAGCATTACACTACCTGCAAACCAGTTGTATAAGAAACACTTAAGAAAGTATTAAACACGAAAAAAAGAAAAAAAGGAATGACCACATCTGTTTCAAGAATGCAGGAAAAAGAATGCAAAAACACATACATCCATGCAAAAATGAAATGAAAAACCAACCAACCAACAAACATCAATAAACTCTATAAGAACATCATGACAGGGATAGATCCTCACATTTCAATAGTTAGCCTGAATGTGAATGGGCTAAATGCACCATTGAAAAGACATAGAATGGCAAACTGGATTAAAAAACATGATGCAACAACATGCTGTATCCAAGAAACTCATCTCACCAGAAAGGAGACTCATAGACTTAAAGTAAGAGAATGGACAACAAATTTTCAGGTGAACAAAACACAAAAGAAAGCAGGAGTTGCTATCTTAAAATCAGACAAAATATCCTTTAAGCTATCAAAAACTTAGAAAGATACAAAAGGTACCTACATAATGATAAAATATTCACTCCACCAACAAGACATATTCACCCTAAACATATTATGCACCCAACAATGGAGCACCAACTTTCTTATAGCAGCTTTAAGGTAAACTAAAAGATTACAGTGACTCTAACATTATCGTATCTGGGGACTTAAATACCCCACTAACAACCCTAGACAGATCATCACGGCAAAAAATCAAGGAGATTCAGAACCTCAATTTGATGCTTGACCAAATGAACTTAATAGGTATCTAAAATACTCCACTCAGCAGCCACAGAATATCCATTCTACTCATCACCACAAGGAATGTATTAAGATCAATCCCATCCTTATTCATAAATCAAGCATAAACAAATTTCATAGCAATGAAATGAAATACTGCCATGCACCTTCTCAGACCACAATGAAATAAAAATGAATACCAACACCAACAAAGATTCCCCAAAACACACAAAGACATGAACACTAAATAGCATTATGTTGAAAAACTCCTGGGTCAACACAGAAATCAAAACAGAAATTAAAATATTCCTAGAAACAAAGGAAAACAAAGAAACATCTTACCAAAATCTTAGGGATGCCAGGAAATCAGTACTAAGAAGGGAATTCATATCTCTGTGAACACACATGAAGAAAATAGAAAATCACAGGTTAACAGTCTAACAAATAACCTAAGGGAGGTGGAAAAGAAAGACCACCAAAAACTCTAACTTCAGCAGAAGAATACAGATCACCAAAATAAGAGCCCAAATACAGAACATAGGAGACAAAAACATAATAATAATTTAAAAAACTAATGAAAGAGCTGGTTCTTTGATAGAATAACCAAGATTGATAGACCCCTAGTCAGAATGAGCAGGAAAAAGAGAGAAAAAGCCCAAATAAACACAATCAGAAATGCAAAAGATCAAGTCACAACTGACCCTTAAGAAATACAAAAGTTTATAAAAGATAACTGTGCATACTTGTATGGAAACAAACTCTAAAACCTAAAAGAAATGGAAGACTTTCTGGCATCAGAACCTTCCCAGGTTGAAACAAGAAGAAATTGAGACTCTAAGTAGACTAATAACAGCCCAGTAAATTGACTCCATAATAAGAAAACTGCCCATGGAAGCAAACACGCAAACAAACAAATAAACAAAAACCCCTGGACCAGATGGTTTTCCAGAAGAATTCTACAAAACATAAGAAGAGGTGATACCAATCTTATTGAAAGTATTTCAGGCAACTGAGACAGATGAAACTCTCTCAAATCATTTTATGAAGCTAACATCACACTGATACCCAAACCGGACAAAGATGCAACAAAGAAAGAGAACTACAGGCCAATATCCTTGATGAACATAGATGCAAATAGTCCTCAAAAGATTCCAGCAAATCGGATGCAATAACCCATCTTAAAAATCATCTACTATGACCAAGTCGGCTTCATTCTCAAGATGCAGCACTAGTTCAACATTTGTAAGACCACAGACATAATTAAATACATCAACACATGTAAAAAAAAAAAAACCCACATGATTGTATCATTAGACACAGAAAAAACTTTATATAAAATCCAGTATCCCTTCTTGATAAAAACCTTTGAACACCCAGGCAGAGGTGGAACATACCTCAAAATTCTGAGAGTCATCTATGATAAGTCCATAGCCAACATACTGCTAAACAGACAGAAATTGGAACCATTTCTCTTGAAAACTGGAACAAGACGAGGATGCCCACTCTCACCCCTCCTATTCAACATAGAGTTGGAAGACCTAGCTAGAGCAATCAGAGAAGAGAAGAAAATCAAGGGTATTCAAATAGGAAAAGAGGAAGTTATGTTATGCATTTTTGCAGATGACATGATCCTATACCTTGAAAACCCAAGAGAATCTGTCAAAAACTTCTTTGCACTGATAAAGGCCTCTGACAAAGTCTCAGGGTATAAAATAAACATGCAAAAGACACTCAAATTCCTATACAAATACAATAACTGGACCTAAACTCAAATAAAAAGCATACTCTCACTCATAATAGCCATAAAAGACATGAAATACCTTGGCATCTTCCTAACAAGAAAAGTGAAAGACCTTTACAATAAAACTACAAAACACAAATAAAAGATAACACTAACAAATGGAAAAGTATTCCATGTTCTTGGGTTGGAAGAATCAACATCATTAATTCTTGGACTTGGTGGCTCAGCCTATAATCCCAGAACTTTGGGAGACCAAGGCGAGTGGTCCTGAGCCTGTGGGTTCAAGACCAGCCTGGGTGACTTGGCCAGATCTTGTCTCCACAATAAATCGAAAATTAGCCAGGCGTGGTAGTTCATGCATCTAATTCCAGCTATTTGGAAGGTTGAGGCGGAAGGATTGTTGGAACCCAGCAAGTTGATGCTGAGTTGGCAATCAGTGTGCCACTGCACTCCAGACTGGGTGACAGAGTGAGACTCCAACTCCAAAAAAAAAAAAAAGTCCAACCTACCTGAGGCAATCTACAGATATATTGCAATACCCATTAAATTACCAGCAGCATTCTTCTCAGACCTGGAAACAACAAAACAAATTCATATGGAAATATGGAAATGACCGTGAATAGCTCAAACAATCCTCAGCAAAAGAAACAAAGCCGGAAGTATTACACTTCCAAACTTTAAACTTTATTATAAGGCTACAATAATCAAAATGGCCTGGTATTGGTACAAAAAGAGGCATATAAACTAATGTAACAGGAAAGAGATTCTGGAAGCAAAAATACAATTTCTCAACCAACTCATCTTCGACAAAGCTTCCTCCAGCTACCACTCGGCAGAAAGCAGTGAATTTATTCTGTAAATGGTGCTGGGAAAACTGGTTGACCACATGCATGCAGAAGATTAAAACAAGACCCCTACCTATCACCATACACAAAAATCAACTCTAAATGGATCAAAGGCCTACATGTAAAACCTCCAACTAAAAGAACCTTAGAAAATTCAGGAGACACCTTTATGAAACTTGGAATAGGTAACCAATTTCTGATCAAAACCCCAAATGCCCATAAGAGATAAGATAGACATGTGGGACCTCATCAAACTGAAGAGTTTCTGCAAAGCAAAAGAAATCCCCAAGAGAGTGGGGAGACAGTCCACAGACTGGGAAAACATATTTTCCAATTGTACATCTAACAGAGGCCTGACATTCAGGATCTACAAGGAACTCAAATGTGCTGAAAAGAAAAAAACAAAAAGCCCTATTAAAAAGTGGGGAAAGCCCTAGTCTGCAGATTTGAGACCAGCCCAGACAACTTGGAGAGACCTCATCTCAACAATAGATAAAAAAATTAGCCGTGTGCCATAATACATGACTATAGCTCCGGCTACTTGGAAGTATCACTGGACCCCAGCAGGTTGCCGCTGCAGTGGCTATAAGTGTCCAAGGCACTTCAGCCTCGGCAACAGAGTGAGACTACAACTCAAAAAAAAAAAAAAAGGGAAAAAGATATGAATAGACACTTCTCAAAAGAAAGCATAAGAGCAGCCTCAGATACATGAAAAAATGTTCTTTGTCACTAATCATCAAAGAAATGCAAATTAAAACTATACTGAGATAGATACCACCTAACTCTGGTCAGGATGGCCTTTATCAATAACTCAAAAAACAACAGATGCTGGAGAGGATGTGGGAAAACGGGAATGCTTCTGCACTGTTGGTGGGAGTGTAAACTAGTACGGCCTCTGTGGAAATCAGTGTGGCAAATCCTAAAAGCTCTAAAAATCGACCTTCCATAAGACCCTGCAATCCCCCTACTGGGAATATACCCAGAGGAATGTAAATCACTCTTTTAAAAAATGCATGTACATGTATATTTATTGCAACACTATTTGCAATAGCAAAAACATGGAACCAACTGTGCTGACCACAAAAGGGGACTGGATAAAAAAATGTAGTACATATATATGATAGAATATTATGCAGTCATAAAGAAGAACAAAATTATGAACTTCACAGCAACTCGGATGGACTTAGGGTCTATAATACTGAGTGATCTATCGCAGAAACAAAGAAATGAGTACCACATGTTCCCACTCATAAGTGGATCTTGAACAATTATCATAATACTACAAGAAAGGGATTGCCAGTATGGGAAACTGCCAGGGGAGGAACGGGAGGCACATCTCATCAATAAGGGTACCTGATCTCAAACCAGGTAAAGCAGGAACCAAAGTGAGATTCAAACTTTACCTACACAATGATCATTTATATAGCTAAACCTGAATTGTACCCCACATCTTTAAAAAAAAAAAAATAAAATTTAAAAAATAAAAAAAGAAAGTTATAGGATTTAGAATATAGGCCACAAAGAAATTTAACAAGATCCAAGAGAAAGCGAATACCCCAAAACAAAGAGGTCACCAAAACAACCCAAGAATTGAAAGCTGACCTGAACTTTCTGAGAAAGAATCAAACTGGACTTCTGAGATTGAAGTATTTCCTTCAAGAATTCTAAAGTATAATCAGAAGCTTAAAAAACAGATTAGACAAAGATTGAATACCAATCTTTCAAATAAACCCAGTCAGATAAAAATAAAGAAAAAAATGAACACAAATTTGAAGACGTATTAATTTATGTAGGGAGACTAAACTTATATCTGATTAGCATTCCTGGGAGAGAATACCCTGGAAAAAAGTATTTGGGAATGTCTTCCAAGAAAACTTTTCCTGTTTTTCTAGAGAGATTGACATGCAAGTGCAAGAAATTCTGAGGATTTCTGCGAGATACTATGCAAGACAAACATTTCCAAGCCATGTGGTAATCAGATTATTCAAGAACAAACCAAAAGGAAAAAAAAAATGTGAAAGACGATTGGAGATCTAAGCCTGACTACTTACCCAGGGAAACCCTTCTCAGCAGACACCTTACAAGACACACGAGATTGTATGTCCAATTTTGGCATTCATTTTTAAAAAAAGGAACACTAGTGAAGAATTTCTTTCCCTGTCAAAACTAGCTTCATAAACAAAAGAGACATAAAGTTCTTCCAGTACAAGCAAGCGCTGAGGGACTTCATCATCTCTAGACTGGTCCTGCAAGAGATACTTAAGGCAAAAAGTTTTGAACATGAAAATGAAAGAGCAATGTAACCTAATACCAACGAACTCACAGGCACAATGCTTACAGATGACACATATTCATCTTAACTTTGTGGCCGTGGTCTAAATGCATCACACAAACAACATAGGATGATCAATTGGATAAGAAGCATGACCTATGCTTTTGCTATCTTCAGAGATCCATCTCACTTCTGATGTCATCTGTAGGCTCGAAATAAGAGTGTGGAGAAGGACTTATCACACAAATGGAAAACAGCAAGGAGCAGAGGTTGCTATTCTTGTATCAGACAAAACAGGCTTTCAATCAACAATAGTAAAAAGAACAATTGATGGCATTACATCATGATAAAGTGTTCAACCAAACAGAAAGTATCAACTATGTTAGATATATATGCACTCAACACTTGAGCACCTAGATTTATAAAGCAATTATTACTTGAGAAGACTTCATTATACAGTCGTGAGTGATTTAAATACCCACTAACTGCTTTAGACAGATAAGAGGTAGAAACTCAACAAAGTAGTTTTGAACTTAAATTTGACACTTGACCAATTGGGCATAAAAGACATCTACAGAAAACTTCCACTTGACAAACACAAAATATACATCCTTTTCATCTGTCAGTGGAACATATTCTGAGATCAACCACATATGTTCACTTTCACCTCCTCTGCTTAACCAATTACTGATAGTCTTAAACAGAGCAATCAGGCAAGAGCCACAAATAACAGTTTCTAAAAACATGAAAAAAATGGAAGATAATTTATCTTCCTTCACAGACAATATGTTACTATATCTAGAAAACTCCATGATTTCCACCAGAGACTCCTAGAGCTTCTAAGTGAAGTCTCAGGATGCAACATCAGTGTGCCAAAGTCAGTAGCATTTCCATACACCAACAATGTGCAAGCTAATAGCAAAATGAAAAGACAGTGCCATTTATAATAGACACAAAAATACATAATAACTGGATATCCATCTAAGCAAGAAGATGAAACTGTTCCATTGAGAATTATAGAGAATTGCTGAATGAAATCAGCACAAACACGTGACACAAACACATGGAAAAACAATCAATATTGTTAAAATGTCCTTTCTGTCCCCCCAAAAAATACAGATTCAACACAGTTCCTATCAAACTTCTATCATCATCTTTCAAAGAACTAGAAAAAGAAAACAATTGAATTTATATAGAAGTGAAAAAGAGCCCAAATAGCCAATGCAATTCTAAGCAAAAAAGTAAAAAAGCTGGAGGCATCACACTACCAGACTTCAAAATTTACTGGAAAGTTACAGAAATAGAGCACGGTATTGGTAAAAAATTAGACTTAAACCAATGAAACAGAATAGGAAATCCAGAAACAAAGACACTAACCTACAACCAACTCATCTTTGACAAAGTTGACAAAACTCAACACCTTTAATGAATTGACAAGAAAATGAACTTAAATAAATCAACAAGGAAAAAAATAACGCATTAAAAGTGAGCAAAGGGCATGAACAATCTGTTCTCAAAAGGGGACATTCTAGTAGCCAACAAACATATGTAAAAATCTCAATATCACTAGTTAATTGAGAAATGTAAATAAAAAACAATGAACTATAATTGCACACCAGTCAGAATGGCTATTATTAATAATTTTAAAAAACAGATGTTGGTGAAGTTGATGAGAAAAGAAAATGTTCATACACTGTTGGTGAGAATGTAAATTAATACAGTCCCTGTGGAAAACAGTTTGGAGTTTTCTCAAAGACTTAAAAATAGATTTACCCTTCAACTCAGTGGTCCCACCCATGGGTATATACACAAAGGAGCATACATTGTTCTTTCAAAAATATAATTGCATTTCTATGTTTATCATAGTACTATTGACAATAGCAAAAACATGGGTCCACCCTAGGTTCCCATCAATGGTAGATTGGAGAAAGGAAATTTAGTATGCGAGAGGGGACCCTCAAAAACCAGAATTATCTTTCAAAGGGTGGATCTCTTGTAGGACAGGATTCTTTTGCTAGGTTAGTGTTTTAAGAGCCCATCAGCATCAGTGTACCAGCTAGCAATGTTTTGAGAGGCTGTATTCTGTCACCCAAGCTGGAGTGCAGTGGCATGCTCATGGCCACTGCAGCCGCGACCTACTGGGCTCAGGCAATCCTTTTGCCTCAGCCTTCCAAGTAGCTGGAACTAAAGGCGTGAGCCACCATGTCTGGCTAATTTTTTTGATTTATCGTCAGGCTGATATCTTGCCAAGTTGTCCAGGCTGGTCTCGAACACCTGGGCTCAGGCAATCCTCTCACCTCTGGCTTCCAAAGTGATAGGATTCAGTTGCCCATTTCATGATGGGTGATTTACAGTACACATGTCCATATCATGCTGAGCGTTCAGCAGTTTTTGACCCAAAACAACTTGATCGCCCTGCCACCCCTCCTTATTCACCTGATTTTACCCCCAAGAGACTTTTTGTTGTTGTTATTATCCCAGATGAAAAAAGTGTTCGAAGGGAAATATTTTGCTAATGTGGAAGAGTTGAAACCAACAAACGAACAAAAAAAAAATGGCAGAAGCACTAAAAGACAAAAAAATTGATGAGTTTGGAAACTGTTTTGAGCAGTGGAAAAGGCATTTCAATAGATGTACTGCATCAAACAGAAAAGTACCTGAAGGTGACTGAAGTTTACACATGTAAGAATGAATTCACAATAGTTTTATAAACAAATTCCGGATTTGTGGTCTTTCCTCATATATTCCCCCATGGAATTCTATGCAGCCATAAAAATGATAAACATGAATACAATAATGTCCTTTGCAGCCATGTGGATGCAGGTGTTAAGCAAATTAATGTAGAAACAAAATCGAGCTCCATACACTTTCATGTATAAGTGAGAGCTAAAGACTGTGTTTACAGGTGCTTAAAAATCAGAACAACAGTCATTGGAGTCTTCCAAAGGGGCTTTGTGGGTTGAGTGTAAAAATTTAAAAGATTACCTATTGAGTACCATGCTCATTGTTTAGGTGGTGATGTCAACAGAAGCCCAAACTTCACCATCACACAATATGCTTATGTCATATACTTGCAGATGTACCCTTTTTTCTCAAATATTACAAATAATTGAAAAAGAAGTTGAGTGAACTTTCTTCAGAAAAGGTACACAAATTACAAGCAAATGCATGACGAGATGCTTAGCTTTTTTTTTCATTAGGAAAATGCAATTCAAAACCATGATGAGATGCTACTTTATACCCAACGGTATGACTATATGAATAAAATAAGATAGCGATAAGTGTTGGTGAAGATATGGAGAAACTGGAGCCCCCATACTACTGGTCGAAAAGGAAAATATGCTGCCACTATGGAAAATGATTTGACAGGTCCTCAACAAGTTAAACAGAAGTGCTACCTAATCAGCAATCTCATTTATAAGTATATACCCCTAAGAACTTAACTTGGGTGTTCAAAAAAGACTTGTGCATAAATGTTGATATCAGTACAATTTACAGTAGGTGGAAGGTGAAAATGGCTTAAAAGTCAGTCAACTGTAGACTGGATTTAAAAAATTGAGATATCCATACTCCATACAACAGATACAACCTTCAAAAGGAATGAAATATTCACGCATGCCACAACCGGCATGAACCTTAAAAACATTATGCCGAATAATGTAGACCAGACACAAAAGGCTACTCATTATTTCACTTCATTTGTCAAATATTCAGAATATGTAAATCCATAGAGGCAGAAAGCAGAGAACCATAGGGGGCGACTGCTTAATGCTGGCTGTCCTTTTGTGTTGACAAAATTGTTTTGGAACTGGGTAGTGGTTACACAACATTGTAGGTAAACTAAGAACTACTGAATAGGGCATTTAAAAATGGGAATAATAATAAACAGTCTGTTATGTGAATTTTACTCTAAAGCATACAATAGAATAGTGTATATATAAAGTACTTGACACAGCATGTAATTTACAACTATTATCCCTAATGTACTTTAATTATTATAACACACATAAACAATTCTCACATTTATTTGGCATTTATATGTGTTCTTTACATTACTGATTGTTTTATGGACTTCACTGACTTGTCTGGAATTTTGAATAGTCCTTCTACAGAAAGTTCAAGCATATTTTTTGTGTATAATATGCAAATATAATACACAAAATAATATACACATGTATAATACCAGTTCATAGTTAAATTAATCTTTCCTCTAATGGCAATAGTTTGCAACTTGATAGAATAGTAAGAGTTAAAATTAATATGTATAAACTGATGTATTACAATGAATATTATTAATCATTCTGTATTAAATTCAGGGAATGACGCCACATTTTTTTTCAGTTGGCATCTCTACAGGTGCACGCTACCACAAATGGCTAATTTTTTTTATTTTCACTTTAGAGATGAGGTCTCACCATGTTGCCCAAGCTGGTCTCGAATCCATGGGCTCAGGCAATCCTTGGCCTCCCAATGTGCTGCGATTACAGGTTTGAGTCAATACAACTTGACAACACCCTATTTTTATACCATATGTAAACATTATCTGTCTTTCTACTTCCAGATAAATATTTTTTATGCATTGATATTTCCATATTTCTAACACAAATTAATGAGCAAATAAAACAAATCTAAGAATGAGTTGAGTTGTTCTAAAGATGCCACGGTTTATTGTTTATAATAGCAATATTTTATTACAAATAATAATCTACTCATCTCTCATAACTCTTCACCTCTGTCAATAAGTAGCCAGTAGTCACAACTCACTACTTGTAGGTATTAATTAAATGAATCACTGATAATTTTAACATCAAAGAAAAATGTACGTCCATGTTAGATTATGGTAACAGAAATAGTCAAGGTGTTTTATGTTACATTTTAATAAATGTTACAACCACAAATCTGAAATTGATTTACCCAATTTAAATTTGTCAGGGTCAATTTATGGTCCTCATTCCTAAAGGTATTATCTATTATAATAATGCAATAAATCCAGTGTTCTATTTGGAATTAAACTCAATGATATTCAGCCAATTGAAAGGTCAGAAAGGGCAGACAACGCTTCTCCAAAAATTATGAGTTTATTTGACTGTAAAAGCAAATAAAATGTTTATAAAGTTTCAGCCACTTAACTTTAATAAGACTGGAAAACTGGCATCAAAAATATTGTGAGAGAATCACCTGCTTGTGACTGATTAAATGTAAAATACTTTAAAAAGCGGGCATTTGAGACTTCACAGTGACTTTAAGCTGTCATGGGGAGAAATATTTAAGGGAGCTTGAGTAATAAAGCCAAGGTTGAAATAATAAAGTCAGGCATGCCTAAATTCAGCAAGCCTTTCACACACGAGAGAGAGAGAGAGAGAGAGAGAGAGAGAGAGAGAGAGAGAGAGAGAGAGAGAGAGAAGAGAGAGAGAGATGCTGAAGTCCTGAAATCCTGAAATGGGGATTTGGAATTGTTTCATTTAAATATCAGAGAACAAGACACTCCCAGCAGACACTGCTTTTCCCAGAATTCAAGCCACAGAACAGTTGTATACACATGGACTTTCATATTTGAAGATGCGTCCTTATCCCAAGGTGGGCTCATTAAAATACAGATTGTGGCTGGGCTCGGTGGCTCAGCCTGTAATCCCGCGCCTTTGGGAGGCTGAGGTGAGTGGATTGCCTGAGCCCGCGGGTTCGAGACCCACCTCAGCAACTTGGCGAGACCTCATCTCTACAATAAATCAAAAAATCAGCCGGGTGTGGTAGCGCCTGCCTGTAATTCCGGCTACTGGGAAGGCTGAGGCGGAAGGATCGCCGGAGCCCAGCAGGTCGAGGCTGTGGTGGCCGGAGCGGCCACTGCACTCCAGTCCGGGCGATGGAGTGAGACTCCAACTCAAAAAAAAAAAAAAAAAATACAGATTGTGAGTCACTGACTCAAAGTTTCTGATTCAGTAGGTTTTGGTGGGACCTGATCATTTTCATTTATTTGAAATATCCAAAATATTTCTAATGCTTCTGGTCCTGAAACCTCACCTTGACAACCATAGCAAGAAAGTCAGGCGATGTAGTGAAAGTAATTAGGTTTAAGTTAGGTTCTTTTAAAACATTTGCCACTTGTTTGATGTGAGAAAATGTAATTATAATCTATGTGAGCTTTGGTATTCTGATTTTTAAAACTGATATAGTGATAATCCACTCAGAATTATTATGATACTTACATGTAAGAATGGATATGAACGTACTTTCTCTAATCATATCAGCTGTTATTTGTGGAGTTCTTACTAAAGCTAGTCAAAGTACTTTATATATTAATTATCTATCACAGCAATCCTATGACACGGTTATTATTACTACCCTATTTATTTATAAGGAAACTGAAGTCTAAAACTTTTAAATGTTTCTAAAGTTACATATATAGTGACTGATGATGCCAATATTTAAAGGTGGTCAGTCAAATATCAGAGTTATAAATTAAGCAGTCCATTATGTCTACTTTGTATACTGAAAAGTGATGCGAAAATACTAATTGCAGCTTTCAAAGCTGGAAGACCAAATTTCTCATTCACTTTTTTAATTCTAAATTTCTACAGATATAATATAGCTTAGGGGTTAAAAATAAGGAAATTAGACTGCTTGAACAATTATCCCTGCTCTATCAATTCCATTTTTGGTGGCTTTGACTAATTGTTTAATATCATTGTATTGCGTTTCTTTGTCTCAAGACTGGTGATAATAATTGGAATGATAAAATAATTTTGATGATTCACATAAATTGCTGCATATAAAGCACTTAAAGCAATACATGGCAAATACGAGTAGCCGGTACATATGATAAATATACCTAGAAGGCATCTGATGGCAAGAATAAGAATCTAACTTTAAAAATGTCTCTGTGAATGTGTCCTTGTGTGTTGGTCAATAGCTTACAAATATAATGAAACAGTAAATATGGTCATTGAAGGTAGCATGGTACGAGGTTTCAAGACTTGATAGCGGAAGGAGAGGAGGGGGCCATTAACACAGAATAACACCAGGAACAAATGTATGGAGCCAAGGAGAGAGGTGTGAGCTGGAAGACCCAGAGGTAAGTGACCAAAGTAGGGGATGTATTTCATGGTAGACATTGATGAGACATAGGTTAGCGGAGGCCAAATTCCAGTTAGTTATTGGACAGATCAATTGAATATCATTTCTTAGTTGCTTTGGAATGCAAAGAACCAGAGTGAGAGCTCCATGCATAATTTTACAGGGTCTAGATTAATTCAAATTGAAAGCTGGATAGAAAGACATGTATCATTGCTGTTAGAAAGTTTTGTCTCTGAGACACAGATGCCTGTTTTTGATGAAAGCTGTCAGTTCCATTAAATCTCTTTGCTAAAACACAAGACCCAAATTGCTTCTTTTGTCCTTTCTATCCAAGTCTCACCTATTGTTTTTTCTTATACTCTCGTCCTGTTCTCCTTTCCCATGTTCTATCCAAACCAAAGCACCAGTGAAGTAGAAGTCAAACTATACTCAGTCAATTTAATTTAGCAGGACGAGAAAAGACTGATTTGGTTAAATAAAATTTAATATGCAGAAAATTTACAATTCAACAAAGACATGGTTCTAATATTAAAATTAAGTCAAATTCAGGATGGGTTAAGTGAATTTATTTTCGATTTATACATTTTAAATAAAACAATTCTATATAATATAATTTAGAATAGGGAACTGTTATGTACAATTCTTTTAAAAAAATCATTTTATAATGAAATAAGATGTGCCAATGCAATCCAAGTTATTCCAAAACACTTCAACATAAGAAAAGTCAAACTGGCAAGTCTTGGTAGGTTTTAATTCATATTAGAGAGTTAACATTTTAAATTTTATTTAAATAAAATTTAATCTATACAAGCCAAATCCAAAAATATTTTTTTATTCAAGTAAGCTAAAATACATTCAATTTGACCCCCCACAAAAAATCGACCACACCTCAGATTCATTCTATTCATGTCCATTGTATTAAACTCAATCATCAATTCTATAGACAAAAAAATTATTATTCTGTGGTGAAGCAGAAATGGTTTCTCAGACAAACAAAAACTAAAAGAAATTATTGCCAGCAGATCTTCCCTGCAAGACATTTTCTCAGAAAAGATGCATTAAATTGTTAAGCCTCTTACCTAACTAACCAAGGGTTGGGTGAACAGGGGAATAAATTACCAATATAAGAAATCAGGAAGAAATCATCATTACTGAGTTTATGGACATTAAAATGAAAATAGAATAATACTAGGAACATGCAAGTTAATAATATACATGAAGTAGATAAATTCCAAGAAATACACAAACTACCAAAAATCACACAAGTAGAAATAAATAACTCAGATAGCCCTCTAGCTATGAAATAAAATTTAATCCATGACTAACAGTTTTTAAAAACTATGAGTGCAGCGGTACAGATTATTTTACTGATTAATTTCACGAGACATTTAAAAATAAAATTGTAACAATTCTTCACAATCTCTCCAGTAGGAACTCTAAGCAGAGAGAACACTCCCTATTCATTCCATGAGACCAGTATTAACCCAACTTCGAAACTATGTAAATACATTTTAAGAAAAGAAAACTATGGGCTAATATCTCTTATAAACAATGTTGCAGAATCCCTTAACTAATTGACAAATTAAGTTCAAATGAAAGGAACTATATACTACAACCAGGTGGGATCATTTTCTGACTGGCTGACCATTTGAATATAGAGCAACACAATTTACCAAATCAACACATTAAGGAAGAAAAACCGTAACATGCAACTGAAGCTGACAAAGCATTTGACAAAAATTCAACTCCCTTTCATTATTAAAAATACTCAGCAAACCAAATAATAGATAATAATTTCTTTAATCTGATAAAGAACACCTACAAAAAATCTATAGCTAATACCATATTTGATTGTAAACGACTGGATCCTTTATTCCTAATTTGGGAAGAAATCAAGGACATCCTGTCATCATACTCATCTAACACTGTACTAGAAATACTCTATAGTGAAATAAGACAGGAAAAATAAGTAAAGAGTTTACAGATTAGAAAGAAAGAAAAAAAAATTTTAAATTCATTCTGTATCAGCAATACATATAATTCAAGTAAATCCTGTCTAGATCACTCTACCTGCATACTATTTTTATGCTTATTAAAAATAAACAATGTGATATATTTCTCCTTGTTTGGAAATCATAGTCTCCTGGGAAGCTTTTCCAAATTGCCAATGATCTTGACTCATCTCCTGTAACAGTCATTTTGAAGATAGGCTCCTGCACTAGTAATTTCAAAAAGTTTTCAGGTGGTTTTCATGTGAAACCAGTTTGGAAAACAACTAGTCAAGGAACTGTTACTACTCATATTGCCAAATATTTCCTGTAATCTCTACCAGCAGAACTGGCCACAAACCTGTTTTATGGCAATCTCTTTTACGCCCTTCAGTTAGAATATATCAAGTGTATGAAGACCTAGAGTCTGGCCAAATTTACAAATTGTTCAGGGATGTACAGAAATGATACAGAGTCCAAGAAAATTGTTGAATCTACAAATTAGCGTAGTATTTCTTAACAGTAATATATAATAGATCACCTGGGAATCTTGTTAGATTGCATTGCAGATTCTAAAATTCAATGCTCTTGAAAACAGGCACTAAGTGTCTAAATGTTTCACAATCTTCTATGTAATGTTAATTAGGATTCTATCAGTCTGTGAGCTATATTTTAAGTAGCAAGTCAGAAATATCTGGCTGCTGCTGTAGGGGATGCAGTTGGGGAATCCCAGCTTCAAATATCGTTTTAGTGCTCTACCTTTGCAGTAACTCTTTAATTTCTCAACAGGAAACAGGAACTGTGGATGTGTCTAGTCACTCTATAATTTTAAAAAATTATGGAAGGCACTACTTGCACCATGTTTCCCTGCTTTATAAAGCATATTATTGTACAAGTAACATAACAGATATTGTATTGAAGTAAATTTATTCTAATTTTCAAAAATTAAGTCATTTGCACAGTGACTTAAGAGATTATTAACAAATTCTTTAAAACAATGCTACTGCAGTGCCTTTATTGTCAAACAATGCATACGTTTATTCGGATACACGTGGAACTTCAGCCATAGGGCACGCATTGAGAAATACTCATTTAATGCTGAAACCTTATGACAGGGAATTTATGCAGTCAATAATCTAATTCCGGAACAACTGGAATACTAGATAATTAAACATGGTAGTGGAATTAGATTTTTTTTTTTTTTTTGAGTTGGAGTCTCACTCTGTCCCCCAGACTGGAGTGCAGTGGCCGCTCCCGGCCACCGCAGCCTCTCTGCTGGGCTTCGGCGATCCTTCCGCCTCAGCCTTCCAAGTAGCCGAATTACAGGCATGTGCTACCATGCCCAGCTGATTTTTTGATTTATTGTAGAGATGAGGTCCCGCTGCCCAGGCGGGTCTCGAACCCGCGGGCTCAGGCAACCCACTCACCTCAGCCTCCCAAAGGCGTGGGATTACAAGCTGAGTCACAGAGCCCGGCTGGAATTAGTATTGTAGTGAGGAATGAAGCAGAAAAAATACTGGCTTATCGGAATGAACAGTAAGTCTAATTTCTCAAGTGAATATGTAGAACTATATAGAGATCAGCATAGAATTTGAACGATATAAATGATACTAATATAAATTTAAAGTTTAAGTTCTTCTTTAGATTTTGTTTTAAATTCCAGAGCTGGGATTAATTTACAGTTTAATTTACAGAAATAAGTTGAGAAACTCTGGCAATGAGCACTGGATGTTCTGTGGGCAAGAAGCCCAGCATGTTGGTAGCACCATTTCCAAGAAAATTTACTTTTCAAATATAGTTACTCTTGGGCTTGACTTTCTAATCTACAAATTGCTAGAAGTCATTCTTTTTTCCTGAGATCATGACAATAAGATGATCATATTCTGATGCTTTTCAAAACATTTTGATTGAGACATTTAAAGAAACTAAGTGTCTGAGCAAGCACAGTGACAGCTCTGTAGCATTCACACAATTTCACCTCAAACATGCACACACAAACACAGTCTGGCACATAAAGTTGTGCCTAATAATGTGTATTACATTTTCAGATACATATTTGTTTTAGTCAGATCCAGACACTTTTATCTTATCCAACCAAACATTTTCGAAGCTCATTAACACATCACTGTATATATAATTACAATTTCACTTGGCACGGCATTTTCTTGTTGATTGCAGGGTGGAGAATAGTTCCCTTTGGTGCCTTTCCCTCTCATCTGGAGCAAAGAACCTCACTGCTGTGACCACTTATGAGAAAAACTTGGCAGATTTCTCCAGTGTGTTTCCAGAAGCAGCATCTGTGGCTTTGATTGGCTTTGATTGGCTTCCGAGATGACTCCTTTAAAACCTCTTGAACTTTCCTAGTGCTGATACTTAGAACAGCTGTGGATTTCCTTGTTGGACTGATTTCAGATAACCCGCATTTACAAGAAGACGATCTTCCTGTGCCTTTTTGAGAAAAAAATGTCCACATTTCTGAAAGTGTGAGCATTGGTGGATGAAAAAGTATGACCGTCTGTAATATGATTAGATCATTCAGTTGCAATAGTAAGACCATTTCTTCTTAAACTCTAAAATCAAACTTTCAAACAATATGCTGCTTTCAAAAAACTTAGAATTCTCTGTTATTGTTTTTGAATAATGCAATGTTAAAACTGGAAGCCATTTTGATTGTATTCACAAAAATTTTGTAAGAAACTTGTATGCATACTCGTTGACACAGGGTAATAACTGAGTGATTTCTAAAAAAGTTGATTTGGTGGTTGTGATATCCAATAATTTCTGCAGTTAGACTTCTATGAATATCTCAGAAAGAAAAGAACATTAAAAAAATTGGTTGAAGATAAAATTCTTTTATAACAAAGGACCATTGGAAGCATACATCAAAGGTTTATTTCAATAATGTGCCCTCAATGAAGAGGATTTGTGACAGGTTGAACACAGTTGGTCTTTTCAGAGATGTTTAAGATTTTGTAGTTTTAGATATATATACTTATCTAAATCCACGCCACACAACTGACAAGCCAGTTTATTTCTGAACTATTATTCTACATCTTATAGTTAGTTTTATCCTCAGTTTCCTAAACATAAGCTAACATTGAAAGCAAAAGTGAAAAGTTCATCAATGAATTTCAGGGGCAACCCCTCAAGTCCCCTCCCACTGTGGGAGCTTTTCTGTCCTCTCAATAAATTTTGCTTTCAAAAAAAGAAAGAAAAAAAAAGAATTTCAGTGTGTTCACAGCTTTATTTCAATGTCGTGTTTTTCTAAAATATGAATTCTTAAGAATTACTTATAACATGGTTTTGAACATAATCTTTTCCCCATTGCTAAATTATAATGTTTAGGGCACAATGCTTATATTTTAATCAAAACTCATGTATCTTTCAAACGCAGACTTCTGAACGTTTGCAGCTTCAGCAGCTCTTTTCTTCTCAAGAGCAGAACCTAGACAATCACTTATGCATTCTTACTAACCTTCAGACTCCTTTGTAATTAAAATTCCCCATTCAGTGCAATGGCTTTATTTTTAGTACTGCAATTCACTCACTTGACCCATCACTTTTCATTATGTAGGACAAAGTTCTGTCCTTTTTCATTAGTCCTAAATATAACAAACACAACAATATTTGCAGTAAAAAATTAATGTAACTCAATACTACAATCATTATTATATTGTGATTATTAGTAATTCATAGTGCATATCACCTTCACAACATTTACTACTTTACTGCTGATATTTTAATTTTATAGTGAATATACTATACTTGCCATGCCTTACACATATAATGTGTTTTCAAGTCAACATGTTTTTGTTTCTTTCCTTTCATCTTCTTGGAATAATCTCTCTAACCTCCGATCTGGCATTACTAAATTCTACTTGTTTTTATGATTCAAACAACAAATCAACTTTATCACTCATCTCTTGATATATTCTATTGAATTTACCACTTCCTACTGGTGGATATTCATGAATATTTATGTTACATTAGTTCTTTCTAAAGACAAATGAGTTGCTTGTCATTTTTGAAAGAATCCTGCAATATTCTGAGTCTTGATACAGCAAAGTACCAAAAAATAATTTTGGAATCAAATGTTATCTTTTGAGATAAAGTACTGAGAGACACTTGTTTGTTTTTGGCTTTTTAAAGAATAGTTAACTATTGTTGAGCTCTTACTCTGTGTTCAACACCCTACTCAGTATTTTCTATAAATTATCTAATTTAATATTTATGCCAATACCAGAAGATAAGTAGAGTTATTTTCCTAGTTTTGCACATGAGAAAAATGTGTCAGTATGTTAATAAAATTGCATAAGGGTATAATGTATTTCTTTACGAAAAGTAAGGATTGATTCATATAATATTAGTTTACTATGGTGACCTCTTATTGTCTCACTCTAGTAGACATTTCAGTAAGTGGATTCTGAGAATCTATTTTAAATTACACATTTTATTTCTCAGAGCTTATCATGACATATTCTATACTGAGCTCATGAGAGCTATTTGTGCAAAACAACTTTCAAAATCATCAAAATCATAAAGTTCATTTATTGGTTGATTTATAATGATTGTATTTACTGATTGATTTATAATGATCTACAACATTGCAGAGATGAGTTTCCTGTGGAAAATATTGATAACAAAAACAATAACAACAACAACAACAACAAAACAATGAGGAAACAAATGCCTCAAAATACTAGTACTCTTTGAAGACTTGAATCCATTGAAGAGAACAAAATTTAGTACCGGATATTACTATGCTATGAATTCATTCATCTATTATTCAAATAATTTTGTAGGTTCTACCATGATCAAGACATGTAATCCAAACATCTTGTTGTATGTAAAGATGAATCGTTTGAGGTTACTACACTCGAGGAGTTTAAATTTTGAAGGGAGAACCATGCAGTCAGTTAAGTTGTTGCAATACAAGGACAAAAGTGGAAATAAACATTAGGAATAAATGGCTAAACACCTAAAGACATTTAGGATTTCTAAAACTTATTTCAGATAATGATTTATATGTTTGAAAATTGTATACCTATTATAAATAAAGAAAAAGAAAGAATCCTTTGAAGACTTGAATCCATTGAAGAGAATATGAGGTTTAAATTGAGCCTTGAATATAATGAAAGAAGGGAATTATATTAATTTAGGCTTCAACTATGGTTTATCATATAAAATTCATAACAGACTTAGGAGATATTTGCAACCATTTTCATATTCCAAATGAGAACCAGGATTCAAGACATTCAATAATGTACTAAAGAACACATGACTTGTAAACCATGAAGTTGGATGGAAATGATCTGGCTTTTAACTATTTTTCTTCCATTCTACCTGAATAGGATTCTTTTGATAAATGGATGACCTTCCAGGGAAGCATCGAATCATACATTATATAGCTGACCTAAGTTTACCTACACTTATTTCTTTATGCTGAAGAGCTAACTGTGATTCAGATATATCAAAAGATTTTCCTAAGGGTGTGCTTAATGTCACGTTGAAATTAGGACTAGACTTAGGTTTTTTGATTCTCAGCTTAGTCCCTTTTCATCTCAGTACCCTACAGAATGATGTCAACAAAAATATAGATGAAGGAATATCTAGGAAAAATAAATATATGCCGACAGCATTTACAACTCTCTTCTAGGTGCTGAATGCTCATGTTAGCTAATATGAAATGAAGAAAAGTTCTGCTGCTGAATATGTATTTACTGTCTTTGCTAGAGAAACCCTTCCTTCATTCAGATGATCAGAGTAACCATAGCAATAGAGAAATCAGAAAGAAGAGAGCAAAACTTTGAAACAAAGCTGGATGACAATGGATGCAACATGACTGTATCAAATAATTTCTGAAAGAGGTCTTCTGAAAGAACATCTAGTTAATGGCTATTTAGTCAGAATTTTAAATATTACTCACTGAGTGATGACTATGTTACTTGTATTGTATCATGGGGAATGCAAATACGTAAAAGTTATTGCCCAGGGAATCTAGACAAAAATGCTATAGATATCTCCCACATGTGTATAAAATGATAAAACATCTTGCTCAGATTTTACTGCTAATTTTATATAATTTAATTATTTCTGATAAAAGCAATATATTAAATTTATAACAGCATAGCACATATTTAAAAACCTTTTTCTAATGCATGCAAAATATCACATTTGCCAGACCACGTATTCTGACTTTTAGTATAAAAATAATCATCAGTTTGACAAAAATGTTTCAGTTTGGATCTGAATAGGTTGATTGTTAAAATTAGTAACAACTGTAAAGTGATTAGAGCCAGAATATAGAATTTCTTTCCTTCCTCACCTGCTCACTAAATTCATTCTATGTAGCTCTACTCTGTTTACTTTAATCAGAGCTTTTTTATTTATCTATTTGAAACATAGGGTTTGACAAGTTCTTTCTTTATTTTATATATCTTACTTTACTTTTAAGTCAACTCTGATGGAGACATGGTGGTGAGGTGTCTGGATTTTATTGAGTGACAACTTCATTCTGTTTTCTGTCTAGCAGATCTAGATCTCCTTTCTGCCCTAATTATTTTTAAAAGACATATTTTGAAATGTGAATCAGAGGTATTTTTAGCACTAGCTATTAATAGCAATCTTTCTCTTCTCACCTGTTTCCACTCAGATAAATTATGAGAATGACCAAAATGAGAAATCCTTCAGACTATCATACCCAGGATGCTGATGAATCTATTTGTTTACTAGGAAATTTTTATTCTAAGAATTCTAACTTAAATTGGATGTGTGAAGCACATGAAAGTGTCATTAAATAAAATTGTGTAATATTTTCAATATGACTTTTTTTTTTTTTTTTTTGAGTTGGGATCTCACTCTGTCGCCCAGACTGGAGTGCAGTGGCCGCTGCCGGCCACCGCAGCCTCACCTGCTGGGCTCTGGCGATCCTTTCGCCTCAGCCTTCCGAGTAGCTGGAATGACAGGCATGCACTACCACGCCCGGCTGATTTTTTGATTTATTGTAGAGATGAGGTCTCGCTGCCCAGGCGGGTCTCGAACCCGCGGGCTCTGGCAATCCACTCACCTCAGGCTTCCAAAGGCGCGGGATTACAGGCTGAGCCACCGAGCCCGGCTTCAATATGACTTTTTAAACATCAGTTCCTATTTCCTTTTCAATTGGCCATGGGCTTATGTTTTATTTCTAAATTTATTTAAGATTCTATTTGGCACAGTGCAGAGTCCTTAACTATAGTGACAACTTGATATTACTAATTCCAGCCAAATTGTTTTCTGCATGATTGAACTTTTGGGATTACAGCAAAAAAGAATAAAAGAAATAACAAATATTTTTAAATCTAGTTGGTTCATAACTGAGTGTTTCCTACTTTTCAGAGGAGTGGAGTATATTTAAATAAACACCTTGGAGAATACTACCATTTTACATTAGACGGTAACTTTGAGTCAATACATGCTCACTGAGATCTACTGCCATTCATTTTGGAAGAGTGTAAGGATGACTATATGGTTTCTAACTCCGTGAAAATGCTTCCAGCCAGTAATGCTTTGAAAGGGACTAATCACTTCACAGCCATCTTTGTTTTTCATAAATGAAATTTTTTTTTTTTTGAATTGGAGTCTCACTCTGTCGCCCAGACTGGAGTGCAGTGGCCGCTCCCAGTCACCGCAGCCTCGACCTTCTGGGCTCTGGAGATCCTTCCGCCTCAGCCTTCCGAGGAGCCGGAATTACAGGCATGCACTACCACGCCTGGCTGATTTTTTGTTTTAATTTATTATAGAGATGAGGTCTTGCTGCCCAGGCGGGTCTCGAACCCACGGGCTCAGGCAATCCATTCACCTCAGCCTCCTAAAGGCACAGGATTACAGGCTGAGCCACTGAGCCCAGCTAAATGAAATTTTAAAAATGTAGTTAGTGGTATGGCATACAATTTCAAAATAATTAAGTATACTGACTATATTTGATAATTACACTTATTATCCTGTGACATTCAGGATAATAACTGTGATTGCCTAATAATATGGAAAGGTCAACAATTTTATAAGTTTATAAAAGTTATTTGAAATAGTAGTTTTTTGGCAGTCTTCCTCTTTTATTAAACAATGAAGTTAGGACACTTATAGGCATGTGATATGAATCTAGAAGTTATTTTGGAAACTTAGAATCATAACAGTGGCAGTCTCAGGTGTTCTTAAAGTAAGGAAAAGTATTGTTTGTGAATTTAAGGTTTATGGCATTTTTAACATTTCAGTGGAGCAAAACAGAGTTGATTAGTTTTTATCACTTTGACATTTACTTTCAATCAATGGAAGACCATCTAGCATAGGGTTAAATAAGTCATTTAAATAAGATTTTGAGGATATAACTTAAATGCCAGCAACAGGGCAGAATTAAAGAATAAACTTATCCTGGCTTCACCTAGCTATATACAAATTTATGGTATGTGTTTTAGCATTTTGATTTAATTTAATTTATTTTAAATTGTATCTTGAAATACATAACAAACTAGTACGAATCTCTTCAGAATTCCAATTATTACAGGTAAGATATACTTTTTGCCATAAGGTAAAATTCAAATCAAGTAAAAGGAGCAACATGAATTAAAAAAAAAAATCTAAATTGTGAGAAAACCTAAGAATCTTAGCCACATTGTTACTCTGTGCTGTCTCATGAAATCTCATGACCATTTTGAAGAGTGGTCAAAAGGCAAGCATTGTATCCAGTTTGGTAAATCCTGCTATCCAGTGTGTTTAACTTGAGGATGGATAATTATGTCAGGGGTCAATTGTAGTTTTAAACTCTCTGTCTTTAATTAAAGTGTGACTATGAGTCCAATTTTATAACTACCACTACTAGAGCTGTCTATTTTTGAAATCCTTGGCTTAGCATAAACAGATTGTAAAGCATGTTTCAAAATATTTGCTTTTGAATAGTTAATGTAAGATGATTCATTTTATATAAACAAGATTGGATTCAAATTCATATTTTTGTAGACATCAATTTTATTTATATTTCAATATATTCCACTGACTAGTTGAAAAGTAACTGTGATTTCTGTGGAACTGTTCTGTGGTGTGCACATGTCACACTGGGGCTTTATTGAGATGAAATAATATGAATGGGTGCATATACAAGCATTACAAATATATGGATAAAGCAAAATATTCTTACTGGAAAAACTTGTCTTGTGTCCATTAGTCAATTATTGAAATGATAGATGAGCATAAGATGTCAAACCATGTCTCATATTTATATGCTTTTTAGCTTTGTACCTCTATGTCTAAATATTTAAATCATGATATTTTAAGAGTAGACAATTACCCATCTGAGAAAGTTAGTACATGGGTAGATAATTTTTTTTATTTTTAAGAAATCTGTAGGATCATATATTTATTTAAAGAATAATGTCTTAAAAGAAAGAATTTTAGATGTTTTCAATTCCTAAAAATTGCTCAAAGCTCTTCACATTGATTAAGCAGTTATTAACCTTTATCATTACTTAATAGCTAGTGATTTCTTTTTTATTTTATTTATTTATTTATTTATTTTGAGTTGGAGTCTCACTCTGTCGCCCAGACTGGAGTGCAGTGGCCACTCCTGGCCACCGCAGCCTCGACCCGCTGAGCTCCGGTGATCCTTCTGCCTCAGCCTTCCAAGTAGCCAGAATTACAGGCATGCGCTACAACGCCTGGCTGATTTATTTATTTATTTATTGTAGAGATGATGTCTCGCTGCCCCAGCGGGTCTCGAACCTGCAGGCTCAGGCAATCTACTCACCTCAGCCTCCCAAAGGCGTGGGATTACAGGCTGAGCCACCGAGCCTGGCTATAGCTAGTAATTTGTAATCATAAGAGATTGTCTCAGGATATAAAATAAATGTGCAAAAGACAGTTGCATTTCTACACACCAACAATAAACAAACAAGAACCCAAATAAAAAACAAAATCCCATTCACAATAGCCACATGCAAAAAAAAGAAATACCTGGGCATTTTCCTAACCAGAAATGTGAAAGACCGTTACAACAAAAACTACAAAACATTGCTCAAAGAAATCAAAGATGACACAAACAAATGGAAAAAATATCCTATGTTCATGGATTGGAAGAATCATCCTTGCTAAAATGACCATCCTACCCAAGGCAATCTACAGATTAAATGCAATACCCATGAAATTGCCAGCAGCATTCTTCTCAGACCTGGAAATGACAATACAGAAATTCATATGGAAACATAAACGACCACAAGTAGCCAATACAATTCTTAGTAAAAGAAACAAAGCAGGGGGTATCATACTTCCAGACTTCAAACTTTACTATAAGGCTACAATAATCAAAACAATCTGATATTGGTACAAGAACAGGCATATAGACAAATGGAACAGGATAGAGACTCCAGAGGCAAAACTTCAATTTCTCAACCAACTCATCTTCAACAAAACCTCCACCACCAACCACTGGGAAGAGGAGAACCTATTCAGCAATTGGTGCTGGGAAAACTGGCTGACCCCATGCAGAAGATTAAAACAAGACCCTTACCTATCACCATACACAAAATCAGCTTTCAATGGATCAAAGACCTAAATGGAAAACCTAAAACTACAAGAACCTTAGAAAATGCAGGAGACACTCTTATGGAAATTGGACCTGGTAACCAATTCCTGATCAACACCCGAAGTGCCCGTGCCATAAGAGATAAGATAGACCTGTGGGACCTAATCAAACTGACAAACTTCTGCAAAGAAAAAGAAACAATCAACAGAGCCGAGAGACAGACCATGGGCCGGGAAAAATATTTGCCAAGTGTATATCTGACAAATGCCTAACATCTAGAATCTACAAGGAACTCAAACATGCTGAAAGGAAAAAAGAAAATCAAACAAATCTATTAAAAAATGGGCAAGCCGGGCTTGGTGGCTCAGCCTGTAATCCCGCGCGCGCCTTTGGGAGGCTGAGGTGAGTGGATGGCCTGAGCCCGCGGGTTCGAGACCCGCCTGGGCAGTGAGACCTCATCTCTACAATAAATCAAAAAATCAGCCGGGCGTGGTAGCGCGTGCCTGTAATTCCGGCTACTCGGAGGGCTGAGGCGGAAGGATCGCTGGAGCCCAGCAGGTTGAGGCTGCAGTGGCCGGGAGCAGTCACTGCACTCCAGTCTGGGCGACAGAGTGAGACTCCAACTCCAAAAAAAAAAAAAAAAAAAATGCAAAAGATATGAATAGACACTTCTCAGAGGAAGACATATGAGCAGGCAACAGATACAAGAAAAACTGCTCAGCCTCCCTAGTCATCAAAGAAATGCAAATTAAAACCACTCCACTGAGATACCACATAACTCCAGTAAGGATGGCCATCATCAATAACTCAAAAACAACAGATGCTGGAGAGGATGCAGGGAAAAGGGAACACTTCTACGCCGTTGGTGGGAGTGTAAAGTAGTACAACCTCTGTGAAAAAGAGTTTGGCGATTCCCAAATGATCTAAAAATTTACCTTCCATACAATCCCAGCTTACTGGAAATATAGGCGGAGGAACTCAAGACACCTGCACACGCATGTTTATTGAAGCACTGTTAACAATACCAAAAACATGGAACCAGCCATGCTGCCCATTGAAAGACTGGATTTTAAAAATGTGGTACATATACACGATGGAACATTATGCAATCATAAAGAAGGACAAAATCATGAACGTCACAGCAACTTGGATGGACATAGGGTCTGTAATATTGAGTGATCTATTACAGAAACAAAGAACTGAGAATCACGCATTCTCACTCATAAGTGTATGTTGAACAATTATTGTAATGCTATAAGAAAAGGATTGTCAGTAGTAGGAAATTGCTGGCAGAGGGGAGGGGGTTGGCAATAGTGGGATTCTGCCAGGAGAGGGAGGGGCACACCTTGTCAACAAGGGCTCCTGCATAATGAACATTTGTATACTTAACCCTGAATTGTAAAAAATTAAAATTCAAAAGTTAAAAAAAGAGAGATAGAGCAAGTTGACCCTTGTACAACAAATATAGTTGAGAAATTTAAATGAGAAAAAAACATTTTGCACAAAAAATAGACCCCATGCACTTTCTCATATGAATATTTATAATCTCAAGATTATGCAAACTTCTATACAGAACTACTAAAATACACCACTGTGTAATTCAGAAGCTACTTTGCTCTTCTTGCTATATAGATCTTAACATAAATTTGACCAGATTATCCAGAATACCATAAAATGTAGAATACAAAATTGGGATGTGTGAATGTCATCTACCTTCCTTATATATTTGGACAAAGCTCTCAGATTCCCAGCTTCTCATAGCCCCTGACTTGGAAAATTTAGTTTCTAGTTCCATTCCTAAATTTTAACAACATAAAATTAAAGATATGGCAGACTGTTCTTACTTTATTGACACAGAATTTAACAGAAAAGTAAGAAGGAGAAGGAAGAAGCCCCGTTTTATCTCTGGCTACATATGTGACTTGGAGAAATTAGTAGTTCTTGAGACAGTGTTATGTTTTGCTTCTACACCACTATGCCTCCTGGTCTCCTATCTTATTTGCTGCTCCTTCTCAGGGTTTCAGAATTGCAAATTACAGTTATGCGTAATTTTTCCCCAGTGGAGACTCTTGATTCTGGGTGTGGGTTAAAGCTTAGATTTATGTTGGGGAAAGAGATACCACTGGGGAAAAGTCTGTCAACCTTTTAGTGATCATTGAGGGCTAGCATAAAAAAATCAGTGACTTAGATACTTCAAATGGTCAGTTGGCTTGACCTTAGCACACAAGCAATCTCCAATGCTCCTCTGATTTTGAACTACCCATTGTGGGATTGTGGAAGATAATAAAAAGAGTAAAAGATAAAGATTTACTGTAGTCTTTCAAGATAGAGAAACTAGGAATCAGCCAGGCTCCCAAACAAAACCCCAGAGTTCAGTCAAGAAAAATAAGATTGACTCAGAGTAGACTGAGCATTATCGGAACTCTACCCAAATCCTAACTAAATGTGGATTGAGATGTTCATCCTCACCAGATCTGCAAAATAGAGGAAAGAAAACATCTCGGGAGGTATAGAACATCATGTTTGTGTCTTTTATTGTAGACATGGAAATGTGAAAAAAATATGACAAATGATCAATAGAATTCAAAAGGAACAGATGCATAGACGTAGGTACTGGAGTTAAAAAAAAGAAAAAAAATGAAAGAGATGTGCCATCAAAAACCTTCATGTAATATAAAACTGAAGATTTTATGTTCTGTCAAATTCTAAGCAGCTGTCACCTTAGACCATATTCTGTTCCCTTAGACATTACATGTGGGACAAGAAAGTATAAAAAAGAAAGCCAAAAATAAAAAAAAAAGACTTTTAAAATAACTATGATTAAAATGTTAAAGAAAACAGACTGTTAGAAACTTAGAAACATAAAATGATGGTGAATTTCAGCAGGCAGTTGTAACCATGAGTTAAAGAATGAGTTGATATACTAGATTTGAAAAATACAATATACGAGATTTCAAATTTTATATAACTTAATCAACAGATTGGTTACATCAGAAACTGAGTTAGTTTACTGGAAAACATCAATGGAAAAATGCCTAAAATAAGAATGGAAAGGAAAATGATTTTTTAAATCATAAATCATTTTTTAAATAGTTAAATTGATTAAAAGGCTAGATGCATACTTTAACATAAAAAAAATCACATCTGGAGCTTTAGAAAGAAAGAAAGGAAATTGAATAATTTTTTTTGGACTTGATATGTTTCAAGATCCGGTAAAACATTAGGGTGGAGTTACCCCTTGTGCAGTCATTATACCAATATGCATGAATAACTAGGGTTCTACCAATATTGACCAAAATGTCTGGGCAGGAAAACAAAATGTAGCTTTCCTATTAGAAAGAAATATTAATCTAGCGTGTTAAAGGTCTGCTTGTCAATTTACCAGGTCATCCTCATATTATCTATGGCTCTAAATCCTTTTAGAGTGTGTACTCAAGGCTGGGTAGGATTGAAAAATAGAGAGAAATAAGGAAACATATTTTTTTTTGACTATTTACAAAAAGTCACCTTGGAAATGGGAAAGTTGTTTAGTAGTGTGAATAATGGGGTCACTTTTGAGATGACAAAGAATGTTGAAAGATCCAGATTTACAAAAATGGCATAGCCAAGAATAGAGAATATTGCCACAATTCAAGCCTCTACTATATAAATCAGTACCCTGGAAGTGAGAAAAAAACTGAAGGGGAAAGAAGTAGATTATGTATTTTCAAGATTCACTTGGTATTAGTAGCTATTAAGCTAAAAAACAATATTGCTGCCCATTGAAATTTCAAGCAATATTTCTGATGATGTGATTCAATTATAAATGAGAAATTTAATTTATGCAGCTTCAATAAAAATTGCATCTTTCTTAAATCAAATAATAAATTAATTTGTTCCTACCTGAACTCCCTGTGGCATTCAGTACAAAAAACTAATTCTACCCACATTTGTAATAGAATTATGGCTCCATAAAAGCATGGGTCTGGTAAGAGACAACGATACCAGAAAAAACACTGACAATAAAAATAACAGCATTGCACCTCAAACAGGCATTAGAATGCTTAGGAGAGGCCTTTGACTTATTTGTATTAGTGAGAACATCTGGCAAGAAAACCGTCAGGACAACCAAAGAATAGATGCTACGAAATCCTGTTAATTACTACCAGAGGGAAAATTGTGAAATAAAAATAACTCATCATAGACATCCCGTCTGATCTATGGAATAACTCCTGATTCACAAGAAAGTTTGCCTTAACGTATATTGAAAGAGTTAGATACAATATTGATATTTAGAACCTGCTGTAAGAGTGCCTCTAAAAGTAGCTTGTACTCATACAAGCAGGTAGGGTACAGGCCTCAGTGTTTACCTCACAAAAAGACAGTATTTTGATTTAAAAGTCTATTCTTTTCCCTGTAGTTGATGAGCAGAAATTCTGTGTAAGAAAAGGGTCTAAGTGGTCCTACTGACTAATGAAAAATGGCGGTTGAGTGTTAGCACGTAGAGGTTATAAATCATGAAAAACAGAGTGCCAATCCTTATTAAAACATGGTGGCTGGGTAACATAAAGTGAAAGGGATGAGTATGTGATGAACGAGTTACAAAGAAGTTCAACAGGCGCATGCCGTGAAGAAAATGAGGAACTCTCTGAACATCTAAATAAATGAATCATTTTGAAAATACGATCTTTGCCACTGAAGTTTTGTTTAACATTTTAAACAGAAAGCAGCTTGTTTGCCATTCTAAAAGAAAAATATAACAGACTTAAATTCTTCTAGGTGGGAATGGGAAGGGCTCTTCATAAAAAAAGAGAAAATATGGAAAATTCTCTCATCTGGCAAAGCCAAGGGACTAATAAATAAACTATCGAAATTCACGTAACCATTGAAGACAAAGAAAGTTCCAGTATTGGAGAGAAGATATAAGAAAAGTTTAAGTGACCAGTAAGTTGATTCCGTTGTGAAATTAACTGCATGTCCGTTAACTTTTAGCACTATTTCAATGCTTTAGGGAAGTGAAAAATATCTAAAACTAAGAGATCAAGATTGTGTCATTTATCCAAAGAGTTTCAACAACCCCTTGTTATCTACAGAAAAGCATCCAAGTGATCCAACCTGATATTTCTGGGCTCCTCCAATCATGTGTGAAATAAAATGTTCAGCATCATCTCTGACTACATTTTTTCTATGTACTTCCTAACTGAAATACAGCTTCAGACTTGCCTTCCCAGACATGCTTCTAAATCCAACCAGTGCTCAATTATGCAAATTACCCCTTTACATTTGAGGCTTCTGATGTTATCACATTTGCAAAATACTTCTTGATGCTTAGTATTAAACGGAATATTACATTTCTCTTCTTGGTAATCAAAAAATACTTTCTCTGTAGTCAAATCACATTTTATGTAAACATTATTGTAGAACATCTTTCTTTAACAGAAAGTTGTTTATAATTTCCCCTCTATTTATTTTCTAGGAAACATAAAGTCAAATATTTAACCCCATTCACTTTTTATTCCTCACACCATCTTACACTTGGTTTTCTCCCATGACAGTTAAAAATGGGAATTGATTCAATAAATGAATGAAAGGATTATTTCTGATTTTATTTTAGTACTGGAATGGATGGGGACTGTTGCTGACTGATTGTATTGGTATTTTAGTTTTTGAATTATTGGCAAATCAGTTTTGCGAAACTCATCTCCAGTTATGTATATATAGTAAACATATCAAGTGTATATTTGTGTGTGTGTATTTGCGAGAGAGGGAGGAAGAGAAAAAGAGAGAGAGACAAAGCATTGCATCTTATAAGATACTCATATTTGGGGAAACCTTTTTTAGGTGGTGCTTCTATGGTCGTTCGTAACATTGAAATTTCCTTTCACACAATTTCCTTCTCCTAAGTTATTCTTTTCTCCTATGTTTTTCCTTCCTTATCTAATCAAGCTATTTATAGAAAAGCACAGGAAAGGAGATTGTTGACAAGCAGGTGGCAACCTACTTTGACAGTCTCCAGTAAGACTTGTGTGGCTACTTTGATAAATTTAGATCATTTAGAATCCTCCATCCACCTTTCATGTACACATTACCTTCAATTTTTAGAATGTCTGACTTGGTTTAGCTCAGAAGAATAGAGATGGATGCTTTTTCACTGTCCTTCTATTCTGACGACTTTAGAAAGAGAAAAAAAAGTATCATAAGTAAAGCTGGTCTGGTAAGATATCCAAAGTAATTTTGCTGTCGCAAGAGTGGCAGATAGCAGCGATAAGCACACAACCTTTGAAGTGCTTATCTAAACCAAGCAGAAGCCCTACTCTTAGTTCAACCTATCACTTTCTGTTTGTAGTCGGAGTTAGGAGCGAGGAATTTGGATGTTAAGGAATTTGAGCAGGGAGCAGAGGTGAACAAGAATGCGCTCTACATCATTTTATTCAACTTTCTTGCTTGTTCTTGCTTTTAATTTATTAGTATAATGCAAAGGAAAGCCTCACACCTTGATTGAGTGAATCCTTTGGGTTTATTCTTTTCAGTGTTATGTTATATATTTCTTTAGTTTTATAGAGTTAATTTTGAAAAAATAATAATTCATCATCACTGAAACCACTGGCTCACAATTTGCTCTAAGGCTCCTGAGATTATAAAACATAAATGAGAAGCAAAAAGCTTTAATATTTATGGAGAACATTGCCTGTGTCAGGCATGGTAATGGATTAGTGGCATACATGTATATATTATATAATGATCATAGTTTATTACATATAAAATCCTATGTAATCCTTGGGGGAATAAAAAACAGTACTCAAGTTTGCCTTATCTTGCAGATAAAAATTATATATATATATATATATATGTAAAATCAAGGAATATGCCCCAGATGAGATACTTAGTAGAGACACAAGTCTGAATTTGCATACATGCCTGTGAGCTTTTTTTTTTTTTTTTTTTGAGTTGGAGTCTCACTCTGTCGCCCAGACTGGAGTGCAGTGGCCGCTCCCGGCCACCGCAGCCTCGACCTGCTGGGCTCCGGCGATCCTTCCGCCTCAACCTTCCAATAGCTGGAACTACAGGTGTGCGCTACCACGCCTGGCTAATTTTTTGATTTATTGTAGAGATGAGGTCTTGCCAAGTTGCCCAGGTGGGTCTTAAATCCGCGGGTTCAGGCAAGCCTGTGAGCTTTAATCATTGAAACAGATGTCACAACTTCTTAGCATGACAATTTATCTTTAATTTTTGAAAACTGTCAATACATCTCTAAGCACTTTAAAGTACATATTTCAAGTTTTGTGAAAACTCCAAGTCCATTTTCCAACTCCTTGGAATTGTAAGAAAAATTGAGTGGACGAAGGGCTATATCACTCTTTATTATTATATATATTTTGCATTTGTTTGGAAGGTATATTCAAGAAAATACCATAGGAAATCAATGAATCAAACTATATTCAATTATTCTACATTCACTTAAGCCTTTAATTATAGAAGGCCTGTTAAGCATGATGAATTATTTATAATAAAATAAATGCGAAACCTGGTTAAACTGACTGTAAGTACAATTTTCTTGAATACTGTGATGGTCGTGTAGGTTTTTATTTTTAAACCTCGACCATACTTTAAAAAGTGCGGTCACATGTTGTCCCTAAAATCGCTTGAAATTGGGGCAATAATAAATATGAATGTTCCCAGTAATCTTTTTATTGTCCATTTAAAAAAATTTTAAATCACCTTATTAAGCTATAACTGACATATAAAAAGCTGTATGTGTTTAATGTATACAACGTAATGAGTTAAAGATAAGTCGACACCAGTGAAATCATCACCACAATTAGGCCATAAACAAATTCATCACCTCTTAAAGTTTCTGCTCATTTTCATTATTTATTACTATTACCAGTGATAAGAACACTTAACCCAAAGTCCATCCTATGAGCAATTTTAAAGTACATAATAGAGTATTTGTCTACCTTAGACCTTATGCTGTGCAGTAGGTCCTTAGGGGTTACTTGTTTTGTATACTTGAAACTTAGTCCTGTACCTTTGGGCTAACGCTTTCTCTGTTTTTCTTTCCTCCAAGGACCTGACAGTGAACATTCTACTCTCTGCTCCAATGATTTTGAATATTTTAGATATATTATATATAAGTGGATCAATATATTTTTCTTCCCATATAGGGCTCATTTTACTTAGCATGATGTCCTCTGGATTAATTCGTGTGATTACAAATGGCAGAATTTCTTTCGCCTTTTGAGGCTGAATAATATTCCATTATGTGTATATGCCACATTTTCATCATCCACTCCTCTGACCATGGACACTGAGGTGGCTTCCATGCCAGACCTATTATGATAATGCTGTAATAATCAAAGAAGTGAAAAATCTCTTTGAGATCCTGATTTCATTGCTGGAAAATCCAATAGTTTTATATTTATTTATTCATTCATTTATTTATTTATTTTCTTAACTTTTACAATTTTTTATTTTAAAATTGTTGGGTACAATTCAGGGTTAGGTATCCAAATATTCATTGTCCAGGTACCCTTGTTGATGAGGTATGTCTCCCCCTTCCCCAGGCAGATTTCAACTACCGTTAATCCCACCTTTCCCCCACTCACCCCCCTGCAGTTTCCCACCACTGTCAATCTTTTTCTTATAGTATCACAGCAGTTGTTCAAGGTCTACTTATGAGTGAGAACATGTGATACTCAGCTCTTTGTTTCTGTGATACATCACTCAGTATTATAGATCCTAATTCCATCCAGGTAGTGGCAAAGTTCATGATTTTGTTCTTCTTTACGGCTGCATAATATTCCATTGTGTATAGGTACCACTTTTTTTATCCAGTCCTCTTGTGATAGGCAGCATGGTTGGTTCCATGTTCTTGCTATTGTGAACAAGTCTGCAATAAACATATGTGTGCAGGTATCTTTTTTATAGAGTGATTTGTGTTCTTTTGGGTAAATTCCAAATAGGGAGATTGGGGGGGTCATATGGAAGGTCAATTTTTAGAGCCTTTAGGAATCGCCACACTGTTTACCACAGAGATTGTACCAGTTTCCACTCCTACCAACAGTGTAGAAGTGTTCCCTTTCACCACAACCTCTCCAGCATCTGTTGTTTTTTCAGTTGATGATGGCCATTCTGACTGGAGTTAGGTAGTATCTCAGTGTGGGCTTAACTTGCCTTTCTTTGATGACTAGTGAGACCAAACATTTTTTCATGTATCTGTTGGCTGCTCATGTGTCTTCTTTTGAGAACTGTCTATTTGCAACTTTTACCCACTTTGTAATGGGACTTTGCATGCATCTATATCTAAATCTAATACTTGTGATCATTATTTAAAATAATTGCCATTATAACATTGTCAGGTGACAGTTGATTCTGTTTTTGATTTGCCTTTTCCTGATGTTTAATGATAATAAATAATCTCTTATCTCTCTGTTGTCAATTTGTATATCTTCTTTGGAGAAATGTCTACCTAGTTGTTTTTCAATTTCTAATTGAATTTTCATTTCTATTTTACTACTGAGTTGTAGCTGTTTCTTATATATTGTGAATATTAAATCTTCATCAGATATATTTTACAGATGTATCCTCCCATTCTGTAGATTGCCTTTTAATTGTGTTGATTGTTTTATTTTCCTGTGTAGAAACATTGTAGTTTGATGTGCTCTTACGTTCAATCTGTGTTTTTGTTGCCTGTGCTTTTTTAAAAAAATAATCACTATTTTAATTACGATATTGTGGGGTAGAGTTAAGGGTTAGGTATATAAATATGCTTCATTCAGGCACGCTTGTTGATAAGAGGTGTCTTCCCATCCCCAGACAGATATTTACTACCATTAATCTCATCTCCATTCCCCTCCTTCCCCCCCACCGCCATAGTTTCCCACCACTGTCAGTCATTTTCTTATGGTAATACGTTGGATGATCAAGGTCCACTATATGAGTGAGAACATGTGATACTCAGATCTTTGTTTCTGTGAGAGGTCGCTCAGTATTACAGACTCTAGTTCCATACAGAGTCTGCAAAATTCATGATTTTGTTCTTTTTTATGGCTGTGTAGCATTCCATCGTGTATATGTGCCACATTTTTTTTAATCCAGTCCTCTTGTGATGGACAGCATGGTTGCTTCCAGGTTCCTGCTATTGTGAACAATGCTGCGATAAACATATGTGTGCAGGTATCTTTTTGATAGAGTGATTTGAGTTCTTCAGGGTATATTCCCGGTAGGGGGATTGCGGGGTCATATGGGAGGTCGATATTTAGAGCTTTTAGGAATTGCCACACTGCTTTTCACAGAGGTTGCACTAGTTTACACTCCCACCAACAGTGTAGAAGAGTTCCCTTTTCGCCACACCCTCTCCAGCAACTGTTATTTTTTGAGTTATTGATAATTGCCATTCTTACTGGAGTTAGGTGGTATCTCAGTGTGGTTTGGATTTGCATCTCCCTGATGATTAGTGAAGTTAAACATTTCTTCATGTGTCTCTTGGCTGCTTGGGTGTCTTCCTTGGAGAACTGTCTGTTCATATCTTTTGCCTATATTATAATGGGATTGTTTGTTTTTTTCTTTTCAGCACCTTTGAGTTCCTTGTAGATCCAAGATGGTAAGCCTTTGTCAGACCTGCAGTTGGCAAATACTTTTTCCCAGTCTGTAGGCTGACTCCCTACTGTCTTGATGGTTTATTTGGCTTTGCAGAAGCTTGTCAGTTTAATGAGGTCCCACTTGTCTATCTTATCTCTTACGGCCTGTGGGTTTTGGGTTTTGTTCTGCATTTGGATGCCAGTTCCAATTTCCATGAGGTATGACCTTCATTTTCTAAGGTTCTTATGGTTTGAGGTTTTACATTTAGGTCTCTGATCCATTTGGAGTTAATTTTTGGGTATGGGGGTAGATAGGGGTCCTGTTTCAATCTTCTGCATGCGGTCAGCCAGTTTTCCCAGCACCATTTACTGAATAGGTCCTCCTCTCCCCAGTGGTAGGTCGTGTAGGGTTTGTTGAAGATGAGTTGGCTGAGAAATTGAGGTTTTGCTTCTGGAATCTCAATTCTATTCCATTGGTCTATATGCCTGTTCCTATACCAATACCAAGTTGCTTTGATGATTGTAGCTTTATAGTAAAGTTTGAAGTCTGGTAATGCAATACCACCTGCTTTGTTTTGTTTTTTTTTTTTTTCTTTTTTTGCTGAGGATTGTTCTGGCTATTCTTGGTCGTTTGTATTTCCATATGAGTTCCTGCATTGTTTTTTCAAGGTCTGAGAAGAATGTTGCTGGCAATTGGATGGGTATTGCATTAAATCTGTAGATTGCCTTAGGTAGGATGGACATCTTCACAATGTTGATTCTTCCAATCCATAAGCATGTGATATTTTTCCACTTGTTTGTGTCATCTTTGATTTCTTTGAGCAGTGTTTTGTAGTTTTTATTGTAAAGTTCTTTCATGTCTCTGGTTAGGAAGATGTCAAGGTATTTCATTTTTTTTGTGGCTATTGTGAATGGAATTGTGGTTTTTATTTGGGTTTCTGTTTATTATTGGTGTAAAGAAGTGCCATTGTCTTTTGCACATTTATTTTGTATAATGAGATGTTGCCAAAGGCCTTTATCAGTGTAAGGAGGTTTTTGACAGATTCTCTAGGGTTTTCAAGGTACACAATCAATGTGATGTTATCTCCGTAAAATGATTTGAGGAGGGCTCCATCTTTCTCAATTGCCTGGATTACCTTCAGTAGGATTGGTATCAGCTCCTCCTTAAATGTCTTGTAGAATTCTGCTGGAAAGCCATTTGGTCCAGGGTTTTTTTTTTTGTTGTTGTTGTTGTTAGTTTTCTTATTATGTAGGCAATTTCCTTGATTATTATTGATTTATTAGGGTCTCAATTTCTTCTTGTTTCAACCTAGGCAGGTTGTGTGATGACAGAAAGCCCTCCATTTCCTTAAGGTTTTCAAGTTTGTTTCCATACAAGTGTACATAGTAGTCTCTAATGATCTTTTGTATTTCTTCAGGGTCAGATGACACTTCATCTTTTGTGTTTCTGATTGTGCTTATTTGGGTTTTTTCTCTGTTTTTCTGGGTCAGTCTAGCTAGGGGACCATCGATCTTGTTTATCCTTTTGAAGAACCAACTTTTTGTTTCATTGATTTTTTTGTATTATCTTTTTTCTTCTATGTCCTGAATTTGGGCTTTTATTTTGGTGATATGGAATCTTCTGCTAAAATTAGGGTTTTTGTGGTCTTCCTTTTCCAGCTTCCTTAGGTGTTTTGTTAGGCTGTTAATTTATGATCCTTCCATTTTCTTCATGTGCATCTGTAGGGATATAAATCCCCCTCTTACTACAGCTTTCATGGCATCCCAGAGAATTTGGTAAGATGTTTCTTCAATTTCATTTGTTTCCAGGTATCTTTTGGTCTCTGTTTTGATTTCATCATTGCCCCAGGAGTTGTTTAGCATCATGCAGTTTAGTGTCCATTGTCTTTGTGGGTTTTGGGGGGACCTTGTTGGTGTTAATGTTTCTTTTTATTCCACTGTGGTCTGAGAAGGTGCACGGTAAAATTTCGGTCCTTTTAAATTTGCTTATGCTTGATTTATGGCCTAGTATGTGGTAGATCTTAGAATACATTCCATGCGGTGATGAGTAGAATATATGTATTCTGTGGTCTTTGGATGGAGTGTTATGTAGGTACCCATTAAGTCCATTTGGTCAGGAGTCACACTGAGGTTTCATATCTCATTGCTGACTTTTTGTCCTGATGATCTGTCTAGGTTTGTGAGTGGGGTATTAAAGTCCCCAGTTATGGTGGTGTTGGATTCAGTATCTTTCTTTAGTTTTTCTAGAAGCTGCTTTATGAAAGTTGGCACATCTAGGTTGGGTGCATATGTTTAGGATAGATATTTCTTGTTGATGGAGTGAATCTTTTATCATTATGTAGTGGCTCTCTGTATCTTTTAAATTTTTGATAGCTTAAATGGTATTTTGTCTGAAATTAGGATCGAAACTCCTCCTTTCTATTGTTTTCCATTCACCTGAAAAATTGTTTCCCATCCTCTTTGAGTATTTGGCTGTCTTTTCTAGTGAGGTGGGTCTCTTGAAGGCAGTGTATTGTTGCCTGGTTGTATTTTATCCATTTTGCCATTCTATGTCTTTTCAGTGGTGCATTTAAGTCCATTCACATTCAGGCTAGTTATTGAAATGTGAGAATTCCTCCCTATTATAGAGTTCTTATAGAGTTGTTCTTCCACTTAGTGTTTTGTCTTTCTTTTGGTTTTGGGGCTGCTTCATGTGTATTTTATTCTTTTTCCTGTATTCTTTTGAAGACGTTGTTCTTTTTTCCTTTTCTTCTGTGTTTAGTACTTTCTTAAGTGTTTCATGTAGAGGTGGTCTGGTGGCAACGTAAGTTCTTGGGGTTTGGATTTCTAGGAAAGATTTTAATTTTCCCTTGCTGATGAAGCTTAACTTGGCTGGGTAGATTATTCTTGGTTGAAATTCTTTATCTTTTAGGACTTGAAGATAGGGTTCCAAGCTCTCCTAGCATGCAGGATTTCTGTAGATATATCTGCTGCTATTCTAATTGATTTTCCATGGTAGATGATCTGACCTTTTTATCTTGTTGCCTTTAGGATTTTTTCTTTTATACCTACTTTGTTTAGGTGAATTATTATGTGTCTGGGAGTTTGTCTTCTCATTTGTTGTTTTGCAGGGGTTCTCTGAATCTCTTGGGTTTGAATTTTTGCATCACTGATGAGAAGGGGGAAGTTTTCTTCAATAATCTCATGGAAAGTTTGTTCAATTGTGGTCTCTGTCTCTCTTTCTGACTCAGGAAGGCCAATTACTCTTAGGTTTGGTCTCTTGAAGTAATCACTCATCTCTTGAAGGATTTGTTCTGTCTTTTTGAGTTTGTTTTCTGTGTTTTTAACAGTTTGGGTTAGTTCTATATTTTGGTCCTCAAGCTCTGAGATTCTTTCTTCTGCTTGGGCAATTCTGCTTTCCATGTTTATCAATTTGTTATTTATTTCATTCACAGTATTCTTTATTACTGTTATCTCAGTTATCAGCTCCTACCTAGTTTCTTCTTGTCTCTCGTCAATTCTTTTTAATCTCTCCATTAATGTCTTGATATCTAGATTTGTAGTTTGAGACCAGTCATTCTGGGGGTGCTTCATTGTTTGCATTCCAAAGTCTGTTTTCTCAGTGTCTGCCCTCCCAGGCATCTGGGAGAGACCCATATTCTTCTTTTGGTTTTTATTCATTTGTGTAGATTTTTCTCTCCCCCCCCCCTTTCCTCCCTTTCTTTAATTCTGCTTTTCAGGGAAGGTGGGGTTGCTTTTGCTTCACTTGTGAAATCTTCTGTTCTTTCTTATAAGGTTCTTCTGGCTTTGTTCACTTTTGAGGATGGAGTGTGGGCTGAGGGCTGTACTTTTTGCAGTTTTGAGGTTTAATTGAGGGAAAACTGTGATTCAGAATCTGTATGCTGATTCCAGCATCCACCAACCAGTGTATGAGCCCACTGGAACCTATTTCCCACTGCCTTACAATCTGTCTGTTCAGCGGTATGTAGGTTTGGTCCCTGGAACAAAAGGAGGTACAAAAGAGGAAAATAATGGAGGAAGGGGAGGCCAATAGTAAGTTAGAAAGAGAGAAGAGTGAGAGGGAGAACAGACATACATACAAACTAACAGGTGAAAAAGAGACACAATGTCAGAGAGAAGTGAAAAAAACATGCAAGCAAAATTCCTAAAGAATACTGGTAGCTACACAAAGACAGACTAATAAAATCATGCCTTTTGATATGTTTGTCTAACACAAACCGATAGTGTAATTCAAAAAGCAAACAACAGTGAGCAAAACAAACAGTCAAAATGATAAAATCAAAAGTCAAATAAAAAATCAGACTAGCTAGCTGGGCTAGGTGGCTCAGCCTATAATCCTGCACCTTTGGGAGGCTGAGGTGAGTGGATTGCCTGAGCCCGCAGGCTCGAGACCCGCCTGGGCAGCGAGACCTTATCTCTACAACAAATCAAAAAATCAGCTGGGGGTGGTAGCGCATGCCTGGTGTGGTAATTCCGGCTACTTGGAAGGCTGAGGCAGAAGGATTGCCGGAGCCCAGCAGGTTGAGTCTGTGGTGGCCAGGAGTGGCCACTGCACTCCAGTCTGGGCGACAGAGTGAGACTCCAACTCAAAAAAAAAAATCACACTAGCTCTGGAATCTTTCCTGAGTGTCTAAAGTCTCCTCAGCTTGTCTAAAGTCTCCTCAGCTCTCATCTCCAGCCTCTCCCCTTGGCTATCGTTGCAGACAGCTAGATTTACTCGCAGCTTGGGTTTGTTCTTTTAGCCTGCTGCCTGGGAGGTCTGCGACGCTTAGTTGCCTTTCTCTGATTCAGCTGGGGGAGGGGCTTTGTCTCTTGTTTAATGACGTTACCTTAGGAGCAGAGGTGGATATTGCTCATAGGTGGGCAGGGCAATGCAAGTCTCTGTCTGGAGAATGGCCAGGGGCAGTTTCTGTTTCATAGGATCCTTTCTCTCCACTCGTCAGGGTCCCTGGGTGATCCACTATCATAGACTGTGGTGGCATTGGAGGCACCGGGGATCAGCTGCACAGCTAGGCACTGGATCCAGGGTGCCACCAGCGGGCTGGGGTGGAGGAGGGTGTTGGGTGTTCCCCCCTCTGGAGCTGAGAGCCTCTGATCAGCACCTCCTTAAGATATGCTGTTCCCTTTCACAAGCATGGTGTCGCATGCTGAGTGCCTCAGCCAGGGTGGGCCCAGAGCTCCAGAGCTCCAAAGCTCCAAAGGTCAGGCAGTGAGCAGCAAGAGTGGCCCTGGGCCCCTCACAGGGCACTTCCGCCAGAAATGGAATCAGTATCTCTGAGGGGCAGGTGCCCAGAGCCTCCCTGGGTGACCGGTGGCTTGGTGCTGGATGCTGAGCGAGACGATGTAGCCAGGGAGGGAGCCGAGTCCTGAGACTCCCGCACGGGTGGGAGTCACATATAGTGGAGCAGCAGCAGCCGGGGGCTGCAATATCCAGCCCTGCATGGGACCGAGTGTCCCTGGGCCTCGGACTAGTGTGGCTGATGGTGGGAAGGGGGGTGGGGGAAAAAAAGTAAGAGTCTTTTAGGGAACTCACGTTCAGAGAATCTCACAAATCCACCTATGCCATCTTACCGGAACCACTTGTGCTTTTGATACAATATTTAAGAAATCATGACAAGACCAACATCAAGAAGGGTTTTTCCTAAGTTCTTTTCGGGAATTCTGCAATTTCAAGCCTTATGCTTAAATATTTAATAATTTTAAGTTATTTTTTATTGCATAGTATATGTTTAATTTCACTTGAATTTTTATTTACTAATCATAACTATAAAATATTTCATTTGCATTAGCATCAAAAAGAATAAAACACTTAGAAATGCACTTAGCAAATGAAACTCTGATTCAGTATAAATCACTATAAAACATTGCTTAAATAAGTCTAAAGACTCAAATAAATGAAAAGACATTCTGTGTTCATGGATTGAAATACTTAGTATTCATAAAATGTCTCTATTACCCAAAGCAATCTATAGAGTGAACACAATCTCTGTCAAAATCCCAGTGCACTTTTTTGCAGGAATAAAAATAGAATTCTAAATTTTATATGAAATGCAGATGACCCAAATAAGTAAAACAATTTTTAGCAAAACACCAAACAAACAAAAACAAAACAAAACAAAACAAAACAAGCTGCAGACATTACACTTCTTGATTTCGAAACACATTACAAAGCTACAGTAATCTAAACAGTATGTTACTAGCTTAAAAACAGACATTTAGACCAATGGATTAGAATAAAGAGTCTAAAAATAAAACCACACATATGGTTAATCAATCTTCAACAAGAGTGTCAAAATACACAATGGGGAAAGAAAGGTGTCTTCAATAAGTAATACCGGGGAAACTTGACATTCACATGCAAAAGATTAAAATAGTCTATTAAAAATTGTATTGAGATATTCTTAATTTACTATGCAATTCATTCTTTTAAAGTGTATAAAGGTACTACAAAAATTTCTTGGAAATGAACTAAAACATAAAATTAAACAATATGTAAGTTTTTCTCAATATAAACTCCATCAAGTTCAAGGCACTTTTGTAAAATGATAATATCAGTGATTTAGTCCAATGCAAAAGAACTGAGAATCCTAAAAATTTAACCCTGTCAATGTACTATTTTTTTTTATATATTATCTAAAAAAAAAAAAAAAAAAAAAAAAACCAACCAAACAAACAAAAACCCAAACAAAAAACTTGTACCCTAAATAGAGTTTTTGAGATTAGGAAAAAGAAAAGAAATCAGAAGGAGCAAAATTAGGACTGTAAGGTGGATGCCTAATGTTTTTCCCACGGAAATTTGTAAAATTATCCTTGTTTAATGAGGAGAAACATTTGTAATGATGGAGAAGGACACTCTGGAGAAGTTTTCCTGGGAGATTTTCTGCTAAAACTTTGGCTAAGCTTCTCAGAACACTCTCATAATAAGCAGATATTAAAAGTAACCCGGCAAAATGCCTTGAGAATAATAATAGCAATAATAAAACTTTAGCCTTTGCTCTTGACCAGTATGATTTTGCTTTGTCTAGAATACTTCCACTTTTAGGCTGCCATTGCTTGATTGTGCTTTGTCTTCAAGACAGTACTGGTAAAGCCATGTTTCATCTCATTACAATTCTTTAAATACATGTTTCGAGACTTTAGTGACACTTGTTTCTAATTTCCATTGAAAGTTCTGTTCTTGCCTGTTGCTGAACTGTATGCAATGGTTTTGGCACTGACCATGTGGAAAGTTTGCTCAACTTTAATGTCTCAGTCAGAATTGTGTAAACTGAATCAACTGAGATGTCTGTGGTGTTTATTATTGCTTCTGACAGTAATAGTCTGTCCTTTTCAATCAGGGTAAAAACGAAATTATTCTCTTGCAGATCAATGTGGATGGTCTGCTGCTGCGGAGTTCATCTTCAGCGCCATCTTGTCCCTCATGGGAATGATCCATGTGCAAACTGCTGATGTGGGGAGGCATTGTTCCTGTAAATTTTTCATAAAACATCAATAATTTTACCATTCTTCTACTTAAGCTTAAATTTCATGCCTGTTCTTTCTTCAATTTCAGCAAGATTAATAGTGCTCTGATAGAAGTATTTTCAATCTAATATCTTTTTTTTTAGTGAACTATATCCTATTTTTTTTAAGTGGACTAACCTGTTAGTAAGAGTTTATTTTGGTGCAAAAAATTTTTGAAATTCATATATAGTTTTCCACAATACACATTTTCTATGAACATTTTGAAAATCTCTCATATGAGTCAATATTTTTTGTATAGTACATGTATCTGCAGCTATCACTACAGTTACTCTTAAAACATTTTCCTTACCACAAATAGAAACCTGATATCTTACAGCTATCATTTTCTGTCTCCACATCTGTTCCACTCCCATCTTATCCTCAACTCTAGTTATAAGCAACTACTAACATACTCTCTGTTTATTTGCCTGTTATGAACATTTTGTATAAATGGAATCATACAGCATTTGGTAGTTTGTTATTGGCTTCTTCCTCTTTTCATATTTTTAATGTGAATGTATGATGTATCCATACTTTATTTCTTTGTGGGGCAAAATAATGTTGTAGTCTGTAGATATATATTTTTAAAAATTCATTTATCTGTGGTTGGGTACTTGAGTTGATTCCCAGCAACAACGTACAATTGTCCCAGTTTCTTCACTTCTTCATAAACACTTTCTTATTTCCCTTTGCAGAATTATTATTGCAATAGCTGTCTCTGTGTTTTAGCTGACATTTTGTTAATGACTAAAAAACATCTTGTGATGTTGTTATTGCCATTTCTACATTAGGTGGATGCATAATTTTGTAGCGTTTTTGCTGTTTTTAAACTGTCTTCATCAAAGCCTAATGGTCTTTCTGAACATGGAAAATCACTTGGGTCAAAGCGACCCTTTGTGAAGCAACGAAATCATTTTTCTTGCCATGTTTTCCTCAGTGGCATTCTTCTCATCCATGAGACAAATGTTTCCATCTGCCTCCCATGCCTTTATCCTCTGTTAAACAGAAGACTATGTCAGAAGTATCTGTTTTTTTCCCCCACTTCACACATCATCTGCTTTAGCACATCAATAGCATTAACTTTCCTCAAATTTGCAAAATGCAAAGTGTAGTCACAAACACAACATCGTTACTCCAAATACCAGATGATAAACAGACTCCAACGTTGCAGTGCAGTCATGCCAAAAACAAATGCTACGAACTTATGCATCAGCCTAATATATTCGGAGAAATTTCTATGAGATCTTTTACTCATCTTTTCCAGCTTTACTGAGATATAAGTGCCAAAAATTGTATAAATATGATGTATAGTGTGATATTTTGCTACATATATGCATTATGAAATGCCTAACTTATCAAATTAATTAATTATCTACCACTTTAGTTCTTTATTCCTCTCTTTCTCTCTGTCTCTCTCTCTCTCTTTCTGGTGTAGAGAGAGCATTTGAGATCTACTCTCAACAGATTTCAAGTATACAATACAAATTTTTCTACTATAGTCTTCAAGCTGTATATTAGATTTCCAGCACTTATTCATCCCACAAAACTATAATTGTGTACACAATTATAATTTTATCCACTTTTGCCAACATCTTCTCAGTTTATTCATTATCTTTTTACAACTGAATTGTGAACATCCTTTTTTTTTTTTGAGTTGGAGTCTCACTCTGTCGCCCAGACTGGAGTGCAGTGGCCGCTCCCGGCCACCGCAGCCTCACCTGCTGGGCTCCGGCGATCCTTCCGCCTCAGCCTTCCGAGTAGCCAGAATTATAGGCACGCGCTACCACGCCCAGCTGATTTTTTGATTTATTGTAGAGATGAGGTCTCGCTGCCTAGGCGGGTCTCGAACCCGCAGGCTCAGGCAATCCATTCACCTCAGCCTCCCAAAGGCGCGGGATTACAGGCTGAGCCACCGAGCCCGGCTGTGAACATTCTTTATATATTATTGATACTAGAGTCTTAGGAGATGCATGATTTACAAATATGTTCTTAAATTGTGTAGGGTTGTCCTTTCACTTTCTTTCTAGTTTTTTTGCTGCACACATTTTTTTTTTATTTTGATAAAAATATAACCTATCTATTTATTGCTGCTGCTGCTGCTTGTTTTTCTGGTGTCGTATGTCAGAAACCATTGTCAAATCTGAGGTCATGAAGATTTGTTCCTATATTTACTTTCAACATAGAGTTATAGTTTTAGCTTTTGTATTTAGGCCTTCAATTCATTTTCAGTTAAATTTTGTAAACAGGGTTGGGTAAGAGCACAACTTCAATTGTTTAATGTGACTATACAGTGTCTTATCACCATTTGTTAAGGAGACTTTTCTTTCTCCATTAAATAGTCTCAACACTTGTGGAAAATCAGTTTACTGTAGGTACATGGGGTTATTTCTAAAGTATCCAGTCTATTCCTTTGAAATATATGACTGCTTTTACTTATGCCAGCACGGTAGTGTCTTGATAATTATTGCTTTCAAATGAGTGTTGAAGTTGGGATTTAAAGACCTCTTATAGTATTCTTTTTTTAAACCTTATTTTTACTACTTTGAGTCCTAGAGTTTCCATATGAATTTTAGTAGCAGTTTCTCTATTCCTACAAAGAAGTCAACTTGGGATCTCACTAGCAATTGCATTTAATCTGTAGACCAATTTAGAGAATATTTCCAACTTAGGAATATTAAAGCTTATTATCCATGACATAAATATTACATATTTTCTATTCAGTTATATTTTTCTTATCTTATTTTGACAATATTTTGCCATTTTCAAAGTAAGTCATCGGAAATTTGCTGTTAAATTTATTTTTGAGTATGAAATTATTTTTAAATTTTTACTTTTTATGGATACACAATTGTACGTATTTATGGAGTCATGTGATATCTTGGTGCAAGCATACAGTGTACAGTAATCAATCATTCCGTGTGGTTAGAAGAGTAGATTTAGAATGCTATTCTTTTGATGCTGTTGTAAATGGAACTGCTATTTTATTTTTGCATTGCAAGTATATAAGAATACAACTCATTTTTAAACATTATTCTCACCTACTGCAACCTCAATTAGCTCATTAATTCTAATAAAAATTTTTGTACATTTTGTGAGGTTTTTTTAGGTGTAAGACTATCTTCTGCGAGTTGAGACAGTTTTGCTTATTTCTTTACAATCCAGATATCTTTTATTTATGGTCTTGACTAAATGTCCTGACTAGAATCTCTAGCATGATAATCAACAAAACTTTCAGTACTGAGTATCCTTGCTTATCTTCTGCCTACTTTTTGTACTAATTATTCAAAATGAATTAATTTTCAATAATCAATTTTGAATTGTCTATTTCAACTTTTTTTTTTAGTTTTTACTCATGTACTTTAGTGCTGTTATTTCAAACATATATTTATTATCGTTATTTATTTCTAGTGGATTCACTTTTCATCATTTTTAAATACCCCTTTTTCTATCCAGTACAGTTTTTTTTAAAGCAGGATTTATTGAGAGGACAGAAAAGCTCCCACAGTGGGAGGGGTCACGATATCCAGTAAACTTTTTTTTTTTTTTGAGTTGGAGTCTCACTCTGTTGCCCAGACTGGCATGCAGTGGCACACTCCTGGTCACCACAGCCTTGCCCTGCTGGGCTCAGGTGATCCTTCTGCCACAGCCTTCCAAGTAGCCAGAACTACAGGCATGCCACCATGGCTGGCTAGTTTTTGTGACTTATTGTAGAGACGAGGTCTAGCCAAGTCGTCCAGGCAGGTCTTGAACCCATGGGCTCAGGCAATCCATTCGCCTCAGCCTCCCAAGGTGCTGGGATTACAGGCTGAGCCACTGAGCCCGGCCCCAGAACATTTTTTAAATTTTATGTAAATGCTCCAACTTTCCTGTGGTTAGTGTATGTATATACTTTTATTTTTATCAATTTATGTATTTAAATTTAATATATATTTCTTATAGAAAGCACAGATGCATCATGTTTTTATTCAGTCCATTAATATCAGTTTTTTGCTAGGAGTGTTTAATTGTATCTAGATTAATGTTATTATTTATATAGCAGCATTTATGTTCACCATTTTATTTTAGTTTTCCACTAGATTTATGCATTTTTTTCTTCCACTATCTTGTCATTGTTTTGTATTAAAAAATACATTCTAGTGTAATATTTTAGTTTTTTTGTATTTTTCACTATAATTTTTAGTTATTTTCTTACTGATTGTTCTAAGAATTATAATATACATTTTTGTTATCTTCTAATTTATACAAAGTTAATTAATTATATTGAGATATAGAAATGATACTTTGATAAAAGTTTATTTTCTTTTTGTTTTTCTTGTGGTATTGTGCATATTATAATCATAAATCTTACAATTCCAACAATACATTGATGTAATTTAACTTTCAATCTTTTTTTAGAAATTGATAGACTAGATGAGACCAAGTATATGTTTACAACTGTGATGTTAACTTTCATATTTATCATTACTGATTCTCTTCACTTGTTCCTGTGAATCTGAGTTGCTGTCTGATATCAATTCCCTTGCCCAGTGTAACATTGCTCATCCCCAATTCTTCATGCTGTTACCAGAAAATAGGTTTCATATTACATAACATGCCTAACTGCATGTTATATATATACTGTTGTATGCAGTTGCAATTTAATCCATGAGTATAAGAACATTACTGACTCTACTAGTATTTTTTGCTAGTTTTGTTTTGTACTTAACAATATCATATCTAACAATATCATATCTGGGGACTTAAGTACCCCGCTAATAATCCTAGATAGATATTGAGGCAAAAAAATCAACAAAGACATCCAGAGCCTCACCTTATGCTTGACTAAATAGACTTATTAGATACCTAATGAACACTCTATCTGACAGCAGTAGAATATACATTCTATTCATTACCACATGGAACATATTCCCAGTTTGATCACATCCCCAGTCATATATCAAACATAAACAAATTTCATAAGATTAAAATATTGCCATGCACCTTCTCAGACCACACTGTAGTAAACATAAATATCAACACCAACAAAATTCCTCGAAAACATACAAAGATATTGACACTTAACAGCAGGATGCTGAACGACTCCCGAGTCATGACCGAAATCAAAACAGAAATTAAAAGATCTTGGAAACAAATAAAAATCAAGAAACATCTTACCAAAACATCTGGAGTTCCATGAAGCAGTGTGAAGAAGGAAAAGTATATCTCTATGAACACACATGAAGAAACTTGAAAGATCATAAATTAATAGCCTAAAAAAAAGTCACCTAAGGGAGCTGGAAAGGGAAGACCACCAAAGTCCTCACTACAACTGAAGAATCCATATCACCCAAGTAAAAACCCAAATATGGTATATAGAAGAAAAAAATTGCAAAAAATATATATATATCAAAACATAAAACTAGCTATTTGAAAGGATAAAAGAGATAGATGGACCCTTAACCAGACTTAGTAAGAAAAAAAGAAAAAACCCAAACAAACACAACCAGAAATGCAAAAAACAAAATCATTTCTAACCCCAAAGAAATACAAAATATTGTCAGATATTAATACATACACCCCTAATGGAAACAAACTCCATAACCTAAATGAATGGAGTACTTTTTGACATCACACAACCTCCCAAGGTGGAAACAAGAAGACACTGAGACACTAAATAAACCAAAACAACCAGGAAATTGACTCTATCATAAGAAAACTACCTAAAAAAAATGCACTGGACCAGATGTCTTTCCAGTGGAATTCTACAAAAAATATAAGGAGGAGCTACTGTCAATTCTATTGAAAGTATTCTATGTAAATGAGAAAGACAGAACTTTCCTAAAATCCTTTTACGAAGTTAACATCACACTGATACCCAAACAGGGTAAAGATCCAACCAGAAAAAGAGAACTACAGGCCAATATCACTGATGAAAATAGAAGCAAAAATTCTCAACAAGATTCTTTGCAAACAGGATCCAACAACACATTGCAATAATCATCATCATAACTAAGTAGGCTTCAACTTCAAAAGCAGGACTGGTTCAAAATCTGCAAGACTGTAAATATAATTAAATATATCAACAGATGTAAAAACAAGAACCACATGATTATATCATTAGATGAAGAATAAGCTTTTAACAAAATCCAGCATCCCTTCTTGATAAAAACCCTTGAATACCTAGGTATAGAATGAACATACCTCAAAATAGTAAGTGCCATCTATGATAATATGCTGCCACAGCCAACATATTGCTAAATGGACAGAAACTAGAAACATTTCCCCTGAAAACCAGTAAAAGGCAAGGCTGCTCACTCTCACGTCGCCTTTTCAACATAGTGTTTGAAATCCTAGCTAGAGTCCTAGCTAGAAAACTACTGTACACAGAAATCAAGGATGACAAACAAATGGAAAAATATTCCATGCTCATGGATAAGAATAATCAGTATTATTAAGAAGTCCATCTTATGCCAGGCATTCAACAGATTTAAGGCAATACCCATTAAAATACCAACATTCTTCTGCTTGCACTTGGAAACGGCCATACAGAAATTCATATGGAAACACAAACGACCACAAATAGTCAAAACATTCCTCCGCAAAAGAAACAAAAAGGAGCCGGGCTCGGTGGCTCAGCCTATAATCCCGCGCTTTGGGAGGCTGAAGTAAATGGATTGCCTGAGCCCGCGGGTTCGAGACCCGCCTGGGCAAATTGGTGAGACCTCATCTCTACAATAAATCAAAAAAAAAAAAAAAAAAAAATAGCTGGACGTGCCTGTAATTCCAGCTACTTGGAAGGCTGAGGTGGAAGGATCGCTGGTGCCCCAGCAGGTCGAGGCTGTAGTGACCGGGAGAGGCCACTGCACTCCAATCTGGGTGACAGAGTGAGACTCTAACTCAAAAAAACAAAAAAAAATTAAAAAAAGAAGAAACAAAAAGGGAACGATCACACTTCCAGACTTTACACTTTCCTATAAGGCAACAATAATCAAAACAGCCTGGTATTGGTACAAAGACAGGCATACAGATTAATGGGATAGGATAGAGATTCAGGAAGCAAAATCTCAATTTCTGGAGCAACACATCATCAACAAAGCCTCCATCAACATCTGCTGCGGAAAGAAGAGCCTATTCAGCAAATGGTGCTGAGAAAACTGACCACATACAGAAGATTGAAACAGGATCCCTACCTATCGCCATATGCAAAAATAAATTCTAAATGGATCAAAGACCGAAATGCAAATCCTCAAACATTAAGAATCTTAGAAAACACAGGAGATACTCTCAAGGAAATTGGAATAGGCAACCAACTATTGATCAAAACTGCAGATGCCTTGCCATAAGAGATAAGACAGACAAGTGTGATCTCATTAAACTGATAAACTTCTGCAAAAACAAAGAAACCATCAAGAGAGTGGGGAGACAGTCCACAAAATGAGAAAAAAAAATTGCTAACTGTATATCTGACAAAAGTCTAACATTCAGGACATGCAAGGAACTCAAACATACCAAAAGCAAAAACAAAAACAAAAACAAAACAACCCCATTAAAAAGTGGGCAAAAGACATGAATAGATAATTCTCAAAAGAAGACATATGGACAGCCAGCAGTCACATGAAAAGGTGCTTAGCCTTACTAATCATAAAAAAAAATGCAAATCAAAACCACATTGAGATACCACTTACAATAAGAATAAGAAGGGTCTTCATTAATAAAACAAATGACAGTAGATGCTGGTGAGGATGTGGAAAAAAGGGAACACTTTCGCGCTGCTGGTATGAATGAAAACTAATTCAACCTCTATGGAAAACAGTGTGGCAATTTCTGAAAGAACTAGAAATAGACCTTCCATATGAGCCAGCAATCCTACTGGGAATTTGAGTGATTCTACATAAAAGATATCTGAAAATGTATGTTTATTAAAGTGCTATTCACAATAGCAAAAACAAAAAACCAACTGTGCTACCCATCAAAACTGGACTGGACAAAAAAAATATGGACCACATACACAATAGAATATTACATAATCATGAAAAAGAACAAAATTATGGACTTCACAGCAACATGGACGGATTTAGAGTCTATAATATTCAGTTATCTATCACAGAAGCAAAGAACTGAGTACTACATGTTCTCACTCATATGTGAGCCCTGACCATTTATCATAATACTATAAGAAAGAGATTGGCAGTAGCCAGAAACTGCTAGGGAAGGTGTGTGTGGAGGGTACATAATATCAATAAGAGTACTTTATCTCAAACTAGGCAAAATGGGGATCAAAGGGAGACCCAAACTTAACCTGTATAATGACCGCTTGTATTCCTAATCCTGAAATGTACAACACATCTTTAAAATAAAAAAATCTGATATTTCCAATAAAATAAAACATACCCACATTAAAGTATCTTGCAATTCTAAGTAGTCAAAAAAAGTTATGTTCACACAAAATCTATGAAAATATTATGACTGCAATATTTTTAATAAAAATATTCTGGAAATAAACTACATGATTTTACACTAATGAATGATTGAATAAATTATGATCAATCCACAGAATGAAATAGAATGAGCCATCTCTGGATATAAATAATATTATAAACCTTAGATAAAGTAAGTGAAGTTAAAGGAGCAAAACTCAAAAGTCTATATATTATATGTATATATTTTACATATAATATATTTGTATAGTATTCTGAAAAATTAAAATTATATATGGGAAGAAAACAAGTCATACTTTATCTAAGGACTGGGTGGTATTAAGGAATGTAGTTGATAACAAGGTGAAAAAAAATTCAGAAAACATTATTAATTTTTTATATCTTGATAGTAGTGGTTGCATGATTCTAAACATTTGTCAAGCCCATAGAATTGCATAAAAACTAGGCTAATATAATTATATGTAAATTATGCCTTAATTTAAAAAATATAACATAACGTAACAAGAAAAGTTTAAAATCACACTTTACAAAATAATACACACAAATAGCCAAATAAACACATGTTATCATACTCGACAACTTTAGCTATGAAAAAAAATCCAAATTCACTTCACACCTACTAGGATGAATAAAATGAAAAAAGATGAACAAATCAAGTTTCGTTGAGAATGTTAAATAATTAGAATGTTCATAGATTGTTAGAGGGAATATAAAAAATTTTTAAAGTTGATACTTTTCTATTGTTAAAAAATACAGTTGTATTTTTTTTTCAATCCACATTGTAACAAAACAAATTAAAGTAATTGTTTACAAGACATGTTCAACCATTTTTATAGATACTTCCTGGAAGCAGCATTAATATTAATTTATAGACAACATGAACAAACAATGACATAGACCCACAATGAGATATTACTCACCCATAAACAAAACAAATTGATATTATATGACCAGAACAACATGGATGAATCTCAAAAACATTAAGCAATATAAAAAAGTTCTTATACCAAAAGGCACATACTCTATAGCTTAATTTATATCAACTCCAGTAATGGATAAGTTACTGTGATATCAGCCATGACAGTTGTCTTTTTTGGTGGAACTGACTGAAAATGGGTACAAAAATAGTTTTTAAATGATTCAAGTGTTTTATTTTTATCTGTGGTAGTGATGCATGTACACACACATTGTCAAAACACATTGAACTGTATGCTTAAGAACTGTTATATAATTGTATGTAAATTATTATACCTCTAATTTAAAAAAATGCAAAATTGAAGAGCAATCTGTGTTTGATTTAGAAAAAAGTTCACTACTTTCAAAAATATTTATTTATTTATTTATTTATTTATTTATTTATTTATTTATTTATTTATTTATTTATTTTGAGTTGGAGTCTCACTCTGTCGCCCAGACTGGAGTGCAGTGACCGCTCCCGGCCACCGCAGCCTCGACCTGCTGGGCTCCGGCGATTCTTCTGCCTCAGCCTTCCAAGTAGCCGGAACTACAGGCGTGCGCTACCACGCCCGGCTGATTTTTTGATTTATTGTAGAGATGAGGTCTCTCTGCCCAGGCGGGTCTCGAACCCGCGGGCTCAGGCAATCCGCTCACCTCAGCCTCCCAAAGGCGCGGGATTACAGGCTGAGCCACCGAGCCCGGCTTCAAAAATATTTATATAGGAAAATATCTATATAGTAGATAGATAGATAGTAGAGGAAAGAATAAAGGAAGAAAGGAAAAAAGGAAGGAAGGAAAGTTGACGATTTTTATGTTAATGCTTAAGATAACGGAGTGGGAAAAGTAAGTTATATCACTTTGCTATTTAAATCTAGCATATATTCTCCAAAACCCCTTATTAAAAAATAAAAATTATATTCATATTAGTATCTGTATCTATTTATATTTGTACCTATATTTATCCATAATACACGTAATCATGGTGCATATATATATACAGATTTGACACACTTTTTGTAATTAAAACTGAAGTGATACACAATGTATGTTGGTTTCAATAAAATAAAGGAATATAAGCAAATGAAATACAATTAAGCTAAATAAAAGCAAGACTATCTGGCCAAGAGTCTGTCAATCTCATTTATTCTTTCAGAGAACCAGCTATTTGTATCATTGATCCTTTCTACAGTTTTAAAAAGATCTATTTCATTCAACTGTAGCTTTATTTTAATAATTTGATTTTTTTCTAGTAAATCTAGGATTGGATTATTCATTCCTTTCTTGCTGTCTTAGGTGTGACATTAGGCTGTTTACTTGAGATTCCTCTAAATTCTTGAAATATGCATGTAGTGTTATAAACTTCTCTCTCAGCACCATTTTCATGTTATCCTAGATCTTTTTACATGTTGTCTTTGTTTTCATTGGTTTCAAATAACTTTTTCATTTCTGCCTTGATTACATATGTGTTAACAGGGGGTGGCTCTTGTTGGTGATAATATTTATTTTTATTCCACCATCATCTGAGAGGATGCTTGGTATTATTTCAAACTTCTGAAACATGTTCACACTTGATTTATGCTTGAGAATGTGGTCAGTTTTGGAGTATGATCTATGTGCTGTTAAGTAGAATGTATACACTGTGGTTGTTGGGTGAAGTTTCCTGTAGGTATCTACTAGATCCAATTGGTCAGATGTTGAGTTAAAGCTCCAGATTTTCTAGTTTTTTTTGTTGTTGTAGTTATTGTTGTTGTTTTTGCCTTAATGATTTGTCTAGAGAAGTTAGCTGGGCATTAAAACCTCTGACTGTAATTCTATGGGTGTCTATGTCTTCTCTTAGTTTAACTAGCAATTGCTGTATAACTCCTGTGTCAGATGCATATATTTAAGAAGGTTATTTTTTGCTGGTGGATTGAACATTTTATCATTATGTAGTGTCCTTCCATGTTCTTATTAACTCTTTAAATAAAAGCCCAAAGCCTATTTTGTCTGATATATGAATGATTACTCTTACTCTTTTTTGTTTTCCATTTACCTGTAAAATATTACGGTAGGCCCCTTTCCTTAAGGCTGTTGGTGTCCTTTGCAGTGAGATGGGTTTCCTGGAGGCAGCAGAAATAATATCATATTTTTATTCCATTTGCTACTCGATGCCTTTGGAGTGGTGTGTTCTATCCATTTATGTACAAGTTAATTATTGATATATGACTGTTTATTCCTGTCATAATGCTATTAAGAAGTTGTTTGGGTTTGTTTTGTTTTGTTTGTGGTTGATCTATATGGTCTGTTAAATCAGCCTTTGTCTGCACTTTTGTGAAAGATGGCATCTTTTTTCATTCTATTGTTTAGAACTTTCTTAAGTATCTCCTGAAGGGCTAGTCTGGAGTTGGCATATTCTCTTAGGAATCAGACATCTGGGAAGGAGTTCAGTTACTCTTTGTTGATGAAGCTTACCATGGAAGGGTAGTAAATTCTTGACTGAAATTGCTTTTCTTAGTAATGTTAAAGATGGGCTCCAGTTCTTTTTGTCTTGTAAGGTTTCTGCTGAGAAATTTTCTGCAATTCTGATGGATCTTCCCCAGTACATGGTCTGTCACCTCTCTCTAGCTGACTTTAGGACTTTTTCTTTCATGCTTACCTTGTTGAGATGATTACTATGTGTTTTGAAGATGCTATTCTCATGTAATACCTAACAAGAATTGTCTAGCTCTCTTGTGTTTGAATAGTTGTCTTTAGTGAGATAGGAAATATTTTCTTGGATTACCTCTTAGAAGATAAGAAAAAACTGATACCAATCCTACTGAAAGTATTCCAGGCAATTTATAAAGTAGTAATTCTCCCTAACTTGTTTTTTGAAACCCACACATCACTTTACTATCCCAAAATGGCAAAACCCCAAAAGGAAAAATAACTACAGAATAATTTTCCAATGAAAAATAATTCAAAAATTTTCAACATGATTCTAGCAAAATGTATCCACAACACATTGCAAGTGTTTTTCATCATTATTAGATGGGCTTCATTGACGGGAGGCAAGGTTGGCTAAGCATATGTAAATCTACAAATGTTATAGATTCACACCTGTAAATCTATATCACTTACAGGTGTAAAGCCAATAACTACATGATTATCTCATTAAAATAGAAAAATTCAATAAAATCCTGTATCCTTTTTTGATAAAAACCCTTGAAGAAATATTCCTTGAAACAATAAGAGCCATTTATGACAAACCTGCAGTCAACATCATGTTTAAAGCATAGAAGCTGGAAGCATACTCCCTAAGAATTAGAACAAGACAAGGATACCCACTGTCACTTTTCCTATTCAACACAAGTACTAAAAGTCTTAGACCAATCAGACAAGAGAAATCAGAGGTATTCAAAAAACAAAAGGGGAGGTTAAGTTATCGCTCTTTGCAGATGATATGATTCTATACCTAGAAAACTCTAGGTTATCTGTAAAAAACCCTCACACTGATAAACGACGTTGGTAAAGTCTCAGGAAACAAAAGACAGTTTCATGCCTGTATATGAACAGCAAGAAGGCTGGGAAACAAATAAAAAACACAACTCCATTTACAATTGAAAAAGAAAAAACTTGACATTCACCTAACCAAAGTGAAAGGTTTTTACAATGAGAACTACGAGACACCATTCAAAGATATCAAGGATGAAATAAACAAATGGATAAACACTCCATGCTCACAGGTTCAAGAATCAATATCATCAAGATGTTCATTCTACCCAAGGTAATATATAGATTCAATACAATTCCTGTCAAATTGTCAACATTATATTTCACATACTTAGAAAAGACAATACAGAAATTTATATAAAAGAAAAAAAGAAGTACAAATAACTAAAGTAATCTTCAGCAAAAGGAAAAAGCTGTAGGCATCACACTACAGATTTTAAACTTTAAATTTTATTGCAAGGCTATGGTAACTAAGACAGCATAGTACTGGTATTAAAATAACACATAGACCAATGAAACAGGACAAAGAATCCAGAAATAAAACCATAGACCTTCAACCAACTAATCGTTGACAAAGGTGGCAAAAAACTCCCAAACCCAGAAAACAAAACAACGACAAAAATACTGGTGATATGAAAGCATATTTAGTAAATGGTGCTAGGAAAACTGTCTAGCCATATGCATAAGAAGGAAACTTGTCCCCTACCAATTACCATAAACAAAAATTAGCTCAAAACATAACAATGAGTTAAATATAAAACCTAAAACTATAAGAATCTTAGAGAAAAAGTGTGAGCACACCCTCCTGGACAAGAGAGTGGGCAATAAGTTAATGGCCAAGTCCTCAAAAGCAACTACAACAAAAGCTAAGATTGTCACATGGGACCTTATCAAACTGTAAAGGTTTGCACAGCAGAGAAAATATCAAGAGAGTAAAGAGAAAACCCACAGAATGGGACAAAGTATTTGCAAGCTGTGCACCTGATGAAGGTCTAATATCTATGATATACAAGGAACTCAAACAAATTGTCAGGAAAAAAATAGCAACCATTTAAAAGTGGGCAAAACACAGGTACACCAACTTCTCAATGGAAGACATACAAACAGTCAACAAACATATGTAAAGATACAGCCTCACCAATCATCACATAAATACAAATCAAAACAATAAGATATCACTTAACTCTCAGAATGACTGTCATTAGAAAGTTAAAAAACAACAGGCGTTGGCACAACTGTTGGAAAAATGGAATGCTTCTACACTGTTGGTGGGAATGTAAGTGAAATCAAATTTGTGGAAAGCAGTGTGGTGATTTTTCAAATAACTAAAAATGGAACTTCTATATGAATCAGCAATCCCTCTTCTGGGACTATGTATTCTCACAGGTACATAAATGGCTCTACCAAAAGTATTCTCACAGGTACATAAATGGCTCTACCAAAAAACACATGCACATGTATGTTCATTGCAGCAGTATTCCCAATAGCAAAAACAAGGAATCAATTCAGACACTCATCAAAAGTGGACTGGGTAAAGAAAACGTGGTACGCATGCACGATAGACTATTACATAATCCTAAAGAAGAAAAATTCATCACCTTTGCAGCAACATGAAGGCAACTAGCGAATATCATACTAAATGAACTATCACACACACACAATGAATACTGTGTAATCTCACCTATAGTCAGACCTTGGTCACTTGCCACATGGGCACGAGTGGGATGGGCAGACACTAGACACTGTTAAGGGAAGGAAGAAGGGAGGGAGGAAGGAGGGACAGGAAGCACGTGGGAACATACTGGGTACCAGATCCACTATCAGAGAGAGACAGAGAACTGCAAAGAAGTCCAAATTTTACCTGCATACAACTTACTTATGCGCAAATCCTCACTTGCACCCCACAACTCTAAAATTATCCCTTATTATTGTAGTTCTGATTACATATATTTTTAAGGTAATGTATATACATATATGCACAAACATGTAAAAATATTTACTTATATATCTATTAGCTTGCTAGTAATACTTTTATAGACTGAATTTTTGGAAGTATTTTGAAGATATTCTCATAATTAGAAATATTATGCTATAACATTTTAGCAGCAGCTATAATTTATTTCATTGCATGACTATTCTATTACTTCTTTTAATAAATGAGAATCAGTGTTCAGTCAGAGAAATTAAACATTGTAATCTAGTTTCAAGTGACAAGAACAAACACAGAATCTTGTAAGCAGCAATAGATGTTTATATGACATCACATAAACGACATTCTCAACAAGATTATCAGCAGGTTTCTAATCAGAAACCTTGAAAATGAGAAGGCAGAGGAATGATACAATCTGAGTGTTAAAAACAAAACAAATGATCAAGGAAGAATCCTATGTCTGAAAAAATAAAACAAAAACCAAAAATGTTCTTCACTTGTGAGAGACAAATTTAAAAATTTCCAGATAAACAAAATATGAGATAGAGTTCATTACAGTAGACCTTCAAAAAATGGTCCTGTGAAGACAAATGAAAGGACACTAGATAGGAACTCAAGATGTAGAAATAAAAATATAAATAAAAGTACCTACATAGGCAATTATAAAAGACACTATTATTTTAGCAATGGTTTGTAACTTCCCTTTTTACTTCTACATGATTTGAGACTAATGTGTGTAAAATGCTTAATACATTAAGTTTTGAGATGCACAATGTATAAACATGTAATTTTGTGACAGCAATAGCCAAAATGGGTAAAAATGAAGCAGTGAAAATGCAAAGTATTTGCATGTTATTGAAGGTGAACTGGTATAAGTTTAAATTAGAGTTTTTTAACTTTAGGATGCTATATGTAATTTCCATGGCAACCATAAAGGAAATAGTGGTAGAATTTACACAAAAGAAAATTAAAAATGAATTAAAATATTTCACTGCAAAAATAAATAGGAAGACGATAATGAAGAAAATGAATAATAAAAACCCTAAGATGTGTCTATAAAACAAATAAAAGCCCTAGAATTTGTCTATAAAACAAATAAAAAACTAACAGAAGTAATTATTCCCTTATCAGTAGTTATTTTAAGTGGATGAAAGTCTCCAATGAAAAGACAGTGGCAAAATGAATAAAAACATGATCTAAATCAATACTATCTAAAAACACTTATTGTAGATCTAGAGGTAGGCATAGATGGACAGTAAACGGATGGAAAAAATGCAAACAGCAATAAAAACAATGAGGTTGTCTATATACCACTGTCAGACAATATCAATTTTAAATAGAGAAAGGTATTATAAGGAACAAAGAACACTATATATTGACAAAAGTTTTAATACAGCTATGAAAGGAGACCCGAAAGACCCAGAATATATTTATAAAAATTGTGTTTTTATTTTACATGCTTAAACTTTATTCACTTTCAAAATGCTCTCTGTATGATGCAGCACACTTATCAAGAAGCTTTTTTGTAAATTTTTCCCTCAAAAAAGTTTTTGAGCTTGTCAATTTTGATGCCTTTTAATGCTTCTGCCATTTTAAAATTTTCACCTCTTCCACATCAGTACATTGTTTTCCTTTGAGGACTTTTTTTTCATCCTGAGAAACAAACAACAAAAAAAACGTATTTTGGGGAAGGTAGGGCGTGGAGATCATATTGTTTTTGGTCAAAAACTGTTGAACACTCAGTGAGTTGTAGGGCAGGTGTGCTCATAAATCACCCATCATGAGATGGGCAAGCACGTTGAAAGAATCTTCCCTCCACAAAATTTGACTGAAACTGAATGCAGCCTGTCACCACAACACTAGCTGGTACACAGAAGCCTATGAGTTTCTTGAGCACTTACCTAGTGGGGGAAACCTTTACTACGTGAGACCTGCTCTCCAAAATAAATTCCAAATTTTTCAGGCCACTTCTTCCTATAACAATTATAAACATTTACTCACCTAATGATAGATCATTAAAATACACAAAATAAATGGACAAAGTTAAAATGAAATATAGACAGTTATACATTAGTAGTTGTGAACATCAGTACCCACTCCACTCTCAATAATAAATAGAACAAGACAGAAGAAAAGCAAAGAGATAAAAAACTTAAAAAACACAATAAGCTATCTATAACTAACAGACATAGAGCATTATGTCCAACACCAACCGCATACATATTCTTATCGAGTAGATAAGGAAACTTTTCCAGAATAGGTCATACGTTAAGTCACAAATTAAGTGTCAATATATTTAAAACAATATAGATATCATACAAAGTATTTCTTTCAATGGCTAGATGATCAAGTTAGCAATAGTAATAGAAGTAGAACTGAAAAATTTATACTTTAAAGCACTCCAGTTAAACAGTCAGTAGATCAAAATAAAAAATTGCAAGAAAAATGAGAAAATACTTAGAGATGAATGGAAATGAAAATACAATACACCAAAACAAATGAGATGCTATGGAATTAGTATTAAGATGAAAATTTATAACTCTAAATGTTAACATTAAGAAACAAGAACATTGCTGATCATCAATCTTATTTTATAATATAATTAGAAAAAGAACAAAATAAAATGAAAGTTAGTAGGAGGAAGGAAAATATGAAAATAAGAATGAGATAAATTAACATAGAATGTAAAAATAATAGACAAATGTAGTACATTCAAAAGTTGGCCCTTTGAAATGGTCAATACAATTGAAAAACCTATAGTGAGATGACAAGAAAAATAGAAAATTCAAGTTAATGAAATCAGAAGTGAAAATGGAACATTACAACCAATTCTATAAATATAAAAAGAATTAAAAAGAGTACTATGAGGGATTGTATGCCAAAAATTGAGTAACTTATTTAGATTACTCAATAAATGGACAAATTCCTAGAAACACACACACACACATACACATACACACACACACACACACACACACACACACACACACACACACACACACACACACACCCGCCAGGAATGAATCATTAAGAAATAAAAAATCTTTTTTTCTTCTTTTTTAAAATGTATGATGGTAAGGCATGGGCTTTAGAAACAGAAAATCTTAATACACATATAACTAGTAAGAAAATTGAATCAGTGGTGAAAGCCTCTTTTCATAGAAAAACCCTGGATCTGGTGGCCTTACAGATATATTCTGTCAAGTCTTTAATGAAGGGCTAAGACTAATCCTTCTCAAAATTTTCAACGATAAAAATAGAGGAGGGAAGCTTTCTAACTCTTTCTTTAAGTCAGCATGACCCTGTGATATAGTCTGGATGACGTCCAATATTCATATTTTGAAATCTAAAAGCCACAATGATGCTATTAAGAAGTGGAGTCTTTTAGAAGTGACTAGGTGTCTCAAAATAGATACATTTTCATTAATAAGATTAACCTTTATAAAACAAACCTAAGGTAACAAGCTAGTCTTCTGTCATGTGAGGGAACACCAAGAAGAACCGATGTGAAGCACAGAGAGAACCCTTACTAGATAACAAACTGCTGACACCTTGCTGAAACCTTCCTCTTGAACCTTCTATCCTCCAGAAATGTGAGCAATAAATTTCTGTTTACAAATTACTCAGTCTAAGATATTTTGTTATCTTAGCCCAAATGGACTACGATGTTCAGATACCAAAACCAGACAAAGACACTACAAGAAAATAAAGCAAGAGACTAATATTTTTCATAAATATTAATGCAAAAAAAAAGACTAAATGAGATTCATTTCTAGCATGCAAGGATGGTTTACACACACATACACACACGGTGACAAAAAGTATGCATTTTAAAAAAGAAAAAATTGCATTGAAATCACAATACTCAATATATACCAATAACAAAAGATGGAATACATGTCACATTTGACTTCTGAAATTACAAGAGGAGCATTGGTTACCAAAAGCATTCAGACACTTTTTTTTTGTTAACTAACAGATATTTTTATTTTCTTTTATTAAATTTTTATTTTAAAGATGTGGGGTTAGGTATTCAGGGTTAGGAATACAAATGGCCATTGTATAGGTAAACTTTGGGTTTCATGTTGGTCCCCGCGTCACCTGGTTTGAAATGAGGTACCCTTATTGATGAAGGGTGCTCCCCCACTATCTCCACTGGCAGTTTGCTACTGCTGCCAAAGTCTGTCTTATGGCATTCTGATAATTATTCAGAGTCCGTTTATGAGTGAGAATATGTGTACTCAGTTCTTTGTTCTGTGATAGATCACTGAGTATTATAGACTCTAAATCCAGCCAAGTTGCTGTGAAGTACATAATTTTGTCCTTATTTATGACTGCATAATAATCCATCACATATATGTACCACATTTTTTTTAAACCAGTCTACATTAGATGGGCAGCTCTGTTGGGCCCATGTTTTTGCTATTGTGAATAGTGCTGCAATAAACATGCATGCACAGGTATCTTTTTTGTAGAATGATTTGAGTTCCTCCAGGTATACTCCCAGAAGTGGGATTATTGGGTCATATGGGAGGTCGATATTTTTATCTTTTAGGAATTGCCACATTGTTTTCCATAAAGGTTGTACTAGTTTACAATTCCACCAATAGTATAGAAGTGTTCACTTTTCCCCTCATCCTCTCCAGCATCTATTGTTTTTTGAGTTTTTGATGATGGAGCAATCCTGATCGGAGTTAGGTGGTATCTCAGTGTTGTTTTGATTTGCATTTATTTGATTATTAGTGAGGCTGAGCATTTTTTAATGTATCTGTTGGCTGCTCATATCTCTTGAGAAATAGCTATTCATATCTTTTGCCCACTTTTTAATAGGACAGCTTGTTTTTCTTCTTTTCGGCATGTGTGAGCTGCTTGTAGATCCTAGATATTAGGCCTTGTCAGATATACAATTGGCAAACACTTTTTCTCAGTCTGTGGGCTGTCTCCTCATTCTCTTGATGGTTTCTTTTGCATTGCAGAAGCTCTTCGGTTTGATGAGATCCCACTTGTCTATTGTATCTCTTATGGAGTGGCACTTGGGGTTTTGATCAGGAATTGGTTGCCAGTTCCAATCTCCATAAGGGTGCCTCTTGCATTTTGTAAGGTTCTTATAGTTTGAGGTTTTACATTTAGGTCTTTGACCCACATAGAGTGGATGTTTTTGTGTATGGGGATAGGTAGGAGCCTTGTTTTAATCTTCTGTGTGTGGTCAGGCAGTTTTCCCAGCACCATTTACTGAATATGTTCTTCTCTCCCTAGTGGTTGTTAGTGGAGGCTTAGCCAAAGATAAGTTGGTTGAGAAATTGAGATTTTTGCTTCTTGAATCTCTATCCTGTTCCATTGGTCTTAATGCCTTTTGTTGTACCAAAACCAGGGTGTTTTGATTATTGTAGCCTTAAAGTAAAGTTTAAAGTCTGGAAATATTATACCTCTCACTTTTATTCTTTTGCTGAGTGTTGTTTTGGCTATTCATGTTCGTTTATGATTCCACACAAATTTCTGTATTGTTGTTTCCAGGTCTGAGAAGAATGATGTTGGTAGTTTAATGGGTATTGCATTAAATCTGTGGATTGTCTTGGGTAAGATGGTCATATTAACAATGTTGATTCTTTCAATCCATGAGCATGGAATATTTTTCCATTTGTTTCTGTCATCTTTGGCTTCTTTGAACAACGTTTTGTTGTTTTCATTGTAATGATCTTTAACTTCTTTGTTTAGGCAGATGCAAGGCATTTCTTTTTGTGTGTGTGTGGCTACTGTGAATGGGATCGGCTTGGTTTTTGGTTCTCTGTCTGTTTTGGTATTTAAGAATGATACTGTCCTTTGCACATTGATTTTGTGCCCTGAGACTTTGCCAAATCCTTTATCAGTGCAATAATGCTTTTGGCAGATTCTCTTGTATTTTAACAGATATAGAATCATATTATTAGCAAAGAGGAATAGCTTGACTTTCTCTTCCCCTACAAAGATACTTTGATTTCCTTCTCTTGTCCAATTGCTCTAGCTAGGAATTCCAATCTTATGTTGAACAAGAGGGGTGAAAGTTCCTTGTCTTATTCTGGTCTTCAGAGGAAATGCTTCCAATTTTTGTCCATTTAACAATATGTTGGCTGTGGGTTTATCATGGATGACTCCTACTATTTTGAGGTATGTTCCTTCTATGCCTAGGTCTTCAAGGGTTTTTATCAAGAAGGATGCTGGATATTAGAAAAATCTTATTCTGCATCTAATAATATAATCATGTGATTCCTATTTTTACATCTGTTGATGTATTTAATTAACTTCATGATCTTGCGGATGTTGAACCATCCCTGCACCCCAGGCCTGAAGCCTACTTGGTCATGGTGGATGATTTTTGAGAACTGTTGTTGGATCTGCTTTGCTAGAATCTTGTTGAGTATTTTTGCATCTATGCTCTTCAGGGATATTGGCCTGTAGCTCTCTCTCATTGTTGGATCTTTACCTGGTTTGATAGTGTGATAGTTTCATAAAATGATTTGGGGAGAGTTCGGTCATTCTTGATTGCTTGGAATACTTTCAATAGGACTGGTATCAGGTTCTCATTGTATGTTTTGTAGGACTCTGATGGAAAGCTGTCTGGTCCAGGAATTTTTCTGAGGTTAGTTTTAAGACAGAGTCTATTTCCTGGATTGTTATTGATCTATTTAATGTCTCAATTTCTTCTTGTTTCAACCTTGGGAGACTGTGATGTCAGAAAGTCCTCCATTTCATTTAGATTTTCAAGTTTGTTACCATACATAGGAATCTCTGATACTTTTTTGAATTTCTTCAGGGGCTGTTGTAATTTGAGCTTTTGCATTTCTGAGTGTGTTTATTTGGGCTTTGTCTCTCTTTTTCTTGGTCAGTCTGGCTAGGGGTTTATCAATCTTGTTTATCCTTTCAACGAACCAGTTTTTTGTTTTGTTGATTTTTTTTCTAGGATATTTTTTCTTCTATATCCTATATTTGGCTTTTAGTTTGGCGATCTGGATTTTTCTGCTGGAGTTAGGGTTTTGGTAGTCTTATCTTTCCAGTTCCCTTAGGTGATTTGTTAGGTTGTTAGCTTGTGATATTTCCATGTTCTAGTGTGTGTTCATAAAGAATTGAATACCCCTCTCAGTACTGATTTCATGGTATCCCAGAGGGTTTTGTAAGATTGTGTCTTTATTTTCATTTGTTTCCAGATATCTTTTAATTTCTGCTCTGATTTTCATGTTCATCCAGGAGTTGTTCAGCATCATGATCAGTGTCTATATCTTTGCTGGGTTTAGTGTAGCTTTGTTGGTGTTGATATGTGTTTTATTCCACTGAGGTCTGAGAAGTGCATGGCAGTATTTCAGTCTTATTAGATTTGTTTATGGTTGATTTATGGCTGAAGATGTGATCGATCTTGAAGCATATTCCATGTGGTAATGCGTAGATTGCATATTCCATGATTGTTGGCTGGAGTGTTCTGTAGGTACCTATTAAATTCATTTGTTCAAGTGTCAAGTTGAGGTTCCTGATCTCCTTGTTAATTTTTTGCCATGATGATCTATCTAGGGTTGTTAGAAGGGTATTTAAATCCCCATCTATAATGGTGTTAGAGTCAATATCTTTTTAAAATTTTACCTAGTAGATGCTTTCTAAAGTTTGGCACTCCTATGGTGGGTGCATATATGCTTAGGATGGATATTTCTTGTTGATGGATTGAAACTTTCATTATTATGTACAGACCTTCAGTTTCTTTTTACATTGTTGACAGCTTAAAGGATATTTTGCCTGATATTAAGATTCCCACTCCTGCTTTCTTTTGTGTTCTGTTCACCTGATGGAAAAATTATTTTCAATCCTCTTACTTTGAGTCTGTGAGTGTCCATTCAGTTGAGATGAGTCTCTTCTGAAGACAGCATATCATTGCATCATGATTTTTTTAACCCAGTTTGCCATTCTATGTCTATTCAGTCATGCCTTCATTCCATTCACATTCAGGCTAATTATTGAGATGTGAGAGTTTATCCCTGACTTGAGGTTCTTGTAGGGTTTATTTGTTTGTTGGTTTTCTTTTGATATTTGTGTTGACATATGTGTATATTATCAATCATTTCCCTGTATTATTGGGAAGAGTGTGGTTGTTCTTTTTTTCTTTCTTCTGCGTTTAATACTTCTTCAAGTATTTCTTCTAGAGCTAATTTTAAGGCATCATATACCCTTAAGGATTGAATGTCTGGGAAGGATTTTAATTCTCATTGCTGATGAAGCTTAACTTAGCTGGGTAAGAAATTCTTGGTTGGAATTGTTTATCTCTGAAAACCTTGAAGGTTGGACTCCAGTCTTTTCTAGCCTATAGTATTTCTGCAGATAATTTGCTGCTATTCTAATTGGTCTTCCCCAGTAGGTAGTCAGATCCTTCTCTTTTGCTGCCCTTAGGATTTTTTTCTTTTATACCTACTTTATGTAAGTGGACTACAATGTGTCTAGGAGTTGGTCTTCTCATTTGATATCTTGCAGCAGTTCTCTGAATTCCTTGTGTTTGAACAGTCATGTCTCTGATGATATAAGGGAAATTTTCTTGGATTATTTCATGGAACATTTGTCCCAGGGTAGTCTCTGTTTCTCTGTCTGCCTCAGGAATGCCAATTAATCATAGGTTCAGCCTCTTGATATAGTCACGCATCACTTTGATATGTGTCTTTTTAAGCTTCTTTTCTATGTTTTTAATAGTTTGGGTTAGTTCTGTATTTGGATCCTCAAACATTGAGATTCTTTCTTCTGCTTGGCTAATTTCTGCTTTCCATCCTTTTCAGTTTGTAATTCATTTCATTTATTGTATTCTTTATTGCTCTCATCTCAGTTATCAACTCCTTCATCCATTCCTCTCATCTCTCCTAATTTCTATTCATTCTCTCTCTCAATATCTTGATCTCTGGGTCTGTGGTTTAAGACCAGTTGTTGTGCTAGTGACTCCTCATTGTTTGAGTTCCAAAGTCTGTATTCTCAGGTGCTGTCTTCCCAGGGGTCTTTTGTATAGGACCTGAGTTCTTCCTTTGATTATTCTTCATTTGTGATGGTTTTTCTTCCCTTTTCCCCTCCTTGTTTAATTCCATTGATCAATGATGGGGGAAAGCTATCCACTTCTGTTTGCTAATCCCCTGTTCTTTCTTATATAGATCCTCTGGATTTATCAGTTTTGAAGCAGGACTGAGGATGAGGAGTTGTGCTTTTTGCAGTTCTGAGATTTGGTTCACTTGTGATGGGGAGAGCTATGGCTCAGAAGCTATCGGCAGATCACAGTAGCCACTGACAGGTGTGTGGGCCCCCTACATCCTTATCATCTGTCCCCACCGTGGGGGCATAGGTACACCCCCTGAGAGCTAAACAAGATGAGTAAAAAAGGAAGGACAGAAAAAGGAGGAAGGGAGACTAAAGGATGAGAAGACAGAGGAGAAGGAGAAGGGAAACAGGCGCACTCATGCATAAACAAAGAAACAAACAGAAAAAAACAAAAACATGCCAGCCAAAAACCCTAATGATGCACTCACCCTCAAAAATACCCAAATACAAACAAAAAAACACTACAAAACACCAACAAAACAAAACAATTACTAAAACATTAATTACTAAAACATTAACAAAAAACAGCAGCGGGGGGGGGGCAGAAGAGTTATCTCTGTGGCCACTTCTGGGACTTCAAGCTCCTTTTCCAAGCCCCACAGCTGCTTCTGGCACTGCTTTGGAGGGAGTGGGCACAGTTCTCCAGTCCACCACCCCTCCACTCTTTCGGTGCAGGGTGGTCAGGTGGCTCTTAGCCCTATGGACTGCTGTGGGAGGAGGGTGAATCAGATCCTGACTCATGCAACTGGCCTGCAGACATTTGGCTGCTGTTGCCATGTCCCCCCACTCAGGTCCAATGTGTCTGTGTCTGGTCCAGTATGGGGGGGGCGTCTTTCTCTCCATGTCCACTCCCTAAGTTTCCTCTCCAAATCAGGTATGGGTGATCCCCAGGAGGTGTGGGGATCACTTCTGGGTCCCAGGCAGGAGGCTGAGCAGAGCCTTGGGGGCCAATGCAGGTCCCTGCCCAGGTCCCAGGGGTCTCCTCTCCATGGATCCCTCTGCCTGTGCCCAGTCCCTTGCTGGGGTGGGTGGCACGGGCCAGGTGCTGGATGCAGAAAGCTACTGACCTCTGCTACCTCCTCCCAGGAGGTCCCCAAGAAGGGCCGATGATGCTGCAAGTCGGGGTCTCCCATCTCAGGGCAGTTGTGGGGCGCAGCCGCCTCTGGAGTGGAGACCTGCAGGTGGATTTTCACCCCGTGGCCCCACGCACTCACGTGGATGATCTTTATGGACACTCACCCTTGCAGAGACTTTCACGCTCTCACTGCTTCCATTGCCACCGTGCCTCCTTCAGCCACTTCTGATTCTGGAGAACATCTCTGAAAATGTGAATGCATTTCTTTGGCACCTCTGCTGTGTATTCACCGTAGTACACCGCGTGTACAAAAGGAATGGAAAAGAAAAACACGTGATAATCTCATTGCAGAAAAAGCAGTTGATAAAATTTAATGCTCTCTCATGCTCAATGCATTCACACGTGAGGCATATTTCAACATACAAATACAGATAAAAAAATAACCCCATGGTTGACATTATTTTCTATAACAAAGAATAAAGCTGTTTCTTCTATACCAGGAAAGGATGCCTGATTGCACAACTTCAGTTCTATATAATACTGTGAGTTCTAGCCAGAGCAATTATGCAAGAGAGACAAATAAAATAAATTCAAATTTTAAGGAAGAAGTAAAATAATTATTGCTTGCAGATGATTTGAACTTGTATTGACAAATCCCTAAAGATTATACACATAAATATATAAAAATTGTTAGAACTAATAAATTAAATAAAGTAGCAGGGTGCAAAGTCAACACATTAAAACATAATTTATTTTTCTACATAGTAACTTAGAACATTGTGAAAACAACATTATGAAAAGTTTCATTTACAGTAGCATCATATTATAATACTCAGAAATTAACCGAAGAGGTGAAAGACTTGTACACTGAAGGCTATAAAGCATTGCTGAAAGAAATTAAAGAAGACATAAATAAAGGGAACTACATCTCATGTTCATGAACTAGAAAACTTAATGCTGTTAAGACAGCAATAATCTCTAAAGTGACGGATGGATTCAATGCAATCCTACCAAAATCCCAATACTGTTTTTTTATCAGAAATAGAAAAATTCATTATAAAAATTATACAGAATCTCAAGGGATTTCTAAGCCAAAAAAAACTAACATGAAAAATAGCAGAAAATACAGAAGAAATCCAAGTTACATATGGATAGATAAATAGATAAGCAAAAGGTCATATACTGTATGCATGTGTATAATGGAATATTATGCTACTTGAAAAGGACAAAAATTATGACATATGCTACAACATAGCTGAACAACAAGAGCAATATGATAAATAAAAATAAATCATTCACATGAAAAATTCTGTACAATTCTACTTATGTGATATGCCCTGAGTAGTCAAAGTGGTATAAACAGAAAGTACAATAGTAGCTGACAATGGCTGGGATCAGGGAGGAATGAGGAGTTATTATTTAATAGGTTCAGAGTTTCAGATTTAAAAGATGGAAAAATTTAAGAAGATGAATAATAATGATGGTTGTACGACATTATGAATGTACTGAATATCATTAAATAGTATTTGAAATAGTTAAGATGTATATTTTATGTTATATGTATTGTACTTCAATTTTTAAAATTTGGGAAAATAGTAATAAAATCTGGGTGAAGCAGTTTGCTATCCCTTTGAACATATTTCAGAATTTGAATTCTTATTTTGACAATTATTACTTCTGTAACCCTAGGTAAATTACTTATTCTCAGTTAATTAATTTACTTTTTCTACCTATTATATTGGACTCCAGTAAAATATATCTCACAGTTTTTATTTTAAGAATTGTGCAACTAAATTAGAATTTAAAAAGAGCTTGGGAAAACATAAATGTCAAAAAAATGATAATTGCAGAATTTTTAATGAATATTCATGCTTTCTTTTATGCTGGGAAATGAAGTTCTTATTTTACATCATTGTAGAGGACAATTACAGTGCCTAAAACATAATCTCTTTTCCAAGTTCAAAAATACTAATTTATGTTTTTACCTCTTCAAATAAATGTTAACATGAGCCACTTTGCTTGCCTACCTAAGAAAATCCCTGTAAAACGTTCTAAAACCCACGAGTGTTATGTGCATTTGGCATCTCCTGAGTGGAGGAAAATGCCTTGCTGGCATTAGTTGTCCTCTCTTCCATCATATGTCACACTAGAGTAACAAGGTGCCATCGCTTCGAGGCAGTTGGGGAACAATTGTCATGCCCTATTACCAAACATGAAGAGAACAGTATATTTTCCTCTATTATCCAAAGGCACTTTTTATTGCTGCCTCTCTAGCCTCTATGGTGCTAAACAGCAGGCAGGGGATAGTGATAAGTTGAAGGCTACTTCAAGCTTCAGGTTGTGCTCTAGTGACAAACACACGTTGCCTAGGGCTCAAAGATCCGTCATCTTTGCTCTTTGTACCCAATATGAATTGGCTGAAAAAGATTGATGACTGTATCCAAAAGTTGTTTGACTTTGTTTTTAAATCTTTGTCAGTGAAAAATCTAAAAATATACTTCGCAGGCTGGTGATATTTTGGCAGAGCTTTTTATTATGACACGCAAACATTGAACCCCAGCCAACATAAAATGCAACTCCACAAGCTGAATGAGTTTTGATTATTGATATTTTATTCAGTTGCTAATAAAAACATGGAAAATTAAAGCACAAATAAGTAGTAATTAATTGCAAGCCAGCCAAAGTACTAATCCTCTGCAGAGATGGATATAGCCACTTATCAAAAATCTAATAGTTAATTCACTTAGTACAATGTCTTCAAGTTTGATCTATGCTGCAATCTATGGCAGGCTACACTTGAAAATTTAGTAAGAGAGATCTTATGTATTCTTGCCATTGTAAAAAATAAAAATAACATAACGAAAGGAATAGTCATTTGCTAAGTTGCCTGACAAAACTGCTGAGAAAATTTGAGACAAGAGAAGAGTAAAAATCTGCATAGCTGTCCAGTAAATGCTTCAATTGAGATTAATATAACATAGGATAATATTCTAACATGGAGTATTTTTATGTTAATTCCAATGAATAGTAAAATATGACTTAATCCCTCCAAATTTGAGAAAGAAATACTGTTAAAATTAAAACTCGCATAGGATGCACATGTGAATATGGATACAGAGTCAACACTTACCCATGTTAAGATTCTTTCTATTAGGTGCCTTCTACTATATGGGATAACATCTTTGATTATAAGATGAGTAAAGTTTGGAAATATCTTGAAAATTTTGATATTTTTCATGAAATAACCTTATATTGTATTCTCTTTTTTATTTTACAGAGATGCATATACTTCCTTGTTCTTTGCATTACTGATAACACTTATTAAGGATTCTGAAGTTTTTTCTCACATAAATTACAGATGTTCCCCAAATCACAGATACATAATTTGATTAGTTTTTCATTTCGCAAAGTGAAAAAATTTTTTCATGCCCCTTCTCAATATCTGATATCAATTTTAACCTGCCAAGGCCTCAGTGAATATCTCTTGGATGACGGCGATCTGCATTAGTTTTCAGGTGGATAGTTTGCCCACCCTCAGCAAAACTCCTGTTTGCGCACATTTGCATTAATCCAGTCTTCAACTAAGTAATCATTGTCAAAATATTTTGGTGGAGCTCTTCCTAACTTCACAATTGCCTTGGAACACAGTCCCAAGTAACAGATGTCTTTCACTGAGTCAGTACGCATGATGCTGTGGCTACATTTACACTGCTGATTGGTTCTTTTGGTAACTTGTAGTGGTAACAGTTTAGTTTCCAATCCTTAATGCTAATATTGAATTCAAGATTTCTACACAGAATCACAACATCACAGAATAAATATCTGATACAATTAAGACATTAATTAGAAATTAATAAAATAGTGTGGGCACAGTGGTTCATACCTGTAATCATAGCACTTTGGGAGGCTGAGGCAAGAGACCCCAGGAATTCATGACTTGTCTGAGCCATGTGGCAAGACCTTGGTCTACAATTTAAAAAAAAGAGAGAGAGAAAATTAGCCAGCTGTGGTGATGGGCATCTATAGTCCAAGCTACTTGGAAGGTTGAGGCGGAAGGATCGCCTGAGCCCAGCAGGTCGAAACTGCAGTGATCTTGATCTTGCCATTGCACTGCAGCCTGGGTGACAGAATGAGACTCCAATTCAAAATACACAAAGAATTTTCATTTATTTTTCCTTTTAGATAATGACATTCTTTACATAATGATAATATGACACTGGCCTTCACAACTAGAAAGCCAATCTGGAAGTCTGATTTTTAGACTTCCTACTGGAGTGTTTCTAGAGTGAGTCCTTTATACATTAAAAGAGTAAACAGAAAACTCAGATTTGAACTTTTTGTGCTAAAGGCAAGTAACCATTTGAAATTAAAAGATTCATTAACACTGTCTCTTCTGTAAGCCAGCACATTTTGTGCTTGTGTTTAGGCCTGAGAGTAGTAGGCAACCATTAAGAATATGTTTTATTAAAAGACACACAGAATATAAAATTAAAGCAGAATTTTAGTTAAATTTAGATTTAGTTAAGAAAATAAATTTGTTGCACTATTTAACTATGAAAATTTTCTTTATACACTTACATTAGTCAGATCTCAATGTCCTGGGATCAATTATCAAAGGTAATTCATTTAATCAAGTAAGTTTCTTTGGTGTGAAAATTTACACAGGGCTAGTACTAAAGCAGAACATACAAAATATAAACTGATAAATTTGGCTGCATCTTTATGAAGTGATTTTTTATAACATAAAAATTAGTTACTAAAACCAACTGATATGTGACTGATGAAAACAAGTTAACATTCAATGAATAAAATGCCTGTAATTTATGAAAAAAACCAAAGTATACATAGATAAATATTCATTTATTTCTTGTTAGCCTACTTATGATAAGTTTTTGCATTTATTTCCTATGATTTTCAAGTTTTGTTTTTTTTTTTAATTAAATGAAGGATTTGATCAAAGAAATCTAGGGTTCCACCAGTTTATTGAAATTAAATATAGAGCTACATTATTTGAACTGATAATTCACTTGCATATAGTCCTCCCCTGTACTTAACAGGCATATATTCCCGTGTCAAATACACACAAACTCTCACACATGAAAGAAAGAAACTGAAAAAGAAAGGAGAGGAACAGAGACAGAGAGACAGACAGAGAGAAACAAAAGGCAGCCCCTACCATTCTTTCTAAGGAAAATTTAGATACCTAAAAAATTCACTTTTTTTTGGTCAGAATCTCACTCTGTAGCCCAGGCTGGAGTGCAGCATGGAGTACACTTAAGACCACCACAGTCTTGACTTGCTGGGCTCAGGCAATCCTCTCACCTCAGCCTTACATGTGACTGGAACTACAGGCATGCGCCACCACACCAAGCTATTTTTTAAATTTATGGTAGAGATGAAGTCTGACCATGTTGCCCAGGCTGGTCTTGAACCCATGTGCTCAGGCAATTCTCTCACCTCCACCTCCCAAAGTGCTGGGATTACAGGCATGAGCCACCAAGCTCAACTACCAGAAGTCACTTTTAAGGTTCTTTGCCCTATGTATGTTATTTCTGTTATCTATATTCTTTATCTATATCTTTGCTTCCTAATTATGAACCATAACTAATTTATTTGTGATGTTATCATGCATAAAGATGGTACTCATTTGTAGATACGTATTTTTCATCAGAGGTAATCTCTTGGTTTGGTACACTTGCTTACGATAAGGAGCCCTAGCAAATACTGAGTTAAGAGTAATGATAAACCTAAATAACAACTAAGGTTAAGTGATTTACTGGCAAAAAGAAAGGGTGTTTGGTTACACTTTTAAATTATGTATTTTAATTGCTTAATCCTCAAAAATTTATATAGCATCTATAGGTTAATAATATCTATTATTTCCAAGTTACCATTGAGGAAAGCAAGGGTAAAGCAAATGACTTGTGCATGTTCCAATATTAAGTGGTGAAGCTCAAAATATGAATTTCAGAGGTAGAGTTAAGATTTATGCTACATTCTTTCTCATAGAATTGCAGAACTTGTGACAAAGTAATAGTATAAGAAATACAATTTGAGAAAATAATTGGAATTCAGTGATACAGTTCACACTTAAAGGTAATTGTAATTACACACACACACACACACACACACACACACACACTACTTTATTTGCAAATTGGTAGACTGATTAAAGTAACATTCCCACCAACAATGTTGAAGCTTTTCTTTTCCTCCACAGCCACACCAACACCTGTTGTTTGGGGAATTTTATTTCCCCCTTCCTCACTCCCTCTGTTTTTTGAATTTTTATGGGTACCCATCCTTACTGGCATAAGGTGGTATCTCACTGTAGTCTTGATTCACATTACTCCAATGAACAGTAAGACTGAGAATTTTTTCATATATTTGTTGGCTGCTTGAATGGCGTTTTCTGAGAAGTGTTTGTTCATGTCCTTTGCCCACTTTGTAATGGACATTTTTTTCTCCTGTTAGTTTGTTTGAGTTCCTTGTAGAACCTGAAAATTAGACCTTTGTCAGATAAAGACTATGTGGTACATATACAAGGGAATATTGCACAGCCATAAAGAAAAACAAAATCATGTCCTTTGCAGCAACATGGATGCAGTCGAAGGCCCTCATACTACGTGAACTATCACAGAAACAACTGCATCTTTCTTGTTCTCCCTTATAAATGGACCCTGATCACTGGTTGCAAGAGCACAAAGGTGGAAACAACAGATGCTGGACATGGCTAAAAGAGGGAGGGGAGGAGAGAAAAGGGGCACACAGTGACACACTGGGTACTAGGTCCACTACTAGGGGGAGAAAGCCTGCTAGAAGTCCAAACCTCGCCTTCATGCAACTTACTGACACAGTAAATCCTCACATGTACCCCACAGCTGAAAAGACATACATATATATATAAAAGATAAATTAACACGTTATTAACTTCTCTGTGATCTTTTATAAATGTTGATTGCTTTTTATTTATACACAGTCTGTGTGAGTTTTCTATGATTACAGAAAGAATCAGTGACTCTCCTTAAGAACAATGCTGCAATGTGATCATTACATTTCACACAATGGTTAAAGTAGCTTATTCTCAACTTCATGGCACTAGATTAATCCAACAGTGTCAATTTTAGCATGGTCTGTCTAAGGCCTCTTGAAAGAGTCACTGTGAATCTTTTCAGACTTAATTTATCAAAACAGTTGAAGAATCATCCGTATCTACAAAACTAAGATAACAAACAAAAAAAATCTTCATTTAAAATGCGTAAATATGGCTAAAATATGACAAGAAAAAATGTTGTTTGGTTGGCGTTTTCTTTTTCTTTTTTTTCAAATTTTGCACTTAAATTATTTTTTTTTAATTCCTAGAGCAGAAATCAGGTAAAAATGAGTTTTTTTCCAGTCTTATTTTTTTTATCCAATCATGATAGAACCAAAGCAGTTATCTCCAGAGAACCTGAGTATTTATCAATATCTGCTCAGATCAAGACTAATTTCATCTTACAAGCAATTAAAATTTTTATACCTACTGCATCACAGGCATCATGTTAAACTTGTAGTACACTAGCTTAAATAATATATAGTATATGCACTATGTGTTTAAATAAATTTACAGTATAGAAAATAAGATCAGAAAAGAATTCCAAAAAAAAATATGATGACTTCATGATAAAGAACTTAATATCGTGCTATGTGACATAATAAGAGGAAAATCTGAATAAGACTTTGACTCTGGATCCAGGGTTGAATTTCTAGAGCAATATTAACTTACCTGAGTTTTCAAGTTTAAGTTCTGATAAAAAGTCTCCATCATAAGATAGATAAATTATATTGTGTCAAGTATGGTAGCATAAAAGAGTGTGATTTCCTCAATAAATCTCATTCCATTTATTATGGCAAATATCACAAATGGGAATGTGGGTTAATACAAAGCTGGCGAACAAAGTTGTATTTGGTTCTGAAAATTGCACAGTTACTAAAATATGTCAATTATATTATAACTGTGATTATAATGTTTAAAGCAATTATTCTGTTGGTAGTGTTGCTAATGAATTGGAGGGTATCCTTATTAGAGGCTGGAAATTCAATAATACAGCTCTTCGCTTCCAAGTTTTAAGACACAAGTGCTTAATATATAATGAATGGTGGCAATAATGAGAATTATTATCAAAGTAGAAGTTATAATGCATGATCAGAGACAAAATATAGGAGAGATGTTAAGCGAGAATGAAGAGGGCACACATGATTCTTAGATTATGTTGTTATTGTGGTTGTTTGAGCAGTCATATTCTTCCTAATATGATTTACTAAAAAAGAAATACTAGAGAAAAAATAATATGCTGAGAAAAAGATGAATCTGGATTCTGATATGTTGGTTTGAGGTGTCAGTGGAATATAAAAATAAATAGTTATTTTGAGCTTCATAAATATTTGAAAACATTCCACATTTCACCGAAGATATAGAACAAGACATGAATGTCTATTGTCACCACTCCTACTCAACATTTTACCAGAAGTCTTAACAACAACAATCAAGCAATAAAAAGAACTAAAAGTCATTCAGACTGGGAAAGAAGAAATCAAATGATCCCTATCCACTGATGATATAGTATTATATCTAGAAAATTCTAAAAACTCCACCAAAAAAAGCTCTTAGATTTCACTATCGTTTCAGGATACAAGATGAACTTATAAACGTTTTTCAAAACACCAGTAATAATCAAGCTGAGATCCAGATAAAAAAAGGCCATCCAATTTACAATAGCTACAAATTAAAAAGAAAAAAACTGAGAATATATTTAACAAAGAAGGTGAACTAGCACTACAAGGAAAACCAGAAACTTTGATGAAGCAAATTGACAATGACATGAACAAATGGGAAAAACAACCCAATCTCATGGCTCAGAAGGAGTTAAAATGAACATAAATTCATATGGAAGAAAAAAATAGCCTGATTAGCTAAAGCAATCTTAAGAAAAAAATAGCAAAGCTAGAGGCAACACATCACCTGACTGCAAATTATACTGCAAGGTTGTACTAACCAAAACAGCATATTACTTTTACAAAAATAGGTACATAGATCAATAGAACAGAATAGGTAACCCACAAAAAAAGCCACATATCTACAGCCAATTGATCTTTGTCAGAGTCGACAAGATCATACATTGAAAATAGGACACTCTTTTCTACAAATGGTGCTGGGACGGTTGAATTGCTATATGCAAAATAATTAAGCTGGTGCTCTACCTCTCACATATTAAAAAAAAAAAACTCAAGATAGACTAAAGACTTAAATACAAAGCCTGAAGCTACAAAACTACTAGAAGAAAACTAAGAAAGCACTTCTGGACATTGGCTTAGGCAAACAATTTATGATGAAGATCACAAAAGCACAAGCAACAAAAACAGAAACAGATAAATGGGATTTTAGTGATACTTTAAAACTAATAAGACTCTGCACAGCAAAATAAATAATAAACCCAGTGAATAGACAACCTTCAGAATGGTAAAAGAATATTTGCAAACTATGCATCCAACAGGGGATTGATTGCCAGAATTTATAAAGAATTAAAACAACTCAACAATAACAATAACAAGGGCACCTGCATAATGAGCATGTGTATACCTAATCCTGAACTGTACCCACATCTTCAAAATTAAAACAAAATCAATAAACAAATAAAAACCCATCACAAACCTGAGAAAAGAACATACGTAAGCATTTTTCTAAAGAATACATAAAAACAGCCCACAAACATATAAAAATTGTCATCATCACTCATTATCAGAGAAAGGCAAATTAAACCCACAACAAGTTTATCTTATACCAATAGTTGCTATTAAAAAGACAAAAAATAACAGATGCCGATAAGGATGTGGGAAATGAGAAACCTTCACACTGCTGCTAAAAATATAAATTAATACAAATTCTGTAGAAAATAATGTAAAGATTTCTCAAGTAACTAAATATAAAACTGTCATTTGTTCCAGGAATCTTCCTGCTGAATTTTGACCCAATGAAAAAGAAATCGTGATACAAACAACTATCTGTATTTGCACATTTATCACAGCACTATTCACAACAGCAAAGATATGGAATCAACAGAAGTGTCCATCAATGGATGAATGAATGAAGAAAATGTGATACAAGCAACGAATACAGTGGAATACTATTCAATCATAAAAAAGGAAAAAAGTACATCTTCAGTAACATGGATGAAAATGAAGAAAATTATCTTAAGTGAAAAAAGACACAGAAAAAGAAAGATGAATGTTGTATCTTTTCACGTCTAAGAGGAAGCTAAATAGTGTGTACACATGAACACAGAATATAGAATGATGGCCATCAAAGACCTGGAAAATTAGGAAAAGCGGGTCGTGAAAGGGAGGTGGATAATGAAAATTAATGGATGCAATGTACATTATTCAGGTAATGGATGCACCAAAAGCCCAGATTTCACCACTGTGCAATATATCCATGTAACAAATAATACAAAAATAAAAAAGTAAACAACTCCCTTGAGGAGGTCTTAATTTATTGCAGTGATAATATCCCTCATTCCCCAATTCTTTGCTCATATTAAGCAGAAAAATTATTAAGACATTTCTAGACTTTGGCAGAATCAGGCATTAACCAGTTAACAAATATTGGAAAATTTTTTAAAAACAAATTTATTTTTTTGCAATTTTGGAGACTGGGAAGTCCAAAATCCAGTTGTTGGAAGACTTGATGTCTGATGAGTTTTCTGATAAGTTGTCTGGTGTCTTTCTGGTTCATAGATGTTATTTTCTACCTGTATCCTCAAATGATTACATGAATAAGAGTTATGGGTAATTGGAGTAATAAATTTTTTAGATGTACTAAATGTTTTGATTTTGCATATTGCAAATAAGGTCTTTAATTCCAATACTCCATATTTAAAGGCAATTGTATTTTTAATTTGCCTAATCTATGAAAACAGCCAATAGTAAATTTTTCATTTTATTGCAATGTGGTTTTGCATCATGAGTACAAAATATGAAAATCCTCATGAAATACACTGCTACAATAATACTAACAACAGTAATAACACTGACCAATAACAGTATGATAAGTGCTAGACAGTGTTCTATATTTCTGCCAGAATGCCTCATTCAATATTTTTTAAAGCCTATGTAATTGGTACTATTATAATCTTTATTTTATCTGTAAAAAACTTAAACAAAAAGCATTTAAGCCATTCAGGTTTACATAAGTAGTGGGAGAAAGATAGAATCTGTGCTAACCGTGCCCAAATTTCACACTCAGCTGTGGTCAGCCTAGAAGCAGTTCTGTCATCTGGTGCAATAATACACATTTTGTCTTTATTTTCCAATAAAGTCATGCTAACTAGTGAGGTTTTTCTGTAAACATTAATTTTCTGAGGAAAAGGAGGAAATGTATTTTATGCCAAATGGATGCAGGGGATAAAAAATAAAAATGAGAAAGGAGGAGAATGGCTGAAGATAAGAGGATGTGTCTAAGATGCACCAGCACCTGTTCTAATTTGTATGGGACCAGGACCCTCAAGCCCAGTGCATGTGGGCTCTGAACACTCTCATTGGTAGGTCACAGAATTTTTAGAGGTGCAAGTATTTATTTAAACAACAACAAAAAATAAACTAGGAATGATATGGAATTGAAATCATTTTGGCATACAGCTAAGAACGTAATATTAACTACTAAGTTATCAAAGGTCAATATCTTTATTATTTCTAAATTATATTTATGACTGCAGGGATTGAGGTTCTAAAGTAGCAATTTAATGAGTCAGTCCTTATTGACATGCAGATGGCCAGAGATGATAAAGTTATTCAAGAATACTTTCTTAGTTATGCTTTATCTGTGATATCTTTTCTTTCCTTTTTGAATTTTTATTTATAGATCATTAACTGTTTAGTATTCTGTGTGTTCTTTGTACAATCCTAGAGTGTGTGCTGATGCCTGTTTGTGGTCTATAATTTTTCAATAGTTAGGCTTTAATAAATGTATATGTTGTAGCTAAAAACATGAATCTTTCACATCCCTATGGCTAAAGGAAATTGATATGCATTATTCCAAAAATTGACTGATATTTCACACAATTTAAGTATATGATTCTTCTTTGATATGATACTTCATTGGTGATATGCTGTGTATAAGGTTGAGTAATATGCATATTAAAATTGCAAAGTAACATTAAAGTAAGTGTAATAAACGTACTCCCTTAGTCTGGTAGGGAATTGTTTCATGGAATATAATAAGGGTATTGGCTTGCACAATAAGTCTAATGTTATTTGCAAAAGAAAATTCTTATATGAGGGGGACCCAAAAAACTCAGGATTTATTTATTAAAAATATTGTGTATTCTTACATGTTTAAACTTCAGTCACCTTCACAGTCCTCTCTGTTTGATAAAATACACCTATTGAAACGCTTTGTCCGCTGCTCAAAAGAGTTTTTGAACTCGTCAATTTTGATGCCCTCTGGTGCTTCTGCCACTTTTGTTTCACCTGTTCCATATCAAAAAAATGTTTTCCTTTGAGGACTTTTTTTCCATCTGAGGAAACAAACAAGCAAACAAACAAAAAATTTGCTCAGAGTGAGACCGGACGAATAGGGAGGGAGGGTGTATTTTTTGGTCAAAAATTGCTCAGCGTGGTGTGGGCAGGTATTCTTTTAAATCACTAAATCACCCGTCCTGAAATGGGAAAAAGATTGAAGGAATCAAAAAAAAAAAAAACCACAAAAGCCAAATGCAGTATCTTACAACAATGCTAGAGAGTACACTGATGCTGATGGGTTTCTAGAACGCTTACCTAGCAGGGGAGACCTGTACTACAAGGGGCCTATCTTCCAAAAAATAATTTTATTTCATTTTGGGTTTCCCCTCATACATTTTGTATTAGATACATTTATGTCATGCATTTTATTTATTTAGTACTTGCATCTGTATTTATTTGTATTAATGTATTTGTATTAAAAAACATTTTGTATTTTCTATTATTGCATAACATATTACCTCCAAAATAAATGACTTAAAACAACAATTTTTTATTACTTCCTGGTGTCTGTAGGTCAGTACTTTCAAGCAGACACAAAGGAATGGTTTGCCTCTGCTCTGTGCTATCCAGGGCCTTAACTGCCAGACTTTACAATTGAGGCACTGAAATAATCTGAAGGCTCAAACAAACCTGGGCAAGTCACTTCCAAGTTTATTCAAGGAAATAAGATGGAAGTGGCAGTTCATTTTATGACTGAGCCTCAGAAATTGCACATCAACTATGCATCATCCTGTTTGTTAAATGAACCCACTAGTCAGGCTCACATTCAAGGAATGTGTAATTAGAATGGAACTGAAGAACTTTTGGCAAACCCTCGCACCAAGAGACTTGACCACACTCTAGCATAGGTTCTAGCACCATAAGGCTGTGTCCCTAGGATGACTCCAGAACCCCCTGAAAGTGCGTGTCTGAGAAAGTTTGATGCTGCCAAGAACATTTGCAATTCGTTCTAGCCAACAGACATCTAATAATAGGCATAATAGGTCCCTGATCTACATTTTTTTTTGAAAATGTACAAAACATGCTTAAAATGACAAATATGTATTTTTAAAACTCAGGAAAATCTTTCTCAAAGGCTGAAAGCCATTCCTGTATAAGGTAGTCACTAAGAAGGACTTAACTCTGTCTCTTAGCCTTTGGAGGGTAGAATCCTAATTTAGCTCATTGCCAGCTAGCAGACACAGCTGGCCTCACCACATTTGTACTGACCAACCTTTGTACATTTTTACTACTCTGATTCTAGTTAACCCTTACACTACCCCCATCGTTTTTTCTTTAAACACCCATATTAATTGTGCACATAGGAGAATGGAGCTCATGTTTGCTTCTCTTGGTAGTTATTAAGTATACTCTGTTTTCGCCTCTTTAAGTAATTATTGACTTGATAGGTTGAGAAATGCCAAGGTATTTTAAAATGGCCATAAAGTTGCTCGAACTTTCTTTGTGTTTCCAGTTTAGTGGCACTGGAAGAAGAACCCTTGGTTAGACAGCTCCCCATTCATGGATGTTATTGGCATCCATGTGAGTAAATCCATCAGGTACCTTTGAGATGGATCTTCCTTACAGAAGTCATAAAGTATTAAAAATGAGCAGACTAGTTTCTGAACACTTGCAAGAAGAACCAAGGAAAACACACACACACATATGCTGTGCACACATGCATGCACACACATGCATGCACACATGCACACATGCATGCAGGTGCACAAGTGCACATACACACATGCACACACTCAGAAATATATTATAAAAATATGACCTTATCTGAGTTCCTAAAGCTTCTCAAGGCATTTGCATTGAGCAAGAAAAAATTATTTGCTATTATGATTCCCCTTTAAGATCATAATTTTAATCATATGCTGGTGAGGCTAGAGTACAGCTTTGTTACATGAGCTTATTAAAATGATTTCTTATTGGGTGTAGGTATAGGGTAGAGAAAACAACACAATATTTTTAAAAATTCCAGGAATCAATCAAAAAAAGCAAAAAAGTGAATTTTTCGTAAAATAAAATCACATCATCAAAACATATGAGATATTTTGAGAAATAAAATTATGTCTAACAAATTTAAATAAAGATAAAGCACAACTCTTCTGTAATTTCAGATATTAAAATTAAGGAAAGCAGTTAAACTTCAGAGACTAGTCAAGTTTTTCATCAAGATAAGAAGTGATTCTAGGACAAGAAATCCCAAGGCATGAGTTGAAAAATGTAGAATTGAAATGTAAGAATTCTTAAAATTGTCTACAACTCAAAAATGATAAACTAACCAAAAATGATCTCAGCAGGAAAATGGCAATTATTAAAAAGGCATAAAACAATAGATGCTGACAAGGGGCAGAGAAAAGGCAATGTTTATACATTCTTATGGGAAGGTAGCTTACTACAAGCTTTATTAAAAAACCAGATGGAAATTTCTCAAAGTACTACTAGTACTACCATTTGATGAAACAATCCCACTTCTGTGTACCTGCCAAATGGAAAATAAATCATTATACTAAGAAACAAGCACCTGCATTCATATGTTTATCACGGTACTATTAACAATAGTAAAGTCATGGAATCAACCTAAGTGTTTATCAATGAATGATTGGGTTAAAAAATGTGATGTATATACACCATGGAAACTACACATCCATCAAATGAAATGTCTTTTGCAGCTACGTGTATGGACCTGGAGACCATTATTTTAAGTGAAATAGCTCATAAACAATTACATACCAAAAAAAACCAAAAAAAAAAAACTCAAATATGAAATGTTCTCACTTATAAACAATGGGTGCACATGGACACTAATTTTAAAGACTTAGACAATCGATGCCACAGTCCATATACTATTTTGGTAAGAACTCTAGAAGTTAACAATAACTTAATTGCTATGAAAATGTCTAGTTAACTAACAACAACAAAAATAAGACAGTTTGATTCGTTCTGAAAGTCAAAAACAGAAGGTAGTTTGGTCCACAGAGATTCTAAACTTTAAATCATCAAGATGCTCTAAACAAACAACCACCAAGACAGAGAAGAACGGTGCAATACAAGGTACAGTTTCTCTTGAAGTTAAAATTTTTTGAAACAGTACAGGGTGTAATTATAATATATAAACCTATAATTCTGACATCTAATTGCATTTATCCTTATTGTCTGTAATAAGAAAAGATTTTCTCTTTTACTCTGCACAGTTTTAAATGAGAGAACGCATCTAGCTATGGTGCAATCTAAAAATGAAGTCTTTACAAATGTGTAATATTTTAATTACTAATTAAATAAATTATCACTTATAAATAAAGGAAGGTTTGCACTAAATTAAAATACTGACCAAATAAAATAGCATAGTCAAATATTTTCTAAAATATTTCTGTGTTTTAAGGAAAATAAGAACTTTCGTTGCCTTTATAATAAAACAATAATTATACAAATTTCTTCAATCAATGGAAATTAAATCAGCTTTTGCATTTAAAATATATTATTTTGTACTTTATCACTCTACAAATTTTCTACTCTTTTTATTTAAGAGCCAGCTATATTGACTGTTCCCTTTTCTTCCTGGTATAATTTTTTTCCCTTGGTGGAGGTGAAGTGAATCACAGACAAGTTAGTCTGAATGTGATGCTTACTGAAAAATACAGATATTTGTTTTCGTGCAGAATGGCAAAATCAAAATACACTGAGTAGAGTTTAGACATCTACAGTTGTAGTGACTTCTTCTCGTGCATATTACAGTTTGACTACACCCACGTTACTCTTTCCTGTGTATTGTGGTAGGAGATATTTTAACAATACTGAGATCCTAACTAAGTTGGACAGCGGAAAGTGTACTGCCCAAAGAGTTAAAAGGTTTGAACTTGAAATCAATCTCTACTATTGATGGGACATATGTCTTTAGGCAACTTGCTGTCATTGATTGTGTCCTTGTCTACGAACAGAATAATATCAACTTAAAAAATATATTGGAATGCATAAGTTAACCAACTTAAGCAAAATGTCTGCAACAGTGTACGTAGTGAAGAAATGTTATAAGAATCCAAATAATCAAACTGCTTCCATGAACATGACATTCATTCTCAGTATAATAACCTGTTCCATTGACTAAATGATTACTTGAGTTATAAGTTTTCCAGAGTTTTCATGCTATCAATTGTATTCTAGTTATAGATTTAGGAAACTTTCTTCTTTTTCTTTCACTTTCTAATTTAGAGAAAGGAATCCATATTTGTTTGATGGCATACTGCTTCCCAATAAGGGATTATTATGTTGGAGCGCCTCTTCCTGTATGTTATTCTATCATGTAATAGAATGTGTTTGATATTTTGTTTTTCTGTTTTTTTCACCAACATATTTTTACTGGAAAAGTTTTATTTTGTGTGTGTGTGCCTACTATGACTAAAATTAAGGGGATATATTACCTGTAGGAAAGAAAGTTAGGAAAAGAGTGACCCTCTCTTTGTTATTCTTTAAGCATTTGCCCACTCTGCTCTTGGGCCTTTCTGATGTCAAAGTAGATCTAAGATGGAAAAAACGTTTCAGTGCTTCAATTAATTTTCATGGCCTATATTAATAATTCTCTAGGAGAATTTTAGATAAATATCAATTCTGAGTTACTTTATTTCTGTGAAGTAATTTAGATGTTAACTTTCATTCTATCACATTTGATTAAAGTTAATCACTACTACTTGATAATAATCATTGTATGACAAACATTCACCAAGCATTTGTTTTAATACAGTTTTCAAAGACTTTATTACTTCCCCAAAGGAAGTTTGTTAGAAATTTTGTTCAGAAATACTCACATATACCAAGTAAGAGAGTTGCATTGGGGCCATTATAAAGCATTAAATATTTGTATGGTATATCCTGAAAAATTAGGTATAAATTCGGTGTTACATCTGAGTATGTAACACAGGGAGACAAATGCAATCTATGATCACTCAAATTGTATATTTATTGAACAGAGAATATAAGCTATAGAGTTTTATTTCGGTAGATAAAAACATGATAGACTGGGTTGATTAGAGATGACTATTTTTCTTACAAAGGTTTTCCGAATCCTTGAAATATTGAAATAGTCATTGCTTTTGGGACTTGAACAAGGTGTGTGTGTGTGTGTGTGTGTGTGTGTGTGTGTATGTGTGTGTGTGTGTGTTTTACCTAGACATTTTGCCCATTGTGTAACCAAGAGTGTTTTCTGTTGATCAAAGGAGGATGAAACTAATTTCTTTTGTCACAGTAGTGTATAGTTCAAAGTTTATTCAGTAATAAATTCGGACTTGAGGGATATTCAGTCAATATATAACATAGATCAGAGATCTCAGCAAACTTTTCTGTAAAACAGGGCGAGATAGAACATAGTTTAGCCTTGGATGCCATAAAATCTTCATCAAAATTATTCATCTCTGCTATTTTAACAGAAAAGTTGTCATAGACAATACATAAAGCTACAGGCACGGCTATGTTCCAGTAACTCTTTATATTTGCATATTGAGACATTAGGGCAAATCTGATCATTGACCAAATAAGTTCTTGTCCCTGGCATAGACATATAATAGACTAACAAGCTTTATACATGTGAAGAACTATTGAGTTATTCTAAATTTTGTTTTCTTACTGTGTACCCATGTATCAAAAGTCTTTTTTTTAAAACTGTGTACTCTGTATCACTTTCAAGATATGGGTGGTGACTCATGTATACCGATAGATAACAATTTAGATTCTGTTTCTGCTTCCAACAAATTCAAATTTGCATCATTTTATTAATTTAAAACAGATATTTATCTCCCAGATTTTCTCCTATATGTTTCAGGGATTAAAAAAATAGTAAGGTTAGATCATGGCTCATACATTAATTGTGTACTCAGCATGGCATTACAGTCATTATCATTTTATCATATCTTTATAATAAAATGTATCCTTACTTGTGATAGCCAGTATCCAAGACAGTGTCAGTGTTTTTTGCTTCCCAGTGTTCATATCCTTGTGTATCGCCTTCCCATATTGAATTAGGACTAACTTGTAACCAATACAACATTGCGGAAATGATGCTTTGTCAATTGTCAAAATAGATCATTTAAAAAGATGGAGCCTTCCCCCTTGCTTTCAGGTGTTTCTATCTCTAACCAATATTTTACTTGAGAACTCATGAGAGACTGTGAGCCAGAACCATCCTGGTGAGTCACTCCTCAATTATTGATACACAGAAGTATATAAGATATTGTTTTATTTATTTATTTTATTTTAGAGTAAAGGGTTACATGAGCAGGTTTCTTACATAGGTATTGTGTGATCCTGAGGTTTGGGTTTCTACTGATCCCATCACCTAGGTGTGACCATTAGGTAGTATCCTTACCTCTCTTTTCCAACCCTTACCTCTCTCCCTACTTTGGGAGTCCCCATGGTCTGTTATTCCCATTCTTATGCCTGTGTGTATTCTGTGTTCAGCTCTCATGGATAAGTGAAAACATGCCTTATTCAGTTTTCTGTTTCTGTGATAATTCAAAGGACATGATTTTTTTTCTTGCTTAATGGCTGTGTAGTATTCCATAGTGTATATATACCACATTTTCATTATCCATTCCACGATTGATGGGCACCTGTGTTTCTTTCATGCTTTGGTTTTGTGACTAGTGAGTGGTATAATAAACATACAAGTGCATGTGTCTTTTTGGTATATGATCCTTTGGGTATATACACAGTAGCGAGATTTCTGGATCAAATGATGAATCTATCTTTAGTTCTTGGAAAAATCTCCGAGCTATTTTCTACAGTGACTGTGATAGCTAATATTCCCATCAACAATGCGTGAGCATTCCCTTTTTTCCACAAACTTGCCATCATCTGTTGTTTTTTGACTTTCAATAATAGCCATTTCAACAGGTGTGAGATGATACTGATGGTGGTTTAGATTTGTATTTCTCTGATGATTAGTGATGCTGAGCGTTTTTTATATGTTTGTTGACTGCTTGTATGTCTTCCTTTACAAAGTGTCTATTCATGTCCTTTGTGTACATATTGAGGGTATTATTTTTCTCCTGTTGCAATGTTTTGAGTTTCTTATATATTCTGGAATGTAGGTCTTTATCAGATGCATAGTTTGCAAATATTTTTGTCCATCTAGAGTTTCTCTGTTTATTCTCTTGATACTTTATTTTGCTATGCTGAAACTCCTTAGTTTGACTAGGTACCACTTTTCAGTTTTGGTTTTTGCTGGACTTGCTTTTAAGGTCTTGGCCATGAATTTACTGCCAGTGCCAGTAAATTTACTGCATGTCCAGAAGTATTATCTGTGCTTTCTTCTAGGATTTTTATAGTCTGAATTTTTACCTAAAGTCATTAATCCCTCTGGGGTTAATTTTTGTACATGATGACAGGAAAAGGTCCAGCTTTATTCTTTTGCATATGGTTTTCCCTGCACCATTTGTTAAACAGGGTGTTTTACCCCAGTGTTCGTTTTTCCAATTTTTTCAAAGATATAATGATTGTAAGACAGAAGTTCTATTTCTGGATTGCATATATCTGTGTGTCTATCTTTGTATCATTACCATACTGTTTCGGTTAATACAGCCTTATAGTAAAGTTTGAAGTCTGCCAGTGTGATGCCTCCAGCTTTATTCTTTGTGCTTAAGACTGCTTTGGCTATTCTGGCTCTTTTTTGCTTCTATATGAATTTAAGAATTCTTTATTCTATATCTGTTAAAAATGATACTGATAATTTAATATAATTTAGTTTAATTTAGTCTAAATTAGTTAATTTAGTTGAATTTGTCAATTGCTTTAGGCAGTATAGACATTTTTACATGTTGATTCTTCCATTTCATACTCATGGATTTTTTCCTTTATTTGTGTCATCTTTGATTTTCTTGGCAGAGTTTTGTAGTTCTCATTGTAAAAGTCTTTCACTTCTTTGACTAGATATATTCTGATTTTTTTTTTTTTTTTGAGTTGAGTCTCACTCTGTCGCCCAGACTGGAGTGCAGTGGCCGCTCCCAGCCACCGCAGCCTCAACCTGCTGGGCTCCGGCGATCCTTCTGCCTCAGCCTTCCGAGTAGCCAGAATTACAGGCGCACGCTACCACGCCCGGCTGATTTTTTGATTTATTGTAGAGATAAGGTCTCGCTGCCCAGGCGGGTCTCGAACCCGCGGGCTCACACAATCCACTCACCTCAGCCTCCCAAAGGCGTGGGATTACAGGCTGAGCCACCGAGCCCGGCATATTCTGATTTTTTGTGGCTATTAAAAATAAAATTTTTCTCTTGATTTGGTTCTCAATTCATAAGTGCTAGAAGTCTTTCAGTGGAATCTTTAGGGTTTGTAGATATAGAATCAGATCATCTATGGAGAGAGATCATTTAATTTTCTTTCCTATTTTTTCCTAAATGGCTTCCTTTTATTTATATTTCTTGCCTAGTTTCTCTGGCTAGGACTTTCTGTACTGTGTTGTATAGAAGTAGAGAGAGTGGGCATCCTTGTCTTATTCCAGTTATTACGGGACATGTTTCCAACTCTGCCCATTCAGTGTGATATTGGTTTGTCATATGTGGCTCTTATATTTTGAGGAATATTCTTTGGGACTTAAATGGTTGAGGAATTTTTATCATGGAGGGATGTTGGATTTTATCAAATGATTTTTCTGTGCCTGGTGAGATAATCATGTCCTTGTTTATACTACTCTTTATGTAGTGCTTTACATTTATTTATTTGCATATGGCTAATTAGTCCTATATTCCAGGAATAAAACCTACCTGATTGTGGATCAAAAGATACATCTTTTGACATGCAGCTGGGTGTGCTTTCCTAGTATTTTTTTTTTTTTTTTTACTCTTTTTACTTTTATGTTCATCAGGAATATCAGCCTGTAGTATTCTTTCTTTTTTGTGTCTGTCATTTATTTGTATCAGGATGATGTTGACTTTGTAGATGACATACAGAAAAGTCCTTTCTTTTCAATTATTTTTGGATTAATTCTAGTAGCTATGGTACCAGCTCTTGCCTGTATGTCTGGTAAAATTTTGCCATTATTCTGTTAAAGCTCCAAGACCTCCTTCGGTAGGGGCGTTTATTATTACTGATTCAATTTTGTCATTTTTTATTGGTTTGTTCAAGGTCTCGATTTCTTTCTGTTTCAATCTTGAGGGTGTGAGTTTCTAGAAATTTATCCATTTCTTCTAGATTTTCTAATTTGTACACATAAATAAAAGTTTATAATAATCTCATATTCTTTGCTACTTCTGGATCATTTGAAATGTCGTTATTTTTTGCTATTCTGTGTCAGAGTATATTAAACTTGATTTCTACTCTATCTTTCTCTTATTTATTTATTATTGATAATCCATCCAGTAGTCTCTTGATTTTGTTTAAAATTAAAAGAAAGCTTTCTAATTGACTGTTTGGTCTATTTTGGGGGAGGTGGTCTCAGTTTTGTTTGTTGGTGCTCTGATTTTGATTATTTTCTTCTGCTAGCTTTGGTTTTAGCTTGATCTTGTTTTTCTAATTCCTACAGGTGAGATGTTAGAGGATTTTTTTTGAGATTATTCTTTTTTATGGTGTGTGTGTGCATTGCAATGCATCTTCTTCTTATTACCATTTAAGTAGCATCTCAGAGGTTTTGGTTATGCTGCGTCTTTCTTTTCTTTTTCTTTTTTTTTTTTTTTAAGTTGGAGTCTCACTCCATTGCCCAAGCTGGAGTGCAGTGGCATGCTCACGGCCACCCAGCGTCGACCTGCTAGGCTCCAGCAATCTTTTGCCTCAGCCTTCCAAGTAGCCAGAACTACAGGTGCTCACTACCATACCAGGCTAATTTTTCGAGTTATTGTAGACAAGAAGTCTCATCATGTTGCCAACATTGGTCTCAAACCCGTGGACTCAGGTAATCCTCTTGCCTCAGCTTCCCAGAATGCTGGGATTACTGTCCGGCCTATTTTCATTTGTTTTTAACATTTATTTATTTATTTATTTTTAGTATTTATGTCTTGATTTGGTTGTTTATCCAAAAATCACTAGTGAGGAGACTTAAATTTTTAAGAATTTGTGTGTTTTTGAGGATTCCTCTTAGTGTCAATTTCTGGTTTTACTCTGCCGTGATCAGATGAAATTATCGGTATAGTTTTGAGTTTTATTTAATGATTATTCATGATGAAATATGTGATCAATCAAAGTAAGATCCCCGTGAGACTGAGAAGAATATATATCTTCTAGTTATTGGGTAAAGTGTCCTCTGGATGTCTGTTAATCAAATGTCAAATTTAAGTTCAGAAATTCTTTGTTAGTTTTCTGCCTCAATGATCTGTTTTAAGTTGTTAGTGAGCTGTTGATGTCTGCCACTGTTATGGTGTGGTGTCTCTGTTCCCTCTCAGGTTAAGCAGCAATTGTTTTATAAATCTGAGTGCTTCTATGTTGGGTGCATATATTAATATATTTAATATAGCTGTTTCTTGTTGTTGGGTTGAGCCCTTTACCATTATGCAGTATCCTTTTAAATTTTTCATTGCTTTAAATTCTGTTTCATTTCATATAAAAATATGAAATATTTGTGGGTTTTTTGTGTTTGTCTGTTTGTGGGTTTTCATTCACATAGTATATCTTTCTCCATCTTTTTACTAGAGCCTGTGGGTGTCATTAGAGGTGAGGCAGGTCCTGGAGACAGCAGAAGAATGGGTCTTTTTTTTTTTAAATCAGGGTTGCCACTCTGTCTTTTAAGTGGGGCATTAACTTCATTGACATTCAGTGTTGCTATAGATATATGAGGATTTGTGTCTGTCATAGTGATGTAGGGTGGTTGAAGATTTGCAAAGTGGTCTCATTTTTATGGATGATTTATGTGTTCTGTAAACAGAGTGCTCACTTGAGCTTTTATGTTGGGTAACGTTAAGATATTGCTTCAAATCACTCAGTTTTGATGGTTTTTTCAGCAATGGAAACCAATACACCATATAATCAGTATGAGGATGGCAGTGCGCTCACTTGAGCTTGTATGTTGGGTAACGTCATTAAGATATTGTTTTAAATCGCTCATTTTTGATAGTTTTTTTTCAGCAATGATAATCAATATACTATATAATTGGTATAAGGATGGCAAACATTTTCTGTAAAGGAGAAGAAATTAAATGTGTTACAGTTTATACACCCTATGGTTTGTGCTGCATTTATTTAACTCTTCCATTGTGCAAAAACATTTATGATCAACATTACATTTCTAGGCAAAGATGTTTAATATTAGATTATATACAAAAACAGATAGCTGTTGGATTTGGCCTGTGAGTCATAGTTTTGTGACCTTTTGGGGACAAAGTTTTCTAACCTCTAGTATAGCTGACAAAAAAATCATGTTGAGTGACATATTCACAAAACTAGTAATCAGTTCACTTATTCAGTGTGATTATCATATTAGGTAGTCATGAGGATAGATGGCTTTCTTGAAATTTTTCATCTAGATTCTTTAGCTCTTTTTTTTTTTTACTTAAATTATTTCCTTATATAGTTGCACAGTATTTTGGTGTAGAGAAATTGTATAGCCAAAAATATCACACTTAAAATGAATTTTCCATAACTTCTCTCATTGCATCCTCTGCTGCTATTCTAGAAGTATATTTTGAAAGTTCTTAATTTCAATCAGAGAAAAAATATTTAAAAGATGAGACGAAGGCATCATGAAAAAAAATAATAGCAAAAAGTATAATGAATCTTATTTTCTGCCAGTAAAAGGAAGTGGTGCTTATACGCATCTCTACTCTACTATGACAAGAGAGGTGTATCATAAATACCTTAAACTGCATGATTATTTATAACACCATGTGATTTATTTTTAAATGTTTAAAGTCTAGTCTCATTAATACAAGCTCTATTAGCAATGTCAATTTCATAAACATATCAGTAATTTTAAAGGCAAAAGCACAATGGAATTGCAAAAAAAATCTTCCAATTAGTTAATTTTACAGGTATTTTGAAAATGTTTTAATTTAACATTTGTATTAATGAGAATAACCAAGTAGTTCAAACACAATATGAAATTTCTTTAAGGATTTTTTTTTTTCTGCAGATTATGACACAAAAAAACTTTGAAGTGCTTGGATATGAACCCAAAAAACTGAACTTGTAGACTTCACTGATGAATTCTAATTTCAAGATGTGAGTTGGTGACCCATATATGCTAACAAATTTAGTTTCTGTGTCTGCCTCTAACTTAAATTTATGCCTTTTCATTATTTTAAAATAGATATATCTCTCCTAGGTTTTATCCTATGAATTTCAGACATAAAAACAACAACAACCACAAAACAAGATGGGATCATGGCTCATGTATGTGAAACCAAGGATTTCAATCAATCTTTCTAAATCAATGTATAATGTCTTTGCTTGAGCTACTACCAAAACCAGATTAAATCTCAACTTCAGTTTGTTCCAAAAGACAGGCAAAAATCATAGGTTATTCCCGAATATTATTGCAATAAACAGTGGTAGAATTAGTAAAAAAGTAACTAGACAGAATTGTATTATTTTAGTGATTATTGATAAATATCACAAAATAGTATTTGACTAACTGATTTGGCTTGTCTTCAGTGATTTGACCACTGTTAATCAAACAAACTGGCTCTTCTAGTGGTTTTTCATATGCAGTTTCAAGGTGAGGCCTGTATTTAATAAAAAGTTTTATTTTCTTAAAATATAGAAAGGTGAGCTTTGAAACCTCAGTAACAAAGTTTTATAAAATCTTCACAGATAATCTTAGTCAATCTGCACAATGCACAGAAAATCTTAGTCAATTTGTAGTATTTAGATTTACAACATTCAAATGGTTTTGTTAGCTAATTAACTGCAATTTTTATATAAGATGTTATATATAGTAATCTGTCATTCAGGAGCACCTGTTTTTCAAGAGCTATGACTTAATATTAGCTTCACAAATTTTTAGCTGTGTGACTCTGATCAAAATGTCATTGCATATCTATCAGCACCAGAGTTTAGCCGAGGATCAGTTTAAGTACTATATTGGTAACTGGTAGTAAAATAATCTTACTTAGAAAGCCTTTAACATCATGGAGTCAATGATGTATGGAAATAAACATATTAAATGTTTTTCTCATGATCAAAGCAACATGTTACAAAGACCTTTGAAAATCACTTAAGCCCTTTATAGACAAGCATTCCCAATTATTCTACAGTGAAAAAGGTTTCATAGTTTTAACCATTTTTCTAAATTTCTGTAATTATATTTATTATAATTTTACTCCCTCTTTCCAATAGACCATAGGCTCCTTGAGGAATCATGTATAATTGTTTTCTACTGTATTATACAAGCTTAAGAATGGAAACATAAAAGTCCTTAATAAACTTATTTCAACTGATTAGGAGAAACAATCTCACCTGAGTCTCTCAAAGTACCAATTTTATCTACCTACTTAGGTATATATATTTATGAACATGCAACTAACTTTTGTATGCATTTTGAACTCTTTTGAAACATTTCTAGAGGAAAGAAGACTGTCAAGGAATGTGGACTGCCCAAAAAGAAAAAAAAAATGTCTGTAAACTTATGTGATTACTGAGCTTGCAACTCTTTCAAAGGGCTTTGCCCCATGTTTCTCATTTCAGTATTTGGTTGATTTTCAGATTGTCTACATAATTTTTATTTTTATTATTGATAAGTTCTTTATTTTCATTTTAGCTAGACACATGTTCACAAACCCTTTTTTCTTTTATATTGAACACATTACCAACTGTGCACATTATGTGAAAGTACCTTTTAGTTGCACATCATGCGAGGTTATTTTCTAAATAAAAATTATTTAATTATGTGTAAGAGATCATGGTAACAAAGAAGGTATGGATTTGAGTACCATGGTGTGAGTCTGTAGTCCGAGCTACCGGGAAGGCTGAAGCTGAAGACTCCCTTAAGCCCAGGAATTTGAGCGAGCCCAAACAACACAACAGGCCATGCCTCAAAATGCGAACAACCTTTGAATAAGAAGACAGAGGAGTAGAAAAAGGAAGAGAGAAAAAGAAGAAGAAGAGAAAGAAAAAACAGAAGGGGCAGGGGAGAGAAAGAGAGAGATGGAATGCAGAGGGAAGGGAAGAGCAAGTGGGGAGAGGAGAATTAAAAAATACATGGCGGTAATTTTTTATTTTTTTATTTTTTGAGTTGGAGTCTCACTCTGTCGCCCAGACTGGAGTGCAGTGGCCGCTCCAGGCCACTGCAGCCTCGACCTGCTGGGCTCCAGCAATCACCCTTCCGAGTAGCCGGAATTGCAGGCATGCGCTACCATGCTTGGATGATTTTTTTTTATTTATTTATTGTAGAGATGAAGTCTCGCTGCCCAGGTGGGTCTCGAACCTGCAGGCTCAGGCAATTCACTCACCTTAGCCTCCCAAAGGCGCGGGATTACAGGCTGAGCCACCGAGCCCAGCCGTAATTTATTAAAAAATTCTTTCTCTAAGCCCTGATGTTGAAGACAATACATAACGTGCTGAGTGTGATTATCTACAGCCCATAAATTAGTCAATTAGTAAAGCAGAACTTACATGGATATACTTCTAACACATTATTAGTATAAATTTAAAAAAATAAATGACATAATTCTATATGTTAAATATAGTTAGTGCTCTTCATTTTTTTATATGAAAGAAGGTAGCTGCTGCATACATCTTGGGACCTTTCCCACCTGCTTCTATATTGAGCATATTTAGTAATCCATTTTTTTCTATTCATTTTACTACTTTGGTGTTTGTCTTTGGTCATTCACTGTCTCACAGCAGAAGAAATAATAAAATATATTAAAAAATATACATAGAAAGTTTTGAATAAAATATATTGTTCTCACTACTAAAAGGAATTTCAGAGTGATCAGTATAGTTTCAAAACATAACTCATTAAAAAGAGAGAAAGAGAGACATGCTTGAGAGAAAGACCACACTTTTGCTTGTGACAAAAAGCTTGATATACCTACAGAATGATGATTAAGCTAACCAGTGACAAAGAGATGGACTTTTTGCGAACCTGCATTTTGCTTTCCACAGAGAACTTGATAGACTTTTACAGCAATTACTATGTTAAAGTATGGGCTGTGCTGGTAAGTCTGCATTACAACCTTCAGGGTGGTCAGGCCTGTAAGAAAGATACTTGAACACTTTCTCTATTTTAAAAATACCTACAAGAAACTTATCTTTCTTGTACACCAAATAACCTACACCAAATAACCTGCTTCAATTCCCTCTCTTTAGAAATTTTTGATCCCATAATCATATGGGGTGCAGAGGAAGAAATATCTGTCCTCTGTGACTTTTTCAAATGTGACAATGGACCTAAGCCTACCTAGCCAGTACAACAAAAAAACTCACCCTAGTTGATCTATAAGTGTTCAGGTTGATTCCAATGGTGGCATTGATGGCAGGCACTGGTTGGCATCTTTGCATGATTATCGTGCAGGCATGAATATGCTCAATTCTGGAAGAAATACATGTAGCTGGGCAGTTAAAGAGACGTGGGCCCAAAATAAGCAGGGTTATAATCATTACAATGGACACAGCAAAAGGAATAACCCAAACAAAAGAAGTGTGGTGTTTTTTAATAGTGTCCTAAACAGTGTTGGCAATATAAGATCCTTGTGCAAAGCCACTTAGCTTTGTCATGAATTTTAAGTACAGTAGGTTTTACTAGTAATAAAACAACCTCCTCCTTGTGCAGCAAGTAGGGAAATTAAATGATATCGGTTGTATTGACAATTCAGATGGTGGCTGATTACCTTTTGTACAGGATTACAAGGCCTGTTGTTACTAGCATAATTGAAATGATAGACTCTGATCCATGTGGTTTCATTGTAAGTAGCAGTGAGATTGCAGGTAGGAAAAGGCTGATTGGGTAATGAAACCTCAGAGGAAAGTTTTCCACTTGTACTGGTCCCCTTCAACAGGTGTGACTCATCTTCGAAAGTAGTATTGCAGGTGGGCTAGTTTTCTATAGATGACATAGGTAAAGAGATATTTAATAAAGGACATTCTGTAAAGACAGAAGAAAAATAGGTTAATGTCTAGAACAGTGTATAAGTTAGTTTTTAGAGTTTCTGATGTAACTTAAGTCTGTGGTGGCAACCTGACGGATATTTTCTGGACTGTAGTTTGAACCAGGTACTTAAGTGAATGTTTTTGTGACGTTTATCTAAAATCTGAAGAGAAATTTGACAATGTTAGTTTGAAGACTAGAACCCAGGAAAGACTGCAGGATTCAATTCCAATAGCAAAAAATATTAAGAACTTAAAAACAATAAACAAGAGAATTGAAAACAGGTGGACTATAGTTTCTTTTGAAGCATAATATTCACGCCCCACTTGCCTATTTTTATTAAAGATAAATTATAGTAAGACGTTTATTAGAAACATAAGTGTTTAGACTTATATCTGATTGCATAAAGTGTAACAAGAATAATTATTTGCCATACAGGTTCTTTTTAAAGTTGGCTTTGTTGGAACTATCTCCATAAAGAATCTCAGATTAGATTATTCAAAAACCTCTGAGTCCAGTCAAAGGTTTGGTGAGATAACCAGTATTTTAAAACACGTCTGTCACAAATGAAAAAAAATTATAGGTGGACTTATGCAAATATCCATATTGTCAAAAATCAGTATTCACAAATAGATTCCAAATTTCAGGGAAATTAGGTATATGATATATGCTTACGAGAGCATAATTTATTCATTTGTGAAAGGATGTAAATAGCTCTAAGAAAAAGGTTTTTCTTTTGACTCTGAAAAACTTAACAAAGAGAACTAGAAATGCTTCAAACAAATGCAAAATCCATTGCATTATTTGGTTTCAATTAATTCATTTTATGCAATTAACTCTTGTTCTGCCCTATGTTGTATCAGCAATTCTCATGAGCACACACACATTTTTTTTTTAATACGAGTCCTGCAGGAAGTTTTTCTTTAGTTTAATAGAGCAACAATTTTTAACGTTGTTAGAAATTGGCACTAAACAGCTCTTGCCAAGGTCCTACAGCTGATTGTAAACCATTTCTTGAAAAAATATTTTTATAAAACTAATTGTGAATAAAAGCCTGGCTGGGTTGGAGTGCCTGTCCACCAAAGTTCAAAGTCTGAAAAAGATCTCAGATACAATTTTTAGGTTTTATAATAGACAATGTTTATGAAGCAATTTCCCTGACCAGCAGGTACTAGCCACCAGCCTTTAGCCATTATGGAGGCAGACTAGGAGAAAGGTGGAGGGAGAGGTGCAGTCCCTGGAGACTGAAGCCACTTTTTGGTCTTTCTCTCTCTTTTTAAAATTTGGATTAGAAAATATAGTTTATTTAAAAAGTAAACTAGACCCACGCCTTTGGGAGGCTGAGGTGAGTGGATTGCCTGAGCCCGCGGGTTCGAGACCCGCCTGGGCAGTGAGTCTTCATCTCTACAAAAAATCAACAAATTAGCCAGGCGTGGTAGCACACGCTTGTAGTTCCAGCTCCTTGGAAGGCTGAGGCGGAAGGATCGCCGGAGCCCAGCAGGTCGAGGCTGCGGTGGCCAGGAGTGGCCACTGCACTCCAGTCCGGGCGACAGAGTGAGACTCCAACTCAAAAAAAAAAAAGTAAATTAGAGATAGTGAAAGAGGTGATCCACCTCCCCAAGGAAGGCCAGGGAAGCAAACTAGGAAACATGGCCTGACCATAGCTCAAAGAGCACATGGCCACACCATAGCTTAGCAAAACAGTGGCCTGTTTTTGAAAAATATATGCAATTTAAGAAATGTGTGCTTAGCTTATTAGGTAGGACACATGACAAAAAATTTGCATCATAGGTGATTTTTCTAAAGCATCGTATCTTATCTGCAGATATTACTATATCTTCTTGAGAAAAGAGCTAGCTAGCAGACATTATTCACTCGACCTGTATTCAAGGACTGATTCTTTCAAATTATTTATTGTATCCTCAAGCAGTCATATGTTAATTAGGACAACTTCCCTTCCTCCTCAGGAGTCTGACGTGAAAGTGGTTGTAAATAAACTTAGAAGCAACATATTCATAAATTCCTAATTATAGCTGTAGTTTCAATTTCATGACCTGGTATTAACTATATATAAGCAATTGATATTGCATGGTTGGACATATCAGAATTATAGGAATGCTTTACAATTTTGGAACACATGCCAATGACACATAAATATAACCTAGGGAAGCTAAACACTTGTTTATGTTTGAGAATGCTTCCTGTGAGATTTTAGCATACCAAACTAGTTACCTGTCTCCTGGGACATCAGGAAAATCCAATACAAAACAAAATGTAAAAGGGCAGAAAGATGGAATCTTACAGACGCCGGCAAAACAAAGCACAGATTTACAAATTCCTCATCTCTGAACATAAACTTGAAGTTTCATGTCCTTGGTGTTCACGATATAGTTTCCTTTGAAAAAGGCTAGATTGCTCATTTAACCATTCAGTTTCACTCAAGTAACTGACTACCCTTCCTTTTCTTTTTACTCTGTGCTGACTTGGTTGCAGTCTATTATTTAATTTGTGCTTTCTAGAATGAAGAGACAATCATTGTGAAACCACACCATAGCACATTTCATTTGCCAGTTAGATCAGCTACCTACTAAGAGGGATTTATATATAATGTGTACTGTCTCCATAATTAAATCCTGATTTGAATCTTATTTGGTAAACAATGCTTATTCAATAAGTAGTCCTTAAATTCCTAGTAATTAAAATCCAACATCCCTTCATGGTAACAATCCTTAAACACTTAGGCGTAGAGGGAGCATAACCTCAAAATAGTAAGAACCATCTATGATAAATCCACAGCCAACATTTGACTAGACTGCCAGAAATTGGAAGCATTTCCCCAGAAAACCGGAGCAAGACAAAGGCTATCAACTCTTATCACTCCTGTTCAACATACGGTTGGATGTCCTAGCTAGAGCAGTCAGACTAGAGAAAGAAATCAGGAATATTCAAATAGGAAGATAAGAAGTCAAGTTAAACTTCTTTGTTTAGGATATGATCCAATAGCTCAAAAATCCAAGAGGATCTGTCAATAACCTTCTTGTACTGATAAAGGACTTTGGCAAAGTCTCCGGGTACAAAACGATGTGCGAAAGACAGTCACCTTCTTAAACACCAACAACAAACCAGTAGATAACCAAATAAAAAAATCACAATCCCATTCACAACAGTCATAAAAAATGAAATACCTAGGCATCTTCCTAACCAGAGAAGTGAAAGACCTTTACAATGAAAGCTACAAAACACTGCTCAAAGAAATCAAAGAAGACACAAATAGAAAAATATTCCAACTGGATCAAAGTCCTAAATACAAAACCCCAAAGTTTAAGAATCTTAGAAAATGCAGGAGATACCCATATGGAAATCAGAGTAGGCAATCAATTCCTGATCAAATCCCAAAAGCCCATGCCATAAGATATAAGATACACAAACGGGACCTCATCAAACTGAAAAGCTTCTGCAGAGCAAAAGAACCCATCAAAAGCATGGGAAGACAGCCCACAGAAAGGAAAAAAAATATTTGCCAACTGCGTATCTGACAAGGATCTAACCTCCAGTATCTACAAGGCACTCAAACATGCCAAAAGGGGAAAAAACAAACAAACAAACAAACAAACAAACAAGCAAACAGTCAGCTCCTCTATAATGTGGGCAAAAGACGTGAATAGACACTTCTCAGTAGAAGACATATGAGCAGCCAACAGACACATGAAAAAATTCTCAGCCTCACTAATAATCAGAGAAATGCAAATCAAAGCTGCACTGAGTTACCACCTACCGCCAGTAAGAATGACCATCATTAATAAACAATAAACAACAAGTGCTAGCAAGAATGCAGAGAAAAAGGAATGCTTCCATACTGATGGTAGGAATGCAAACTAGTTCGGCCTCTATGGAAAACAGTGTGGCGATTTCTAAAAGAACTAGAAATTGACCTTCCATATGCTTCAGCAATCCTCCTTCTAGGAATATACCCCGGGGAAACTTAAATAACTGTACAAAAAGAGATACCTGTGTATGCATGTTTATTGCAGGACTATTTACAGTAGCAAAAACATGGAACCAACCATGCTGCCCATCAAAACTGGACTGGATAAAAATAATGTGGTATATATACATGATGGTACATTATGCAGCCATAAAAAAGAACAGAATTATGAACTTTGCAGCAACTTGGAAGGATTTAGAGTATATAATACTTAGTGATTTATCACAGAAATAAAGAACTGAGTACCATATGTTTTCACTCATAAGTGAAGCCTGAATATTTAGAGTAATACTATAAGAAAGGGATTGGCACTATCTGGAAATGGCCAGGGGTGGTGGGGAAGGATCACACAACATTAATAAGGGTCCTTGATCTCAAACCAGGCAAAATTAGGACCAAGGGTAGACCCAAACTTTACCTGTATAATGGACCATTTATATACGTAATCCTGAATTCTACCCCAAATCAAATAAAATTTTTAAAAATTATTTCTACTACATACTGATATGTTGGTGACCAGGGATACAGAGTAGACTCAAGCATGGACTCTAGGAGTAAGTAATTATTATTCTAATTCAGAGGTCTGGACAAAGGTCTTTGCGACAAATCCTACCAACTATCAGTTTCTGTAAACAAAGTATTACTGAAATATTTACTATCTAGACACTTAAATAAAATGTTTGCTGTTCCTTTGTCCAATTGGTTACACTGGTATGAAAATATAAAATTGAATATATTCATAAGTACGTGAATATATTTTTGAATGAATATCCTTTTTTCACATGTATTTTTGTTAATATTTATGAATAGTGAACATGCATGAAACATATACATATATATAAACACACACTCACACATATATTTATATGTACATGTGTGTATATATTCTTTCTAATTATACCCTAAACTTTGAGGAGAAAAATGAGAGTGCTTCAGAAGCAGAACTTAGTTATCTTCATTGGACTCTGAAAAAAAAGAATCATTGATGGACTGACTGTAAAACCTCCATATGGCCAGACCACGCTTTTGAAAACTTCTTAATCATGGAAAAATAATATTTTTCTCCAACATGAGCATGATAATTGTAGGGTGTGAGAGAAAGAAAAGGGACAATATAAGAGGCTTCTTAGGATAGCTCATTCTGCCCTGCAGACTGTATTCATGTGCTTTTCCCCCAGGTAGATCATTAATTTATTGAGGATAAAAGCAGTAATTCATGTGTGTTTTGCCTTATATTATTTTATGCTGTATTTGTGTTCCTCATAAGTTTTAGCATGTAACCAGCACGTAGTCAATGCTCCATAAGCATTTGTTGAATTTACTTGGTAATTCCTCTAGTGGCATTTTTAATTCTGCAAATTAGAGCATAAATGTTTTAGAATTAATTGTATATATGCTAATCATATTACAGAATCCCCAAAACATGTCATAGACCAGTAATTTATTAGTAAATCTTTAGTTAAGAGTAACTGAATTCTAACTCACCTATCAATTTTAGGCATAGTCTCTGAAAATGTACATTTAGAATCTAGGGAATGCAATATTTTAATTAACAAATTGTTCTTTCCTGCATTTGTTCTTTACATGACTTGATAAAGTTATCACAATCTCAGGACTAAACCATAAATCTAATACTAAACATTAAGGATCAGTGGAATTATCCAATTTCTGAAAATCATTTCTGGATACTCAGTGGGTGGCTAGGAAACTGAATGAGAAAACTAGGGAGTCCAAATTAAAAAAAAAGTACTCAAACTGAATTTCTTCATTGGAATCAAATTTAACGTCATTATTTAAGTTTGCTCTTGTATGTGACTTTTATCCTTTTTATTAACTCATTGTTTATGAAAGTGCATACTTTAAAGATGACGACTTGTCTTTCTAGTTCCTGAATCACTTTTTCTTTCTCTAAATTGTGGAGGGAGGCAGTCAGTCACTCCTGAACTCAAGATACTGAGTAAGGGGCAGGAGCAGGAAAGAAGTGTGCTACCCACCACCTCGTCTCCCGCCATTTCATCTGTCTATGCTTAAATTAGCTCCACAGGCTCCTAACTGGTACCCTGTTTCTCTTCTTGTTCCCCCATGGTTTATTCTTGGGATGGAAGACAGAATGAGTTTCTCCAAAGGCGAGTCAAAACATATCATTCTCTCCCTAAAGCCTTGTGATGCTGATGTATTTAAATCAAAGCAAGTGCCAAAAAGTCTTTCCAGTGGCAAAGAAAGTCCTGATTAACTTGTCGTTTCCCCTCAGTCTCCCATCTCTTCATATACACTTTATCTCATATCCTAGTATTCTCCTCCATCCAATTCAGTCGCACTCCTGACTGGATTTAAAGTCAGGCGTGTTTCTCCCTTGGGGCTTTTACGCAACTGTAAAATCTTCATGTAAGAGCATTGACTTGGTTTACTGTCTCATCTCCTTCAAGTTGTCCTCCAAATCCTGTCTTCTCATTGAAGCTGAACCTGCCCACCTGCCCACACTGAGTTCAGTCTCTGGTGCCCTATATTAATACTTAATTATTGATGTATTTATTTATTTATGAACTTTTCACTTCCTAACATATCACATAATTTAATGATTTAGTATGCTTTATATTTACTGCTTATGTTTTGGTTGTTTCTCCCTGCTGAAATAAGCATTCTGGAAATCAAGCTTCTTTGTATTTTTATACTGTGGAGGTACCTAGAGTACTGAGAAAAAGATCAATTAAGTACTTTCCGGAGAGAAAAAGATGCCAAGATTAAGCGTTTAAATTGACCTAAAGAAAAGATGTATTGACCTTTATATTAGGATAAATAGTATTTCAAGTCCAAGCTATGAGAAAAATTGTACCAATTGATGACAAAAAATAATATTTCATTATTTTTGGTAAGAACTCAGACTCTTTGGTAAATGACTGTATTGGAATGTGTGGCACTATCTGTTTTTTCTTTTATTTTGAGTACAAATGTATGTAATCCATTTCAATAGTTTTAGGACACTTAACTGCATAATAATTTATTTTCTATATAGCAATAACTCTGGCAGGCAACACAGTTCACTTGATGTCACCATTTTTTTTTCTTTCTAACGAAATGTGTTACCAAGGCAAAATTTAGAATGCAACAGGAAAAAAGATTTTAGACAGCTGCTCATTTTTTAGAGAAATCTTTCTGAAAATTTTGGTTTGTTACTTCTTGGGTTGATGGTCATTTAAGGGTTGTTTATTCTTTTTTCTGGCACCAGCTGGCATTAGAGTTTTATTTTGTTGATCCACTTAAAAGTTATGGAATGTGCTGTCATGGTCACAAAAGGTATCTCTTTGACTACCGAAAACTTGGGTTCTACTCCTGGTTCAATGTTGTTCTAGCTAAATGATGTTAGGCAAATAATTAAAACAAGTGTCTAATTATTCTTTGTTTTTATCATCACAGCTTCTATACTACTTGAGGTTAAAATGATACAATATTATATAAATAAAAAGTACTTTTAAACGTACTGTTGAAATGTTGAATACTTTTACCATACAATAATTTAAATATCTTGGCATTAGTCAGTTATTAATGAAAAGTTAAAAAAAGACAATATTTAAATTTTTAAAATATTTTTCTGTTGACTGAATAACAAAGACAAGGGTTTCCTAATTCCCAAAAGATCGTTATTATGACTAACAACATTAGTGACATTGGAAGATGTCTATGGGGTATTAAGGGACATTACCAGGGATGACCACATTAAATAACGTATGTCTCTGTAGGTGGCATTTAATTTGGGTTACTTCACTATTGAAGGAATAATTGCTCTCCAGTAAAATTTGCACACTCTGTGTTGCTTGTTCTGAGTCTTTCTAAACAGAGATTATGTTAGAACTGACTTATACAGTATTATTGCCAATGTCAAAAAATAGCAAAATTTGTGCCTATCAAAATGCACAAGATGATTCAAAAATTCTGCATTTTTGATACAGTACAGCTCAGAGATAGACTAAAGTTTATATGAATCTGAATTGTAATCTTTTGCTAATGAGTATACTGTAATTTAGAAAAGAACAAAATCCTTATGCCTATTAGATAACACACTTCTCCATTAAGCAATAGCCATGGGAAGTAAAAATATAATCAGACAATCGTTTGTCAGTTGTGGATTCAGAAAGATAACACACTTCTCCATTAAGCAATAGCCATGGGAAGTAAAAATATAATCAGACAATCGTTTGTCAGTTGTGGATTCAGAACTATGAGTGTTAGTATAAAGAGTAAATGTTTAATATTGGCAATAAAAGCATAAGAATATTTTTACATACATGTACATACAAACGTATATCATAAATCTAAATGCGTGTTATCTATTTTAGTGATTCAGTCGATTCTTTTTTCTTCCAGTTTTTTGACAATATGCCATGATTATGTGGACTCTGGATAAATAAAATATTGTTATAATGTGACATTACATTTAAAGAGCAATAAATAGAGAACAATGGAGTAAACAACAATAAATTGCATGTGAAGAGTATTAAATACTCCTTTGGGATTTCATAAGTGATTTCTTCTCCAAATTAAAAGAAGGGGAATTATTTACAAAGCTGGATAAAACAAGTTCACAGTGAATCCCCAACACTGAATGACAGATATTAGCTGTTACAAAGTAGCTCCAAATATGTAGTGAGTTTAGTAAAGTGACATTTTCTCTTCTATTACTTTTGAATTGTTCTTCAGACTGCATATTCATTGGACTGCTTTGCCAATACAGCTTTGCTAAGCATGAGGCCTGCCAGTCAACTACCTGTGTTGTTTTTCTAACCATTTGGAGAGGAATTACTCCCCAGAGGCTATAGCCTGCCCTGTATAATATGTGCTGAGCAGTCTGACCAGAAATTCTGATAGACCTAAGCCCAGTCTCCTGCCAACTCAAGCAGTAGGAGGACTGTTGTCTCCTAAGATAATTTAAGCACACAACACCAAGAAAGAACTTCTGGACACTTATTTTTGGTTTTAGACTTTAAAAAGCAATTTGTTCTTTCAGCAGACTCGTTTACTTTATGAACGAGAACTGAAAAACTAACTGAAATATATCCTTTTTTTTTCAATGTTCAAGAAGTCCAGGATATTGGAGATAAGGAATTTCGGGTTGCAGTGGTCCTGTTATTTCAAATTGGACTATTTTACCTAAGGCAATACAATTCATGCAACTTAATATGACAAACTAACAAGGAATTTCTGCCTTCCAACTGCCAACTTTTAACCTTTGGTGGTATATAAATGGTAAATTCGCTGAACCTTTGGAAAATATTGTAGTTAAATGCATACTAGCATTGAAAACATATAACTAAACTGCAAAAAACAATGAAAAAAGGTTATCTGAAAATTAGTGAATGTGTTTGACTTCTTGACTGATATATTAAATGCTGTTTCTTCAAAAATTCCTGAAAAGTCAGTTTTCAATTAGGATATTAAAATGACACATCACATGTATATTTATATAAAGAACATAAATAGGTTTTATTAAATTATGATTTTATTTTAGTGTTGCCTTCCTTGAAGGCAAAAATTATCTTAGCTACCTAAGATAATTTTTAAGAATGATGCTGTATTCCCATTGTTGTACAGAAGAAAATTTTGTGAGGAAAGAATAAAATAAAGACCTTAATTATTTTATAATGTTTTAGAATGATTAAGTCTTATGTAAAGTAAACATGAACATTCTCACTGATATCTGTCCTTATGAGTCAATACCTATTTGAGTAAAGTAGCAAACAATTGAAAAATACTATGAAATAAAAGTTTAAAATATCTTGTTTTGTGAAGTTATAGGACATGATTGGAAAGTAATTCACATTACATTTGATATGTCACATGTGAAAAAATGTAATAGCTGGGAATGAATCATAATTTCTAAAATTATATTTGCCTAGAAAGCAAATTCTATTGTAACTTACATAATTCAAAAAAAATCTTTTACAAAATTATGTTGTTGAAATTTTACTTAATGTGGTACCATTTTATCCCCAGAGATGACTGTGGTAGCAATGGACAAAAGTCATAAAAGTTTCTTTCTCTTATCTACCCTTCAAATTATAGGAAATCATATTGTATTCCAAAGCAATTTGTTTTCTAATGTGAGTCTCCTAATCTTACACTACTTCTCTACACCTCAATGAATGATTGAAAACTTTGTGAGAAGGAGTCTGTTGACAATGCATGGAGGAAAGTCCACCTCCTTCATAACCCATAAGACATTGGACTAGAAGAGACAAGAAGAAACTAGGAAGGAGTTGATAACTGAGACAACAGTAATAAAGAATCTGTGAGTGAAATAAATAACAAACTGATAAAATGGAAAGCAGAATTAGCCAAGCAGAAGAAAGAATCTCAGAACTTGAGAACAAAATATAGAACTAACCCAAACTATCAAAAACATAGAAAAGAAGTTCAAAAAGACAGAAAAAACCTTCAAGAGATGAGCTATTACTTCAAGAGACCAAATTTAAGAGTAATTGGACTTCCTGAAACAGAAAGAGAAACAGATGCCACCTTGGAACAAACATTCCATGAGATTATTGAAGAAAACTTCCCTCATCTCATCAGTAACACGAAAATTCAAACACAAGAGATTCAGAGAACCCCTGCAAGACAACAAATGAGAAGACCAACTCCCAGACACATAACAATTCACCTAAACAAAGTAGGTATAAAATAAAAAATCCTAAAGGCAGCAAGAGAAAAAGGCCAGATCACCTACCATGGAAGATCAATTAAAATAGCAGCAGATTTATCTACAGAAACCCTGCAGGCTAGGAAAGCTTGGAGCCCTATCTTCATAGTACTAAGAGATAAACAATTTCAACCAAGAATAACCTACCCATCCAAGCTAAGCTTCATCAGTGAGGGAGAAATAAAATCTTTCTCAGATAGCCAATCCTTAAGAACTTACACTGCCACCAAACCACCTCTACAAGGAACACTTAAGAAAGTACTAAACACAGAAGAAAAGGGAAAAAGAACAGCGTTCTTCACAAGAGTACAGGAAAAAGGGTAAAACACACATGAACCAACCCCAAAACCAAAAGAAAGACAGCAAAAAAAAAGAGGAATAACAACAACAACTCTATAAGGACTTTATGATAGGGACCAACTCTCACATTTCAATAATTAGCCTGAATATAAATGGACTAAATGCACCACTGAAAAGACATAGAATGGCAAAATGGATAAAATGTCACCAGGCAATATATTGCCTTCAAGAGACCTATCTCACTAGAAAGGATACGCACAGTCTCAAAGTAAGAGGATGAGAAACAAATGTTCAGGCTAATGGAACACAAAAGAAAGGAGGAGTTGCGATCTTAATTTCAGACAAAATACCCTTTAAGCTATCAAAAATTAAAAAAAGATACAGAAGGCCACTGCATAATGATAAAAGGTTCACTCCATCAACAAGAAATATCTATCCTAAACATACATGCACCCAACACAGAAGAGCCGAATTTCATAAAGAAGCTTCTTGGAAAACTCAAGAAAGATATCAACTCTAATACTATCATAGTTGGGGACTTTAATACCCCACTCACAACCCTAGACAGATCATCAGGACAGAAAATCAGCAATGAGATCCAGAATCTCAGTGTGACTCTTGACCAAATGGACTTAATTGATCCTACAGAACACTCCACCCAACGACCACAGAATATACATTCTACTCATCACCATATGAAATGTACTCTAAGATCGACCGCATAGTTGGTCATAAATCAAGCATAAACAAATTTCAAAAGATTGAAATTTTGTCATGCACCTTCTCAGACCACAGTGGAATAAAAATAAACATCAACACCAAAGTTTCCCCCCTCAAACCCACAAACCAGGGGCACTAAATAGCATGGTGCTAAACAACTCCTGGGTCAGTGATGAAATAAAAACAGAGATTAAAAGATATCTGGAAATAAATGAAAATAAACACCTTACCAAAATCTCTGAGATGCCATGAAAGCTGTAGTAAGAGGGGAATTCATATCACCACAAATGAACCTGAAGAAAATGGAAGGATCACAAATTGACACCCTAACAAGTCACCTTAGGAAGGTGGAAAAGCAAGACCACCAAAACGCTAACTTAAGCAGAAGAATCCAGATCACCAAAATAAAAGCCCAAATTCGGGACATGGAAGACAAAAGATAATACAAAAAATCAACGAAAGAAAAAGTTGGTTCTTTGAAAGGATAAACAAGATTGATGATTCCCTACCTAGACTGACCAAGAAAAAAAATAGAAAAATCCCAGATAAACACAATCAGAAACACAAAAGATGAAGTCACATCTGACCTTGAAGAAATACAAAAGATCATTAGAGACTACTATGTACACTTATATGGAAACAAACTTGAAAACCTTAAAGAAATGGAAGACTTTCTGATATCACACAAACTACCTAGGTTGAAACGAGAAGAAATCAATACCCTAAATAGACCAATAACAACCAGGGAAATTAACTATGTAATAAGAAAACTACCTACACATAAAAAAAGCCCTGGACCAGATGGCTTTCCAGCAGAATTCTATAAGACATTGAAGGAAGAACTGATATCAATCCTACTGAAAGTATTCCAGGCACTCGAGAAAGATGGAACCCTCCCCAAATCATTTTATGAAGCTAACATCACATTGATACCCAAACCAGGTAAAGACCCAACAAAGAAAGAGAACTACAGGCCAATATCTTTGATGAACATAGATGCTAAAATTCTCAACAAGATCCTACCAAAAAAGATTCAACAACACATCTCAAAAATCATCCATCATGACCAAATAGGTTTCATCTCTGGAACATAAGGCTGGTTCAACATTCGCAAGACAATAAATGTAATTAAATACATCAACAGTTGTCAGAACAAAAAAACACATGATTATATCATTAGATGCAGAAAAAGTTTTTGATAAAATCCAGCACCCCTTCTTGATAAAAACCCTCAATATCTAGGCATACATGGAACATACCTCAAAATGGTAAAAGCCATCTACAAGAAACCCACAGCTAGCATACTCCTAAACAGACAAAAATTGGAACCATTTCTCCTGAAAACTTGAACAAGAGTTTTGTTTTTGGATGCCCACTCTCTCCCCTCCTGTTCAATATAGTATTGGAAGTCCTGGCTAGAGCAATCAGAGAAGAGAAGGCGATCAGGGGTATCCAAATAGGAAAAGAGGAAGTCAAGTTATCTCTCTTTGCAGACGACATGATTGTGTATCTTCAAAACCCAAGACAATCTGTTAAAAGCCTCCTTGCACTGACAAAGGACTTTGGCAAAGTCTCATGGTATAAAACAAATGTGCAAAAGACAATCGCATTTCTTTACCCCAATAATAAACAAACAGAAACCCAAATAAAAAGCACAAATCCATTCACAATAGCTACAAAAAAAAAAAGAAAAAAAAGAAATACCTTGGCATCTTCCTAACCAAAGACATGAAAGACCTTTACAATGAAAACTACAAAACATTGCTCAAAAAAATCAAAAATGACACAAACAATTGGAAAAATATCCCATGCTCATGGATTGGAAGAATCAACATTGTGAAGATGTCCATTTTACCTAAGGCAATCTACAGATTTAATGCAATACCCATCAAATTACCAGCAACATTCTTCTCAGAGCTAGAAAAAACAATTCAGGAATTCATATGGAAACACAAATGATCAAGAATAGCCAGAACAAAACTCAGCAAAAAACAAAAACAAAAACAAAAAACAAAGCAGGAGGTATCACACTACCAGACATCGAACTTTACTATAAAGCTACAATAATTAAAACAGTTTGGTATTGGTACAGGAACAGGCATATAGACCAATGGAATAGAATTGAGATTCCAGAAGCTAAATCGCAATTTCTCAACCAACTCATCTTCAACAAAGCCACCACCACCTACCACCGGGGAGAGGAGAACCTATTCAGTAAATGGTGCTGGGAAAACTGGCTGACCACATGCAGAAGACTCAAACAAGATCTTTATCTATGCCTATATACAAAAATTGACTCCAAATGGTTCAGAGACCTAAATGTAAAACCTCAAACCATAAGAACCTTAGAAAATGCAGGACATACCCTTATGGAAATTGAAATTGGCATCCAATTCCTCAGCAAAACCTGAAACGCATGGACCATAAGAAATAAGATAGACAAGTGGGACCTCATTAAACTGACATGCTTCTGCAAAGCCAAAGAAACCATCAAGAGAGCAGAGAGACAGCCCAAAGACTGGAAAAAGTATTTGCCAACTCCATGTCTGACAAAGGCCAAACATCAAGGATCTACAAGGAACTCAAACATGCTGAAAAGAAAAAAAAAAAAACCCATTACAAAGTAGGCAAAACACATGAATAGACACTTCTCAAAAGAAGACATACGAGCGGCCAACAGACACATGAAGAAATGTTCAACCTCACTAATCATCAAGGAGATGCAAATTAAAACTACACTGAGATACCACCTAACTTCAATCAGAATGGCCATTATTAATAACTCAAAAAATAATAGATGCTGGAGAGGTTGTGGTGAAAAGGAAACACTCTTACACTGTTGGTGGGAGTGTAAACTAGTGCAATCTCTGTGGAAAGCAGTGTGGCAATTCCCAAAAGCTCTAAATATCGACCTCCCATATGACCCCACAACCCCCTAGTGGGAATATACCCCGAAGAACTCAAATCACTGTATGAAAAAGATACCTGCACACATATGTTTATTGCAGCATTGTTCACAATACCAAGAACCTGGAACCAACTTTGCTGTCCATCAAAAAAGGACTGGATTACAAAAATGTGGTACATATACATGATGTAAAACTACGCAGCCGAAAAAAAGAACAAAATCATGAATTTCACAGCAACCTGGATGGAAATAGAGTCTGAAATGCTGAGTGATCTCTCACAGAAGCAAAGAGCTGAGTACCACATGTCCTCACTCATAAGTGGACCTTAAACAACTATCGTAATACTGTAAGAAAAGGATTGACAGTGGCGGGATCTATGGGGGCATAGGGAGGAGATGGGAGGTGGGATTAACGGTAGTCAATATCTGTCTGGGGATGGGTAGACACCCCTTATCAACAAAGCTGCCTGAACGGTGCATATTTGTATACCTAACCCTTAACTGTACCCCACAATTTTAAAATAAAAAATATTTATTTAAAAAAAGACATCGGACTATCATAATTGTTCAAAGAAATTTCTTCATCTAGTACTGTTTTTTTTCCCTAACTGAAGGCTATAATGACTATAAAACAGTATAAAATGTTGCCTTTTGGAAAAAATTAATGGCTTTATGCAATAGGGTATGCTGCATTCCCCCATAATGTTTTCAGTTACTCACTGATTCTTCAATAGTGATTGTGACTTGGGTTGTGCTGATTGTTTTCATTAGTCTAAGCCAATTGTGATACTCCACTTGTCTCACCAATGAGAGTATAGATGTCTTAGTGTTAGGCAATGTATGGCATTTCCTGATGATTATTATTGGTCCATGCATAGGCAGACAATCCATGCTAGCACCAAGATTTAAAAAAAAAATTCTGTTCTATGATTAAATGAATAGGTTGCCTATTCCACTAGGTGTGAAGAAGAAACATGTTCCGGTTGCTAAAGGTGGCAGCCATTTTTCAGTCATGAGTTCCTCTAAGCCAGGCTAAAGGAAGAACTGAGAGAATCACAGGATCTATAGTTTTTCCACTGTTTCATGTCATATTATATGTGAAAAAAATGAATCGCCTCCATTTATACCAATTTAAGGTGGGTTCTCTGTAACATAAGGCTGAAGACATGTTCAACTGCAGATAAGTGACAGAGCCTTATGTGAAACCAACTCTGCCTGACTCCAAATCCTTTTTTTTCATGGTGTTAGAAATAAAAGAAATTTGCATTTTGTGACATTGTGAGTCAATGAATTTTAACCCAATATGCTATAACCTTTTATGTCTCATTTTCACATTTCTCAGATAATTATTTAGATATCTGAAAAACAGCAGCAAATGTGCAAGCACGTTATTACTTGGAAATCTGACTAAAGTGAAGAGTCGCTTTAAAAAATTTAATTAAAACCTAAATTATAACCCATATTCCAAGCAGTTTGCATCTTCTTTTTTAAATTTTTGCAAATACAATTATGTAGATGACTGCTGTTTTTTTTAACCCCATGTTATTGCTACATCTTTCTCTTTGCATGAATAATACAGCTGCAATTGTGTTTTGAGATTGCGATACTTTTTACAATATTAGAAAAGTAACTTGTGTACACTTTTAAAATTTCAAAAGTATATTTATAGGGATTTGTACAGCTGTAGCCTTAAGGAAAGTTAGCTAAAGGGAACTTAGTGAGGAATATGAATAAATTGATTCAAAAATGTTTATTCAACACGTCGTTGTCAGAGGTATACTACAGGCTTATTAAATATTGTGATTGATTCAGGAAACATTGATTAAATAACATTTATGAGAATCTTTAATAAAAAACAATAAAACTATACTCACTAAAGTTATAGGCTTATTTTCGGCAGACATAAAAAGTTTAGAAAGAATGTTAATAATTCTATAGCAAGTATTAGGTAATTTTAATTAGAAAAAGAAGAGAGGATATAATTACTCTAGAGAAAGAAAATGTATTTTCTCAATGGAAATAATGTTTAGTCAAAGGGACACTGGACAGTTGAGGAAAACACAGGACGGAAACAAGATATTAATAGAAGGCTACAAATTATCTTTATTCCTGAAACAATAAAAGTAATGTGAGTTAAGAGCTAAGATTTTTTTTTTTAATTTTTAAAAGAGTTATAATTGAGGCTGGAGTATATTGGACCAAAATATTTGTAGTTTTTTCAATGCTGTCAATCTATTATTCACAATAATGTTATTATAATAAAAGAGTCACCTGAAATTGAGTTAACTGTTATATTGGAAGAAACTAACTTTGGTTAGAGAAGATTGGGAAGAAATAGTTAGAAGGAAATTGCCTCATGAACAAAAGAGTTCATAACAGAATGTCTTATAAATAAAAGAGAATAAACTAAGCCTGAACATTGCAAAAAGTAGTAGACATTGCAGAAAAGGTTTATTTCCTTCTGGGGCTGCCAATACTAAGTTTGAATAATGAACCAAATGTTTTGGGGCCAACATTTTCTAGCTTGTCCTTGTCTGATATTATTGTTGTAGTGAAGGGAATACAGTAGTTCACCCTTATTTGGAGGAGATATTTTCTAAAACACCCAGCGAATGCCCGAAACCATAAATAGTACTGAATCCCATGCATACTATGTTTTTCACATATATGTGTAAACATGTGTATGTTTATATATGTGTAGACATAGATACATTACGATAAAATTTGATTTGTAAGTGTTAAAGATTAATAACAATAAATAGATTTGGAGTCGATCACACTCAATGGTCTATCACCGAAACAAACAACTGAGTACTACATGTCCTCACTCATAAGTGAACCCCGAACATCTTTCATAATACTACAAAAAAGGGATTGGCAGTAGCGGGACACCGTCAGGGGAGGGAGGGGACATGTAACATCAGTAAGAGTGCCTGATTCTAATCCAGGCAAAGTGAGCTCCAATGGGAGACCCAAATATTCACCTGTACCTTAACCACATCTGCCTACAGTCAAAGACTACAGTCCAGGTAAGTTTTGTGTCTGATAAAGGCCCTACTTTCTGGTTCACAGAAGGCAATTTCCAGCTGTGTTTTCCCATGTGGAATGGATGGCTCCCTGGGGCCTCCTACTTAAGGGCACTAATCATGCGTGGTTAAGGTACATTTAAAAAAAGAAACTAAGAACAATAAATAAAATAGAACCACAAATAATAAATAACACAGAACAATTGTAATAATACACTCACATCACTAGACTCACAATCTGGGGCCATTATTCAGTAAAATAAGGATTATTTGACCACAATTACTGTGATATTTTGAGAAGTCGATCTGACAACCAAGATGTTTACTAAGCCACCAACAGGTGAGTAGCACATACTGTGTGTACAAGCTGGACAGAAGGATGATTCTCTTTACCTGACGTAGCAGCCCAAGTATCAGCAGTCCAAGGCTGATATCACAGCTCCAAGTGTCATGAGGCCAGCCTTTCTATCTTTTATACATTCTATATTCACTACCTTGATGCATCTCTTGTCATCTGAACTGACTTAACAAAATATGAGGCCTTTGCAATCTGACCACAGCCTAGCCCTCTATTCTGATTGCTAAAATCCCCTGTAATGCATTTAGGGCTAGGGCAGCACAGCAAAGCATCCAGGTTGTCCCATCAGTATCTTGATGCTTCTTGCACTCTGTTTCTGCTCTTTGCCCACACCTGCAACTAACTCGTGATCACCCAGACATCATTTGAGATAGGGGTCAGGAATTACTTTTCTCGTTGAATGTTTCCCTGTTTTCTTGTCAGAGCACCCTCGTTCTCTTTCTTCAATAGCAACCTGGGTACCCCAATCATGGCATTTACTATACTTGGGCTTATTTACTTCATGACTCCAGATCATATGCTGTAACAAACCTTATTTACTGTTCTATTTCTCTCCTCAACACACATTCTGAAATAAAGTAGAAGTTTAATCAAAAGTATTGCATAAAGGAAGTAGATGATTAGAAGAGTTGAAAGTGCCTACTTTATAACCCCCTATGCAAGAATTGTTTTTGGAGACAAAAACATTAGCTGGAAAAGAAATACCAGAATTGAATTTACTTTTATAATTTTTTTTTTTTTTTGAGTTGGAGTCTCACTCCGTCGCCCAGACTGGAGTGCAGTGGCCGCTCCCAGCCACTGCAGCCTGGACCTGCTGGGCTCCGGTAATCAGCCTTCCGAGTAGCCGGAATTACAGTCATGCGCTACCACGCCTGGCTGATTTTTTGATTTATTGTAGAGATGAGGTCTCGCTGCCCAGGTGGGTCTTGAACCTGCAGGCTCAGGCAATCCACTCACCTCAGTCTCCCAAAGGCGCGGGATTAGAGGCTGAGCCACCGAGCTCGGCTTGCTTTTATAATTTACAAGGTTGTTGTTTTTTTTTTTCCCTGTCATCTGTGCTTATGTGTTCCTAACAGGAAGATTTCCTCTGAAAAAATCTGACTTCTCTTTCTTCCCCTTAATGATTCCTCTTTCCATATGGAAAGGTGACACATATAGTGAGTGAACTTAGAAAACACGGTAATGGATATGTTTAGTTCGATCTCTTCTTGTGCTTACTTGAGATGCACAACCTGAAAGCATCAGGTGTTTAGGATTGCTTACTGTTATGTACGATAATACCCAGCCTTTTAATATCTGCAACTGATCTAGATATTAGAGTGACTATGTGCATAATTACGTATAGTGTAGTGTTGAAATATTAAGGTCACTTAGCCAAGACTTGAGCCTTATCTGTCAATGGCTCTGAAGTTTTTAATTTCCATCCTAGGCATCTAAGTCCCTTCATGCTGCTATGACAAAATACCATGACCTGGGCAGCTTATAGGCACTTTACATTTATTTCCCATAGCCCTGGGGGCTAAGAAGTCAAAGACTACGGTCCAGGTAAATTTAGTGTCTGATGAGGGCCCTACTTTCTGGTACACAGAAGGCAATTTCCAGCTGTGTTTTCCCATGGTGGAATGGACGGCTCCCTGGGGCCTCCTATTTAAGGGAGCTAAGCATATTCTCATTATCAAATTACCTCCCAAATGCCTCACCTTCCAATCCCATCACACTGGTGATTAACTTTCAGCATATTAATTGGGAGGGCATCATTCAGACCATAATATTGTGTTCATATATTAATGTGTTCTATTCCACTATGAGCAAAAGAAGGGCTCTCAACAATCTACATCAGCAAAATGATTTCTTTCCCTGAGATCAGAAATGTGAGTTGGCTGTACTTGACATGATTTGTTCTAATAATAAAATGAATAGTACATATTAAAATTATAGTCTGGAGAAAATGAGTGTCTTTCCAAACATCTGAATTATTTAACATTAGTGTTATTTAAGAATATTTCTGATTTGCCAGGACTAAGAAGTCATCAGAGTTATTGGGAAATGTCTAATAAGTAAAGTATTCTTTATAAACAATAGTCAATCAGACTTTCTCAGAATGAATAGGAATTCAATATTCTTGATGTTTTTAAGCTCTCCAGGTTATTCTTGCTATCAGGCATTTCACCAAGATTCAGAAAATACTAAATTAATGCTTTATAATAGCCCCAATCCTAGATCTCTAGTGACTGGTAATGCTACCACCATGAGATAGATAACTCATAAGACTTTGTGATTATATGATGAGTTAATGTGTTCCAAACTTTTCCACAAAGCATACAAGTGTCCAGTGAGATGTTGATTGGTCTTACACATAGCACACATGAGTGTGTATGCATGTGCGTGCGTGCACGCGTGCGTGCACACACACACACACACACACACACACACACTCTCTCTCTCTCTCTCTCTCTCTCTCTCTCTCTCACAGGTGCCATAGAGATATTGTAGTCAAACAAATTTTGAAATACTACAAAAATTCAAGTTAAAACGTTTCATTATGTTTATTAGAAATTTAGTAACTTCGGATACATTGGCATTCTATAAGAGATGTTTATGGTATTTCTTTTTCCCATTTATATTTGATTATGAAATTAATTGAAGCATATTTTGGACAATACTGAGTTTATGTCTATAAAATGCACTGAATTATAGATATCAATTTGTTATTACTATATAACATTGTTATGTATTTATAATCTATTTTCATGTTTGCTTAAATTAAACGATCAAATTAGTATCTTGTGTATATTATTAATATAGAGTAGACATACAAATTTTTTAGTACATGTGATATTTAGATACCTGTATACAATGTGCAATATTCAAATCAGAAAAATTGGGATATCCACCACCTCAGACACTTTTTGTATGTGTGTTGGGAATATTGCAAATTCTTCTCTTTTAGTTATCTTGAAATATACAAGAAATTATTAACTATACTTTCCCTACTGCTCTACAAATGCTTGAACTGATGTCTTCAACCCAACTGCATTTTTGTAACCTGTAACTAATGTCTCTTCATTTCCCTCTAACCTCTTCTCTTTCCAGCCTATAGTAACCACCATTGTACTTTCTATGTTCATAAAATCCCCTTTTTGAGTTCTCACACAAGAATGAGAACACCCGATATTTGTGTTTCAGGATCCCTCACTGAAAGGTGAGTCACAGGGAAAATTTCTCTGCCCTGTCCCATGTGCTAGATCTTCACTTACTGTTATCACTGCGCAGCTTGCCCACATTCTTCTTGGAATCTGGTCTGTCCTTCACTGTTCTGGTGAATTCTCATTTTCCTTCTGGAGTGGAAGCTCACTGAGTTGATCTTTGCACAGTATTTTCCTATTTTCAGGTGGCTGAAACACTCTATATGCCTCTAATGTGCCATCCTGGGGGGGAAAAAGTTTATTTCCATTTGTTTGTATTCTCTTCAATTTGTTTCATTAGTGTTTTATCATTTTCATTGTAGAGATATTTTACTTATTTGGTTAAATTTATTTCAATGAATTTTATTTTATGTTTTTAGATATTGTAAATGACATCACCTTCTTGATTTTATGTTTAGGTTGATTGCTGTTAGTGTATATAAAAGCTACTGATTTTTTAAGTTGATTTTGTATTCTGCAATCTTACGAAATCCACTTCACAGTTCTGAGAGTTTTTGGTGGAGTCTTTAATTTTTCAAAATATAAGATCATATCATCAGCAAACAAGGATAGTTTGGCTTCTTTCTTTCCAATTTTGATGCCATTTATTTATTTCCATTGCCTAATTACCGCGGCCAGAACGTCCAGTGCGGGGGTCCTGCCCCACAAGGGTCGTGAGACTTCCTGAAGGAGAGACAGATAGGCGAAGGACAAAAATATTATACTCGGACACCTGCTTCCTGAATAGATGACAATTTAATGTTAGTTAACACAGAGCTTTTATATCATTCGTAAAGGGGCAAGACAAAGAAAATTCCTTCACATACATATCCTCTACAAGTTACCACCATCTAGTGGTCTTAGCAGCAAACAAGCCAAGAACCCTGTAAACATTCAGACAATGAGTCTTATTCATAAGGCCAAAGATGATAGTCTTAGTCCAAAGTCCCAAATTATAGTCCTTGAACTGTCTCCAGAAAGTTTCCAAGTGTAAAGTTCTCCATGTAGCAGTAGTTTTCCTTCTGGGGCTTTATGATCTTCAGAGCTTGTAATCGCCTTTCTTGTGCAGGTGTCTCTGTTACTTTCTCTTATCCTGCAGTGCTTATTTCTAAAGAGAACTCAAAAGAAGCTTTTAGTAATGTTTCCCAGGTCCCCCAAGGTTGTTTTCTGACTTTAGCTGATCTATCATAAAAGTGTCTGATTAGTATATTATGAGTTCAGTGAAAACCCACTCTATAAATGTTAACTTAGAGTTTTAACTATTGAATTAAGTAAAAACCTTAAAGATAATCTTTATCCTAAGTCAGTGAAAACAGTGTTATAAATCACCTACATAACTCCTATATAAGTGTTAGAACTTATAATGAATTCATAATGAACTTACTATAAACTTGTGCTTCTAAAAAACTTTATGTCTAAACACTAAACTGCATAATTCTAAATCAAATAAGGAGTGAATATACTTATATCATTTTTTACTTAAGCAATATCTAGTAACTTATAACCAAGTGAAAGAAAGCATTCTTGATGTGCTTCAGAGTTTAACCCTTGCATATGTTAGAAAAGGCCAAGCGGCATAGTGGGAAAATGGAAAAATGAACCATGACGTTCTCAGGTTAGCTGTGAGTACTTTGCATAAACATGCCATTTTCTTCTTCCACAACTGCACAGAATTTCTTCAGCCGTACCAACAGCAAAGACCGAAGACAGAAGGGCCACAGCTGCCTGGACTTACTTTGCGGCCGGGGGTCCTCAGCGCACCTGGAGTTTGTCAATCAGGCGGGCCTCCAAGGCTGGCTCCCAACAGTCCAGTGTTATGTGGAATAAAATTGGTAAAGGTGAGCATATACCACAGCATGATAAAAGTCATGTATGACAAATTCACAGCTAGTATCATATTAAATGGGAAAACATTGAAAGACTTTCCCCTAAGGTTTTGAACAAGAAAAGAATGTCCCCTCTCTCGGTCTCTCTTTCTCTCTCTCTCTGTCGCTCTCTCCCTCTCTGCAGCTCTCTCCTCCCCCTCTCCACAGACCTTTCCCTTTTTCCCTTGTAACCGCCACTTTAATAAATCTCTTGGCCTTAAAAAACAAAAAACAACAACAAAAAAAGAAAAGAATGTTCACTTTGTAATCAGTATCTCAGATCCATTAAAGGAACATACCCACAAAACTCTCAAAGTTAAAATAATTTGCTTTGTTCTACCTATCATTTAGGAACTTCCATAAATGGTAATAAATTATTTAAAGAAGTTATTGACACTACAAAATTTTAAGAAGATAAAACAAAATCACAAAAATTTTAACCTAAAAATGTATGGTCACATATCATTTGAATTGATACATATTTTAGATTAGAATTATACAGTGTATGGAGTTGTGTGGATGTCCTCATTAGACTCTAAAGTACTTTCTGCAATCAAAATTACTATTTCTTCTCTGAAATATAAGAATAATTATACTAGTCTTATAAAAATAATAAAAAGCATGTCATGATTAGGTTTTGCGCAAGTACGTGAAGTCTTATCAAAATTATACAAAGTATTTGCTTAAAAGATTAAATAAATCAACAGGTGTTTTCTAAGTGAGAAGTAAAGTCTTTCAGCTCACATCATAGGAATATTCAGAATCATCATTTTTAAACACTTGAGATGCTAAATACAAAAAATAAATAAATTAAACAAGGACAGATAGGCAAATAGACTTCTTTCAGCAATTTCAGTAACTCATTAACTTAAATATACTATGTAACAACAGCTATACAATAATTCTCTAAAAATATATAATGGGGTAAGAAAGAGAAAAGAGTTATGAATATTATTTATAAGGATCATGGAATACATTAACATTTTACCAATTGAAAAGTGCCTGAAGAAATATTATAATTAATTTTTAATTCTAAGATGCTATTGATTCTACAATACACCGAATCATAAATAACTGTTTTTGTGTGAATTGGGATATACAAGTTATGCACATTGATTATCTTGGAAATCCCAATTTTTTTAAAGAAAAAAAAAGTTTGAGAAAATAAATATGGTGTACTAAACCCGAGAGATACCCAGATGCAGTGTGCATGTGCTATCCAATGCTTTATTCTTGGAGTTGAAAGAGGAAAAAAATCTAAGAACTTATATACAACTAATATGGAGAACAGGACCAGGGAGGAGTTCATTATCTTTTTTCTTTTAGCTTTTAATAAGTGCTGAATTAAAAAAAAATGATTACAAGGAAACAATTACTACAAATCTCTAGATAAACCAGTATTAATTGGATTCAGAATTATAACACAAAAATGAAGATAGCTTAGTGCCTATGGAACTTTAAAAGGAATACTATCATGTTTCTGCACTATTAGGGTTTTATGAGTAAAGAATATTGGTGTCTCAGTTAAAGGACAGATTTTAGAAGTTATAGAGTGATTGACTAGCGGATAATCTCTGAAGAGATTAAAGATTTAGTATCCCAGATCTATATGTTTTTATTCTCAGGGGTGAGTTCCTGAGCCAAAATAATGTATGCTAGTAAACTTCCATTACCTTTTCAGAGAGTATTAATTAACATTAGGGAAACGGGATTTCTCACAGTCTCTCAGGAAGGAAGGAAGTGGGTTCATCATTTGCGTATTTTTCTTTATTTCCCCTACTCACATAGGACAAAATTCTATTTTGCACATGTGCAGTCCATCTGCCTCACACTGCATTGCATTGGGGGGAAGGTAAAGCTAGTAAAAAAATATAGTTACGTGTTTTTAAGTAATAGTAATAATTTCCCCATGATCTGCACCCCATGTTTAATATCAAGCTAAAATAAATCTATATAATTATTTCTTTAAAATATCAGTACCTTCAGATGTTTGTTTACTCCATTATTCTTTAATTTTTCTAACATACTATTAAAAAGACTTCTGCAGTGACCAGGAAAGATGTTACAGTAAACATTTGAAATTCTACCTTATCATCTACTGTGAATATTCCCTATCTTTAGTTTATCATCTTCATTTATCTATCAATTCAATTGTTAATCCAACTAATTTTTAATGTATTCAAAAGTAAATTACATATGAATACACTTTTCTATGAATACATTAACATCAGTATAATTTTCTAGAGTTTAATATTTATTTGCAATGTATTATTTCATTATAAAGATTTCATAAAATGATATCCACCAATCATAAATGTTTATTTGTCTAATTTTGACAGTTGCATGCAGTCTTGTAACTGACTCCATTTTTATTTATTTTTTACTTTATTTATTTATTTTTTGAGTTGGAGTCCCACTCTGCCTCCCAGTCTGGAGTGCAGTGGCTGCTCCCGGCCACCACAACCTCGACATGCTGGGCTCCGGCGACCCTCCCGCCTCAGCCTTCCAAGTAGCTGGAACTACAGCACGTGCTACTACGCCCTGCTAATTTTTGATTTATTGTAGAGATGAGGTCTCACCAAGTTGCCCATGCTGGTCTCGAGCCCACGGGCTCAGGCAATCCACTCACCTCAGCCTTCTAAAGCGCGGGATTACAGGCTGAGCCACCGAGCCTGGCCTACTGACACCATTTTTAAACTGCAGCATGAAAATGTCATCTATAAAGTTTCCTCAGTTTCTTTCCTAGTCAGCTGTCACTTCCACCACTCAAGGCAATCTCTGTATGGATCATGTTTATCATAGATTAGTTATGCCTCTTCCAGAATTTCATATAGTACAGTTTGTTATTTGATGGCTTGTCGTCCTTCAGTGTATGTTTTTAAACTTTTGTTTTAAATTAACATTGGATAATTATACACAATTGATCCTTGAAAAACACAGCAGAGCGAGCATCAACCCCTTGCACAGCAAAAAAAATTAACACAACTTTTTTCTCCCTCAAAACTGTTAATAAAATACAGTTGACCAGAAGACTTACTGATAACTGGTAAACATAAACTGTTGATCAACACATATATTTTAAGTTATTTGTATTATGTACTGTATTCTTATAGTAAGCTAGTGCAAATAAAGTTTTATTAAGAAAGTATCTAAGGAAGAGAAAGTATATCTACTATTTATTTAGCGGATCATCATAGAGATCTTTGTTCTAGTCTTTTTTACATTGAGTAGGTTGAGGAGAGGAGGAATTTGTCTTGCTGTCTCAGTAGTAACTGAGGTGGAAGAAAATCCACTTACAAGTGAAACTTTGCAGTTCAAGGGCCAACTGCATGGAATAAGGTGTAATGTAGTATGTTTGCAGTGTGTAATGACTAAATCAGCTTAATAAATCCATCACCTCACACATTTAAAAAATCTACTTTTAGCAGTTTTGAATATACAGTGCATTATCTTTTATGTTTTTAAGCAATTAATGTTATTTTACTTTAGATTCAACAGATACATGTGATTTGTTTCATAGGTATATTGTGTGATGTCAAGGTTTGGACTTCTGGCTATCCTGCCCTCTTCTCCCATAAACTCCACAGTAGTGAGCATGATATTTGATGGGTGATGTTGCAGCCCTTATTCCTTCTTTCTTCCTTCCATCTCGTCCCCAGTGTCTGTCGTTCCCATTCTTTTGCCCATGTGTGTCTATTGTTTAGTTCCTACCTATGAGTGACAATACGTAGTATTCAGTTTTCTATTTCTGTAATAATTTGGTTAGTATGGTGGCCAACGATTGCATCCGTGTGCTGCAATTAACATGATTTCATTACTGCCTGTGACAATACAGCATTCCATGGTGTGTATGTACCACATTTTCTTTACCTAGACCATGATCGATAGGCACCTGGGTTGGTTCCGTGTTTTTGCTATTGTGAAGAACAATGTGATAAACATAAGGCTGCAGGTGTCTTTTTGGTAAAACAATTTATGCCTTGGGGTATACAACCAGAAAAGGGATTACTGAGTTGAAACGTAGATCTGTTTTGGGTTCTTCGAGAAATCTCTGAAGGGCTTTCCACAGGGATTAGACTACCTTACATTCCCACCAATGACATCCCTTTTCTCCTCAGCCTTGCCGATATCTGTTATTTTCCCAATGTTTTCCAAACTTATTTTTATTTATTTGAAAGATGTGGGGTGCAGTTCAGGGTTAAGTAGATAAGTGGTCATTGTAAAGAGAAACCTTGCATCTCCATTTGTTCCCACTTCACCTGGTTTGAGACCAGATATCCATTATTGATGTTGTGTGTCCTTCCCTCCCTCTTCTGGTAGCATTCCTCTACTGCCAATTCCTTTATTTTTTTTTTTTATTTGCTTTACACATAATTTTAATTTTAAAGATGTGGAATAAAATCCAGGGTTAGGTGCATAAATTGTCATTGTACAGATAAACTTTGGGTACCCTTATTGACGTTATGTACCCCTCCTCCCATGGCAGTGTCCTAAACTGTCAATCCCTTTTCATGTAGTACTATGATAAATGTTCAGGGTCCAATTATGATAAATATTCAGGGTCTAATTATGAGTGAGTGCATGTAGTACTCAGATGTTTGTTTCTGTGGCAAATCATTGCGTATTATAGACTCTAACTCGACCCAAGTTGTTGCAAAGTCCACACTTTTGTTTTTATTTATTACTGTGTAATATTCCATCATGTAGATGTACCACATTTTTTTTTTATCCAGTCCACTTTTTTTGGGCAGCACAGTTGGTTTCATGTTTTTCCTATTGTGAATAATGCTTCAATAAACGTGTGTGTAGGTGTCTTTTTAATAAGATGATTTGAGTTCCTCTGGGTATATTCATAGAAAGGCAATTGCTGGGTCATATGGAAGGTCAATTTTTAGATCTTTTAGGAATCGCCACAAAGTTTTCCACAGAGGCTGTTCTAGTTTACACTTCCACCCAAAGTATAGATGCATTCTTTTCCCCGTGCATCCTCTCCAGCATCTGTTGTTTTTTGAGTTATTGGTGATGGCCATACTGACTGGAGTTAGGTGGTATCTCAGCGCAGTTTTTTTGTGCATTTCTTGGATGATTAGTGAGACTGAGCATTTTTTTTCATGCCTTTGTTGGCTGCTTGTATGTTTAAAGAAGTGTCTATTCATATCTTTTGCCCACTTTAATATGGCTGTTTGTTTTTTTCTTTTCAGCTCATTTGAGTTCCTTGTAGATCGGGGCTATTAGGCCTTTGTAAGATATACACTTGGCAAGTACTTATTCCCATTCTGTGGACTGCCTACCCACTGTCTTGATGGTTTATTCTGCTATGCAGAAGCTTTTCAGTTTGATGAGGTCCCTTATGTCTACCTTATCTTTTATGATATGGGCATTTATGATTTTGATCAAGAATTGGTTGCCTATTCCAATTTCCATAAGGGTGTCTCCTGTGTTTTCTAAGATTCTTATACTTTGTGAATTTATGCTTAAGTCTTTGATCCATTTAGAGTTGATTATTGTGCATAGTGAAAGGTAGGAGTCCTGTTTCATTCTATGCATGTGGTCAGCCAGTTTTCCTACCACTATTTACTAAATAAGTTACTCTCTCTTCAGTGATTGTTGGTGGGGGCTTTGTTGAAGATGGCTTGGTTGAGAAATTGAGGGTGCTTCTGGAATCTCCATCCTGTTTCATTGTTCTTTAATGCCTGTTCTTGTACCAATACCAGGCAGTTTTGATTATTGTAGCCTTACAGTAAAATTTAAAGTCTGGAAGTGTGATACCTACTGCTTTGCTTCTTATGCTAAGGATTATTTTGGATATTCGTGGTTGTTTATGTTTCCGTATGAATTTCTGTATTGACATTTCCAGGTCATAGAAGAATGACATTGGTAATTGAATGGATATTTCATTGAATCTTTAGATTGCCTTTGATAGAGTGGACATGGTAATAATGTTGATTCTTCCAATCCATGAGCATTGAACATTTTCTATTTGTGTCTTCTTTGATTTATTTGAGCAGTGTTTTTGTAGTTCTTGTTGTAAAGGTCTTTCACCTCTCTGGGTAGGAAGATGCTGAAATATTTATTTGTGTGTGTGTGTGTGTGTGTGTGTGTGTGTGTGTGTGTGTGTGTGGTTATTGTGAATGGGATTGTGCTTTTTATTTGTTCCTCTGCCTATTTGTTGTTGGTGCATAAGAATGTGACTGTCTTTTGCACATTTCTTGTGTAGCCTGAGAATTTACCAAAATCCTTCATTAATGCAAGGAGGTTTTTGATAGATTTCTTTGGGTTTTCAAGGTAGGAAGATGACTTCCTCTTTTCCTATTTGGCTATCCCTTATTTCCATCTTCTGTCTGATTGCTCTAGCTAGGACTTCCAACAATTGCCTGGAATACTTTCAGTAGGATTGATATCAACTCCTCCTTGTATGTTTTGTAGAATTCTGTTGGAAATCCGTATGACCCAGGGCATTTCATAAAATTATTTTTTTGTAGGTAGTTTTTATATGAAAGAGTCAATTTCCTGGGTTGTTATTCGTCTATTCTGGGTCTGAATTTTTTTTTCTTTCAACTTTGGGAGATTGTGTTATGTCAGAAACTCCTCTATTTCATTTAGGTTTTCAGGTTTGTTTCCATAGAGGTGTGTATAGCAATCTTTGTTAATCTATTGTATTTCTTTGGGGTCAGTTTTCACTTGATTTGTTTTTACATTTCTCATTATTTCGCTGGGCTTTTCTCTTTCTTTCTTGATTCATCTGGCAAGGGTCCCATAAATCTTATTTATCTTTTCAATGAAAGGATCTTTGGGGAAAAAAAGATATTTCAAAGAAAGCTATGTTTTATTGAATTTTTCTATGATGTTTTGTCTTCTATGTACCGTATTTGGGCTTTTACCTTGGTGATCTGGATTCTTCTCCTGAATTTAAGGTTTTGGTGGTCTTGTATTTCTAGCTCCCTTAGGTGTTTTGTTAGGTTGCTAACTTGTGATCTATTTCCTTGATGTGTGTTCACATAAATATACATCATTTCCCTCTTAGTACTGCTTTCATGGCATCCCAGGGGTTTTGGTAAGGTGTATCTTTATTTTCCTTTGTTTCCTGAAATCATTGAATTTCTGCTTTGATTTCTTTGTTGACCCAGGAGTTGTTCAGAATCATACTTTTTAGTGCCCATGTATTTTATCTGTTTTGGGAGAATTTTGTTGGCGTTATGTTTATTTTTATTCCACTGTGGTCAGAGAAGGTGCATAGCAGTATTTCAATCTTATGAAACTTGTTTATGCTTGACTTATAGCCAAGGATGTGGTCAGTCTTGGAGTATGTTCTATGTAGTGATGAGTAGAATGTGTATTCTGTGTTTAATTTTAATTATTATTTTAAAGATACGGGGTAAAATTCAAGGTTAGGTGCACAAAAGGTCACAGTCCAGGTAAAGTTTGAGCCTCACTTTGGTCTCCACTTCCCCTGGTTTGAAATCAGAGACCTTTATTATGAAGTGCTCCCCTTCCTTGTAGAATCCCACTAATATCAATTCTTTTCTTGTAGTATTATATTACTCGTTCAGGGACTGCTTGTAAGTGAGAACATGTGCTACTCGGTTCTGTGATAGATCACTGAGTAGTATGAACTCTAAATCCATCCAAGTTGCTGTGAAGTTCACATGTTTGTCCTTCTTTATGACTGTGCTCTATTCCATCATGTATATGTACCATATTTTTTTATCAAGGTCACTTTCAATGGGCAACACCGTTGGTTCTATGTTTTTGCTATGTGAATAATGCTGCTATAAACATGCATGTGAAAGTATCTTTTTCATAGAGTGATTTGAGTTCTTCCAGGTATTTTACCAGAAGAGGGATTGCTGGCTTATATGGAAGGTTGATTTTTAGATCTTTTAGGAATCACCACAATGCTTTCCAAAGAGACTGTAGTAGTTTTTACTCCAATCAAGAGTGTAGAGGTTTTTCCTCTTTTTTCCATATTCTCTCCAGCATTTGTTGCCATCTTGACTGGAATTAGTAGGTATCTCAGAGTGGTTTTAATTTGTATTTCTTTGATGATTAGAAAGGTTGAGCATTTTTTGATGGTTTTATTGGCTGCTGCTATGTCTTCTTTTGTTCTTTGGAGAAGTGTCTATTCATATCTTTTGCCCACTTCATAATAGGGTGGGGTTTTGTTTGTTTGTTTGTTTGTTTGTTTGTTTGTTTTTCTTTTTGGCACATTTGAGCTCCTTGTAGATTCTAGATATTAGGTCTTTGTTGGATATACAGTTGTCAAATATTGTTTTTTGCTATTCAGTGGGTTGTCTTCCTGCTATCTTGATGGTTTCTTTTGCTTTGCAGAAGCTTTTCAGGTTGATGAGATCCCACTTGGCTATCTTATCACTTATGTCATGGGCATTTGGGATTATGAACAGGAATTGGTTGTCAGTTGAAATTTCCATATCAATGTCTCCTGAATTTTCGAAGGTTCTAATAGGTTGAGGTTTTACATTTAGGTCTTGATCCATTTAGAGTTGATTTTTGTGTATGGTGATAGGTAAGGGTAAGGGTCATGTTTAATTTTCTTCTTGTGGCCAGCCAGTTTTCCCAGCACTATTTACTGAATAAGTTCTCCTCTCCCCAGTGGTTGTTAGTGGAGGCATTGTCAAAGATGAGTTGGTTGAGAATTGAGGTTTTGCTTCTGGAATCATTATTCTATTCCTTTGGTCTATATGCCTGTTCTTGGATCAATACCAGACTGTTTTGATTGTTGTAGACTGATAATAAGGTTTAATGTCTGGAAGTGTAATGTCGCCTGCTTTGTTTCTTTTGTTGAGGCTTGTTTTGGCTATTCATGGTCATTTGTATTTCCACGTGAATGCTTGCATTATTGTTTCCAGGCCAGAGAAGAATGATGCTGGTAATTTAATGGATATTGAGCTAAACCTGTAGATTGAGTTGGGTAGGATGAACATCTTAACAATGTTGATTCTTCCAATCCGTGAGCATGGAATATTTTTTCCATTTGTTTGCGTACTTTGATTTATTTGAACAGTGTTCTGTAGTTTTAATTGTAAAGGTCTTTCACTTCTTTGCTTAGGAAAATGCCAAGGCATTTCATTTTTTTATGGCTCTTTTGAATGGAATTGTGCTTTTTATTTAGTTCTATGCCTATTTGTTGTTGGCTTATAAGAATGCAACTGTCTTTTGCACACTGATTTTGCACCCTGAGACTTTGCAAAATCCTATAGTGGTGCAATATATATATATGTTTTTAACAGATTCTCTTGTTTTTTCAAGGCATAGAATCATTTCATCAACAAAGAGGGACAACTTTACTTCCTCTTTTCTTATTTGGATACCCTTGATGTTCTCTTGTCTGATTGCTCTAGCTATGACTTTCAGCACTATTTTGAACAAGAGAGGCGAGAGTGGCAGCCTTGTCTTGTTCCAGTTTTCAGAGGAAATGCTTCCAGTTTTTGTCTGTTCAGCAATATGTTGACTGTGGGTTTTTCGAAAATGCCTATTATTATTTTGAGATATGTTTCCTGTATGTCTAGATGTTTAAGCATTTTTATCAAGAATGTATGCTAGATTTTATTGAAAACACTTTCAGTGTCTAATGATAAAATCATGTGATTTCTATTTTTGTATCTGTTAATATATTTAATTAAATTAATGATCTTATGGATGTTGAACAAGCCCTGCATCTCAGGAATTAAGCTTACTTTGTGCTGATGGAAGTTTTTTGAGATGTATTATTGCACCTGATTTGCTATAATCTTGCTAAGCATTTTTGCATCTATGTTCATTGGGGATATTGGTCTGTAGTTCTCTTTTTTTTTGTTGTATCTTTACTTGGTTTGGGTATCAGTGTGATGTTAGTTTCATAAATGATTCAGGGATAGTTCCATCTTTCTCAATTGCTTGGAATGCTTTTAGTAGAATTGGTGTCAACCTCTTCTTATTTGTTTTGTAGAACTCTGCTTGAAAACTGACTGGTCCAGGACTCTAATTTTGTGGATAGTTTTCTTATGACAGAGTTGATTTCCTGGTTTTTGTTGGTCTATTTAATGCATCAATTTCTTCTTGTTTCAACTTTGGGAGATTGTGTGATGTCCCAGAAAGTCCTCCACTTTATTTAGGTTTTCCAGCTTGTTTTCCTAAAGGTGTACATAGCAATCTTTGATAATTTTTTGTGTATCTTCAGGGTCCATTGTGATTTGACTTTTTGTGTTTCTGTTTGTGTTTATTTTGGTTTTCTTTTTTTTCTTTTTCTTGGTCAGTCTACTTAGGGTCCCATCAACCTTGTTTATCCTTTAAAGAACAGTTTTTTGTTTCACTGATTTTTTTCAAAATATTTGCCCTCTATTTCCTATATTTGGGCTTTTACTTTGGTGATCTGAATTCTTCTGCTGAAGTAGAGTTTCGGTCTTGTCTTTCAAGCTCCCTTACAAGATTTGTCAGTCTGGTAATGTGTGATCCTTCCATTTTCTTGATATGTGTTCATAAAGAAATGAGTTTCCTCTCAATACTATTTTCATGGTATCCAGAGGTTTTTGTAAGATGTGTCTTATGTTCATTTGTTTCCAGAAATCTTTTAATTTCTGCTTTTATTTCTATGTTGACCCAGGAGTTGTTCAACATCATGCTGTTTAGTGCCAATGTCTTTGGGGATTTTGGGGTAGCTTTGTTGGGTTGATATTTATTTTTATTCTACTGTAGTCTGAGAAGGTGCATGGCAGTATTTTCATCTTATGGAATTTGTTTATGTTTGCTTTATGTTTGCATATGTGGTCTATTTTGGAGTATGTTCCATGTGGTGATACGTAGAATGTGTATTCTGTGGTTGTTGGGTGGAATGTTCTGTAGGTTTGTATTAAGTCCATTTTGTCAAGCATCAAGTTTGGGTTCTGGATCTCTTTGTTAATTTTTCTTTCTTTTTTTTTTTTTTTTAGTTAGAGTCTCATTCTGTCGCCCAGGCTGGAGGGCAGTGGCTTACTCACAGTCACCCTAGCATCGACCTGCTGGGCTCTGGAGTTCCTTTGGCCTCAGCCTTCCAAGTAGCTGGAACTACAGGCACACATTACCAAGCCTGGCATATTTCTTTTATTTATTGTAGAGATGAGGTCTCACAAAGTTGCCCAGGCTGGTCTTGAACCTGCAGGCTCAGGGAATTCACTTGCCTTGGTCTCCCAAAGTGCTGGGATTACAGGCTGAGCCACCAAGCTTGGCTTGATCTTTTTCTTGATCTATCTAGGATTGTTAAAGGGGTATTTAATTCCCCAATTCCCCAACTATGAAATTGTTACAGTCAATCTTTTTTTTTGAATAGTTTACTTAGTAGCTTTAGCTGTTTCAAAAAGCTGGTGTTCCTGTGTTGGGTGCATATATGTTTAGGATGGATATTTCTTGTTGATGGATTGTACCTTTTAATGTAGTGTACTTCATCTTTTTAAAGTTTTGCCAGCTTGAAAGTTGTTTTATCTGATATGAAGATTACAACTCCTGCTTTCTTTTGTGTTCTATATATCTAAAAATTTGTTTTCCATCCTCTAACTTTGGGTCTCTGAGTGTTCATTCTGGTGAGATGTGCCTCACCAGACAGTACATTGATGGGTTGTGGTTTAAATACATATATTATTCATGCATACACACAGTTTTCATTCTATGTCTTTTAAGTGGTTCATTTAGTCCATTAATGTCCAGGCTGGTTATTGAGATGTGAAAGTTTATCCTTGTCATGAGGCTTTTATAGAATATTGTAGCTGTTTTTTTGCTCATTAATTTTCCTTTGATTTTTGGGTTGATATATGTGTGTATTTTCAATTTTGCAATTATGATGCATGCTGTGTTAGTTCTCTGTTTTTCTGCATTCTTGGGAAGACTGCAGTTGGTCTCTTTTTATCTTTCTTTGCTTTATACCTTATTAAGCATGTCTTGAAGATCTGATCTGGAGTCAGCCTAGGCTTTTGGGGATTGAATGTCAAGAAAGGGTATTAATTCTCCATCACTTATGAAGTCTAGCTTAGCTGGGTAGAAATTTCTTAGTTAGAATTGTTTATCTTTGAGAAATTTGATGATTGGACTCCAGTCTCTTCTAGTCTGTAGTGCTTTTGTAGACAGGTTTTCTGCTACTCTAATTGGTCTTCCCCAGTAGTAGTGACCTTTCTTTCTTGCTGCTTGTAACTCTTTTTATTTTAAAACAACTTTATGTAAGTGAATTACTATATGTCTAACAGCTGGTCTTCACATTTTTTGCCTTGCAGGGGTTCTCTGAATCTCTTGTGTTTTGATGCTCATGTATCAGATGATACATGAGAAGTTTTTTTGGATGACCTAGTGGAATGTTTGTTCCAGGCTGCTTTCATTCTCCTTTTCTGCTTCAGCGATACCGATTAGGCATAAGTTTGATCTCTTAATATAATCACACATGTCTCGAGGGCTTTCTTTAGTCCTTTTAAGCTTCCTTTCTATGTTTTAAACAGATTGGATGAGTTCCATATTTTGATCATCAAACTCTGATATTCTTTCTTCTTGTTGTTCATTATGGTTCCCATAGTTGTCTGTTTGTTATTTATTTTGTCTGCGTTATTGCTTTAGCTTGCATCTCAGTAATTAATTCTTTTATGTTTTCATTTTACCTTTCTTGATTCTTATTCATCTTTCCCAACCATTATTTGATCTCAGCATTTGTGGTGTTAGGACAGTAAATCTGAACTCTTTTCACTGAGTTCTGAAGTCTGTAGTCTCATGCACTATCCTTTTTAAACTTTGTTGGGTCCTTAGTATTTTTGTTGGTTTCTCATCACTTGTGATGGATTTTTATTTCCTCTTTACTTCACTTGCTCAGCAAGATAGGGAGTGATTTTCACTTCTTTTTACTTTACCCCCTATTCTTACTTTGGTGAAACCTCTGGATTTGTTTGATTTTGAGTCAGGTTGGGGGTGGAGTGATGTGCTGTGCTTTTGCAGCTCTGATATTTGAATGTAGTATATTGGGGAAGTGCTAAGATTCAAAAGCTGCCTCTGATTACAGTGTTCACTGATTGGTGTGTGAGCCCTCAGGGACCCACTTTCCATCACATCACAGCACATCCATGGAATGGGAACATATACATCCCCCCTGGGCACAAAATACCATAATGGAAAGGAAAGGAACTAAGAAAGAGATAAGGGAGAAGAAAAACAATGAAGAAAGCAAAGAAGAGAAGGAGAAACAAAAAAACCAAGCAGCAGATTGACAAACAACCAATAAAAAGGATAAAAAAAAGAGAAAAGAAAAAAATAAACCCAGCAATATGAGGATCTTTTCACACTCATATTTATCCTTGTGTGAAAAAGTAAGAAGGAGAAGGAGTAAAACAAAATGAAATGCAAAGCCCCCCCCCAAACTATAAAGAGCGGGGAAAAATTCTCCCCCTCAAAACTGATGTAATTCTTGAGCACCCACTTGTGGCAATTTCTGAGGCTTTGAGATCCTTGTAGGTGTGACCCAAGCACTGCTGATCTTGGCTAGCATCAGATGGGTGGGGTTCTGACCTCTAGACTTGTCCCCCTTCTCACTTTGTGGTCAAGAAGATGGTGTGAATCTCCCCCAACTGCTCTGCCTGTGCTCAGTCCACTGTGTGTGCTGATCAGAATGCTCCTCATCTGGATCATACTTCATGCAAATTGCTGGGAAAAGGGAGCTGGGCTGTCTAGGTGTGATGGTTCATGCCTGCAATCCCAACACTTTGTAGGCAGGTGTGAGAGGACTGCCTGAGCCAATGGGATCAAGACCTACCTGGATGACTTAATGAGACCTTGTCTCTACAACAAATAAAAAAAATTAGCCATGTGTGGTGACATGCCTGTAGTTCCAACTATTTGGGAGTCTGAGGTGGTAAGACTGCTTGAACCCAGTGGGTTGAGGCTGCAGTGGCTGTGAGTGTGTCACTGTACTCCAGTCTGGATGACAAAGTAAGACTTTAAAACCCACCACCACTTGTCAACGTTGGACTGGGTTCTTCATCTCCATTTGTAACTATAAACCTGTAAATGTTTCAGTTAGGGTGATGGGGCACCTGAGTCTCCTTGACAGACCTTTCCCTCTGGGGATCTGGACCCAGAGTATCCTCTTTGGGTTGGTAATGATCAACCTCAGAAAGGTGTTGAGTTTGCCACTCAGTCTGAGGGAGTAGTACCCCTCTAGACATGGGCAGTCCAGGGCCTGTCTGGACCAAGGTGGTAGGGATGTCTCTGCATCTTGTCCTCTACTGGGACTTGGTGACCAGTTCCTCCAGTGTATTTTCTCTGTGGTCCCTGCTGCCAGCGTCTGATCTGGTACTGAAGATTGTGGTAGTGAGTGGCACAGGAAGTGGGTGTTTTTGCTACTATCTTCTGGGTAGGGTCTCAGAGATGGTGCCTGCTTCTAGGCCATGAATTGTGCTGGGATCCAAGTTGCATTGTGTGGGCAGTCATCTCAGCAGGAGAGCTCTGGCCACTTGTTCCTGCGTTCCCACTCAGTCAACCACTCACACATCCACTTGCTGATATACTTGAATGCATATTTGTCCCTGTGCCCATTCTTTTATGTGGAGATTCATGCACTCCAACTGACTCTGTCAGCAACTTGAAATCACCCCATTCCACCTTTTAACAATAGCCATTCTGACTGATATGTGATGGTCTCTCATTATAGTGTTTGTTTTTATTTCTCTGATGATTAGTAATTGTTTTGAGCATCTGCCATATTTATGCATGTGTCAGTATTCTGTACCTTTTTATTGTGGGACACTCTTTTATTGCAATATGCCAAGTTTATCCATTCTTCCATTAATAGACATCTGAGATGTCTCTATCTTGCGACTCTTGTATATAAAACTTCAATGAAGATTCTTGAATAAGCTTTTTATGTGTGTGCATATGTGTGGATATATGCTTGCACGTCTCTTGAACAAATGTCCATTAGTAAAATTATGGGTCAAAAGGTACATGTGTGCTTGGTTCCATAAGAAATTTTTATAAATATTTCTAAAGTAGCTATATACTTGTGTAGTAAAGCTATATACTTTACTTTCTAAAGTAACTATATTATGTTGCTGCCACTAATGTATGAGCATTTTATTTGCTTCACATGCTCAGAAACATTTGGTGTCCCTAGTCTACTATTATTTATCCTTTCTCTGGGAATAGAATTATATCTCATTGTGTCTCGAATTTGCATGAGCTTCATGACAGACAATGTCAAACAGTTCTGTGTGTGTATGCTGTTGGCCATTTGTATGTATTCTTTCTAATGTGAATATCCAAATTTGTTTTTACCCATTATTTGGGCTGTTTTTATTTTATTATTACGTTCCAAGGGTTCATTAAGTAACCTGAATGTCAGTCCCTTGCAGATATGCATTTTTGCAAATCTTTTCTCCTTCTTTTTTTTTTTTTTGAGTTGGAGTCTCACTCTGTCACCCAGACTGGAGTGCAGTGCCGCTCCCGGCCACCACAGCCTCGACCTGCTGGGCTCCGGCGATCCTTCCACCTCAGCCTTCCAAGTAGCCAGAATTACAGGCATGCACTACCATGCCCAGCTGATTTTTTGATTTATTGTAGAGATGAGGTCTCGCTGCTCAGGCGGGTCTTGAACCTGCGGGCTCAGGCAATCCACGCACCTCAGCCTCCCAAAGGCACGGGATTACAGGCTGAGCCACCGAGCCCGGCTTCTTTTCTCCTTCTAATAATTATTTCTGGTACATGTTGAGAAAATAATTAAAAACAAAATTTTTTTGCAATGCAGAAAACTTCTTTACAAAAGCAGAGGAGAAAGAAAACAATAACTAATGAAATCAGATACTTAATTAGCAATGCAGATGAATTTTTCTTAGTCATGAATTCATTCTATAAATTGCATTATTAATTGCTTTCTCAAGCAATTAACTATGTAAATATCAGTGGTAGTTCCTTATGTCATTTGGCACAATCCAAACTTAAAGAATATCTTATATCTGGAGTCTGATAATCTAAATTTTTAAGTAAGAGTTATCCTTGCAAGGGCCAATAAAATATTTTTGTGTTTCAATCATTTAAGTCCAATCACAATTATATGACCATTTAAGCTTTTAGAAATTTTTTTCATTTTTGAAATAAGTTTTCTTGATTGAAAAATACAAAGATATTAATGGCCATCGTGTAGTATCAATGCTCAAACATGAGGCATATATTGAAGATTGTATCTCCTTTCTAGTGTTTATTATATAAGGCCCTAATTATTTTCAATCTTGAGAACAAAAACATTCTATGGGGTCTCTTTTTATTATGAACTCTATTTTTTTGTTTTTGGTAGGTCATTGTCAAAAAAAGTGTACTATTTTCAGCAAAGAAAACTATCCAGTCTTTGATATATGTTCTTACAAACATGAAACTAAAATTCCTTTCCTCAACTGTCCTTTTTCATTTCACACATATTTATTTTTCCATCTGTTCTATTTGTTTATTTAGCTTTTATTTTATTTTATTTTACTTTATTTATTTTTACTTTTTTGAGTTGGAGTCTCACTCTGTCGCCCAGACTGGAGTGCAGCGGCCGCTCCCGGCCACCGCAGCCTCGACCTGCTGGGCTCCGGCGATCCTTCCTCCTCAGCCTTCCGAGTAGCTGGAACTACAGGCATGCGCTACCACGCCCGGCTGGTTTTTTGATTTATTGTAGAGATGAGGTCTCGCTGCCCAGGCGGGTCTCGAACCCGCAGGCTCAGGCAATCCACTCACCTCAGCCTCCCAAAGGCGCTGGATTACAGGCTGAGCCACCGAGCCCAACAAGTCTCTCCCTCTTTCTTATTGGGATGTCCAGTGTCGCTTGTTCTCAATTTTGTGGTCATGTGACCAATGATTAATGCCCAATTATGACTGAGAACATGCAATATTCAGTTTTTTCTTTTTGTGTTTGTTCACTTAGAACGATGGTCTCCAGCTGCATCCATGTGGCTGCAAATGACACGATTTTGTTTTTTATGGCTGTGTAATATTCTTTTATGTGTACATGTACGACATATTCATTATCCAGTCCACTTTCGATGGGTATCTGGATTGATTTAATATTTTTGCTGTTGTGATTAGTGCTGCAATGAACACGCATATGCAATTGTCTTTTTGGTAGACTGATTTACATTCTCTGGGTATATTTCCACAAGTGGAATTGCTAGATTTTATGGTGGCTTAATTTTTAGTTATTTGAGAAAATGCCACACTTCTTTCCACAAAGGTTGAACTAGCTTGTATTTCCACTAACAGTGTAGAAGCATTCTCTTTTCTTCACAGCCTTGCCAAGACCTGCTGTTCTTTTACCATAATCATCTTGACTGGTATGAGATATTTTCTCACTGTAGTTTTGATTTGCATTTCTCTGATGATTTGTGAAGCGGAGAAATTTTTTACATGCTTGTTGGCTGCTTGAGTGTCTTCATTTGCAAAATGTCCTTTGCCTACTTTATAATGAGGTTGTTTGCTTTTTTCCTGTCACATAGTTTGAGTTCTTTGTAAATCCTGGATTTTAGGTCTTTGTCAGATGCATAACATGCAGATATTTTTTTCCCCAATTTTGGATTGTCTTTTACCTCTCTTGCTCATTTATTTAGCTGTGGAAAATCTTTAAGTTTGATAAGGTTCCACCTGTTATCTTACTTTTTGCTGTATTTTTGCATGACCTCTAAATCATTAGTTTTATTATTGTAACAGTCAACTAAATATCTATGGGTAACAGATATTCCCCTTTGTTTATTTATTTATATCAGCTCCAGAGATAACTTGTATTCCTAATTTAGTTAAGGGGTATTAGACCTGTCTTTTGTAGTCTCCATATGTAAAAGCCAAATTTTTGTTTGTTTGTCAATTTGCTGACTTTCTTTTCTATATTATCCATTCAACCAAACAATTAACAAAACAATTTTTGTCAGATTTGGAGCTTGAGAACTTGGATGTGTTTGAATTATTAATTTGTTATTGTCACAAATTGCTATTCAAGGTGGTTTCATGTTTACTTTGTCAATAATTAGATTTTTGGAATTATCGGAGCAGACCCTGTTTTTCCTGGAAGTACAATATAGAGGTAATCCAAAATAATATTTTAGAAAGAATTGCTGCAAGAATAGAAAGAAAAAATAATATAAAAATGTAACGTGTTTGGCTGCAGATAAAATATGATTCTTAAATGAACTGCAAAAACCCTACAGTGAATAAGATGGCAAGAGAGACAATGAGAATAGTAATACGTTTTCTAGAATACCTCCTTTTAGTTGAGAGAGAAAAAGATACCAAAGGACAGAGTGAGAGAAAGACAAAGAAATGGTGAAAGAAAGAAAGAAGAAAAGAAGGAAAGAGGGAAAGAAGGAAGGAAAGAGAGAGGGAAGGAGGGATACTGAAGAACATTGATCAGTTGCAAAGAAAAGCTCTGCTGCAGGCAATGGTTCTGAATCAGGCTTCAAAATAGTTGTAGGATTAAAAGCTACAGGAATTAATGGCTTTGATCTTATATAGATCTATATTGCATGATCATCTTTATGGAATTTACCTTCCTTCTTTACTGGACATTGAGGTGTATAACAGAGTAAATTCTCCATTTTAAAAAACCGCTCTTGTTTTTCTAATTTGCTTACTACCAGTCTTATTTCTCTTAATTGAGCTCTGGACAAAAGACTCTTTTCCTTTTTTTAACATATATCTATAGCATGTTCTTTTGGTAAGCTATTAGTACTGTTTCTACGTCTCCAACTAAAGCAGTATCATTTTTCCCAAAGCAATGCACCCATTCGTTTTCAATCAGAACACTTTCTCAGCACGGTGTGAGACTGCCATTCTCTAAGAGACCACTTTTCTTTCAGAAGGCACATTATAGCCAAATCAGATGCCCTTATTCCCAAGAAGTCCCACAGACATTGCATCTAGAATACTGAATATGGTCATTTTCAAGTTGCGAAACAGATCACTCCTCTGCTAATTTTACAGGAAAATTGAGGGGAAAGTAATCCATAATCCTCAAAAAGGCCACTTATGGGAATAGAAACTGTGAAGAGAAAGGAAGAAGTAATCTATTACCAAACAGAAAGTGAGAAAATTCTGAGGAAATTCAGAATAAGTAGCATTAGAATCTATCAGAAGATGAAGACTAAATTACTATGATGAAAAATAATTGAAATGAATACTTTACTGCCTCCCTCATCCGAAACCCCCTCAGTCTGACAACTTTGAGCTATATGTCAAGTATTTTCTAGCTGGGAGCTTTGTCCTAGGATTTCCTGAAACTCTTGTTCCTGCAATTCCAGAAAATTCCAGAGTCTCTTTCTGCAATTTGTCTTCCAATCTTCTAAACAATAATGCTTTGCAAATTTATTTTGGAACTAACATGCCTAGAGGTCATAGGATTTCCTCTATAATAATAAGATAGGAACATAAAGAGGTATTTTTTAGGATTATATTCACCTGTTGCTTTTAGGCGTTTTACTCAGCTGGGAAGAATATCCACATTTCAATCTGCCAACAGAAAGCCTTAAGAAAGTTTCACTGAAGTTTTAAAAAATAAACCAAAAATCAAGTCTGTAATGTTAAAAAAGCAACAAAGTAATAACAAAAAACAATGATAATGCCCTGAGTTACTTTTATCTAACTAGCATTAGCTTTTAAAAATTTATCTGAGATCCTATGAAGCACCTTTCAAATAAATGCACTTTAATAGGCAGATTGACCTTTGTCTTCTCCATCTGTAGACATTTGATAATGTTTACTTCTTAAATCCAGCATTGCCATCCATTGACTCGTTAGCAGAAAGACCGGGGCATTTGAAATATGGAGCTTGCTGTATTGGTATAATTTATGGCATTGGATCTTATTCAATAAGCAATGTGCATTTATGTTTTTTTGAGAATGTCTTCTTCCACAAAAAAGGTTAGAAACATATGATTCTCTAAAACTTAAATAATTGGTGTCAATTTAAGCTGGACTTAGGAAGCAGTCAGAGGTTTCAGGGTTCTAGACCACAACCTAAATGTTCAAGAATCCTGCAGTTTTTGTTTTGTTTTGATTTTTTTGTTCAGTCCCTCTTTTCACTCTTCAGTTCAAAACATTTCCTTTGGGGGAACAGTGGTATGAGGTCACTACAGCAAGTGTAACTCTTTTCTTTCATTCCCTTTCCAAAATTCAAGATATGAAAAAAAAAATCCACAGCTGCTGTTGTATATCATCTGCAGTGCTAGCAGACTTTGTCTAAACACGTTTGAATGACTCTTTCTCAATGTGTTCTGCTCCTGAATGCTTTGATTTCAGGCCACTTAACTATTACTTCTATTGTTTCGCTATAATCATCATTACCCAATTATAACACACTGGGAATTCTGGCTTCAACATTATATAACTGTTTTACTGACAAATGTTTGAACTTACACAATACAGTCTTTGGTCAACTCCATTTTTTAAAATTAGGCGATAACTGTGGTACCTATTATAATCATACAAGAACTACTGTCACTTCTGATGTATGGTGTAGTGTACCCCAGAACACCAGACCTCTCTCCTCCGCCTCCCTTTCCTCCTATTAAACCTAGGACAGACAATAACTGAGTAATGTATTTTAGTTTCTACCATTTGTCTACCCAGATTCTGTTATCTTGAGTGCTAGAGATTTTTAGAATCAAATTTCTTTACGGTTTTATAGAACATCCTTGATATTTTTGGCATTATAAACACCTCAGGTCATCTTAAAAATACTTGTTTGGCATGTATCCACACTTCTAGCAACCATAAAAGTTTAACAAGGCTATCATTTGGGTTACTTGGTTACCTTTTTTTCTAGTTCTTGTCCATTTTGGGCTATGTAAGGAACCATCCCTCCACCCTTCCGCCATGAACAATAAATATTCACTGAAGAACAATTTGGCCATCACTCAAAGGGTTCCACATATTAGCCATTGTCTTTAGATGTTGAAGGCAGTCTCGGTAACCATTCCCCGATTAACTGGTACGTCAAAACTAACTTCAGTAACTCTTCTGAACCATAGTACATAAACAAGTGTTGTCCTGCTGTTGAGGAGGAACTTAACTTGCATGTGTCTATGGCTTGTCTTTGAGATTGTTTCAAATTCCATTCTGTCTCTAAAGTCTTGGACGTTTGTTATCAAGCACACACTGTTTGTCCTAAAATGCACATGACTTTACATTTTAGAATGCATTCTTTCTTTATGCTACTTGGTACCTGCCACACTTGTGGTATATCAGCAAACTCTTTCAGTCTTTTTAGATACTGTTTATCCAGGAATTTGAGGACCAATTCTGAACTCTTCTCAGTTTTTAATTCTGAACTATTTCTACACTTGACAGATAATACGTTTCTACTGCTTGCCAGAATATTTTTCCCATTCCCTAATGGTGCAGATATCAAGTCAGAAATAAAAGGATCCTGTTATACCCAAGGACCCTGATAATATCAGATATTACACTTCCTTTTTTCAGTAAAAATCTTGAAATTTAGGATTTCAATATCTGAACCTGCACCAAGCACCTTAAAATGGATATATTTAGACAGTTATCCTTTCCGTTTACTCTCTGAAAGTTAAAAAAATTATATTTTTAGCAAGTTTTACTAGGACTCCTGGACACCTGGCAGTCCTATCCAAAAGTTTTAAGTCTTTGCGTTCTCTTTGGGGATGCTGAATTCTGACTGCATGTTCACAAAACTACCGACTGGTATTAGGACAAATAAGAAATATTCTGATTTGATTTTAATGAAATGCTCAATTTGTATAATACAGCATGACAACTATGACAGACTTTTTTGGTTAAATTATAGTGAAGTCAAAATCTTTGAGCTGATGATCAAATTTTTTTTTTTTTTTTTGAGTTGGAGTCTAGTGCAGTGGCCGCTGCCGGGCACCGCAGCCTCGACCTGCTGGGCTCCGGCGATCCTTCCGCCTCAGCCTTCCGAGTAGCTGGAATTACAGGCACGCGCTACCACGCCCGGATTTTTTTTTTTGATTTATTGTAGAGATGAGGTCTCACTGCCCAGGCGGGTCTCGAACCCGCGGGCTCAGGCAATCCACTCACCTCAGCCTCTCAAAGGCGCGGGATTACAGGCTGAGCCACCGAGCCCGGCTCGATGATCAAATTTTATAACATCTCTGTTACTTGACTTTGCATAATTACACTTCTTTTTCCTAGGCCAGAGAAAAGACCAAATATTTTTCTTGGCCATAACTAAAAACATAATATTTTACCAGAGTTTCCCCACTTATTTATTTTATAAATAAAGGAAATATCAAAAGTAAGGGGTCTTTTGAGTATAGGACTTTAGGAGTTGTTAAACAAAAATACCACTCTACAGAGGAGTGAATGAGGGTCAATATATACTTGCTAATACTTTTTTTTTTTTTTTTTTTGAGTTGGAGTCTCACTCTGTCGCCCAGACTGGAGTGCAGTGACCGCTCCCGGCCACCGCAGCCTCGACCTGCTGGGCTCCGGCGATCCTTCCGCCTCAGCCTTCCGAGTAGCCGCAATTACAGGCGCGCGCTACCATGCCCGGCTGATTTTTTTTTATTTATTGTAGAGATGAGGTCTCGCAGCCCAGGCGGGTCTCGAACCCGCGGGCTCCGGAAATCCACTCACCTCAGCCTCCCAAAGGCGCGGGATTACAGGCTGAGCCACCGAGCCCGGCTTGCTAATACTTTTTATTATGTTTTGTGCACAGTGCTAAGCCCTCTACATGCATTACTTAAACTAAACCTCACAACAAACCGGTAAGATTGTTACTATCATTTATTTCCATATTAGAAATAAAAATGAAGAAGGGTAAGTGATTGTTCAAAAAAAAATAACATAAGTGAAGGATAGGATCAAAATACTAACCCAGGCAATCTGATTCCAGAGTTTACTCTCTTATTCTTTAAGCAGTATGGATAGATATCAGTCTAACTAGTTTGAAAAAATTGATTTGGTATTTAAATTTCTCCAGATCATTCTATCAACAATGTTATCTCTTTATGTTTGTTTTCTTTAAATGTGCTTTGCTATTTCATATATATTTTCACAAAACTAAGAATGATGGTGAAGAATTTGCACCTACCCCTGATTATCAAAGTTTCAGCAGGACCATGAATGTAGGCCCATCCAGCTGTACCAGAATTCCAATACTGGCTATTAGATGAAGACATTTTTCCAAAAATAAGTTATTTTTAAGCCTGACATATATAACTTGCAGGCACATGGATGTAGGCCCATCCGCTGATTCCACAGGTGATCGTTGATTTGATCTGCTGTAGCAGTTTTGCTAAAAAATAAAGTTGCATCCCCTGCGGAAGTCATTTTATAAAAGAACCATGTGCAGCTATAATCAAAGTCAAACATCGACCAATCAGAGCAGCCTCATTTGCATGGAGGACATCCTAGTGTTGATGGACGTGCTAAAACTCATCCTAACCCAAAAAAGGTCAAACTCCACTAGGGAGAACCCCAGGCCACCGCTTCAGCACCAGAAGCTGCCTTGTTGCTGTTTTGCCCGCCGGTCTTGCAACCTGCTGAAACCTGTTTTATCACTCTAATCTGCCTTGGGTGCCCCACTATCCCCTCTCCCACGCTCACCTTGGGACTCCGGCTGTCATATCCGCATCCCCATTAATAGAAGTTCCCAAAATGTAAATGATCAGCCACCCATTATCTTCCTGGGAAGTGTTTCTCTTAATATTTCTAAGAACCCTCAGGGTGACTCACTCAGTGGAAGTAAGTCTGTCTCAGTTCCATTGCCTGATAGTCTAAATCAGTCGTAGCAGCACCCAGCTTTCCCAGGGCATGACTCCCTGCAGTCATGCCTCACACTCAAAGTATGTGATGAAAGTTGCATCAGAGGTGTCTAATGCAACAAAGTCCTCCCAAGTGACCTTCCTTTAACTCCCTAACAGATGGAGTCTGTAACACAATGACCAACGGTCAGCAGTGGGCTTCCCAAGCCTCAGTTACTTAACCTGAATTAGTCCCACACCAGAGTCACCACCGTTCAGTAAACAATCTCTTTTTGTGAAATTACTTATCTTTTTAAATCAAAGGTCAGGCTATAAAATACTGCTTAACTTTTCATTAGTAAAGAAAACACAATATCCAGAACCCTTTTCAGATTATCTGAGAGGATGTTAACATTATCTGTTTTGAAAAAATGGCTGAGTGTTTATCGTATTATTTTTTATGTAAACAGTGCCAGAATTCCACCACTGCGTATTACATTAAGGCACTTTTCAAAAAGCTTACTTTCAGGCTTGATAAATTTGTCATTTTTGTTAAAATTTAAAAATTTTGAAACAATTGGTAAAAATTGTAGAAAAACAAATTATACCATTTATCATATAAGTAGTTTTTCTGTGGACTTCAGGTAGCTCTAAAAGCAGACTTATTTTTTCAGCACGGAGAGTTACGGGGGGGAGGGGAAGAAGGGCGTTGGGAGTGGAGGGCATGCATCGAGTAGAACACCCTTATGGTTGTGTGTATTGACATTACATGATGGCAGAATCAACTTTTACTTTTTTATATATGATGAATCTTTGTTGATCATATTTACATATGCAAAATATCTTTTGTGTTTCAGTTCTGATTTGGGAAGACGGAGGCAATAGTAATCACTTTTCTTTGGATAATGTTTCTCAATACTTTGTACTTTGTAGATTGCTTACTCTGGTTAGGAAGAAAGAAAAGAAGAAAAAGGAAAGGCATAAGAAAATGAAGAAGGGGAGAAAAGGAGTAAGGAAGAAGGGAAGAGAGAGAGAGAGAGACAGAGAGGGGGGGGAACTAAGAGTCTAGTATTTCTAATTATGATGTATTTGTCCTGAAATTTGGAAACTGAATAAAACTTCTCTTCACTCTACTAAGTAAGATGAGACTGTGTACGTTTTAGTATTCATCTCACATGTGACCTTCAGCAATTTGGAATATACATTGTAGTTAAAAAAAACAAACCCACCAAAACAATTCTAGGATATTTTCAACAAATTTGACTTATACATGCCCTACTATATTAGAAAAAAGTTATCTTTCTACCCACTATCTTCTTCACTCTGTCTATAACACACACACACACACACACACACACACACACACTGCTGAAGAAAGATACTTAGGTATATTCTGCCAATTATTTCTTGGCTAAGTAATAATAAGTTAAATATAATATCTAAAGTTTTGCTTTGAGGTCGACTTCAGCGATGTTTGTGGTAAGCAAAGTCATGGACCCCAAAGATAGCCATGCCTCAATTTTCAAAATCTGTGACTAAGTTATCTTACATAAGAAAAGAAAATTTACAAATGTCATTCAGGGTAAGGAACTACAGATGAGGAAGATAGACTGCATTGTTTAAATGGGACAAATTTAACCATGTGAGTCTTTACAAGCAGAGGGGATTTCTCAGTGGAAGATGCCATAAAAGAAACAGGGTCTTGATTTGCATTTCTCTGATGATGAATGAGACTGAGCACTTTTTAATGTATCTGTTGGCTGCCCGTATATCCTCTTTTGACAAAAGTCTATTCATGTCTTTTGCCCACTGTAAATGGGGCTGTTTGTTTTTTTCCTTCAGCATGTTTGAATGCCTTGTAGATCCTAGATGCTAGGTCTTGATCAGATATACAGTTGGCAAACATTTGTTTCCCATTCTGTGGGTTGTCTCCCTGCTCTTTTGATGGGTTCTTTTGCTTTGCAAAACCTTGGTAGTTTGATGAAGTCCCACTTGCCTATCTTATTTCTTAAGGTACGGGCATTTAGGTTTCTGATCAGCAACTGGTTGCCAGTTCCAATTTCCATAAGAGTGTCTCCTGCGTTTTCTGAGATTCTTATAGTTTGAGTTTTACATTTAGGTCTTAGATTCATTTAATTTTTGTGTATGCTGATAAGTAGGTGTCCTGTTTCAATTTTCTGCATGTGGTCAGCTAGTTTTCTCAGCACCATTTGCTGAATAGGTTCTTGTCTCCCCTGTGGTTGTTATTGGAGGCTTTGTCAGAGAGTTGAGGAATTGAGCCTTTGCTTCCAGAATCTCTATCCTGTTCTATTGGTCTATGTGCCTGTTCTTGTACCGATACCAGGCTGTTTTGATTACTGTAGCCTTATAGTAAAGCTTGAAGTCTGGAAGAGTGATACCTCCTACTTTGTTTCTTTTGTTAAGGATTGTTTTGGCTTTTCGTGGTCATTTATGTTTCTATATGAATTTCTGTATTGTCATTTCCAGGTCTGGGAAGAATGATGTTGGTAACTTAATGGGTATTGCTATTGCGTTGAATCTGTAGATTGCCTTTGGTAGGATGGACATCTTAACAATGTTGATTCTTCCTATCCATGAGCATGGAATGTTTTTCAATTTGTGTCTTCTTGGATTTCTTTGAGCAGTGTATTGTAGTTCTCATTATAAAGGTCTTTCACTTCACTGGTTAGGAAGATACCAACATATTTCATTTTTTTGGTGGCTGTTGTGAATGGGATTGTGCTTTTAATTTAGGCCTCTGCCTGCTTGTTGTTGGTGTATAGGAATGCAACTGTCTTTTGCACATTTTGTACCCTGAGACTTTGTCAAAGTTCTTTATCAGTGCAAGCAGGTTTTTGACAGATTCTCTTAGATTTTCAAGGTATAGGATCATATCAGCAGTGAAGAGGGATAACTTAATTTCCTCTTTTACTATTTGGATACCCCTCATTTCCTTCTCTTGTCTAATTGCCTGAGCTAGTTCTTCCAACACAATGTTGAACAAGAAGGGTGAGAATTGGCAGCCTTGTTTTGTTCCAGTTTTCAGGGGATATATTTCCAGGTTCTGTTCACTTGGCAATATTTTAGCTGTGGGTTTATCTTAAATGGCACTTACAATTTTGAGGTATGTTCCTTCAATATTTAGGTATTTGAGAGTTTTTATCAAGATGGGATGCCAGATTTTATTGAAAGCTTTTTCTGCATCTAATGATATACACATGTTGTTGATTTTATATCTTTTTATGTATTTAACTACACTTATGGTCTTGCGACTGTTGAACCAGCCCTGCATCCTGGGGATGAAGCCTACTTGGCCATGGTGGATGATTTTTGAGATGTGTTTTTGGATCTAATTTGCTAGAACCTTGTTGAGATTTTTGCATCTATGTTCATCAGGGATGTTGGCTTGTAGTTCTCTTTTTTTGTTGGATCTTTACCCGGTTTGAGTATTGGTGTGATGTTAGCTTCATAAAATGAAGCTTCTTAATTGCCTGGAATACTTTCAACAGGATTAGTATCGGCTCCTCCTTGTACATTTTGTAGAATTCTGCTGGAAATTCATCTGGTCTAGGTCTTTTTTTTTTTTAGGCAGTTTTTGATGACAGAGCTAATTTCCTGGGTTATTGGTCTATTTAATGTCTGAATGTCTCCTTGTTTCAATCTGGGGAGGTTGTGGGATGTCAGAAAGTCTGCCATTTCATTTAGATTATCAAGTATGTTTCCATATAGGTGTACATAGTAATCTCTGATAACCTTTTGCATTTCTTTGGGGTCAGTTGTGATTTGATCAACAACAGATACTGGTGAGGATGTGGAGAAAAAGGAATGATTCTACACTGCTGGTGGGAATGCAAACTAGTGCATCCTCTTTGGAAAACAGTGTGGCAATTTTTGAAAGAACTTGAAATTGACCTTCCATGTGACCCATTACTTCATCTTTATAATAGAAGCAATTATGAAAAGTACTGTAGGATCAAATGTAGCAATGTAACTAAAACAAATAGCACAATGTTATCTAATAGTAAAATTTAGTAGTAGTGACAGTTGGAGTAGTTGTGTTGCTGTTGTTGTAGAAATAATTCTAAAGTGCAATTAGATATCAATTAAGGTCTAGTTTTAATTACTTTAATTCTCTGATACAATATCATGACTTAATGCCTTAGTATCATAGAATCATAATTTTCTGGCTGGATCTATAGCATATAAACTACTTATTTTATTTTCTCTGTTAAATAAAAGGAAGCGATAAAATATTTCTATTTTCGTTAAACTGATAATAATAAATTGACATAAATAATTTTGCAAAGAGATGACCTTGGGCATCATATATATATATATAATATTAATGTTGCTATCTATGTACACAGCAATTTAGTAATCAACTGAAGTAGAGATAATTGGTATTGCCATTATCTGTAGAACCTATCCATCCAGATAATTGCTAATTACTTAGATTTTTAAAAGGTGTTTTATAATTCTTACAATTTTTTAAAATTTATAAAGGAGAAAATTGAAGCTCAGAGGTGTTGAGTAATGCAAAAAGAGGCTACATAGCTAAATGTATGTGCTTGTGTGTGGATATGTGTGACCGTGGTCGTTAAACACATTAATTAGAAAGTTTCAGTGCATACATTTCATATTGTTTGATCACGATCTTTTCATTATGAAGTAAAAATTATTCATTATATTTCTTCTTGTAAGTTACTTTCTGTTTGACACAAAAAAGTATAATGCAACTCATAAGAATACAGATTTTCTTTATAAACATGTAAGCATAACAAGTGAATTTGAAAGTCAAAAACATGCAGTTATATACATTTTCTATCCAATAGCTTGATATAAAATAAAAATAGCCAAGTAAATATAACAATTTAAAAAGAATCATTTAATGAGAAGTGAGGAACAAAATTTAATATTCCGTTTTCTTTTAGTAGTGTTTTATATCATAAATCCAATTGGTTCAAGTTGAAGAGAAATTAATCATTTTCTGTGTGCTTTCATGTTTTGCAACAACTCAATTGGAAAAAAAAGAGAAAACATTCTTGTTGTCAAGAAAATATATATCATCCCTTCATTATTTTCCATACCAATTTTTCACTGAGTTTGGACTGAGTAGGGATCTTTTTCAACAACTTTTCAGTTCTTGGATTTTTATGAAAGCACATACATCAATGTGTGTATGTGCACACACACACACCTACACACTCATTTGTCAGAAGATATATTTCAGTTACATATCCTTCAATAAAAATAATATGGCCTGTGGCGAAATTGACTCTTTTAGAGAGGTAGAAAGTAAAGCAAAGCAAGCATTATGTAAGCAGACAGAAAAGACACATGTTTACTGCACTTTGGAATGAAGGACAAAGTGAATATGCAGTTACTAGATAGAGTATACTGTGTGGCAAAAAGGTTCAGATTCCATTGCCAAGTGAGATGATGGCAGAAATAGAAATCTTAAAGTGAAAGTTATGTTTTAAATTAAATTTCCTTCCTAAAAGATAAGCAATACACGTATTTCTCATGTTGTAGGAGAAAATAGATTTTGAAATTTTAGACACATCAAAAAAATTAGAAAGCAGTCACTAAAACCTCGACAATGATCTCTTTGGTAAACAGAGATTATCCTTCTGAGCCACTAGTTTCTCTGAATGAATTTTGTAGCTAGGTATAAGAATTGGCTTGCAGTTCCCTTTCTTAAATTCATTGAGTCGTGGGGCACAGGTCTGAGGTACAGACTATGAACCCAAGGCAAGGGCAAAGACGCACTAGAAATTCAAATTAATATTGTGTACATATTAAATTACCATATATTCACCGAGTAGACTAAATATGCTGACATATTGTCTGAGCTGATAGTAGGTACTTGATACTTCCCATTTGAATAAATTGATACCTTCTCAAATACTTTCTTTAAAAATGTTTGTCTTTACTTGCATTATTTATCCTGACATTTTTAAATCATGATTTCAACTAAATACTTTCATTTTCTAAAGGTGAATACTAATCTTTGAATGCTTACAAAGATTTGACTATTGACTGTATCAAAGTGATAGACTTGTGATTCTTAAAAAATCCATACTTTATGAAGTTGTTCATCTTTTCCTTCTCATAAATAGAAGGAACCTGTAATTTTAACCATTTTTGTTTTTATGTTTTAAATGTGATAAGGGATTGATTTGAAATTTTATGCGATTTCAAATCAACCCCTCTAGATGAAGCACTGACTAAAATGCATAAATCCAAAGATTACACAGAGTAGTTAAAATGAAATGATTGGTTAGGTCGTTATAACATAAAGTTTGTTTTCAAACAATCCTGATAGGTGTTTCAATTTACAACCCAAAAGACCCGTTCAGAGATTGACTCAATTCAAAGTAGTATTTGAGACAATAATCCAAGCATGTTGTTCCTGCTCACAGCTTGATATAGCAAAACCACATTATTTCAAGGTTTTAGGTTTCACAGCTATTATGTGATTCCGTGTCCGTGTTCTTCTCCTATTCTGATGCAAAATCTGGAAGAAAATGAACAGAAGTTCCAGCTGAAGATCAGGTGACATGCAGGATTAAGCACACCCAAAAGAGGTTAACTCAGCTTTATGGGGATTCGATCTTACAAACTTTGCCTAGAAATGAAAGATCTAGAGTTTTTTGCAACTAAAAGGATGCAAAAAACCTGCTACAAAAAAGAGCAAATGTTATTACCAAACAAAAGTTCAATAGTTAAGACCAGAAATAAGCTGATTTCCCAGGCTATATTTGAGTCTAACCTTAGAAAAATAAACTAGATCTGAGATGGTGCTTCACTTGTTATATCTGCTTTTGTGTAATTTTTTCATGTGCAAAGAAATGATTGTATCTTCAGTTGTAAATTCATAATTTATAAATATAAAATTGTATCATCATTTTTAAATTCAGACAATAATTGACATCCTCCTAGGATTGTTTGAAGAAGTAGAAAACACATGAAAAATACTCAACACATTTTCTAAGTTAAAGCAAGCATTTATAAATGTTAGCAACCATTACTACTAGACTATAATATACAGCACACAGTAGCTCAGAATGTGTCTCTATTCACTAATCATCATCCACAGTTGAAGGTAGCACTCTGCATAAGAGTACATGTTTTTTTCTAAAAAGAATTGGTAAAATAAGATAGATACCAACAAGATTGCAAAATATTTAACTTGATCTCTCACTACCTCAGAAATCTCCCTTCCTGCTTACTTTTACCTCATGAGAACTTGTCAAACCATGAGCTGTTTCATGCCATTACTTTGTTCTATTTTACCAATTCCAATTTTGATTATACACAGCTTTTGCTTAATGATTATCTCAGATTTCTTCTCCCTTTTCTTTGTTGACAAAGAAGGGAATCTAGGGCATTTCCACATTACATATTATTTAGCTGTAGGTTTACTGAATCTGTCTGTACTAGAAGAAGTTCCTGCTTCTTTGTGAGATTGAAGCACTCTGGAAATACTGAATATCTGCTATTCAAAATGATCGGGGCAAGAAATGCTTTGGATTAGAGTTTTTTTTCAGATTTGGGAATATTTGCATATATAGATATGAACATAGTATAGATAGACATAGATATCTTAGGGATGAGACCCAAGTCTAGAAATTTTGAGCATGAAACAAAATTTGGATACGTCGAATCATCAGAAAGCAGAAGTGTTATTATCTCAGCTACCCATGTGGACAATCTGTTTTTGTTTGGCATCACTATTATACCTGGTCTGAATTTATATACTACTGATAAGCAATCATTTTCCTTACACTTAAGCACACACAAGTATTTAACAATAAAAGACACACTATTAACATAATGAACCATAACATGTTCAGGGTAAGTAACAGAACGATTTCTTCCAGAGTCATCCACTTTACTGCTGCTAGCCTGTTGTTCAAGAACATGCTGTTGTTGTTTTTATTTTAAATTTACTCTTTATTTAGGGATATCCTGGTCACATGGCTGAATCAATGAAGTCACATGTGGGAGAAAGTATATGCCTGTATCAGCTGTTAGACAACTGCAACAACAAACAGTGGCAGGCTCTCCGTCTCCATCTATAATTTGATTAAAAGGTTACCATACACTGAACACTAATGTACTTAGGTGAGAAAAAGAGCACCAGGCACCACTGAGGAACCAGGATATAGGTCCATGAGGGATGAGGAGATATTTGGCTGGACACTTTTTTTTTAATGTATTTCTTCCAGAGTCAACCACTTTATTAACAACAGTTTTTGCCTTATGTGTCTCTCCTTGATTTTATGAATGGATATGCTTCCTTGTTATGTTGCGACTGCAGCAGTTGCTGCCTTTCAATAGGCTCATTGCACATTTTCCCAATGCTGCCTACGGGCAGTTTTCCTGCAGTGTTAACAATGCCGTCTTCATCATCACTGCTATCACGGTCATCCTATCCACCAGAATCATTTTAGTTGTTTCACCATTGGTCAATGGATGAACAACTGGAAGTTCAACAATGATATCAAAAACTTCTTCTATACCCACTTCCAGCTTAACGAGGGACTTCAAAGTTGTATTTTTTGCATTTGTAAGGAGGTCAGCCATCATTTTTTTTCTCACTTGACATAAAGAATTATTCGAAGTCACCGCCTTATCCACCGTCATCGCTGAATGTAGTTGCAGGCCAGGTGTTGTGTCAGGTCTGCAGAACGGCGTCTTTATTCACTGTATCCCAAGCACTGGTCACACCATGTACAGCCTCTCTCATGCTGAACTCTTTTAAAAAACTTTCCACACCCTTTCCTCTGTTTACTGCTGCTAGCCTGCTGTTCAAGAACATGCTGTCGTTGTTTTTTATTTATTTAGGGATATCCTGGTCACATGGTTGAATTAATGAACTCGCATGTGGGAGAGAATAAATGCCATAGACTTTTTTGAAGAGATTTTCAGCTGGAGAATGAACAGCAGAGTCGCCAAGACGTAGCAAAATCTTGCAGCTATCCTCCAGTCTGGCTTCCTAGCAGTCACGTGAGCCACTATTAAGAAATGATGTGAAACCAGTCAGAAAAGGTGTCTCTGGTGATACATGCCTCTTTGTTAAAATAATGACGGACTGGTAAGAAATCCGATTCTGGAAACCAGCAAGGATGCAAACTTTTGCCCATCACAGCAATTTTGCAGCAATCTGTCCCTGCTGCATTAGCCCATTACAGCACACTTATTCTTCTGTCATTGACATCTTAATTCCTGTAGGGACTGTCTTGTCAATTGTCAGCACCGTCTTTCTAGGGCAATAATGCCAAAACAACAATATCATATTGGCATTATAGACTTGTTCTTGCAACAGATTTTCATCGGCTACGACTTTAGCAAGCTCATCAATTAAATTTTTCTGTTCTGGATTGATCAGCAGATGTTTTATCGCCACACATCTCTAAAAATTTGATGCCCTGTGTTTTCTTCAATTTCTGGAGTCGGTTGAATTTTCACAGTTCTCTTCACCTTTCAGTTCATCATGATAGATCTTTATTTCATTATCAGTGTACCACTAAGGGGTGCATATTCACAGTGACACAGACAGATACGCTTTGTCAACACACAATTAGGATCTTCATTTTTAGCTTCATGTGGTCTCTCTCTCTCTCTCTCTCTCTCTCTCTCTCTTTAACTTCTGCTCATCATTTTCAACATAGAACTTCAAACGGCTTATAATTCTGTTTCTTCAGGTCATTTGTGGTGGTCATTCCAACACCACACTTTTGTGTAGGACATTTCACACTTACACTGCTGTTTAGTTTCTTCAATAGTTTGACTTTCTATGCTATAGGTAAATATAAATGTTTCTCTTTTACATGTTACTGTTCTCCATCGGGATACCTAGAGTTTTTTTTAACTTAAAAAATATTTTTGCCTCATGGAGTAGAGAATAAGCAACAAACAAACCAACCAAAAATTCAGTGGGTCTTGGACCCATGTGTGGCTTCATGGGGAATCTGCCATCAGCACATCTGACCTGCACACGTGTCATTTTATTATTCTTTGTGGGAGTGCTTGTGTGGGGGAATCTAGGCACTTGTAGAAAAGATGTATCACAGTTAATGAGGGCTGAGAAGGTCTTTTGTCCTTTGAGGATACTGAATAAACTATATCTTACACCTGTACTTTGACTGCAGCCCATCACATGAAGATAAGTGTGACATTTCCACTTGCGGCTTTCTGCCACTGCTGAAAAGTTTTAAATTTTAGTTTTCATTTTATTTATTTATTTTGAGTCGGAGTCTCACCCTGTTGCCCAGACAAGTGCAGTGGCCGGGAGCGGCCACTGCAACCTTGACCTGCTGGGCTCCTGGGCTCCGGCGGTCCTTCCGCCTCTGCCTTCCAAGTAGCTGGAACTACAGGCGCACGCTACCACGCCTGGCTGATTTTTTTGATTTATTGTCAAGATGAGGTCTCCCCAAGTTGCCCAGGCGGGTCTCGAACCCACGGGCTCAGGCAATCCACTCACCTCAGCCTCCCAAAGCGCAAGATTACAGGCTGCACCACCGAGCCCGGCTAAGTTTTAAATTTTAGAGCATGCCAAACTTTGGGACTTTCAGAATCTGAGATATTCCACCTGTGTTGGTTATTGCGCTCATGTTCTCCTCGTTTACCTGAGGCCTCTTTCTTCTTCTAAACTTAAGCTTCCTTTCGTACACTCACCTCCTTTATCTCATCTCTTGTCAAAGTTAGTCTTGAAGAGAATATTTGTTGAGACTAATTTAACCACAGCGTTTTCCATGCAGTAAATGATGTTACGAAACACAAAGTTTCAAGAGTCCTCACTTTTTCCATCTTCCAGAACCCAGGGAGATGCCGAAGCAACATTTTTCACATAAAGACAGCTTTTCGTAAAATTTGAAAAGCGAAACTATTGGATGCAGTACCTTACGTGACAATTGTGTTTTTCCAATGACCCCTCTGCATTGATGGTTCATTGGTAGAATTTTCACCTCCCAGTGTCCCCTCCAGCACATGTCCTTTCTGTTATATGATGCTGAAGTGGTTTAATGGGAAGTTGAGATGCCAATGAACACAAAGTTTAGGTAAGTAGACTTTTAGGTCCATGTCGTTGACTATAGACTTATTACTATATGTACATATATATGCCTATGGGTGTGATTTGTTTGCGCTTCCGTGTATAACGAAGTTATTGCTCACCGCATGGATGTAGGAATAGTTTTCATCCATCCATGTTGTCACATGGATAATAACACATTCAGAGGCAAAGGTCATTTCAGGATATGAACTTGTCCCACAAATTTATGTGAACAATGGAGAAGGAAAATGATTTGACTGTTAAAAAAGTTACATTTAGAAAATGTTATAAAATGTTAGAGCATACATATGAAAGACACTACAAAAATAATTTCCATATTTTTCAACAATCTTAAACATTACCGGCAAAAAGTTGTAACTCTAAAATTAAAAAAAAAATTGAGCAAAAAAATCACGCTAAATAAATTAATTGATTATATGTTTATTCTATTTATGGAAATAATATCACAAAAAATATTGAACTTTGAAGATGCAATCAAAGACTATGCAGCTAAAAATGAAGTAATATAATATTAGTAGAAATATTTTCAGGCATTTAATTAATAAGAATGTTTTACTCTCTACGTTGTACAAAAATCACTTGAACTTATTCCTCATGTTTAACTGAAATTTTGTACTCTTCAGCCTACACTTTCCTAATTCCTCCCCACCCTCCACCCCTGGAACCCACTATTCTATTCTCTAATTTTCTGACTTTGGCTTTTTTAGATTCTACATAAAAGTGAGATGATGTGGCATTTGTCTTTTTGTTTTTGGCTTAGTTCACTTAAGATTATGTCTTCCAAGTTTGTCCCTGGTGCTGCAAATGACAGCATTTACAGAATTTACTTTCTCTTTAAAGGCAGAATGGTATTCTGGGGTGTGTGTGTGTGTGTGTGTGTGTGTGTGTGTGTGTGTGTGTGGTGATGCTCCTTGACCTACAAGGCTTCAGATTAATGATTTTTCAACTTTACAATGGTGTCAAAGCAATAGACATTCAGTATAAACAGTATTCATGCAATCATTGCTTTTCACTTTTAGTTCAATATTGAATAAATTGCATAAATAGTAAATGTTTTAATAAAAAGTTGACTTTGTATTAAATGATTTTGCCCAACTCTAAGCTAATAAAAGTGTTCTGAGCATGTTTAGAGTAGGCTGTGCTAAGCCATGATTCTTTGACAAGTTATACACTCTAAATGCATATTTTGCTTAACATGTTTTCATGTTACAATGGGCTTATTGAAATATAAACCTTTGCAAGTTGTGGAGTATCTGTATACCACATTTTCTATATCAGTTAATCCTTTGATGGGCACTTAGGTAGAGCCCATATCTTGCCTGTTGAGAATAATGCTGCAATAAACATGGGAGTGGAATTACTTCTTCGACATACTGATTTCAGTACACAGGGCCACAGGTGTAGCCTGGAGCCTAGGTCCAGAGAGGGACAGACTTGGAAGCTGGGATGTATGTGGATCCTGCAGTTGTGTGCCTGGTCTGGCATTGAGGTGAGCCTGATGGCTCAGTTCTGGGGTGCTAACCTGGAGTCTAGGTCTGTGGGGGTCATCCTGGCCCTGTGATGGGTCTGAAGCTGAGGCCACTGGAACCAGACTGGTGTAGGGGCTGCTCTGGACCCTGGTGAACCTGGGTCTGGCCTGACAGTAGGAGCAGGCCTGGAGCCAGAGGCTACCATACCAGCAAGGTGCTGGACTGGGCCTACAGACTGAGTCAATGACACTAGCTGAAGCCTGGAGCCATGGGGGTTACCCAGTGATGAGTTCCACTGGACTGAGCCCGGTATTGGAGTTCAAAGTAAAGTCCAGTCCTCACTCTGCTCTTCTTTCCTGATATGGAGGGCATCTTTTTCAGTACTATGTTGCCTGGGGTTGGGGTGAGTGGCCTGGGACATGAGCAATGGGGACACTCTTCTTGTATAATTTCCACCTTCTTCAATGCATATTCTCTCATCTCTTTGCTATTCTCGGGTCCTGTAATCTTTCACCTTATTTCCTTTGCTCTTAGGAAGATATTTGTATGCCTGTATAGTTGTTCATATTGAAGGGGGAAAGCCCTGGAAAATCCAATTTCACCAGCTTTCTGACGTCACTCTTAAATACTTGATTTTTTTTTTCTCTTTTAATTTTAATTTGAAAGTGGGGTACAGTTCAGGGTTAGGTATGCCAATGTTCATTGTGTAGGTACCCTTATTGATGAGGTGTGCTCCCCTTCCCCAGGCGATGTTGACTACTGTCAATCCCAGATCCCTACCCCAAGCCCCCCTCCCCGAAGCTTCCCACTACTTTCAATCCCTTTCCTACAATACTTGATTTTTTAAAAACTTTATTTTGCATTTGTAAGATGGCATTCTTTCCCTCATCTGCATGTTGTATACGTTTCAGGTTTCCTGAATTGTATAACTTCCACTGATAACAGGCTGAGCTAAAGATGGTTTTTAATTTTTAGCTTCAAAGAAGACACAAGCATTGTAGTAAAAACATTTAAAAAAATCGGAATGTTAAGAAACTCTCCAATAACAACATCTAATAGGAAATGTTATTATTTATTAAGTCTGGGATCTAAACTACAATTCAAAAGATTAGGAAAAGAAATTCAACTTATGTGGCTTAAATGAATGGTGCTATAAACCAAATTGTCTTAGTTTGTTATTATTTTGCCTATTTTCTAAAACCTGAAATCTGCAAAAAATCATGAAAATTATTTTCTGTGTTTTTTTTTCTTTCTAAGTGGCAGGTTTTATTGTATACCATCAAAGTATTTTTTATTATTATAATTATTATAGATTTTTTCCTGAGAGATTCCTAAGAGATTGTCTAGCATGAAAGACGGTAAAAGTTAAGAAATCTTGAAAGTTGTTTAGTCCAAACACTAATCTAATAACTAAATATCTTCGTAATTGTTATCGAATAATTGCTCTATATAAATTTAGATATTGGCATTGATGACAATAGCATTATTCATCCACTTATTTCATTTGCCTCTGAAGTAGATGTATTATTAAAATCTTCTGTAGCTTAGATTGAAATTTTCCCTTCATTATTTTCCAAGCTGCATATTTTTGTCTTTTTAACAAAGTTCATAGATACCCCTCAATCACTTTTCCACGTGACAACCTATCAGAGAATTGAAAATCCTTATTATCTTGACTGTGATTCTCTGATTCCACAAGAACTCTGCCAAAAAATTTCCACAACACTCAATTTTTTTAAAAAATCATACATTTTATGGATTCTTTTCTTTATGTCAATTTGGCTATTCAATTTGATTCATATTCTTTTTTTTTTAGAATGTTTTTATTACACTTTTATTTTATACTGCGTGAGCTACTGGGATACACATTTTGGTTTTTATTTATTTTCTATTATTATTTTTAAACATTTTTCATGATAAAATTGTAAGGTACGGTTAAGGGTTAGCTATACAAATGTGCATCGTTCAGGCACCCTTGTTAATAAGGGGTGTCTCCTCGTCCCCAGACAGATATTGACTACCGTTAATCCCACCTCCCTTCCCCTCCCTACACCCCCCATAGTTTCTCACCACTGTCAGTCCTTTTCTTATAGTATTATAATAGATGTTCAAGGTCCACTTATGAGTGAGAACATGTGATACTCAGATCTCTGTTTCTGTGAGATCACTCAGTATTATAGACTCTAACTCCATCCAGGTTGCTGCAAAATTCATGATTTTATTCTTTTTTATGGCTGCGTAGTATTCCATCGTGTATATGTACCACATTTTTTTAATCCAGTTCTCTTTTGATGGACAGTATGGTTGGTTCCAGGTTGTTGTTATTGTGAACAATGCTGCAATAAACATTCGTGTGCAGGTATCTTTTTGATAGAGTGATTTGAGTTCTTCAGGGTATATTCCCAGTAGGGGGATTGCGGGGTCACATGGGAGGTCGAAATTTGAGCTTTTAGGAATCACCACACTGCTTTCCACAGAGGTTGCACTAGTTGGCACTCCACCAACAAAGTAGAAGTGTTCCTTCTTCACCACACTCTCTCCAGCAACTGATATTTTTTGAGTTATTGATAATTGCCATTCTGACTGGAGTTAAGTGGTATCTCAGTGTAATTTTAATTTGCATCTCCTTGATGATTAGTGAGGTTGAACATTTCTTCATGTTCTGTTGGCCAATTGGATGTCTTCCTTTGAGAAGTGTCTGTTCATATCTATTGCCCACTTTATAATGAGGTTGTTTGCTTTTTTTCTTTTCAGCACATTTGAGTTCCTTATAGATCCAAGATGTTAGGCCTTTGTCAGACCTATAGTTGGCAAATACTTTTTCCCAGTCTTTGGACTGTCTCCCTGCTCTCCTGATGGTGTCTTTGGCTTTGCAGAAGATTGTTAGTTTAATGAGGTCTATCTTGTCTCTTATGGTCCTGGCATTTTGGGTATTGCTCAGGAATTGGATGCCAGCTCCGATTTCCATAAGGTTATGTCCTGCATTTTCTAAGGTTCTTATGGTTTGAGGTCTTACATTTAGGTCTCTGATCCATTTGGAGTTAATTTTTGGGTATGGGGATAGATAGGGGTCCTGTTTCAATCTTCTGCATGCGGTCAGCCTGTTTTCCCAGCACCATTTACTGGGGTTCTCCTCTCCCCAGTGGTAGGTGGTGGAGTCTTTGTCAAAGATGAGTTGGTTGAGAAATTGAGGTTTTGCTTCTGGAATCTCAATTCTATTCCATTGGTCTATATGCCTGTTCCTGTACCAAGACCAAGCTGTTTGGATTATTGTAGCTTTATAGTAAAGTTTGAAGTCTGGTAATGTGATACCACCTGCTTTGTTTTTTTTGCTGAGGATTGTTCTGGCTATTCTTGGTCATTTGCATTTCCATGTGAATTCCTGTATTGTGTTTTCTAGGTCTGAGAAGAATGTTGCTGGTAATTTGAAGGGTTTTACATTGAAGTTGTAGATTGCCTTAGGTAAGATGGACATCTTCACAATGTTGATTCTTCTAATCCATGAGCATGGGATATTTTTCCACTTGTTTGTGTCATCTTTGATTTCTTTGAGCAGTGTTTTGTGCAGTGTTTTCATTGTAAAGGTCTTTCAGATTTTTGCTTAGGAAGATGCCAAGGTATCCTATGTGTGTGTGTGTGTGTGTGTGTGTGTGTGTGTGTGTGTGTGTGTGTGTGTGTGGCGATTGTGAATAGAATTGTGTTTTTTATTTGGGTTTCTGTTTGTTTATTATTAGTGTAAAGAAATGCCATTGTCTTTTGCACATTTATTTTATACCCCGAGACCTTGACAAAGTCCTTTAACAGTGTAAGGAGGTTTTTGACAGATTCTCTTGGGTTTTCAAGGTGCACAATCATGTCATCTACAAAGAGAGGTAACTTGACTTCCTCTTTTCCTATTTGGATACCCCTGATTGCCGTCTCTTCTGATTGCTCTAGCCAGCACTTCCAATACTATATTGAACAGGAGGGGTGAGAGTGGGCATCCTTGTCTTGTTCCAGTTTTCAGAAGAAATGGTTCCAATTTTTGTCCGTTTAGGTGTATGCTGGCTGTGGGTTTCTTGTAGATGGCTTTTACTATTTTGAGGTATGTTCCCCATATGCCTAGCTGTTTGAGGGTTTTTATCAAGAAGGGGTGCTGGATTTTATCAAAAGCTTTTTATGCATCTAATGATATAATCCTGTGGTTTTTGTTTTGACATCTGTTGATGTATTTAATTACATTTATGGTTTTATGAATGTTGAACCAGCCTTGCATCCCAGGAATGAAGCCAGCTTAGTCATGTTGGATGATTTTTGAGATGTATTGTTGAATCTGTTTTGCTAGGATCTTGTTGAGAATTTTAGCATCTATGTTCATCAAAGATATTGGCCTATAGTTCTCTTTCTGTGTTGGATCTTTACCTGGCTTGGGTATCAATGTGATGTTGGCTTCATAAAATGATTTGGGGAGAGTTCCATCTGTCTCAATCACCTGCAATACCTTTAGTAGGATTGGTATCATCTCCGCCTTAAATATCTTGTAGAATATTGCTGGAAAGCCAACTGGTCCAAGGCTTTTTTTTGTAGGTAGTTTTGTTATTACTTAGTCAATTTCCTTGATTGTTATTGATCTATTTAGGGTCTCAATTTCTTCTTGTTTCAACCTAGCCAGATTGTATGATGTCAGAAAGTCCTCCATTTCCTTAAGGTTTTCAAGTGTGTTTCCATACAAGTGTACATAGTAGTCTCTAATGATCTTTTGTATTTCTTCAGGATCAGATGTGACTTCATCTTTTGTGTTTCTGATTGTGTTTATTTGGGCTTTTTCTCCTTTTTCTTGGTCAGTCTAGCTAGGGGACCATCGATCTTCTTCATCCTTTTGAAGAACCAGCTTTTTTTCATTGTTTTTTTGTATTATCTTTTGTCTTCTATGTCCTGGATTTGGCCTTTTATTTTGGTGATCTGGATTTTTCTGCTGAAATTAGGGTTTTGGTGGTCTTGCTTTTCCAGTTTCCTTAGGGGGCTTTTTAGGCTGCTAATTTTTGATCCTTCCATTTTCTTCATGTGCGTTTGTAGTGATATGAATACCCCTCTTACTACAGCTTTCATGGCATCCCAGTGATTTTGCTAAGATGTTTCTTCATTTTCATTTGTTTCCCAATATCTTTTAATCCCTGTTTTGATTTCACCATGGACCCAGGAGTTGTTTAGCATCATGCTGTTTAGTGTCCATGTCTTTGTGGGTTCTGGGGCTACCTTGTTGGTGTTGATGTTTATTTTTATTCCACTGTGGTCCGAGAAAGTGCATGGTAAAATTTCAGTCCTTTTAAATTTGCATATGCTTGATTTACGGCCAAGTATGTGGTCAATCTTAGAGTACGTTCCATGTGGTGATGAGTAGAATGTATATTCCGTGGTCGTTGGATGGATTGTTCTGTAGGTATCAATTAAGTGCATTCGCTCAAGAGTCACATTGAGAATGGAGCAGGCAGTGAGTGGAAGAGGGAGGTTGAGAGAGAGAAGAGTGAGAGGGAAAACAGTTGAGTGTACTGACTGGCAAGTGAAAAGAGACACAAATCCTGAAAGAAATATAAAGAAAAACAATAACCATGACTGAAAACGAACCAATAACCATATAAAAAATTAAAACATACAATGATGCTAACATATGTGCTGACCGATCTCCTTATTAGTGTGCTATTCCTCTATACAAAGATGGGGTTTACAGAGAAATAAGAACAAATGAAAAAAGAAGAAAGAAAAAAAGGGGAAAAGGGATAGATAAAAGTCAGTAGACTAACAGAACCAACCAGGCACACTCTGAGACTTTTCCTTTAAGTCCAATGTCCTTTCAGCTCTGATTTCTAGCTGTCTTTGCAGACTGGTAGAATTTTTCACAGTTTGGGTCAGTTGTCCCTTGCCTGCTGTGAAGAACAATTCAGATATGGGCTCCCTGCCCAGTCTATTACTGAGATCTGGCTTTGTCAATTCATCAAGGGGGAAGATCATCTGCCATTCCTGTTTCGATGTTGTTACCTTGGATCGCCAGCAGGTGGTGCTATCACACCACTGCAGCCGCTGAAGTCTGCAGTCCAGAGGGGAGTGAGATGGTATCCATGCCAGCAGCAGCCATCTCCCCATACACGGGGCGGGGAGCTCCATTGGCCTAGCTCCCAGTGATGGGCGTGGCGTGGCAGTGGCAGTGGCAGCAGCAGCCGGGCAGTGGCAATCCCAGAAGATCCTGCTTGTGGGTGCTTCACGGTCCGAAGTCGTGGGTCGCCTCAGGCATGGGTGGGCAATGACTGCAGCGGCAGCATCTGCCGCTGCAGCAGTGGTCCAGACTGCAGGGATTTTGAGCAGTGGTGGCGATGGTGGCTGCAGCCCATGGGAGATAACTAGGGTCTTTATGAGTGTTCTCTTTCACAGAAGGTCTCACGGACCATGCTGCCCCATCGCCATCTTGCCGGAAGTCTCTTATTTTTAAAAATTGATTTATTTATCATAAAGATGTAGGGTACATTTCAGGGCTAGGTATACAAACATTGATCATGCAGGTACCCTTGTGGATGAGGCATGCCCCTCCTTCCCCTAGCAGCTTCCCTGAACTGCCAGTCCCACCCCCCCCTCCCCTGACAGTTTCCCACTACTGCCAATCACTTTCTTACAGCCTTATAATTGTTCAAGGTCACCTTATGAGTGAGAACATATGGAACTCAGTTCTTTGTTTCTGTGATAAATCTCTGAGTATGATAGATCCCAAATCCATCCAATTTGCTGCAAAGTCCATATATTTATCCTTCTTTATGGCTGCATAATATTCCATTGTTTATATACCACATTTTTCAAATCCAGTCCATCTTCAATGGTAATCATGTTTGGTTCCATGTTTTTGCTATTGTGAATAGAGCTGCAACAAACATACATGTGCCAGTATCTTTTTCATAGAATAATTTGATTTCCTCTGGGTATATTCCCAATAGCGAATTGCTGGGTCATATGGAAGGTTGATTTCTAGTTCTTTCAGAAATTGCCACACTGTCTTCCAAACAGTTGTACTAATCTGCATACCCACCAGCAGTGTAGAAGCGTACTCTTTTCTCCACATCTTTGCCACAATCTGTTTCTGTTTGTTTTAAAACTAACTGACCACACGCAGAAGATTGAAACAGGATCCCTACTTATCACCATACACATAAATTAACTCTAAATGGATCAAAGATCTAAACATAAAACCTCAAACTATAAGAATCTTAGAAAGCACAGGAGACACCCTTATGGAGATTGGAACTGGCAACCAATTCCTATTCAGAACCCTAAAGGTCAATACCTTAAGAAATCAGATAGATAAATGGGACTTCAACAAATTAACGAGCTTCTGCAAAACCAAAGAAATCATCAAGCGAGCAGGGAGACAGCCCAAAGAATGGGAAAAAATACTTGCCAACTGTATATCTGACAAAGGCCTAACATCTAGGATCTAAAAGGAACTCAAACGCACCCAAAGGAAGAAATCAAAGAGCCCCTTTAAAAAGTGGGCAAAACACATGAATTGACACTTCTCAAAAGAATATATACAGGCAGCCAACAGACACATGGAAAAGTGCTCAGCCTCACTCATCATCAGAGAAATGCAGATCAAAACCACATTGAGATACCACATATTCCTTTTAAAGCAAGGCCCTCAGAGAAGAACCTCATAGCAAGGTTGTGGTCGATTGAGAAAAAGTAGGGAAGGACCATCGCTTCTCTTGTTGATGTTTTGTGTATAGTTTGATGGCTAAATAATACTATACAATCAACCTAAAGTAGCTACTGGGATGGGGAGAAGTAAGTAATTTCCATGATCTTTCAAGATTCCTTGCCCAAATTATGTGTGAGTTAATAAGTGTGTGTCTGTGTGTGTATGCGTGCACGCGCACGCGTGCGTGTGGGTTGAGCCACTACTTTGTTGGGTAAACTGTTACACAGAAATAAAGAGAAAATAATACATATAATTATATGTATCCATTTTTTTGCTAAATTTATTTTTATTTTAAATCTGCTGTATGATATACTCTTCCACGCTTCTTTTTTTTTAAATCTATTTTCTGTGTGCACCTAAGTTAGTAAAAAAAATATTTAATGGGAAATAGACCTTTTACAACATGATGATTGGTACAAATCAATTATATGAGCTTAGTCATGTAACTGAGGTTTCATCAGTTAAACATATATGCAATTTATTTTGTGTCTTCTACTAGTGTCTACAATGTTCCCATGGTAAATCAAAAGGTCTTTTACATCCATCTTGCTGGTATCATTATATGTTGTTTATTACATGTGTCTAGTGACCTCTTTTTCATCAGTATCTGGTATGATTTATTGGACTTCTTTCTAATAGGCTGTGACCTTTGTATCATTGTTTTCTCTTTGATATACAAAGAGGAGCATCATATTACAAAACACAGAACCAACTTAGAATTTTGCCTCTTCTGAATATCAAGGTCTTCAATCTGTAAAATATAGACTGAAAACAAAAATAGCTGCCATATACATTTAATATCTCAGGTATTTTCATTGCTCTATGAATATTGTTAAGGATGGTTTATGTGGGGGAACACCAAAAAAACCCAGAATTTATTTATGAAAATTGTGTATTTATTCTTGCATGTTTAAAATTCCACCATCCTCAAAGTACTCTCCATTTGATGCAATATACCTATCAAGATGCTTTTCCTACTATTCGAAACAGGTTAGTGATATTATTTGCGAGAATTTAAAAATTTATTATCTAGGATCAGATTTCATTTTTCTTAGACAGTGTCTGATATGGGGAAGACCTGACTCAAAATAAGACATTTTATGTTATTTGTCTTTAAAAACTTTTAAGAAATGTGGTGACATTTACTCAAGTAAATTTAAGCATCTTTATTTCTTGGGCTTTATCACTGTTTTCATTAAGTCCCCCCATTTTTTTCTGATGAGATATAAAACTGTTTTCTTATTATTTCTACACTAGGTAATTTCTTACAAAATGTTTTCTCTACTTTTTGAAAAGTTAAAAGAACAGAGAATGTTTTCAACCATAAAGCCAACTATAATAGCATAATGACACATATTCTATAACTCATTTAATTTGTGCATCATTAACTTTCTCACTGAACTGCAGCATGAAATTTATTTTTCTTCAATAAAGGTGGAAAATTTTACCTATGCATTAATCAGATGTTAAATTGAATATAAAAGAAAACTAATTTCTGAAAGTATTTGAAGGATATATGGGGAACCCCCCCCAAAAAATTTATTTTTTGGAGAGCAGACATTTTGTAGTACAGGCTTCCTCTCCTAGGTGAGTGTTTTAGGAATTCATAGGCATAAGTATTCCAGCTAATGTTGTGAAAGACTGTGCTTGGCTTCAGTGAATTTTTCGGTTGGGGGGGAGTGTCTTTTGACTCACGGTTCATCCCATGATGGGTGATTTACAAGCACACCTGTTCACACTGCACTAAGTGACCGGCAGTTTTTGACTAAAAATGGAAAACCCCACGCCCCACCCTGCCTATTCACTTGATCTTGCCCTGAGCAACTTTTTTGTTTGTTTTATTTGTTTCCCAAATGAAGAAAATCCACAAAGAAACATTTTGCTGATGTGGAAGAAATGAAACAAAAAACAGTAGAAGCACTAAAAGGCATCCAAATTGATGAGCTAATAAAATGTTCTGAACAGTGGAAACTGCGTCTTGATAGGTGTAGTGAATCAAACGGAGAGTACTTTAAAGATGACTAAAGTTTAAACATGTAAGAATAAATATTCATTTTTATAAATAAATTCTGGGCTTTCTGCCCTCCCCTTATACCAAGTCAAAATGAACAAATTACTTCAGCATATATTTATAAATACTTATAGGAGTAATTTTTTATTCTGAAACATTGGGTGCAAAGACAAGCATCAACATTCAGATTCCCAGTCCTTAATCTGGAAACTTATGTTCACTTGGTCTAAAAATTGGCATATATATAATGAAAAGTATGTGATTTAAGCACAGTTGGTTCTAAGGCCACATTTGGAGAACATATTTATATCGTTCACTTCTCAGTAAAAAATATAGGTTTTATAGCAAATGAAATTTTTACTTTTGTGTGTGTAACCCATGAAAAAGAAGCCAGAGGTACACCAGGGGCTTCACAGTAGCTTAGTAAATTATTCATTCGAATAAAGCCCACAGCAAGGCTCAGGATTACAGGCTTGGGGATTTTGAGACTTTCTTCCATATGCTTCTGAAGTGAAATATAACATAAAAAAGAAAATAGTATTCTTTATTCTAATGATATTTACATATCCCTTGCCACTTTGGATCTAGGAAGGCACTTCTTTTTAATGTTTACAAAATTTAACAAATTATCAAAAATACTAATGATGAAGAAGTGAAATTTTTTTCCATTTGAAAAATGGAAAGGACATGTTATGCAGGTGAAGGTCAGTAGCTAAAGTCAATGATTTTATTTCACTCACAGTACTATATTCTCTAGTCACTTTCTGTTCTCTCATGAGTTGAGGAAGTCTACGATTTTTTTTTAAACTGTCACTTTCCAATACTAGTTTCAAAACAATTTTGTGCCATCTTTTTCTAAACTCTGACTTCCTCTGAAGCTCATCCCTTCTCATATGGTACAAAAATGGAGACCAGTATTTTTTATTCACCAGAAGTATTGCTATATATGTCGATATTCCTCTACACTCCTTAATTCTGTTTTCACTTGGGTGGATTAACTAGCTATATGGTTAGCACATCTGGAGCCACATTTTCTAACAGCTTTGTTGTTCATTATACTCTATTTTATACACAGGATCTGCCATTATGAAAGATGCTGCTTTTGTGAAATATTAAATCTGGACACGTCTCTGTCCACAGAATCTTTTCATGTCAATCTTCATAAAGTTACTTGTAATAAAGAGCAACATCAATAAAATAATAAAATTTAAGATATACTATGAAGAAAACAGAGACGGTAATTTGGGTTAAGAGAGAGGGTGAAGGTGTTTAATATTTCAGAAAAGTAGAATCTTCATTGAGTCAAAAGGACAAATGTTTCGTATGCTGTACTCTTCTTATCAATGAATATTCTCTGTGTGATGTTAATCCTGTGAAAATTAAAAATTTTAGTTAATGATAAAGCTAGGGGAACATACTACATACATTGAAATTGATGTGTATTTTGCAGTTCTTTACTAATGTTGTTCAGTAATTGCAAACAGAATATAATTTATGTTCTCAAAGAAAACTAATTCACTGTTTAAAAATTCTAACTGAAAGTTTTTCTTCTCTAGGTGCTCTCTCTTTTTTCTAAAATGTTTAGTTTTTACATTGACAAATAACATTTTATTATTTACTGTACCCAATATAATGGTTCAACTTGCATATACATTTTGGAGTGACTCAATCTTGATAGTTAACATAAACACTATCTGACACACTTATCATTTTTGTGCTTAGAACACTTTCCAAGCATTATTCAAGAAGTACATATCACATGATCTCACTCATATGAATAATGTAAAAACGTTAATCTCATACTAGTAGAGTGCAGAATGGAGTTAACCCAAGACTGGGAGTATTGGCAGTGGGATGTTTGGGAGATATAGGTCAAAGGATTCAAAATTTCACGAAGACATAACAAATGAATTAAAAAGATTTATTGTACAACAAGGTGACTATAATTAATAATGTATTGAACATTTTCTTTTGAAGTTTGCTTAAAAGTCTGTATGAAAGACAGAAGCTTTGTTTTCCCTGAGATAGCAGTGAAAAGTGAAGTAGATTCTAATTCTTTACAACCACAGACAGAAATAGCATGAATTATCTTTAAACTTTATAGTTATTATAGCACTTTGTAATTAAGCAATGACCAAAGAGCTATACTAATCATTTTGTACACATTAACATATGTTCTCAAATTTCCATCTGCCTGTTCAATATTTTCATATTGCATATATCTTAATAATAGCACAAACTTTGTATGCTTAAAACTAAAATGTTTGAGTTAAATCATCAAAGTTTCTTCTTATCCTGAAATTTGTTTATTATTAAGTGACATTACAATTAAAAAATTATTTATGGCAAGGATTACTCTAAAAGGTCACCAGCACTTTCCTAGTAACTGTTAGGATATGTACAGAAAAAAAATCATAGGAAGCATATGAAAGATTTGAACTTCGTTGTCAAAACCTTGATCTAACTCATGCAAATAATATATATATATTTTCTTTTGAGTGGGAGTCTCACTCTGTCACCCAGTCTGGAGTGCAGTGGCATGCGCATGGCCACTCCAGAGTCGACCTACTGGGCTCCAGCAATCTTGCCTCCTCAGCCTTCCAGTAGCTGGAACTATAGCTGTGCACTACCACACCCAGCTAATTTTTTTTTTTTTTATTGTAGAGACAGCGCTCACCAAATTGCTTGGGTTGGTCTCAAAACTGCAGGCTCAGGCAGTCCACTTGCCTCGGCCTCCAAAAGTGCTGAGATTACAGGCTGAACCACCAAACCTGGCAATATATAATTACCATAAGAAAAAATAAGTATACATCTCACAGACATTTTGTTGAATAAATGCTGAATAATTCTAATTTTCTGAAATTGCAAAGAAGGCAAAGCTAATCTGTGATTATTTAAATCAGAACTTTAGTCATTTACTGGGAAAAGTAATATGGGAACATTTTTTTAAAGGACAGATTTACTCTCTCTCTATAGATAAGTAGGTAGTTAGATACATAGATAGATAGATAGATAGATAGACACACACACACATATATTGTTTGGCTCAGGTCGCAGGTACTTATAATTTTTAAAACTCACCTTAGTAAAAATCATTCCAAGAGGAAATTTAAGAAAACTTTCCCCATCTAGCCAGAGATGTGGCTATACAAGCACAAGAGATTCAGTGAACAAGTGCAAGACATTTTATGAGAAGACAAAATTCTAGACAAATTGTAATTTGCTATCTCAATGTAGGTGTAAAATTAAAAATACTAAAACCAGCAAGGGAACAAGGTTAAACTAACTAATAGGGGATACCCATCAGAATTGTTGCAGATATATTTGCAGAAAGATTACAGGTCAGAAGGAATTGGACCCCAAACTTTAATGTGCTCCAAGATAGACATTTTCAACCAAGTATTTTCTACTCAGCCAAGGTAGGTTTCATCAGGGATGGAGAACTAAAATACTTCCCAGAAATCCAATCCCCAAAAGAATATGCTGCGTTCAGAACATCTTCACAGGAGATGCTTATAAAGGAGTTGTGTGCAGAAGTAAAAAGAAACAGAAGAAAGACCATAGACTTCACAAGATCACATACACAGAAGCAGCAGAACACACAGTACACTTGCAAAAATAAACACACACACATATTAACACAAAAGTTAAAGAAAACAAAACAATCTTATAAAGCATTTTGAAAGAGACACACTCTTACATTTCAATAGTCAGCCTATACATGAATGGACTAAATGCACCACTGAAAAGACATAGAACAACACACTGGGAATAAAAAACACAACCCAATAATTGCTGCCTCATGGAAACACATCTCACCACACAGGATCATCACAACTCAAAGTTAGAGGATGGAAAACAAATTTTCAGGTGAATGGATCACAAAGGAAGGCAGAAGTCATGATCTTAATATCAGACAAGACAACCTTTAAGCTATCAAAAATTTAAAAGGTTAAGGAAGGATACTACATAATGATAAAAGTTTCAATCCATCAATAAGAAATATCCATCCTAAACATATATGCACCAAAAACAGGAGCACCACCTTTTATAAAGCAGCTATTAAATAAACTAAAAGAAAAAATTGAATCTACCACTATCATAGCTGGGGATTTAAATACCCTACTAACAACTCTAGAAGCATCATTCTGGCAAAGATTAACAAAGAGATACAGAACCACAACTTGATGCTTGACTAAATGAACTTAATAGACACTGACAGAGCACTCCACCCAAAAAATACAGAATATACATTCTACTCATCACCACATTGATCATACTCCAAGTTTGGCCACATCCTCTGCCAAAAATGAAGCATAAACAAATTTAATAAGATCAAAATACTGCTGTGCATTTTCTCAGAACACAGTGAAATAAAAATAAATATCAACACCAACAAAATTCCCCCAAAAGTCACAAAGACATGGCTACTAAACAACATGATGCTGAACAACACGAAAGTCAGCACAGAAATCAAGAAATGAAAAGATTCATGGAAACAAATAAAAACAAAGAAACACTTTTGAGTTCCTTATATATCCTGAAGGTTTGGCCTTTGTCAGATAAGCCATTGGCAAATATTTTTTTCCCGTTCCATGGGCTGGATCCCACTCTCTTGATGATTTCTTTTGTTTTGCAGAAGCTTTTCAGTTTGATGATGTCCCACTTGTTAATCTTATCTCTTATGGCGTGGGCTTTGAGGGTTTTGATCAGGAATCGAACTGCCTATTTCAATTTTCATAAGGGTATCCCTACATTTTCTAGGATTCTTAACATTTGAAGCTTTACGTTTAGGTCTTAGATCCATTTGGAGTTGTTTTTTCTGAGGGGTGACAGGTAGGGGTCCTGTTTCATTCTTCTGCATGTAGTCAACTAGTTTCCCCAGAACCATTTACTGAATAGATTTTCCTCTCCCCAGTGATTGTTGGTGGAGGTTTTGTGTTATTTTTCGATTTCAAAATCTTTATAGGTTAGAAGTGTAGTTGCAACTTAGTATTCTGCTTCTGTGTCTCATACACGTCTGAAACTGTCAAAGTCAACTAGGCAGGGTCTGATTTGCAATTTATTTACATGGTTGTTGGCAGGATTTCATTTCTCATGGACTGTTGTACTAAGGACTACATTCCCAGTGAGTTGTTGGCCAGAAGTTGCCCATAGGCCCTTGCAGCACAGGTTTCTTGATAAGTCATCATACCATGTGGCCGCCAACTTCACCAGCACAAGAAAAGGATGAGAAAAGTGAATGCCAGCAAATGAACAAATGCTATCAAGTGGGAAATCACTGTCTTTGTAACCTGATCATGGAAGAAACATCTCCTCTCCTTGTCATACTTTATTAATTCAAAGCAAATCAGTAGATCTGGCTCTCACTCAAGGGGAGAATATTGCACAAAATCATAATTCCCAGAGGAGAAGACAATGGCAGACATTTCAACTAGCCTACCACACTGAAACTACCCACATCACTGCATTTTTTCACTTTTCTTACTGTATCTTTTCCTCCTTCTCCTTCCTCTTTTATGTATTTATTTGTTTTTTGAGTTGGAGTCTCAGTCTGTCACCCAGGCAGGAAGTGAGTGGCATGCTCACAGCCACCCAACGCCAACTTGCTGAGCTCCAGCAATCCTGCTGCCTCAGCCTTCCAGGTGGCCAGAACCACGCCTGGCTAATTTTTTAAAATTTATTGTAGAGACAAGTTCTCCCCAAGTTGCCCGGATTGGTCTCGAACCTGCGGGCTCAGGCAGTCCTCTCACCTCAGCCTCCTAAAGTGCTGGATGACAGGCTGAGTCACTGAGCCCAGCTTTCAAAGTAATATTTTATTTGGTCATCCTTATATTGAGCACTCAAAGGATCCAGAACCCAAACACTCCAAGACTGCATGCAATTGTTCCTTGGTTTTCAGTCCTTCTCCATTGTCACTTTTCCGGCAAAATTCATGGGTGGTACTTAGAGAGCTAGCAGATGTATTTGACAGTTAGGGTTGCTACAGCAAAGTACCACCAACTAGGTGACTTAAACAACAGAAGTCTAGAAGTTCAGGATCAAAGTGCCAATGAGTTGGGTTTTTCATAAAGTCTCTCTCCTTCACTGAGATGGTTGCCGTCTTGCCTTATCCTCACCTGACCTTTCACTTGTGCACTTGAATTCCTGGTGTCTCCTCCTTTTCCTATGACACCAGTCTTACTGGGTTAGGGCACCACCATTAGGGTATAATTCAACCTGAGTTACCACTTTAATGGTCGCTACTTTCAAATAATCACATCAGGAATGAGAAGTTCAACATGTACATTTTAAAGAAACACAATTTAGTCCACAACAGCAGGCATTACAGGAAATTGTCCAGATGAAAATATTTTTATGATGTCTTGTGCTCACATATTGCTCTAAAACTCATTTGATTTTTATCTCACACTGGGAAAGTATTTCCATCTATTGTAGACTGCATTTTTCTCTACTCATATTCAGACCAGGTAAAACTGCCTGTATAAAATTAGCATCAAATCATGTAGAAGAGACCTGAACCATGAAAAGCTACAGTTTGTTTTTACTTCAATAGAGGGTAGCTGATTATCTGTGTTCCTGACTCCAGGGGAGTGGGGGAAGGCCCTCTGCAAGGTAGATAAATACTCTTTCTTAAACAATGGCCTAAGACTGCTTGAGGACAAAAGCAGAGGATGAAAGAACAAAAAACACCTTTAACCTCCAGGTCTTACTTCCTTCATATCTTCCTCCTTAAACTACCTCCTTTATGGTTCACAGACCAAGGGGTAGTAACTGACTTCACATGACTTTCTTTATAGACAACATCTATTACAAAACCTGAGAATAGTACTTGAGATATTTTTCATATTCTGATGGATCCAGAGAAACAGGAAGTTGGCTCCACCATTCCTGTGATGGCTCCTCCCAGAAGTTGGCTCTGCAACAGGAAGGCAGTTTTGACACCCCCAAAACATTGTAGTATAGGCATCCCCTATCTCCTTACCTGACAAATTCTCTTTAAAAATTCAAATCTCTGCATTTTTGGAGAAGTAGATTTGAGTATTATCTCCTGTCTTCCTTGCTCAGCTGCATTGTGATACTAAACTATTTCCCTAACTATAATGGCTGACAGGACAGATTGAAAGTGAGAAGTCATTTATTTTTAACTTGTTCTTAAACCCTGACACAATGATGAGAAAGTAGAAGCTATGTTTTAGAGAAATGTATACTTTAGATAAAGATTAAGTTTGCCAACTTTGTCTTTTCAGAAACACAGACTTCCTGGTGATAGGTCTCAGAGGTATCTCATAGTGGCAATCAAGCTTGCCTAAAGTAAAAGAAGTTTACAAGATCTAAGATTTCACACATTGGGCATAAATTATACAAATCACAAAACTTGTGATTACAAAGTTATGCAGATTGCAAGACTTGTGACAGCTCACATGGGGGGAGCAGGTGGGGATTCGATCTTCCAGTAAATTGGGTACTGTCTACAAGGAAGTTAAGAATCCCGAGGGGCTGCCCACTGGGAATGCATGGGAATGCATAAGGTGAAGTGTGTCCTCCGTTAGCTCTAAGGAATGTTATTCAGGAATGTACAGGATCACTGGAATTCTTATCATGCCCTTCTCTAGGGGCTGTGATAATGTGGGCAGACATTAGTGGGTCTCTGTCACAGGGTCTCCAAGACATTTGTAGATGGTCAATAAGGAAGTCATGGCAGTCACACCTACCTGATTGCAACACCTGCAAGGGAAGGGGTTTAAGCTGGTACTTGGGGTGGGGGCATGGGGGCACAGTCATCTAGAGTGTAGGCCTGCTTCCTGTCTGTGGGAAGTGAACCTTTTTAAATAAATCTTTCTTAGTTGGAGTCTCATTGCAGACTGGAGTGCATGGCTGGACCGCAGCCTCGACCTGCTGGCTGCATCCTTCCGCTCAGCCTTCGAGTGCGAATACAGGCATGTGCTACCACGGGTGATTTTTGATTTATTGTAGAGATGAGGTCTCGCTGCCAGGGTCTCGAGCGGCTCAGGCAATCCACTCACTCAGCCTAAAGCGCGATTACAGGCTGAGCCACTGACCCGGCTAAATAAATCTTTTCTTCTTTCACCTCTTTGTGTGTTGCAATTCTTTCATTACTTGAACCAGTGCACACCTCTGGCATGCCAGCTCCAGTACTGCTGCACACCCTCCCCATCCACCCATCCACCTTACCCTATCCATACCCTAAAAAGGGCTGCCTCAGTTTTGTTTTCTCTGGGCAGCGGATGGGTATAAGAAGCCCATAGACTGTAACTTGGGTACCTGTCCCAGGTGTGAAACTTTCCAAGGCGTTCCACCCACTTATGAAATACTTCTTCTTTTTGGAATTCAATCTTCTAGATTTTCTTGTATTCACCATTTTATTTCCTGATATTTTAGATAATGATTTTTGTTTTGTGCATTTTTCTTGTTTCTAGCCATGAGTAAAGATGTTTGATGTGCTTCTTCACCATATGAAAGTGTAATCTGATAATTGTGCTAAATATATACACAGCCATGATGGTCTGCACAGCATTCTCTTTTTAGTATGTCATCAAAATATAGTATAAGAACACATCTCTCTACCTATGACATCATAGGCAAAAGGCTGCTCCTTCTCTGTTAAAATCAAGCAGTAATACATTGGTTTTAGGAACCAAAAAATTGGTGCAATTCCACATAAAAATAATAAATTTATTTTCCCAGTATTTTCCTTTAATAATCTTAGTTTTGTCATATAATATGTGGACTTTTTTATTTAAAAAAAATAGTTTTCTTTTCCAATTCATGTTCATGTGATTTTCTTGTGTACCTATTATGTGGTATTCACTATTGAGTACCAATAATACATACATTAATTAGACAACATTACAGCATTCAAGGAGTTGGTCATCAGGAAAAAACACATATTGTGCTATAAATGCACATAAAAATCATCTATACATTAAGTGACCACTGATCCCAACTTTTAAAAAATACTTACACTACCCAAAGTGATTTATAGATTCAATGAAATCTCTACCAAAATTTCAATGTCAATTTTACAGAAATAGAAAAACAATACTAAAATTCATATGGACCCTCATAAGACCTCAAATAGCCACAGCAAGCTTGAAAAAGAATGAAACCAGATATCATACTTCCTGATTCCAAATGATATCACTATAGAGATCCTTTTCTTCTACTTCTCCTCCCTCTCCTTCTTCTTCTAAATAACAGTATTTTATACTGAAATCTAGGACTAATGAAAGTTTGAAAAACCATATTCTTATAATGAATTGTCTGTATTAATTCTTACCCCATGTATTAACACATCTAATTATACCATCATTATTGCATTGTGTGATTCAAGCAGGTGGCACCATGCTTTGTTATTGTAGCTTGATAGAAGATATGTAATTGAGAGGACAGTGAACACTGTGTCCTGCATATGATTTTAGTGTTTTGTTTTGTTTTGGTAGTTAAAAAAAATAATAGAATGTGACATTTACCCAGAAATTTAACCTTTTGTCAAAATATTTGCCATTAAAAACTAATGACAAGGGAGATACTGCAATCAGATATAACTATACCATCATAAACTAAAATGTTAGTCAAAATCATATTTATAAAAGCAGATACAGGCTCTCATTTTTCTCATTTTCTCATTAATAAAGGAAACATATTTAGCTCTCTCATTTCTGTATTCCTCCAGAGGAATGAGGAATTGGCTGTGCTTCTCTTTATAGTTGGAGTATTCTATAGACATTCTAAAGAAAATGATAGAGGTTCTGGAAGCATTTGATCTGGTTGAAAGGCTGTCTCTGGAGTTATTTGGATAGGTCATCCTAAAAGGTATGGGGAGTACAACTGTGACTGGAACGATAGTTTTTCTCACGGTTGCTGCAAGGTTGTCAAATCTAATGGGAGTGGTATCAGAGTTCAAATATTCGGATGCTAGTAAGTTCCTTGTCTTTTAGCCACAATGTCAAAGTTTTGAGTAAGACTTTGGTCCTGGAGTAGAACCAGGATTCTGGTCAGAAGACTCCACTAGAGTAAGCAGGGTGGTATAGCAAGAGCACAGATTTGGCATCCAGAATGCCTAGATTTTAGCTCTACCTATCAAAAATAGCTCTGTCATATTACTTCCACTCTCCAGTCTTCAGGACTATTTTGTAAAATGGGCATATTTTGAGACGAGCAGCATGGTTTTGATGAGTTAATACGTAAAAGAGTGCCAGACCATTAAAAAAAAAACCCTCTATTTGTGTTTATTCTAGCAAAAAATATTATTAATTACATCGACTTTCATGATTATTAATAAGTAATTATAATTTATTAGCATTTGCTCCATTCTATTCTATTATATAGCTTGAGCCTTAGTTTTAACCTTACTTTGCTTATTTATTAAATGAGTTTAACAAGACTCATTTTTCAAGGTGGCAGTAAGCATCAGAGGTTTCATGAAACCCTATCACGGATTTTGAACTCAGTAAATTAATAATTATTTCTAAAAGTAGATATCAAGGCAGAAGCTCAAAGTATGGACATCTTAGCAGTTATCACTGGATAATAAATAGGTGTTCAGTTTTCTCAATGGCCTACCACCTTTAAGGTCCTGAAAAAAATTTATTTCATTTTAACCTAGAACTAATTGAAGTGAGAGAGATAATGACATTTTGAAGTTGCATATGTTTTTGTTAATATTGTCTCAGAAATCTTAGTTAGATGCCATCACTATATCCATCATGAAAAAAACACACAGCCTAGGCTGAAAAACATTTTAAGCTCAGAATTTTACTGCTCATCTAAGACAGAAAAATATCTTGCTTTGTTAAGAGTATGAAGATAATACTTGGAACATTAGATAACTGCTTAAATTATTTTAAGACAATCATAAATGTACTTTAATATGCTTTTGACGTGTTAAGATATCATCAAAATGGGGGAAGATCCATCAACTTTCATTCACTTACTATATACTTTTTTCACATATAATTCATTTTGTGAAAATTTCACTTTTTTTCAAAACAGGCATTCAATTCAAAGGTCTCCGTGACTGCTAGACATTATTCATTTGCTTGCTGGATTGTTAGAAATATGATTCATTGGCAAGATTTGAATTCACATAGGTCCAAATACTGAATTTGAATGCTGACATATTATTGGCAATTATTACTTGAACCTGATTTAATATGACTTCTAAGTATACTATTTCTTTCACAAAATAAGTTATTTGTCAAATAGTTGAACTTTTCTGTAAAAAAAGACTAAGAAAATTAAAACATAGCTTCTAAATTTCATTTTACAGTAAGCATCAGAGCAAACCTGATCAAAATGGAGAAAATTAAATTTATTTTCTGAATATTCTAATTTTTCCCATTTTTCTTCACAAAATGGTTTTTTGCAGATATGACTTTTTTATTGTAAGCCAACAATTTGACTTGTGACTTTCCAATTCTTTCAGTGTTAAGTAGATGAACAAAACAGACATTACTTAGCATTAAAATTAGGATCCCTAGTCAAAATTTTGAGAATAATCTAAGTTACTCTTTATGAACTATCATATAAATAGATCAATAGGTTACATGCGATAGAAAACTTATTCCTATTGAGTTATAATAAATCACCACAATTAGATTCAGTTATTTAAACTATTTATTTAAAAAATTCATTCCTCACGTCATATGACAGAGCTTGTTTCATAAAATTATGAACCAAACAGAAATTTTGCAAAGTAAAATATAGTTAAAATATTGTGTATTGTTAATACTTAGGACTTCCAGAGTATACATAGTGTGGGGGAAAAAGCATATAAGAACTTGCAGAGTATAAATAGTACAGGAAATATATATATATATATCCCAATAAACATCGTTTATTAGAGGCAACATTGGATTTGAGGGTAGAAAACATGTGATCTTTTGCACAGTTACATTCAGGTATCTACTGGGACAAAGAGCATTCAATGGGAGATTTTTATGGTAGAAGGTAAAAGTAGAAAAGGCCAGTCACATGATCTAAACTTTAAATTGACCGTCAATAACTAGAGAAGCTCTATGGATGCCGATTCTATAAATTAACAGCAGAGTTAGAAACAAATACAAATATACAAAGATGCATTATTATTTCAACCTCTTTCCACTTTTCCATCTCCCTTCCTCTTTGCTCAAGCCTCACAGTAAGTGTGCCCTAATTCTGATGGACTTCCAGTGCCATCTTGGTTTAAGTTTGTGATCAAATATGTCAGTCTCACCTGCTTTAATAAGCAGGTGCCTTTACGTATGTGGTGCCACGGTGCACAGTTATTTTTTATTTTGATAAACGACAATCATCAAGGTTTAGCGACAATTTAGGAACTTCTCAGCGCTTGCTATTTCTGAAAACACAGGTGTTGGTTGCTTATTTATTTATTTTCTGTTCATGGAACTCCTTTTCTTTCCTTCTGGGAATTCATTCAACACTCAGGAAAAAAAAAGTTCGCAGCTTTGCTTGAAAATAACTGCATGCAAAATTTTAAACTTCCAAACTATTACACAAACTTTGTTATCATCTAATGTTGGTGTCATTATTATGCTAAGCTGATTTGTGCTGTCCCCAGTTCCTCTGTACTTGACAGATGGATGCTAGAGATGAGATCTGTACAGAATCATGACAATTGTATTAAATTAATGATAAAAATGCTGATAATAATTCAAATAGTTATGTGTTTATTTTCTTAGATTCTTTTAATTTGAGTACAAACCTTTGTATAAAAATTATTTGCGTACTCATGTTCAGGTGATTCAATAATATATATTTCATTCATTCATTCACTCAACACAGTTAATTTTTTTTTTTAATCTGTTAGGTATCAGAGAAAAAGAGATAAAACATCCACTTAATAACTTCAATGAATTTTCAGTTTATATTAAAAACATGTTACAGGAATTAAAAATTCAAGTTGAACATAATGAGTTGCTTGCTAGAATTAAGCACAACATTCTAAAGGAGGTTGAAGGAGGCTTACCAATAATATTGGCCTGGTAGATATTGTAAGGCTGAGCTTTTTTGGATAACAGTATTGGATTAGCAAATACTACGGTAAGGAGAAAGGCCTAGTTGACTAACATCAAGTATAAAAGTTTGCATTTATATGGTAAGCACAGCACCTTTCCACAATCTCAAGTCATTTGTTATTACTGAAAAGTAGAGTTTACATTTTAAAAAGACAATATATAAAAAGGGATCTATCCTTTTAGGTCAGGATTTGTAATTTAATTGCATTTAATTTGAAAATAATAGGAGCTCTGGAAGGTTTCATGCAAAGAGTAACATGAATATATTTAGATTAAACTGAGCAACATTGAGGATGGATTAGAAGACTAGGGTGAGGCAGTGGAAGTGAGTTTGTAGGCTGGAGATTTTTAGTATAACCCGAGAAGGTGGCAGTTCTTTGAATGAGTAAATAGAAAGCCATAATGACCCAACAATTCTACTCCCACCTATATATCCAAGGAAAATGAAAACATAAGTCCACACACACACTTTAAATGAAATATGTATATCAGGATTATTTAAAATAGCCGGGTGATTAAAATAATGCAAATATCTACCTAACAATGAATAAGCATATAAAATATGGAGTCTCCATATAATTAAATATTATCTAGCCATTAAAATGGAATGAAGTGCTGATATATCCTAGAAATTGGACCAGCCTTGCAAAAATTATGCTAAGTAAATGGAGATTGTCACAAAATCTACATAGTATATGATTCCATTTATCTGAAAACCCAGAAGAGAGAAATTTATACAAACAAAAAGTCGATTATTCGTTGCTTAGGGCTGAGGAAGATGAGACATGGTGTAGTTTTTTGGAGTGGTAAAATGTTCTGTAATGTACTGGGGTGATGGTTATACACATCTACAAAGATATTTAAAGAAATTGAATTGTGCTTTTTATATGAATAGATTATATGATATGTGAATCATTTCCTAATAAAGCTGTTTAAAAGTTAAGAAAACAAAATGAGATCCTGAATAAAGGTAATAGCACTGAGAATGAAGAGGAGAGGGCTGAGAAAGTTAACAGGTTGAATATAAACAAACAGTTCGCAGTGTGGAAATACCTGCTTTATTTGACGCTTTCATTTTATCCATGGGAGAGATCATGCCTCAAATAGAGGTCGAAGAAGCAGAACCACATTGAGTGTCATGCAATGTGAGCGTTATCATATGAATTAGACCTAGCTAATTGTGGGAAAGATAGAAAAGTAAGGGTCTCAAAGTGATAGCTGGAAATTAGAGAAAAGTCAATGACAAGCTCCCCTGAAGCAATGATACAGGTGGGAACAGTCAGAATTTGAAAGGACATGTAGGACATCAAGTTTGCAGAATGAGACAGAGAAGAATAATCGGTGAAGTCTGTAGAAGATGCTTCCCCTGCATCTGGTGGTGGATTACAGAGAGATCCTACACTCAGAAAGAAGAGATAAGCACAGAGCGAGAGACCACGAGGACGTGTTAAAATTCACTGACATCTGTGTTTGTCTTTCATAACATGTAATCAGGACAAGCTTTAGAGAGAGCTGCTATTTCACTTCCACCTTCTAAATCCCATACAAATTTATTTTTGACAACTTTCACTCAAGGAAGAATTTAGTTCTAGTTTGGGTAAGTAGACATAAGATAAAAAACACCACAGGGACACTGAAAAACTTGAAGACATTCTCTCACTGAATCACTAATCCAAATATTGGTTATTTTAATCACAAAATGTACTAAAAAAAATTCATAACAACTTTCGGCTCTTCTAAAGCAATTTTTTAAACATTTCAAATGCTGTCCTGGGATTTTATTATAGCAATTAAAATTTTGTTAAAACATATTTGTTTTCCTGAATTGTCTTTTATCCGTTGTTCTGTTTTTATTTTATCTACTAACTTTATTATATTGTGTTTTTAATTCTGTATTATCTCGTTTTGTTCATGCTGTGCTTTTCCCTCAAATGTAATATGATATTTCATTGACGGTTCCTATTCATAACCACATGAGTTCGATTGTCTGTCAGTAGAAGGAGCGGGTGCAGCTTTGTTTTGTAATTACATGAGTCCATTTTTTCAACAAATGCTACCCTTAAATGGAAATACCAGTAACTACTTCCAGAAAGTGGGACATATTCCTAAGGGAGTTTCTAAGGGACTCTTCACATTTGGAAAAATAAGAAAGACCTTTGTCTTAGAATAGGGAGATAATAGTACTCCAGTCTTTATTCTTATTTTTTGCCTGCCTCAAAACGTTCTTTAGAATTTATACCTGAACGTATCTCTCCCACCTTTTATAGACTTATTCTTGGGCTTTAGCTTGAAAGCAAACTCCTTTCCTGTCACCTGTTTTATATTCGTTGGAAAGAAAACAATATTAGTTAACTCCTTTTATAATAAACAGTTATAAAAAACATTATTTTGGTAATTATCCATTAATTTTCTCAGGTTCTTCATAAGTCACTGTTAACTCAGTTTCCCTAGGAAAGTCTGCATGCATAATATACATATTCTCTATCTAGTGCATATCAAATGCTTGCATCCTTCCACATATTCTCAAGATTTTCAGACTATTGATGACACTCATTACATTTTTCCAACACAGAATTTAATGCTTCTTTAATAAAACATTATTTACTTTTAAATTTATTGTCAGCTGAACACCTGAAATTAATCATGTACATGTGCATGCTGCCATATTTAAACTGAAGAGCACCATTGAACTTGAGAGCAATACTGCCCATAGGCCCGGGCAACTGGGGCTCTTGAACCAAACCCCATACCATGGGGTAACTCACACTTCAGAATACCTTTCTTGAATCTCATTCTTGGTCCCTGCTAGTGCCTGGGACTAGCCAGACTGGAAGAGCTGTCAAGATAAGATTCTTGGAGCCAGGGCAAAAATCACATGGGCTTCAGTCCCTTTTATATTTACTAGGAAGCTTTCCAACTCTTTATCCTCAGGTAATGCAAATGGAATCAACCTGAGGCAACCAAGAGCTCTAGGCATCTGGTAGTCTTTCACATTCTTGGAAGGCGCATCCTGGTGAGACCATTCCCATTGTGTTGATTACTTCTTTTGTGAGGTCTCTTAGAGTCCAGAGAAATTCCAACATGCTGTGACTGCTATGCACCCTGGACACAATGACAAGTTCAGGTCAATGGGATATGATTGATCTTCTCATCTGTGGACTTATGCTTTAGTTTTCATCTGTTCATTCCTGGGAGTGACAACAGGCACCTTTTATCCCTGCAGGGTTCACTTCATGTCAAACAATCAGACATGTGTTGCCTCTCCTTTGCTCTCAAAAAATATGAAGACTTTGCTTTGTAGTGTCAATGGACCACGCCAACTAATGTCTTCTCTTGCTTCTGATCCATGTGGTGACATTTTGCATTCCTGGGTGGGTCTTAAGCCAGCCAAAGGAGAGATGGACTTTTTTGAAAAATGAGTCCATTCTTGTCACTCTATAGATGGACTCATTGGCTGTCCTCCCCACTACAGGCAACGTGTGAAAAGCAGGGGTCCAATCGGCAATGAAAGAGATTTAGTAAAGCTGTGATAATGACCTAAAGACTTCAAGAAAATGTGTGGTTGAACTATGTGTGCTATCTTTGCCCAATACGATTCTGAACAACAAATTTAACATGACTAAAAATTAATTGCATTATTGCTAACATTTTCTTCCATCCTCGGGCGAAGACTTTTGTTCATCGTCATTCTTTGTAAAGTATGGTAATAAACTTTGTGAGTTTCACTGAAAGATAATAGTTACCAGAAGTATGAGAGGTGATGTGGTGTCATAAGGAATGACACAAAAAAGCTTTAAGGAATTAAATAAATGATATTAGAAAACATAAAATTTGGAAGACCTGTGTTCTTTGGGCAAATACTATTTCTGAAGAGCCATTATATTAGAGGTAATACTAGTTGACTATCTTCTTCCCACATGTATTCATTTGCTAAGGCTGCCATAACAAACTACTAAAAACTGAGTGGCTTAAACGACGGGAATGCATTGTCTCACAGTTCTAGAAGCCAGAAATCTGAGATTAAGGTGTTTGCAGAGTTAACCTTCCTCTGAGGTATCAGGGAAGAATCTGTCCCAGAATTCTCTTCTCATTTCTGATAATTTCTTGGTTCATGGCAGCATAACTTTAGTCTTTACATGGTGCTTTCCGTGTGTGTGTGTGTGTGTGTGTGTGTGTGTGTGTGTGTGTTTTCATATTTCCTTTAACCCTTAGTCGTATTGCATTAGGGGACCACTCTACTCCAGAGTAAGCTCATATTGACTAGTTACATTTTCAATAACCCTCTGTCAATTTAATCCTAGAATGATGTACTGTAAAGTAAGACTAAAAATGTGAATTGAGGGCACTACTTAATCTAAAACGTCAAGTGTTGAGGGAAATAAAATTATTCTGCAACAGTCCATGTAACCATGAAGAACCCCAGGAAGTGCTTCCTGGCCATGAACAGAAAGCCATGGTTCTTGAACACTAGGAAGGACCTTTACGTGTTTGCACAATAAGTCTATGTGCTAGCATTTCTTGTCTGTCAATTATAATACATGTGTATTGAAAATCAGTATTTCTCATATGGCTTTATGAATTTTTTAAAATACATTATTTAATGAAATTTTTTACAGATACAGGGACCCTACCAAAATATTTGTGCCTGGAAATTGAGAAACTCAAAGTCAGCCCTAGTAGAGAGTTTGCTTTACGTTATGCTATTTCCCAGAAGAAAATAAAATAAAATCAGTATTTTACAGGAGATATTTTTAATTGATTACTCACAATTATAATACACTTTTAACCATAATCTTTCAGATTCCTATAACTTGCAACATCCTGTTATTTAAATAGTGTGTAGGAGTGTCAACAGAAATGTGACAATGTGCCGAAGGAGAGTTATTTATAAGATGAATAGTGTATCTCATTTCAGTCTAAATTTTAAAATTTTGACCACTGGAGAATAAGTCAGATTATGAAATGTGCTATGGAATCACTTAATAAATATTAAAATTTCCTCAAGAAGAGTGATTAAAGGTTTAGTAAAATACAATATATTGCATTTTAGACAGTTCTAAGTGTTTGAACCTATTGAATGCTACTTCTGTACCTATAGCTAGGAGCAAAACTAGAATTCACAGTCAAGAAAGCAGTTTTAACTATGAGTTAGTGATAAATGCATTGTTTTAGTTATGGGTTTAGTGATAAGTGCGATAGGTTTCCCAAAGCATATAAAAATAAAATTCTATAATAAATCATTAATCAAATTAGATGTTTTTTAAATCCAGAATTAAATGTATTTTTATTTAAATAATTTTCTCTTCCTATCGCCCAGTATATCTCTTTTGTAAAATGAATTTTATGCATTTGATTTGCTTAAAGAAGAATCACTGCTAATAACCAATTCTGAAAAGTACATTTTATTGTTCCCTGCAGCCATGAAATCAAAATCTGTATGTGTCCTGCAGCTATATCATTTGAGCAAACAACTTGAGAAATAAGCAATTAGCATCTCTTTGAGAGTTAGGAAAAAAAAAATTTTTTTTCCTGAATAATATACCAAGCTGTGAGAAGACTTTATGTGAAAAAAAGGAATAAAAAATAATTTATCTGCATTTTAATATTCCATTTGTTGTTTTTTTCTATCTAAAGTTTCAAGAAAAATGTCTAAATAAAAAATATTTCCTTATGTCTTCATGAAAGTTCTATAATTTATTTTCATTTTAATTCCTTCAAAAATAATGTTTATATATAATTAGTGTATAAAGCAATCGTAAAACTTTGCTAGATCTTAAACAGTATTAGGCCCTTACATATATCTTGTTGACAAACCACTTTTATAGAGTAAATTTGGTGTTTTGCTTGAGCTGAAGACAGCATTTGAAATGTTTGTTTGTATATAAATCTGGAAAGTATAAATTGACAAGATGCTTGATGATATGTCAAAAAATATTTGCAAATATTTCTGGTATCAGCACAATTCAGATTCAAGTAAGAACCCGCCTGACATAAGACCATTTATATGTAAACTAGTAAATAGGATGAAAGGACAGGAAAGAAATGAAATGAGCTGCTGTATTTCGAAGCAGTAAATCAGTAAATACCCTGTTCAAAATAGTCATGTGTCAAAAATTAATGAAGAATATTTGGACTAGAATATGTAGGTCAAAAGAGATACAAGAATTATGCAATTAAAAACTTATAAATCATTATCCAAAATATATTATCCAGAATGTTCTTTCTAATAAGATGCATTCTAGTGATTTCATTATGTGTGATTTCACTACCCATTTTGGGTGTAAGTGTATTATTTGCTCCAGTTTGATTAAATTTATTCTAGTCCTTGATGCTAAAATAATTTCTCTGGCTGTCTTATTTCTTTCTTAATTTAATTAACTGAAATGGAACTTGACATTTAACAATAGATATCTTCAGGAAAGACAAAGATGTCTAAATTTTCCTATAATGAAAGACATTGAGAAGCTCCACCGAAGCATATATAAGTAAAATTCTGGAAAAATAATTGTACACTTTTGCACATGCTAAATCCTTTAGTGGACAAAATTGCCTTAATTTTAAAATGTTTTTATTTGCCAAGTTTTCTCTAAAATTAATTTATAAATTATTTATTAAATGTTTTCTATGTGCCAAAGCATTGTTCTCTGCTGTGGTGATATGTTAAACAACATAGTTGGTATGCTCATCTATGATCTTAAATTACAAAGGGGGAAGGAATGTTTTTAAGATATGAATGCATTATTAAATGGCTTTGGATAGTAAGATAAATTATAAAACAAATTAAACTGTGATAAAACCAAGTGACTGTGAGAAAGCACTTTTTGGAATTAGATAGTCACAGAAGGCTTCTCAGATTAGTGATATGCAAAATGATACTTTAGTGAAAAAGAGCAGCAATTTAAGTAAAAAGGTAGGTTCAGAGTTTCCAAGTAGATGAAAAGCAAGTAAAACATCCTTGAAGTGAAACAAGTTTCGACTATTTAAAGGAGGTAGCGCTGTTGATAAGCAATGAGCAAATGGGAGAGTGAGGAAAGACATGATAAAAGAAGTGGGTGAGGTCAAGAATATGCTAGCCCTCAAAATTCATTATAAGGAAAATGGATTTTAATTGAATTTCTGTGGTTTGGACTTCCACTCCACTTCTTCCACAATGATATAAGTTCAAATTGTATTGGCACTCTTGCAGATAACAACTATAAGCTCTGAATGGAGAGAGGTATGTCTATGTGAAGGCAGATTCTGGAAGGATGTCAAGAGTTAGACTAGAAAATAGTACAGGGTTGGTTTTTCATTTTACTGCTTCTAACTAAAGGGCAAGGTATAGTGGTTGAAAGTTGAAATGAAAACTCACCAGCTCCCTGGTTTTAGAAAGTCAGAAGATATAGTTTGAAGTAATCACAGCATTGGAAATGTAATACAGTACTTCATTCAGAAACTAGAGGCAGGAAATGAAGGAAAGAAGTTAGCACAAATGTTGTGAATTAACTATGCCTAAATAACTGACTGATTCCTAAACTACACATGCACAGTTCAGAGGCCAAGTATACCAGTCAAGGGTAAATAACTGTGCTGAAATTCCACCTGGTCCCAAGAAGCAGACTTCAGTTTAAGTCCAATTACTTAAAGCTCAAAAATGAACAAACAAAAACAAATGAAGAACTTGGAAACATAATCAGGTACTAAGACAAAAGAAAATAAATAATTGATCCAATGTTGAATTGAACAGAAAGGAATATTAAATATCTACTATAACTACATACAATAATGGAAAGAAAAATGTTAACAATAAATTAGTATATATAAAATTGTGGCAGAGAAATAAGACAGATTAACAAAGGGGCAAATAAAAATTTTAGAACTAAAAACTAAATTACTTGAAATTTTAAAATTACTAAACTTAACCACAGAATGGTAGTAGCAAGAAAATGCTCAGTAAATTTGAAAACAAAGAAAAAATATCTATTCTGAAAAGAGGAAGACTGACTACACAGAATCTTAGGAAAATTTGGGATAATATCAAGAGTTCCAATGTTTTTTAAAAGGAAAAGATGAAGCTGAAAACATATAAATCAAAAGTTTTCAAAAACATTTTTCCAATTTTTAAAAAATATACATTTATAGATTCAAAAATCTTGGTTAACTGTCAGCAGAATAAGTAAGAGAAAAGCATATCTAGAAATATCATGGTGAAATAGCTAAAAATTTAGAACAAATGGGAAATTCTGAAAGCAGTGAGGGTGAAATGAGAAATTACATAGTATGAGTTCTGCAATAACTCAAGAATTGCTAACTTCTCATTCAAAACTATGGTGTCCAGAAGATAATGGACTCATATCATCGAAATGTTCAAAGAAAAAAATCAACATAACATTCAACATCTATTAAAATATCCTTTAAGAACGAATGCGACACTTTTTAGGTAAAAGGAAACTGAGACTTTGTCACAGCAGTTCTTCACTAAAAGAAATGCAAAATAAAATAACTCAGCTTACAGAAAAAATAATACCAATTGGAAATTCACATCTTTTATAAAGAATTAAGAACTTTAGGAATGAGCTGTTAAGAAAAGTGAAAAGCACTGAAGCATTGAGGCAGAATATCACAATATGGTTCATAGTTTTAAAAATCAATTTTGCCAAATGAATAGATTGCATAGAGATGCAAACAGTAATGGGAACACTCGCTAGAAGCCAATTCAGAAATTTTAGAGTGATCAGGGTGCCATAATTAATGCTGACTTTGATGCAAATATTAACTTGATCCCCAAGTCCAATTGTTCTTGAAATATTTCTTTTTGCGAGAGCACAGTTATTGAGTCAATGACAATATGCCCATTTGGTAGAGAACTGCAGAGATTGTGATTTTGTATACTCCTTGAAATATCATAGTATCCTCCTTCAGAGAACCCAACTACTTCAGTTTTATATTCTGGGTCTAAAAATGGCCTCGTTTCCAAAACTTGGTTGGGAGAATATGGCTATTTTTGTTCCTGGATTGACTTCCATCAAACCCCTGATGATCTACACTTAATGTATTTTGGTAGTATAAACTAAGAAGTATCCTTGGTTCCTAAAGTTCCTTATTTCTAGAGATGATATAGTTTATTAAGTGTCAATCAGGCTAGGCTAACATGTGTTTTTCTTTTTTTTTTTGGTTTAATCTGTTTTTAACTTTTACTTTAAGGACATGGAGTATAATTCAGGACTAGATATACAAATGGTCATTTTACAGGTAAAGTTTGGGTTTCACTTTTGTCCTCATGTCACCTGGTTTAAGATCAGGCATACTTATTGATGAAATGTTCCCTCCCTTGGCAGTTTGCCACTACTGCCAATCCCTTTGTTATAGTATTATAATAATTGCTCAGGGTCCACTTATGAGTGAGAACATGTGGAACTTAGTTCTTTGTTTCTGCGATAGATGGCGAAGTATTATAGACTTTAAATCCATCAAAGTTGCTGCAAGGTCCATAATTTTGTCCTTCTTTATTGCTGTGTAATATTCCATCATGTATATGTACTACATTTTTTTAATCCAGTCTACTTTCAATGGGTAGCACAGTTGGTTCCATGTTTCTGCTATTGTGAACAGTGATGCAATAACCTCAAACTATAAGAAACTTAGAAAATACAGGAGATATCGCTATGGAAATTGGACCGGGCAACCAATTTGTGATCAAAACCCCAAGTCCTCATGTCATAAGAAATAAGATAGACAAAAGTGGGATCTTATCAGACCGAAGAGCTTCTGCAAAACAAAAGATACCACAAAGAGAATGGGGGAAACAACCCATAAAATGGGAAAAAAAACATTTGCCAACTGCGTATCTGACCAAGGCCTAACATCTAGGATCTGTAAGGAACTCAAATGTGCTGAAAAGAAAAAAACAAGCAGCTCTATTAAAAAGTGGGCAAAAGATAAGAATTGACACTTTTCAAAAGAAGACATGCAAGCAGCCAATAGATACATTAAAAAATGTTCAGCCTCTCAAATCATCAAAGAAATACAAATTAAAAGTACACTGAGCTGGGCTTGGTGGCTCAGCCTGTAATCACACGCCTTCGGGAGGCTGAGGTGAGGGGATTGCCTGAGCCCGCGGGTTCGAGACCCGCCTGGGCAGCGAGACCTCATCTCTACAATAAATCAAAAAATCAGCCAGGTGTGGTAGCGCATGCCTGTAATTCTGGCTACTCGGAAGGCTGAGGCGAAATGATCGCCAGAGCCCAGCAGGTCGAGGCTGCGGTGGCCGGGAGCGGCCACTGCACTCCAGTCTGGGTGACAGAGTGAGACTCCAACTCAAAAAAAAAAAAAAAAGAAGTACACTGAGATATCACATCTCCTGTCAGGATGGCCATCATCAATAACTCAAAAAACACCAGATGCTGAAGAGGATGCGGGGAAAAGGGACACTTCTACAATTCTTGGGAGTGTAAACTAGTACAAACTGTGGAAAACAGTGTGGCAATTCCTAAAACAACTAAAACTTGACCTCCCATATGACCCAGCAATCCCCCTTCTGGGATTATACCAGGAGGAACTCAAGTCATTCTTATATATGCTTCACAATAACAAAATAATACACGATAGTGGCTCTAAAAACACAAATATGCTCCTCGATTATGCTACAAGATTTTTCTAGATTGTTCAACCTCTGGAGGCAGGCTGATGAAATAACCATTATCTCAAACATTGTAAGTCATCATAGCAAAGCAAAAAAGAGAACCAGAGGGCTTGTCATCAGCAATTAAATATTTTGCCCTGAACTAATCTCATGAACAAGCTCAGTGTAGCTGATGGAGAATAAGAAATCATATAAACCTCAGGTGATTCAGTTCAAATTTTTCAGCCAAAATCCCAGACTTTTGCGGTCACTAAACAAAGCCAACCCAAAGATGAGCACAGATAAAAATTAGAGACCAAGAAGATAAGCCTGTTAAGGCCAACCAAAAATACTAACTTATTTCCTCATGAGATAAGCAAACTGTTGTTTTAAGTCATTAATTTTGGGATAGTTTTTTAAATAGCAATAGCTAAATGATACATAGTAAAACTCAACTGGAAAAGAGCCAGTATATTGTTTATGCATTGCACTTAGAAGAGAGCAACAGAGCATTGGACAATAGCTCTACTGCCTGATTTAGACAGACAGTGCTTAGCACTGTAAAGACACTACACTAGTTAAAACAGTGATTCTATCTTTAAGATCTTATTTACCACTGAGTGAGATACAATCATAAGCAATAAAATATGATATTTAACATAACACGCTAGTGATACATAGAATTATCCAAACTGAACCAAAAGGTGGATCACATTTTAGGATATTTTCTTTAGTCATTTTTTAAGGTTGTTAGTAACAAATTATCTTAATTTTCTTTCTTCTGGGAATATCTTGATTTCTCTTGCATATGAAGAATATTCTTACCAGGTATAGAATATGCAGTTGAGACAGTATTTTTCTTTCAACTTCAGAAAGTGCTGTGTCAGTTTCTTCTAGACTTCATGGCTTCCATTTAGAAATTCGCTGTCATTTTATTTTTATATTTCTCTAGGTAAGACGTTCATTTTTTCTGGATGCATTCTAATTTTTTTTTCATCTTTAGCTATCAGAAGTTTAATTATAAGATATCATGGGACAGATTCCTTTGGGTTTATTTCATCTGTGGTTTGTACAAGTTCTTACATCTGTGGAGGCCACGTCCCCATTTGGTTTTGCAAACGCTAGGAGTAAAGAAAAGTAGAGTGCATACTAGATCTAATTTGCTGTGTCCTTCAGTCTTATGGCTGCTTGATTGGTCGGATGGAGGCATAGTTTCCACCTGCAACTAGTTGACACTCCTTGGTGAGAGAATCAATGCTTTCTGGCTTCCATACGTTAGGGAATAAAATATTAGCTCTCTGCTCTGTACTCTTATTTCTCCTGACACAAACACTGTCTTTCTTGAAAGAAAGATCAGACTGATATATGATGACACCAGGTAGGAGATAGAGGACAAAGTCCTCACTTGGCCTGCTGGTACAGTTTGGAAGAGGAATTGGATCACCAGGCCTGTGTCCATACGATGAGAAGAGGCAGGGAATTGTGTGGAATGTCTACTTTGCTCATGAATAAATCCAATAAATATCCACTTTTATTTTCCCTTGGGTGTTTTGTTGAAGTAGAGCATATGTTGCCAACAAAACCTCTTTTTTTTTTTTTAAGGCTACTCCTTCCCTGATCTTTTGGGATCCAACTTTTTTGAAGATATATTTGTGTGTGTGTGTGTGTGTGTGTGTGTGTGTGTGTGTGTGTGTGTGCATGTGTTTTGGTGGTTCCAGTTTGTAGGTTTCTTCAACGCTCCAACCAGAATATACGGAAGAAAATAAAGAAACCCAGAGAACTCACTGCTGTTTTGTTCCTCAATTAAAGAGATCTCTAGGTATCTTCATTTTTACCATTTTTCAAAGTCTTCCTAACTTAGTTTGTTTTGTTATGTCTAAATTAGTTATTTGTTCATGGGAGTACCTGGAAGGAGAGAAGTTACCGTATTGTAGTGAAACACGAAGTTGGGGATGGCTTTTAACTTTTCTGGGCGAAAGAAGGCACCTGGTAAGGGTAAGTAGGGAGAGTATCACTCTGAGAAGTACCTCCTCTGGCAGGTGTAGATTTTCCAAAAGTATGCTGTTTGGAAAGGCACTCTAAATATGAGTCAATGCTGCAGGGATTGGAAGTGTAGAATGAAGGCATGGTAAATAGTCTGGGAAAGACTGTAGCAGGTACTGCAAAGTCTACCCACATTCTTTTATTGGTCTCAACGTAATAAAAGCCATTTATTGTGACACTGGAATAATGGAGCTACTGGAAATTAAATAGTAGAAGTAACCCTCATGCAGTGAGACTCCCGCTTTCTCACCCATGGATGAGATAACGCTGATGAAAATTTTTATCTGTTTCCAGTGGTTTTAGAGCTACATCTCCATAGGTACTGAGTTCCAGCTACCCAAAGTAGCAACCATTCTGTTAATGCACCAATTGGAAGGTTGATTTTTAGAGCTTTTAGGAATCACCACACTGAATTCCACAGAGACTGTATTAGTTTACCCTCCCCCCAACAGTGTAGAAGTGTTCCGTTTTCACCACATCCTCTCCAGCATCTGTAATTTCTTGAGTTATTGATAATGGCCATTCTGACTGGAGTGAGGTGGCCATTCTGACTGGAGTTTTACTTTGCATTTCCTTGATGACTAGTGAGGTTGAACATTTCTTTATGTATCTGTTGGCCGCTTGTATGTCTTCTTTTGAGAAGTGTCTGCTCATATCTTCTGCCCACTTTGTAATGCGGTTGCAGCCATAAAAAAGAACAAAATCATAAATTTCCCAGCAACTTGGATGGAACTAGAATCTATAATACTGAGTGTTCTTTCACAGAAACAAAGATCTGAGTATCACATGTTCTCACTCATAAGTGGACCTTGAACAACTACCGTAATACTATAAGAAAAATTGACAGTGGCAGGAAACTATTGGGGGGGGGCAGGGAGGGGAAGGGAGGTGGGATTGACAGTAGTCGAGATCTGCCTGGGGAAGGGGAGGCACACATCATCAACAAGGGTACCTGCACAATGAATATTTGTGTACCTAATCCTTAACTGTACCCCCCAATTTTAAAATAAAAAATTTTTTTAAAAAAGAAAGAAAATGCACCAACTTATTCGGTGCCTTTTCTTTAATGCATTACTCCCTCTCTCTCACCCATGTTCTATGTGAATTCCCAAATAATGCAATTGTGCTTTATTCTTTGTTTCAATATCCACTTTTGAATGAAACCAAGCAAGACAAATGGGAATCTTCAGGTTCATCAGAATTGAAGAAGTCTCTAGGAAAAACTCTGATGACAGAGAAGACTATAATTTCACATCAGAATTAAATGCTTATGACAGTGGGGCACTATTGATGAATTTGGCATGAGCAAGTTCAAAGATGTGATGCAAGATCACCTCAAAAGATGCAAAAAATGCTTCTGAGAAATTAAAATCCTTTTATGAGAGAAAACACTCAAAAAACTAGATTGAGAAGGAACACACCTCAACATAATAAAAGCAGGTCAGTAACATGAAAATAATGCTCACGTTTACCACTTCTGTTCCATGTAGCTCTGAAAGTCCTAGTCAGAGCAATTAGGCAAGAAAAGAAAATGCAAAAAGGATTCAAACTGAAAATAAAGAGGTAAAATTATCTCCGTTATCTCTCATACAGATCTCATGATTTTTTATGTTAAATACCCTAAATACTTTCCCCCAAAACTGTTAGAACCAATTAAACAAATTTAGTAAAATTGCAAGATACAAAATCAGCATACAAATATCAATTTTGTCTGTAGACAATAAAAACAAACCATCTAAAATAAATGTATAAAAATTCAATTTAAAATGGCATCAAAAAGAAAAAAAAAACCTAGGAATAATCTTAACCAAAAAAGTAACAAACAAACAAATACACAACCCCTCCCCAAAAAATTGTGAAGTAAAAACTATAAAGCATCACTGAAATAATTTTAAAAATTAAATAAATAAATGGAAAACCATTTCAGGGTTCATGGATTTGAATATTTAATATATGTTAAAAGTATTCCTATTGCCCAAAGGGATCTACAGATTCAATACTTTTTCTACCAAAATCTCAATTGCAGTTTTTAGCAAAACAAAACAACAAAAAAGCCTGAAATTTGCTTAAAACTATTAATTATCCAGAGTACCCAATGCAATTGAGAATAAAAAAGATAAAATGAGCTATCACAGTATTTTCTCACTTTAGAATATTTTACAAAGCTATAGAAATTTAAACTTTATAGAACTGAAATTTTAAAAATAGACATATATGCCAATGGAACAGAATAACTCACTCAGAAATACACACATATACATAGATGATCAACTGATTGTTGACAAGCATGTGAAATATAGACAATAGGAAATAGTCTCTTCAACAGAGTATTAGGAAAATTGGGTATTCAGCTTTTAGCAAAAAGAAAAAAGGGGCAAAAATTGAAATAGATGTCTATTTTACACCAAATACAAAGATTAACTTAAAATGAATCAAATATTTAAACTTAGGATTTGAAAATCTAAAGCTCAGTAAAAAAAAGAAAAGGGAATGTTTTAGACATTGATATTGAAAGTGATTTATTGAATAAAATGTCAAAAGCACAGGCATCAATAGCAAAAATAGACAAGTGGAACTGTATCAAATTGAAAAACTTTTGCACAGCAAAGAAAATAATCAACAGAATAAAAAGACAAACTATGGAATGGAAGAAAATATTTACAAGCCATATATCTGATAAGTGGTTGATATCCAAAATGTGTAAGAAACATTTACAACTGAGTACCAAATAATAATAATAATAACCCAACTATAAAATAAAGGACTCAAATAGATACTTTTCAAAAGGGCACCAAGTATATGAAAAGATACTCAATATTATTAATCATCAAGAAAATGAAAATCAAAACTATAGTGAGCTGTCACTTTACACCTATCATATATATGATGGCCATCCTAATAGGTGTAAATATATATATCATTATATGTATATAATGATATATGTATATATATAAAGATAACAGTGTTGGCAGGGTTGTGGGGAAATTGGGACACTTGTGTATTATTGGTGGATATAAAATTGTACTGCAGCATTGGAAAATCTTATGGAACTTCCTTAAAAAATTAAAAATAACTCTCATAAGATCCAGTAATCATATATATATAGATAGATAGATACATACACTAAAATAATAAAAAGCACTACCTCATAAAGATACCTGTACTCTAATGCCTATTGATGCATTAGCCACAATAGCACAAAGATAAAATAAAGAGATAAACGAATGAAGAAAACGTGACATATTCATACAACTGAATAATATTCAACTCAAATAAGTCAGTCCAGACATTTGAAGCAATACAGACAATCCTAGAGGATGTTTCACTAAGTGAAATATGCTACTCACAGAAGGCCCAGTGCTCTGTAATTAAGGTATATGAAGTAGTTAGAGTAGTAAACATCTTAGAAGCAGAGACTATAAAAGTGTTTGCCAGTGACTGGGGAGCAGAATAATTGGAGATTTGTTCCAGGGGCATAGGGTTTCAGTTATGCTGAGTGAATGAACTCTAGAGAGCTGTAAAACTCTCACTGTAAAACACTCACACATATAGTGAACAATCGAGAAATTCACACTTTGAAATCTGCTAATAAAGTAAATCTCATGTAAGTGTTTTTACCACAAAACCAACAGATAAAAACACAGACAAAGACACAAGGAAACTTTAGAAGTGTTGAGGATGCCAATTACCTTAATTGTGGCAATGGACTCATGGGTGTTTGCTTATGTTCAAATTCACCAAATTGTACACATGACATAAGAGCAGTTGTGTGTCGATTACACCTCAATAAAGCTGTTATAAATGCAGAATTTTACTTAAGATCTTGCAAGACAAAGAAGACTTCTGGAAGGAATGAGGGAAGGGAGGGAAAGAGGGAGGGAGGGAGGAAGGGGAGAAAACCAGGGACATTGAAATAGCCTACTTACAAGAATAAAAACAAAACAAAATACTACTTAAATTTGGCTGTAGCTGTGAATATATAAAGCAGGAGATCACGTGAGACACAACGTTGAAGTCAACAGAAACATTTTCTTTTTTGTACAATGACTATTGGATTAAAAATTTTATGCAGCAGTTTTTTCTACTCCCAGCTTAATTTTCATTTTGAAGCATTTACTAATATATGCCATAACTCTATGATGCCACGAAAACACATGCAAAACAGCTTACTGATGTTAAATACAAGAATTACCATTTCTTCTCTTGCGTCACACAAAGAAAGCAATAATGACATATATACAAAATTTAAGTATCTATCTGCTTTGAAACATTTCTGTATCATTGAAACATAGGAAGGAAACCTGGGTAGCCAAAAAGCCAGAGCTGGGAATCCATGACTTAAAGAATAATGTTCACTTACAATTAGTTATTTCTGTCACAAGACTTCTATGACAGTCCTCTAGTATACAGGTCATTTAGCGAATTTCTGTATATTTCTGCCTGGATTTAATTTGATTAACTCAGATTACAGTCTTTTGTTAAAACACCCCTTGAGTCTCTTTCTGTTAGAATATACAAGAAATATGTGACTAAAGTTACCTAGGCTATAAGTAATAGTTCTGTGATATAAAACCCACATTAATCTATACTTATTGTTTGAACCAGCATATACATTTTGTGTGGCTCAACTTAGTCCCTAAGTTTACCTTTTTGCAGCATGATGGGTAAAGCTAGAAAAATGGGTCTAATGTAGCTTTTCCAGTTCAGAATCTTATGATAACAGGCATATTACCTCATCATAATGAGCTTCAGCTTCTTCATCTCTAAAACGAGGCTAGAAAACGTTTCCTGTCTGCTTCAGAGAAGTTACAAAGAGGAAATTAGATCATTTATACAAGCACATTCTCTAGAATATAAAAATTTCCTGTAGAGAACTTCCTTATTTTCATCAATATTAAAATTGCTATACTGTAATCCCGCGCCTTTGGGAGGCTGAGGTGAGTGGACTGCCTGAGCCCGCAGGTTCGAGACCCGCCTGGGCAGCGAGACCTCATCTCTACAATAAACAAAAAAATCAGCCGGGCGTGGTAGCGCGAGCCTGTCATTCCGGCTACTCGGAAGGCTGAGGCGGAAGGATCGCCGGAGCCCAGCAGGTCGAGGCTGCGGTGGCCGGGAGCGGCCACTGCACTCCAGTCCGGGCGACCGAGTGAGACTCCAACTCAAAAAAAAAAAAAAAAAAAAAAAAAAAAAAAAGATAACTTCCCCAAAGGTCAGTTAGAATATTTAAGTCATCTCTCAGACTCACTGTTTTCTGTGTCAAGTAGACCTAGTTGTGCCAAGATGTTATTCATAAACTTCAAACAATTCTGTGTGAAATCACAAGTTTTACTGCTGTAACACACAAACATAAAAAATGGATATCGCAGATTCATCAGCTATGATATCACAACATGGAATTCATTGAAGGTACAACATACTGTAAAAGAAAACATGTTTTTTTCTTGGTTTTTATTGTCTAGTTTACCCAGAAGCCTTATGGACAGTTTCACTTAGAAATGCAAGAAAAAAAATTATGTTTCAGGATGTGTAAACCTTAGTCAAAGGTGGAATAACCCACCTAATGATTAGTAAGAACCCTTTGTGGTATATTAATCATTCAGAAAGGCTAGGAAAACTCAAGTTATTGAAGGTTTTTAGAAGTAACAAAGAGTTTGAGATCAGATTATCTTGGTTTTAAAGTCATCCCCTGAGAGTTTCAAATTTTGTGACTAGTAATTTTCAAGCACCTAATTTTATTATTATCATGTATGAAAGTGAGGTGGTACACACATGGCTGAGTTTTCGGGATGAGTGAGAGATAACGTGCTATGTTTTACCAGTGTTTGTGGCATATGGTAAATAAAATGCTACAGAACTAAGTGTCATAGATGATTTTTGATGATAATGATTAAAATCTTTATACATTTCTTAGTAGCCATGTGGAACATTCCATTTGTATAAGTCGAATTGCATATACATATATAAATATCTCAAACTTATCTAATTAGTGTATGCAAGCACTACCCTATAATTTTTCCTATATAAATAACATGTCGGCCGGGCTCAGTGGCTCAGCCTGTAATCCCATGCTTTGGGAGGCCTAGGTGAGTGGATTGCCTGAAACCGCGGGTTCGAGACCCGCCTGGGCAACTTGGTGAGACCTCATCTCTACAATAAATCAAAAATCAGCTGTAGTTCCAGCTACTTGGAAGGCTGAGGCAGAAGGATTGCCGGAGCCCAGCAGGTCGAGGCTGCGGTGGCCGGGAGCACGCCACTCCACTCCAGTCTGGGCAACAGAGTGAGACCCCCAACTCAAAAATAAATAAATAAATGAAATAAATAAATCACATGTCAAAATGTCATATGTGAACTGATACATTCATATTTCAAATGAAAGAGCTGAGTCATAAATTATGACATTCGCCTAGCCCGGTGACACCTCTGAGTGTACAGATGTATTCCTTTTCTGAGAACACACACACACACATACACGCATAGACACATCTAGTCAATGGTCTTTTGGAGACTTCTATAAGAATTAGAACTAGCTCTTTCTAATCAGATTTCTTTTAGGTTCATTTTTTCTGATAGTAATGAGGTTTCCCAGTGTTGCAAGAAACATATGATCAAAGACATTTGGGATAAAAAATAAAAAAAGAACAAACTGTTATTTCTAATAAATCTATAACTTCAGCAGAGGGCATTTCTGATAAAATATTTTCTATTCAACAACTGAAGGAAATGTGTTTTCTGCAAGCTACAGAGTCCACAGCCCAAAACTTAAAAGCAAGCTTTGAGCCATCTCCTAAATTTTGAATTGATGGCATAAAATCCAAATCTCAGCTCTTTGCATACCTCAAAGTGACTGAAATCTGAATTTCTGCCATCCTCTTGGTGGAAGTGATTCTTTTTTAGATAGAATGAAGTCTGTGAAGTCCCTGGGAATCTGATAAAGAACGAGAAATTACCAGCTTAGATAATGTGAAACGTTCCAGGGCAACTGTCTTCGTGTATTTCTATGTCCCTTCATTATATTTGTATTTATATGTAAGCCATGAAGAGTTTGCTGTAACCAAATTCTTAACAGAAAGTTATAAATATTAACAGACTCATCACACAGCAAGGAGAAATTATTTGTAATGCAATAATTTTTATGTTTATCGCTGAAATACTCCTATTGGCACAGGAGAGTGACTGTATATCCCCCTGAGATCAAGTATCTTAGCCTGAAGGAAACCAGATATAAGAACTAACATTCGTTAAAGTCTCCTGTTTCATATTAAAAATTCACATACTTTTTGCATTCTGCTCCAGAAAATATTTTTGCTTATTTGAATATAAAAGTACTATGTGTCTCTCAAATCATCAACTGAAATTTGTGCTTCAAGACTTACAGTGTTTTCACTATAGTATAGTGTTATGATTACAGATTCTGCAATGAGACCACTGATCTGAAGTGTCATCATCATTGTTCACTAGCTCTGTGCCTTTGAGCAAATTGTTTTAACCACTCTGCCTTAGTTCTCTCACATGTAAAATGGGGATAATGTTATCCAAAAACATAACAGAATGTTTCCAAAAATCCTGAAATGCCATTCTCCTAGGGGAACAAAACAAAACAAAACAAGATCCTTAGTCGATAGAGCACAGTTATTTAGCTTAAAGTTAGACTTAAAGTTACCTAGATCAATCTTATATGGAGTATGTCCAAATGCCTTGGATTATGTAGTCATTTCTATTTCATAAAATCAAGTAAATTAGTATTTAAAACATTACTGCGAAACAAACTCATGAAACCAACCATGAATGCAGATAAGAGAGCTTGTTCAGTATTGCTAAATGCCTCTTTTCACCAGAATCTCGGCACCCACAAATTTAAAGGCAAACCATGAAATAAATTCCTTGATTTCTTTACTCACAAACAGCATTTTTTGAAACTTTTAAAAAATGAACTTTCATAAAATGTATGTTTTATTCATGCTTTTCCTTGTAGCATTCATCAGTTTTTATTGCTGTAAACTATTTTCCATCTCATAACATATCAGAATGCATTGATTCTATTGTGATGAACATTTGGATTATTTCTAGTTTGTGGCTTATATGAGTAATGCTATCATAATAATTTCTGTTTTTTATTGGTAGTATGCACTCACATTTATTTTCCAGAATGGTTGATCAATGCATCCTTCTATCAACACATATGAATCTTCTTGATGTTTTGTATTCTTTCCAACACTTTATGTGTCCACACTTTTAAGTTTTGTGAATCTAATGAATATGAAAAATATCATAATACTATTATTTTATTTGTGTTTTTATAATTATTACCATGGTTGAGCACCCATTCATATATTTGCTGACAATTTGTATTTTGTTGATTGTGGAGCACTTTGCTATATCTTCTGTTTAATTTTATTTTTCTAGAAGCTCAAATTATAATTGAGTTGAAAGTGTCCTTTGCACATTTTAGATATAAGTTGTTTCATGTCTAATGTGCTATAAATATAGTCTACAAGCCTATGACTTGGTTTTTGACTCTTTTAATTAAGCTTTCCAATAAAAAATACTGCTTCATAATATGAATATACCCAAATTAATAAATAAATTATCTTCAGTGGTTTGTGCATACATATAGATAAATGTATGTTATATATATTATACATTTATAAATCACACATATGTAAAATAGGAAAAAGTATATGAAATATATATGCATACTTTTTTTAGACTTTATAAAGATCAACTGTCTGTTTTTTTATTACTGATTCAATATTACATAGATTATCTTAATTAATAGATTATCTTAAACTATAGATTATCTTAATCATCATAGGTTGAAATCAGATCTTAAAATATGGTAGAGCAAGTCCTCCAAACTGTTCTGTCTTTTCACAATTATATTTCAGCTCTCACCTCATCCACAAATATATACAATCTTTTCAATGATGACAAACTAACTTGCATAATACTTTTTAAGCAGATTTTATCTCATGTTGTTTTGCCTTCAATATTACATAGAAAATAGATTTTCATTTTGGTATGTCATCCCTTGTCTACATGTTATTCTAATGTCTATATTTTGCATAATTAACTTGTAAACTCAGAATAGATATCTAGAACATTTCAGGTAATGTTTGGTTTTGTTGATCTTGTTGTTTTTTGCTGTTTTAGAATACTGTTTGATAATAACTCTAGTGTGTACACTTTTCTGTTCATTTCTGATAATTTCCATTTGTGTTTCTATACATTAAATCACCTAATTAAATTACGTAGAAAGGTTTGTGCATATTATAAATTATCTTGCATACATGTTATATAAAATGCTACTCTACAGATTAAGTTAAGGTGTTCTTTCAAACTGTGTTATTCACGTTTTAACACTGTCAATCTGATTCATTGACATTAATATCATATTTCTGCTAATTTTTTTTCTGTTTTGCAACTTGTAGTTTTACTTCTATTAGTTGAATGATCATATCCCATGTTAATTTTCTACTGAAGTTTTCATTCCTTTTTTGGTAATTTTTTGCATAAAGTCTTTATAAAGAAGTATTTACAATATTTAGGAATATTATAAATGTTTTAAAGATCTTTATACAGTATTATAAGTAGTAAAAACCTTGTTTTTCTGTCAAAGATTTATTATTTTTTCTTTTCTAACATGATATTTTTGTATCAACATGTTTTTCAGTTCCCATGATAGTAGTTATACTTTAAGTATTTTTGATTTGTAAATATATATAGATATATTTACATATATTTACCCACACACACTCTAGTTCACTTTTTTTGTCACAAATCAGTATTTTCAGGGTCTTAGTACACAGCCTGCTAAATATTTTAAAAGCCTTTGTAGTCACAAATTATTTTAAAATCTTATTGTGACTTAATCATTGTTTTACCTGGTATCTACTATTCTGAATCAATTCAGTCCATCTCAAGTTCCTAAAAATAGCTGTTCTATTTTAACACTTCTATGTAATTTGTTATAAGTTTAAAAATTGTTAGGATAAGCAACTCTTGGAGCCTATCACTAAAGAGATTACAATTTATAGAGACAGACTGACGTGAAAATATATTTTAAAATGAAACATATAGATAATATATAATTCGATATGGATATAGATTACATATGCACATAAGCAGCACATGAAAAGAGACAACTATCTATGAAATAATCATGAAAAAAGTATCAGAGAATATGGAAAAGGGCATTCAAACCGGCAAAAGCAATGACATGAAATGTTAAGAAACGGTGAAACCATTGATGTACCTATAGCAAAAAAGGGGGCGTGCATTATGTGAAGGGGATGATGGAATGCAATTGCAGATGGCCTTGTATACTCAGCCAAGGATTTTAGCAAACACTGGCGAAACATGGTAAGCTTCCAGCAGTGACATGGCTAGAGTAGCTTATTCAAAATAGACTTGAGGAAATCCATTCTGGCACTGCAGCATATGGTGCTCCTTGAACCACTACCCAGATAGACTGGTTAAAATTATTTTTTAAAAACTCCTAAAATGTCAGGAAGGATCCATGATGGCTACAGCAGAGCAGCAGACCAGTGCCACTCTGGCTAAGTTAGGCAGAGAGTAGAGACACAGCTGCTAATAAACGGAGACCCCTTAAACATTTTTGGATGTGGAAAACACCCTGCAACCAGCAAAGGTCTGTTTGAACATATAGATACCAGAAAGCAATGGCGAACACAGGAATCTAGGTACTCCATCTCCCACCATGCCCCAGGCTCACACAAGAACTGAAGATCTGAACAGCAGTCAAAAATGAATGAATGAACCAGATGATTTGGGATGGTTCACACTCTTCCAGCCATATGTGGGTCCTCAGTCCCACTTGGGAGGAGTTCTGGGCAGGGTGCAGGACTTTGAGCAACCACCACCCAAGTGGAATGGGAGAAAAACTTGTACTGGGCGACCATGGTAAGAACAACTTTCCCCTGAACTTGTGACTCAGGGGCACAGAGGGCCCATCTGCAGTGGAAAATGGCAGACACACACTGCCAACAGGTGGTGGCCATCTCCCCAGCCAGACCCAAAACTCCCTCAAGCCCCACATCCTGGCAGGCCAGAGCCTGCCCCCACCCCATGCAGCAGGACATCCACTCAATTTCAAGAGCAGAGTGTGGACCTGAACAAGGAGGGTGTGACATGACAGATACCTGAGGATCATCTCACTGGGAAGGCACCTGGTATGCAGGTCGCAGTCAGCAGACAGAAAACTTACCGCCCACCCCTAGCCCCCCACCCCCTTGCTCACTACCCACACAGCATTAGCAGGAGGTCTGAAACCTTGTCCCACGTTTGGCAGTGGATGAGAAATTCTGCAATGACAGAAACGTGTCACAATGTGGAGCAAGGAGAAATTGTCATTGAGCCTCCTTCTATCACTCAGTGATATATACTGAACCACAGAAAGCACTCTAGAATAGAGGGTAATTAAATAGCCTTGGAGCTTTAAATCAAACGAGAAATTATAGAGCACGGAGAGAGGCCTGTCACAAATGAGGAAAAACATCAATGAACAAGATACAGTCAATCCTCAAAATCATAAAGAGACAGCACCTGAAAAACCAGCTACCAGAGCACAAACAGTGGAAACTCCCCAGAATGACCTGCCCCAGATGACAACTACAGATATCAGAGTTTGGATAACAAAAGTTAACAGAAATCAAGAGAAACCTGGAAGTGAAATTCATGGAGGTATACAAAAAGTAAAAACAGAGATGGTTAATTAAAAAAAAATGAATCTAAAATAATGGAAATAAAAAACTTCATCCTGGAAATCAAAAACACACTAGCAAGCATAGGAAGAAGGGTCAACCAGAGAAAGAAAGAATCTCAGAGCTTGAAGACCAAAATATGGAATTAACCCATTCTGCCAAAAATATAACAAAAAGTTTAAAAAGAAGGAGCAAAGCCTCTGAGAGACGTGAGACTATGTCAACAGCCAAATCTTTGCCTGATGGGTATCCCTGAAGCAGAAAGGGAAACAGAGAATACCAGGAAACAAACATTGCATGAGATCATTCAAAAACACTTCTCACATCCTGCCAGAGAGATGACTCTCCAAACATAAGAGATTCCGAGAGCCCCAAAAGACCATCCTCAAGGTACGTAGTAATCCACCTCCACAATATAAGAATGAAATACAAATGTCTAAAGACAGTGAGAAAGGTCAAAGTATCAGGGAAAACCCAAAAGAATTACTCCAGACTTATCTGCAGAAATATTACAAGCCAAGATGAACTGAAGTCCAGTTTTTAGTGTTCTTTGAGGTAAACAGTTCCAGCCAAGTATTTCCTGCCCTGCTAAGTTAAGCTTCATCGGTGATGGAGGACTAAAATCCTTCTCAGATATATAATCCCTAAGAGATTTTGTCACCTCCAGACCAGTCCTCCAGGAGATGATTAAGAAAATGCTGAACAAAGAAATTTTAAAAAAAGAATCATAATACCCATCACAAAAGTACAGGCAAGCACAGTGTTAACAGAGCATACAAAGCACTCAAAAAATGCAGACACAACACACACACACACACACACACACACACACACACACACACACACACACGGAACAAGGGGGAACAAAAAGCAACCCTCTAAGAGCCCTATGACAGGATTAAGTTTCACATTTTAATAATCTGTCTGAATCTGAATGCAGTAAATGCACCCATGAAAAGATAGACAGGGACAACTGGATGAAAAAGCAAGCACAGTCTGGCAGTCTGCTGCCTCCAGGAAAGTCCTCTGCCGGTTCAACTTCCTTGCTATTAGAATCCCAGCTGCCTAACTGGTAGACATTAATGGGATGATTTCAAATCTGATATTAATTTAAGGCAAAAAGAAGAACAAATGGGGAACACGGGGTGGAAGAGGCTGCTTTTCATTTTTCTTTGGGATTCCATTTCTGCCCCAAAGAGTACTTGCTTGGAGAGGGCACTTTCCCGCACCTCTTACACTTCAACCTCCACGGAGAGCAGGTGAACTCCAAGAAACGTGCTGGTGCTACCTGTTAAGCACCATCTACTTGGCTTCAGCCTAAAAGAAGCCATCAAACAAAAATTGCTACAACAAGCGACATCTGAGAAAGACACTGCAAAAATATAACCTGTAACCAAGAAACCTGTGCACAACCGCATTCAGAAACACAGCCAAAGGACCAAACACAACATACACCACAGTCATGCCCTTAAGGAAAGAAAAAACAGAATTTAAAAAAATGCTTAAAAATTAAGAATGGTATTCCAATGACATTTAAAAAACGGTGTCACCTCCTTCAGATAAGAAACTAACACAAAATCTCCAATGATACAAAAAACCAGTGTCTTCTCATTATCAAAGGATGGAACTAGGTCCCTAGCAACGGAACTTAACAGCATGCTACATGAAGCAGAAGAAAGAATTTCAGAGCTCAGAGACCAGTCCTTTGAATCAGTTTAGTAACACAAAAATAAATTGAAAAATAATTTTTAAAAAACAAAGGCTTTGAGAAATATGGGATTTTGTGAAGTGACCAATTGTATGACATTGGCATTTCTGAGAGAGAAGAAGAGAAGCAAGTTGGAAAACATATTTGAGGATATAATTCAAGGAACTTTTTCAAATCTTGATCAAGAAATCAACATGCAGATACAGGAAATCCATAGAACTCCCGTGAAATACTATACAGGTGACCATCTTCCAGGTAAATAGTCATTAGAATGCCCAAAGTCAACACACACACACACACACACACACACACACACAACTTAAAGACAACTAGAAAAAAGTTCCATAATATCTAGAAAATTTAAAAAAAAAGTAAGAGTAACAGTGAGCTTCTCTACAGAAACTTTAAAAACCGGAAGTGAGGACTCTTTTCTAGCATTCTGAAAGAAAAGAAATGTTAGCTACTCATTTTTATTCTGCCAAACTAAGCTTCACAAACAAAGAAGAAATAAAGTATTTCCAGACAAGCAATCTTTACGGGAATTGTAACCATCAGACAGAATCTAAAAATAGTAATAATAATAATTATCATCATCATCATCATAATTAAGGGCGTTTTTTTGTTTGTTTGTATGTTTGTTTTGAGTTGGAGTCTCACTCTGTCGCCCAGACTGGAGTGCAGTGGCCGCTCCCGGCCACCGCAGCCTCGACCTGCTGGACTCCGGCGATCCTTTTGCCTCAGCCCTCCGAGTAGCCGAAATGACAGGCACGCGCTACCACGCCCGGCTGATTTTTTGATTTATTGTAGGGATGAGGCCTTGCTGCCCAGGTGGGTCTCGAACCCGCGGACTCAGGCAATCCACTCACCTCAGCCTCCTAAAGGTGCAGGATTACAGGCTGAGCCACCGAGCCCGGCTACATGGGTGTTTTCAACATGAAAACAAAAGACTGATACTTGCTACCACAAAAGCACATGTAAGCACATTGTCCACAGACCTTATAAATCAACTGCACATTAGAGATACAAGTCAGCTAGGTAATGACACTATGATGAGAACAAAATCTCACATATAAATATTAACTTTAAATATAAGGGACCTAATATTACACTTAAAAGATACAGAGTGACAAATTTAATTTTAAAAAATCATCTTTCTTTCTTTTTTTCTTTATTCTTTCTTTCATCTTTCTTTTTTATTTTAAAGATGTGGGGTGAAATTCAAGGTTAGGTATATAAGTGGTCATCATAGAGCTAAATTTGAACTCCCTTTGGTCCACACTTTACCTGGTTTGAGATCAGACACCCTCATTGATGTTATATATGCCCCCACTTCCCTGAAAGTTTCCGACTATTGCCAATCCCTTTCTTATTGTATTATGGTAAATGTCCAGGGTTCACTTATGAATATGAACATTTGATACTCACTTCTTTGTCTCTGCGATAAACCACTGAGTATTATAGACTCTAAATCCATCCAAGTTGTTGTGAAGTCTATAATTGTGCTCTTCTTAATGACTGTGTAATATTCCTTTGCATATATTTACCATATTTTTTTTTTTTATCTTGTCCAGTTTGGAGAGGCAGCACGGTGAGTTCCATGTTTTTGCTATTGTAAATAGTGTTGCAGTAAACATGCGCGTGCAGGTATTTTTGTTTTTATTTTTTGTGGAATAATTTAAGGTCCTCTGGGTATATTCCTAGAAAGGGAATTGCTGGGTCATAGGGAAGGTCAATTTCTAGTTCTTTTAGCAATCACCACACTATTTTCCATAGAAGTTGAACTAGTTTCCAATCCCACCATCAGTGTGACAGCATTTCCTCTTGTTCACATCCTCACCAGCACCTGTTGTTCTTTGTTTTACTAATGATGGCCATTCTTACTGGAGTTGGGTGGTATCTCAATGTGGCTTTGATTTGCATTTCTCTGATAATTAGTGAGGCTGAACATTTTTTCTTGTGTCTTTTGGTTGTTTGTATGTCTACACTTGAGAAGTGTCTATTCAGTATGTCTTTTGCCCATTTTTTTTAATGAGGCTTCCTCCCCCCGCTTTTGACACATTTGAGTTCCTTGTAGATCCTGGATGTTAGGCCTTTGTCAGATATGCAGTTGGCAAATAAATTCTTTCATTCTGTGGGCTGTCTCCCTGCTCTCTTGATGACTTCTTTTGCTTTGCAGATGCTTTCAAGTTTGATGAGGTCCCACTTCTCAATCTTGTCTCTTATGGCATGGGACTTTGGAGTTTTGATCAGGAATTAATTACCTATTCTGATTTGCATAAGGGTGTCTCCTGTATTTTCTAAGATTCCTAACAGAGGTTTTATGTTTAGGTCTTTGATTCATTTGGAGTTTATTTTTGTGTACGGTGATAGGTAAGGGGTCATCTTTCAATCTTCTGCATGTAGTCAGCCAGTTTCCTTGGCACCATTTACTGGATAGGTTTTCCTTTCTCCAGTGGTTGTTGGTGGTGGTTTGGTCAGAAACAATTTGGTTGAGAAATTGCGGTTTTGCTTCTAGAATCTCTATCCTGTTCCATTGCTCAATAATGCCTGTTCTTGTACCAATACTAGGTTGTGTTGATTGTTGTAGCCCTATGATAAAGTTTAAAGTCTGGAAGTGTGATGCCTTCAACTTTCTTTTGCTAAAGCTTGTTTAGGCTATTAGTCATCATTTATGTTTCCATATGAATTTCTGTATTGTTGTTTCCAGCTCTAAAAAGAAAGATGCTGGGTTTAATGGGCATTGTGTTGAGTCTGTAGATTTCCTTGAGTGAGATGGACATCTTACCAACACTGATTCTTCCAACTCATGAGCATGTAATATTTTTCCATTTGTTTGTGTCATCTGTGACTTCTTTGAGCAGTGTATTACAATTTTTGTTATAAAGATTTTTCACTTCTCCAGTTAGAAAGATGCTGAGATAATTCTTCTCCTTCTCCTCCTCCTTCTTCATCTCTTTCTTCTCCTTCCTCTTCTTCCTCTTCTTCTCCTTCTTCTCCTTCTTCTTCTTCTCCTTATTTTGTAGCTATTGTGAATGGGATTGTGCTTTTTATTTGGTTATCTGCCTGTTTGCTGTTGATGTATAAGAATGTGGGTACCTTTTGCACATGTATTTCGTGTCCTGAAACTTTGCCAACCTCTTTTATCTGTGCAAGGAAGTTTTTAACAGATTCTCTTGGATTTTTGAGGTGTAGAATCAAATCTGTGGCAAAAAGGGATAACAGGACTTTGTTTTTCTTATTTGGCTACTTCTACTTTCCTTCTCTTGTCTGATTGCTCTAGCTAGGACTTCCAACACTATGTTGAAAATGAAGGCTGAGAGTGGACAGCTTTGTCTTGATCTGGATTTCAGGAGAAATACTTTCGATTTCTGTCAGTTTATCAATATGTTGGTTGTGGGTTTATCATAGATGGTTCTTATGATTTTGAGGTATGTTCCCCCTGTGCCTAGATGTTCAAGGGATGCTGAATTTTATCAAAAGCTTTTTCCACATCTAATGATATAATCATGTGGCTCTTATTTTTATATTGGTCAATGTATTTAATTACATTATAGTCTTCCATAAACTGAACCAGCCCTGTAGTCCAGGAATGAGCCCTCGTGGTGAATGATTTTTGAGATGTATTGTTGGATCTGATTTGCTAGAATCTTGTTGAGTATTTCGCATCTATGTTCTTCAGTGACATTGGCCTGTAGTTCTCTTTTTGTTGGATCTTTACCTGGCTTGGGTATCAGTATGATGTTAGCTCCATAAAATGATTTGAGGAGAGGTCTACTTTTCTGATTGTCTGGAATACTTTCAGTAGGATTGGTATTAGTTTCTCCTTGTACGTTTCATAGAATTCTGCTGGCAATCCATCTGGTCCAGGGCTTTTATTTTCTTTCTTTCTTTTTTTGTAGGTAGTTTTTTTATGAGATAGTCAATTTTCTGGGTTGTTATTGGTCTATTTAGGATTTCAATTTCTTCTTGTTTCAACTTTGATAGATGTTATGATGTCAGAAAATTTTCCATTTCATCTATGTTATCACTTTTTTTCAATACAGGTGTGCAACATAATCTCTGATAATTTTTTATATTTCTTCAGGGTCACTTGTGACTTGATTTTTTCATTTCTGATTGTGTTTGTTTGTTTTTTTTCTCTTTTTCTTGGTCATTCGACCTAGGCCTCCACCAATCTTGTTTATCCTTTCAGAGAAACTACTTATTGTTTCATTGATTTTTTTTCTATGATATTTTTGTCTTCTATATCCCATATTTAGGCTTATACTTTGGTGATCTGGGTTATTCTGCTGAAGTCTGGGATTTTAAAATTTTTGCCTTTCCATTTGCCTTATCTGATTTATTAGGCCGTTAGCTTGTTATCTTTCTATTTTCTTGACATGGATTTATAGAGATATAAATTCTTCTCTCAGTACTACTTTCATGATATCCTAGAAATTTTGTTAAGATGTTTCATTGTTTTCATTTTTCCAGGAATATTTTAATTTCTATTTTGATTTCTGTGTTGATCCAGGAGTTGTTCAACATCATGCTGTTAGTGTCCATATCTTTGTGGGTTTTGGGAAAATTTTGTTGGTGGTGATATTTATTCTTATTCCACTGTTGTCTGAGAAGGTGCGTGGCAGTATTTTAATCTTATAGAATTTGTTTATGCTTCATTTATGGCCAAGGATGTGATCAATCTTGCAGTACATTCCATGTGTTAATCAGTAGAATGTATATTCAGCAGTTGTTGAGTAGAGATTTCTGCAGGTATCTACTAAATCCATTTGGTCAAGTGTCAAGTTGAGGTTTTGAATCTCCTTTTTGATTTTTCTGCCTTGATGATATATCTAGGGTTGTTGGTGGGGTATTTATGTCCCCATCTATAATAGTGTGAGAGTCAATTTCTTTTTAGTTTACTTTGCAACTGCTTATAAAAGCCGGCTTTCTTGTGTTGAGTGCACATATGTTTAGGATGGATATTTCTTGCTGATTGAACAAAATATTTTCATTATGTACTGTATTTCTGTATCTTTTTAAAATTTCTGATAGCTTAAAGGTTTTGTGTGATATTAAGATCATGACTTCTGCCCTATTTTGTGAACTCTTTTCCTGGAAATTTGTTTTCCACCCTCTAACTTTGAGTCTGTGAGTGTCCTTTGCAGTAGATGAGTTTCCTGGAGATAACAAATTGCTGGGTCATTTTTTAAAAATTTGTTTTCCATTCTATGTCTTTTCAGGGGTACATTTAATCCATTCTTTTTCAGGTTGGTTATTGAAATGTGAGAGTTGTTCCTGCCATAGTGCTCTCATAAGGCTGCTTTCTTTTTACTTAACTTTTGTGTTCATGTGTGTGTTTTCATTTTTGTGAGTGTGCTGTGCATTCTGCTGCTTCTGTGTTTGTCTGTGATCTTGTGAAGCATATGCTCTTTCTTTTGTTTCTTTTTTTCTTCCAGGCACAGCTCCTTTTTAGCATCTCCTGTTGAGCTGATCTCACAGCAGCATATTCTCCTGGAATTGGATCTCTGGGTAGGATTCTATATCACTTAACTTGACTGGGTAGAAGATTCTTGGTTGAAACTGTTTATCTCTGGGAACATTAAAGATTTCAAATATACCAATCAGATTTAGGTCTGGTGTCTTGATAACAATTGCACATCTTATGGAGGATTTTTCTTTCTTTTTAAGTTTTTTTCTATATTTTTAATAGATTGGGTTAATTCCACATTTTATTCTTCCAGTTCTGAGAGTCTTTCTTCTGATTGATCAATTCTGCTTCCTATGCTTCTCAGTTTGTTATTTATTTCTTGAATGGAGCTCTTTATTTCTGTTATTTTTAAGTATCTCTTCTTTAGTTTGTTCAGCACTGTTTCCATTTTATTTAGTTTTAGCCCTTGCATTTTTTAATTTTTATTCATTCTATCCAACAGTTCTCTGATCTCCATAAGTATCTTCTGAGTACTGTCATTCTCAGATATAGCCATTGTTTGTGCTAAAATAGCTGTTATTTCTAGCACTGACTCTTTTCTGGGACTCTGATGATTGCCAGCAGTTCTTCATTGGTTTTTCTTCATTTGTAGCAGTTTTCCTATCTTTCTCTTTAATTCCATTGCTCAGTGAAAAATGGAGAAGCAGTCACTTCTGATATTTGCTCTACCTTTTGACTTTCCTTGAACCAGGGCTGCAGGTTTGTTAAATTATAAAGTAGGACTAGAGGGAAGGCGTTGTGCTGTCTCTTTATAATTTTCAGCACTTACTTTTGGATAGGAGACTATAAGAATTCAGAACCTATTGGCAGGTTATAATGTTTGCTATCTGATGAATGATCCAGCTGGGACTCACTCTCCACTTCTGCACCTTACAGTGGGTATGCTTGCATAGCCTCTGAGTCCAAGACAGAATATCAGAGGAAAAAGAGAGAGGAGAAGGGGGAAAAAAAGAAAGAAAAAGAAAAAAAAGCAAAACAAACCAAAAAACAGAGAAAAAACAAAGAAAGAGAGAGAGAGAGAGAAGAATGACAGAAAAGAGAAAATCAACCAACAGACAAAGCAACCAAATGAGATAATAAAACAAGCAAACCAACACCTCTACCAGCCTCTGTCTCAGTCAGTTCTACTGTCTGCATCTATCACCCAGCAGCTTGCTCAGGGTCAAGGGTGGATCATTGGGGGTTCCACATCTGCTGTTATCCACCAGGCCTTGTGCACTGGAAGCAAGGTTCTCTGAAGTCACCAAGAGCAGTGTCAATGAAACACAGAGATCAGTGCCTGCCTGGTCTCATGATGCAATTCTGCTGTTCCGCAGAGGCTGCCCCAGAGCACTTCTCTGCCCAGGTGTTTGAGAGTCTGTTCATTTTATCTGCTGAGAGCTATTGCTGCCTTCCTAGCAGTTACCAGTCTCTGGATCTCAGGACCCAAGGCTCTGGAGTCATATCCAGACTTATGGAGGGCTCTCTCTGCTGCTACCTTGGGAGTCTGCCTTAGACTCCCTGCCTTAGCTCCCTCCCTGGCCCTCACTGCCAGTGTTCAGCTTGCTCTAGCTGATCTTCCTGGGAAAAGCTCCCAAACTGTCTGCCACTAGGCCTCCTACTCTGATGCATGTGTCTGTGTTTATTTCAGTGTGAATGTGGGATCTCTGTCTCTTCAGTATTGTGCATTTGGAGCATCCTCTCTAGGCAAGCAATGATCAATTTCAGAGGAGTGTGGAGATCACCCCTCAGTCTCAGGTTGCAGAATGCTCAGAATTGGGCGAGATACAGCAAGTCTCTGCCCAGTCCTGGCACACAGAAAATGGTGGTGGTCCATGTTTTATCCTCCAGCAGGCCTCAGCTCCAGATTTCTTCCCTGCATTTTCTCCATGGTCCCTGTTGTCCATACCTGACCTGCTGCTGCAGGTGGTGGAGTGGGACAGGTGCCAGATGATCTCTTCTACCTTTCTCTGAGAGATGCCCTGGGGATGGTGGATCCTTCTGTGCACAGCAAGGGCTGAATGGAGAGCTGCAACCAATTGTAGCCATTTTTGCAGGAAGGGTCCGGGTGCTTGACCCCATGTCTCCCTCAGCTGGACAATCTCTCAAACACTTGCACACACAAATGGATGCAGAATAGTTTTTTTGTGTTTATGCACTCACCCATGCAGAGACTCACACTCCAACCAAATCCGACACCAACTTGCCCCTTTCCCCCAACAAAAGACTTATTTTTCTGATATCTTTAAGAGCTTAATCTCACATCTTATGACACTATAGACCCAAAGTAAATAAATGGATACAGGTCTATCATGTAATTTTTTTTTTTTTTTTGAGTTGGAGTCTCACTCGGTCGCCCAGACTGGAGTGCAGTGGCCACTTCCGGCCACTGCAGCCTCGACCTGCTGGGCTCCAGCGATCCTTCCGCCTCAGCCTTCCGAGTAGCCGGAATTACAGGCATACGCTATCATGCCCAGCTGATTTTTTTGATTTATTGTAGAGATGAGGTCTCGCTGCCCAGGCGGGTCTCGAACCCGCGGGCTCAGGCAATCCACTCACCTCAGCCTCCCAAGGGCGTGGGATTACAGGCTGAGCCACCGAGCCCGGCCTATCATGTAAATTTAAAACAACAATTAAAGGCTAATATTATTGAATTAAACACAGCAGATTTAAAGCAACAGAATTAGAAAGGAAAGAGGGAATTACATGATAATAAGGGGTTCAATTCAGCAAGAAAGTGTAACTATCCTTATTATATATACACTCAACATTGGAGTACTCAGATTTATTAAATAAATGACTCCTAGACTTAAGAAAAGATGTAGACATTCACACAATAATAGCAGGCGAATTCAACACACTACTGACAGCATTAGAGAGATCACCAAGGCAGAAAACTAAGAAAGAAATATGTGACTTCAATTCAACACTTGACCAATTGAACTAGTAGACATTTACAGAATGCTTCACCCCAAAACCACAGAATATATATTCTTCTCAAATGCACATGAAATGTAGCTTAAGACTGATCACTTTTTTTTCATAAGGATGCAATAAGTTTGAATAATCATTCCAAGCATATTCTCAAACCATACTGGGAAAAAATAGAAATCAACATCAAGAGAAACTCTTAAAACCACACAAACATATGAAAACTAACCTATTTCTTCCTGAATCCTGAGTGACTTTTAGTTAAACAAAATTAAGGCAGAATTTTTTAAATTGAATTGAATGGAAATATAAACACAACATTCCACAATCTCTGGGATACACCAAAAGTAACATTAAGTGGAACGTTTATAGTGCTAAACACTTACCTTTAGAAGATTTAAAAAAAGAGTTCAAGTTTACAATCTAGCATCACACTTAAAGAAAGCAGAAAAACAAACTAAACCTAAAATTCACAAAAGAAAAATATATCTAAAATCAGAGCAGAACTGAGACCCAAAAATCCCACTCAACGAACTAACAAAATAAAAAAAATTAGTCATTTTAAAGGATAGACAAGATAAATAGAGCACTAGCTTGATTAGCAAGGAAAAGAGGAGATCAAAATAAACACAACCAGAAATGACAAAGCTGACATAACCAATTCAGCAGATGTATGAATGATCCTCAGAGACAAGTATGAATGTCTCTGTACAAAATAGAAAATCTAGAACAAACATTGTCATTCAAGACTGATACAGGAAAAAATTGAAACCCTGAGTAGACCAGTAATGAGTCATAAAATTGAATCAATAATTAAAAAAATAGCCAGCAAACAAACAAACAAAAAACACAGACCTAAACTGATTAAAGCTAAATGATAGCAGATATAAAAAGAAGAGCAGGTAATAATTATAACAATCAAACCATATCAAAATTTTAGAGAGGAGGACTTTCTCCCTAACCTAGTTTACTAAACTAGTATAGTTCTGATAACAAAATATGCTATAACATATAGATATAAAATAACAAGGTAAAACCATAATAAAGCCAAGTATAATATATGTGTAAATATTTTAGCAAAGACTCAACTGAAAATGAAAACTACAGGCTGACATCTCTGATGAACATAGACACAATAACCCTTCACAAGATACCAACAAATCACATCAAACGATTCACTGGAAAGATAATTTTCCCTGATCAAGTGAGTTTTATGCTTATGATCTAATGTTGGTTCAACATGTGCCAAACAATAAATGTGACTAATTACATAAACATAATTAAAAACAATATGATCATCTCAAAAGATATCAAAAACCATCTTATAAAATCCCAAATCTCTTTATGGTAAAAGCCTTCAGCAAACTAAATACTGAAGGACAAATCTCAAATACTTAAAGACATCTGTAACAAACCCATAGCCAATATTGTCCTAAATGGTCTGAAGTTGCAGGAATTCCCCCCTAAAAACACAAATGAGACAGAGATGTCTACTCACTGTTTCTATCAAGCCTAGTACCAGAAGTCCTGGATTATCAGACAAAAGAAACAAAAAGCATCCAATAGAAAATCAATAGTCAAATTATCTCTTTTCTCTGATGATATGATTCTCTAGCTAGATAATCCTAAATAATCCAGCAAAAACCTTCTAGATCCAATAAATGACTTCAGTAATATTTCAGGATACAAAAGCAATGTAAAATATCTGATAGCAATTTTGTGCACTGATGGTATTTAAATTAAGAATCAAATCAAGAAATGCTATTTCATTTAAAATAAAATGCCTAGGAACACATATAATCAAGGGGGCAAAATATCTCTAAGCAAAATTACAAAACAATGCTGAAAGAAATTATAAATGACAAAACAAATGGAAGAGCATACCATGCTCATGGATTGGAAGAATTAATATTGTTAACTGTATATTCTGCCCAAATAAATCTATAGATTCAATGTAACATGTCAAATTGCTAAAATCATTTTTCAGATAATTATTAAAGCCTATTTAAAATTTATAGTCCCCCCTCAAGAATATCCTGGATAGTCAAAACATTCTAAGCAAATGAGCAAAGTTAAAGGCATCACATTACCTCACTTTAAACTATACTACAAGGCTATGGTAACTAAAACAGCATAGCGTTTGCATAAAAATAGACACATAGACCAATGAAACAGTATAGAGAACCTAGAAATAAAGCCACACACCTACAATCAACTGACCATCAACAAAATTAAGACAACTAGATAATGATTAAAGGGCACCTTATTCAATAAACAGTGATGGGAAAACTGACTAAATATATGCAGAAGAATGAAACAGAACCCCTTCCTCTCACTGCACATAAAAAATAATTCAAGGTGTAACAATGACTTACACATAAGACCTCACACTTTAAAAACCATACAAGAAAATCTTAGAAACATTCTTCTGGAAATTAGCCTAGGGAAAGCATCCACGACTAAGTCTTCAAATGTAATCACAACAAAACCAAAAATTTACCATTAATTCCTGATTAAACTAAGGAATTTCTGCACAGCAAAATAAACCATTAAGTTAGTTAAAAAACAACCTGAAGAAAGGGAGAGAATGTTTGCAAACAGTGTGTCTGACAAATTATTAAGATCCACAATCTATAAGGAACTTAAATCAATGAAAAAAAAAATAATCCTATTAAAAAGTGGGCAGAAGATGGGACCAGTGAGAGTGGGAGCGTCTCTGCAAGGGTGAGGGTCTGTAAAGACAGTCTGCATGCGTTGGTGTATACAGGTGGGGTGAGTGAAAGTCCATCTAAGGGGACACGCAGGATCTCTTTGTCTCCACAGGGGTTTCCCTCTGGGGGTGGCTGCAATCCACCACTGCCCTGAGATCAGAGTCCCTGGTGGGCATGATCATGTGACATTCTCAGGCATCTCTTGGGAGGAGACAGTAAAGATCAGACGCTGCTCCACACCTGGAAGCTAGCCCCTGCCACCACCTGTGACAGTGGGCCAGGCAGAAGCAGCAGGGACTATGGAGAAAGGGTAGTGAGGAAATCTGAAGCTGAGCCCTGCCACTGAAGAGAAGATGCTGATCACCACCCACCATTTGCTCTGTCTCAGGACTGGGAAGAGACTTGTGTGGATCTGCCCAGTTCTGTTCAACCTCTGACCTGACCCAGAGGCAATCTCTGCAACTCTCTGGGATCACCCATTGCTGCCTGCCCCAGAGAGAAAACTTCAGGAGTGGACACAGAGAGGCAGACGCCCATCCCCACCCTGGACCAGGCATAGATGCATCTGATCTGAGTGGGAGACTTTGCAGACAATGGCTTGGGTGAGTCTGGGTTTGATGCCCTCTCTCACCTCTCACAGCAGTCTGTGGGGTGACTGACTCAACTAAGAGCAACCTGATGGGCCTGCAAGGAGAGGAAAAGGTGAGCGAGAGGAGACTAGAGTCCTGGACTGCTGCCATGGCCAATAGCGGCCTGGGTGCTTGGGAAAGGAGCCTGAAGTTCCAGGAACAGCCACAGAGGGAGCTCTTTGCTGTTTCCTTATTTCTTTCTGTTTTTGTAATGGTTTTGTTTCTGCATTTTTGGTGATTGCTTAGTTTTTCTGTTCGTGTATGGGTATTTTTGAGGGTGAGTGCATCATCAGGGTTTTTTTTTTTTTTTTTTGCTTGTATATTTATATGTATGTTTTTGAGGGTATTTTTGTATTTTGGGGAGGTTTTTGGTTTCTTTGTGTGTTTGTTAGTTGGTATGGCTGTCTGATTTTCTTATTCTTTTCTTTCTTCATCTTCCTTTCATCTTCCCTCTTCCTTTTTCCATTCTTTTCCTTATTCATATCTCATTTTGCTTTCAGGGGACATTCATAGGTCCCCAATGCATGAACAGATTGTAAAGTGGTGGAAGTGGGCTCCAGGGGGCCCACACACCTATCAGTGGATACAGCGATCTGCAGATAGCTTCTAAACCACAGATCCTAAATCACACTTAGTCAAATCACAAAATCACAAAAAACACACCCCTTATCCCCAGTCCAGTTTCAAAATTGAACACATCCAAGGGTCTGCACAAGGAAGAATAGGAGATTGAGCAAACATAAGTGAAAGCTGTTCCCCATATCAATGAGCAACAGAATTAAGGAAAACCATCACAAATAAAGATGAAGCAACCGAGGACCACAGATCCTATACAGACCCCTGGGAAGACAGCACCTGAGAATGCAAACTTCAGAACTCAAACCATGAAGAGCTCCCAGAACAAATGGTCTCAAACTGCAAGCCCAGATATCAAGATATTGAGAGGGAGCATGAATAGAAATCAGGAGAAATGAGAGGAAAAGATGAAGGAGTTGATAACTGACATGAGGGCAATAAAGAATATGGTAAATGAAATCCATAACAAACTGATAAGCATGGAAAGCAGAATTAACCAAGCAGAAGACGGAATCTCAAGCTTGAGGACCAAAATATGGAACTAACCCAAACTATTAAAAGCATAGAAAATAAGCTTAAAAAGATGGAACAAAGCCTTTAAGAGATATGCAATTATATCAAGAGGCAGAACCTATGATAAATTGGCATTCCTGAGGCACATTGAAAGACGGAGAACACCCCAGAACAAACATTTCATGAAATTATCCAAGAAAATTTCCCTTATCTCATTAGAGATGAGGAAATCACAAGAGATCCAATCACAAGAAATTCAGAGAACATTTACAAGACCTCAAATGAGAAAATCAACTTCTAGACACATAATCATTCACTTATACAAAGTAGGTATAAAATTAAACAATTCTAAGGGCTGCAAGAGAGAAAGGTCGGACTCCTACTAGGGAAGGTCAATTAGAATGGCAGCAGACTTATCCCCAGAAATACTATAGGATAGAAGAGACTGGAGTCCATTCTTCAAAGTTTTCACAAATAAACAATTCCAACCAAGAATTTCCTACCCAGCCAAGTGAAGCTTCGTTAATCATGGAGCATTAACATTCTTCCCAGATATTTTCCCTAAAAGTTTATGCCAGCTCCAGACCAGTTCTACAAGAAACACTTAAGAAAATATTAAACATGGCTGAAATAAAAAGAAAAAAAAAAGAATGACTACACTTTTTCCAAGAATGCAGGGAAAAGATTAAAAACACACATATATCAACACAAAAATTAAAAGAAAACAAACAAACAAAAAACTTCTATAAGAACCTCTCACATCTCAATAATAGCCTGAATGTGATTGGACTAAATCACCACTGAAAAAATATGGGATGGCAAACGTATCAAAAAAAAAAAACAAATCATGAAGTCACAATATGTTATCTGCAGGAGACTCATCTCACCAGAATGGACACTCACAGTCTCAAAAGAAAGAGGATGGAAAACAAATTTTCAGGTGAATGGAACACAAAAGAAAGCAGGAGTCATGGTCTTAATATCAGAGAAAATATTCTTTTAGGATTAGAAAATATAGTTGATTTAGAAATTAAATTAGAAAGAGAGAGAAAGAAGAGATTCACCTCCACAAGGTAGAGGATAGTGCCAAAGGTTAACAATACATGGCCTGGCCCTAGCTCAAAGAGCACATGGCCACACCATAACTTAGTAAGGCAATGGCCAAAATAACCTTTAAACTATCAAAAAAATTTTTAAAGATATGGAAGTTCACTACATAATGAAAAAATGATCAATTTATCAACAAGAAATATCTATCCTAAACATATTTGCACCCAACAAGGGAGCACCAGCATTTATAAAGCAACTACTAATTAAACTAAAAAAAATTATTGACTGTAACACTATCATAGTTAGGGACATAAACACCCTACATAGATCAATGAGGTAAAAATCATCAAAGAGGTCTGAAACATCAACGTAACGCATGACCAAATGGACTTAAAACATACCTATAGATCACCCCACTCAACAATCACTAATATACATTCTACTCATCATCATATGGAACACACTCCAAGATTGATCACAGCCTTGACCATAAATTAAGCATAAACAAATTTCATAAGATTGAAATACTGCCATGCACCTTCTCAGACCACAGAGGAATACAAATAAATATCAACACCAACAAAGTTCCTCCCAAACCATCATGGACATGGACATTAAACAGCATGTAGCTGCATGACTCCTGGGTTAATATGAAAATCAAAGAAGAAATTAAAACATTTCTAGAAACAAACAAAATAAAGACACATTTTACCAAATCCTCTGTAATAACATGAAAACAGAACTGAGAGGGGGATTCATTTCTTTAAAAGCACACATAAAGAATATGGAAAGATCACAAGTTAACAGTCTAACGAATAACCTAAGGGAACTGGAAGGACAAAACCACAGAATCCCTAACTTCATCAGAAGAATCTAGATCACCAAAGTAAAAGCCCAAATACAAGACATAGAAGACAAAAATATCATAGAAAAATATCAATGAAACAAAAAGCGGGCTCTTTGAAAGGATAAACAAGATTGATGGACCTCCTACCCAGAATGACCAAGAGAAACAGAGAAAAATCCCAAATAAAAACAATCAGAAATGCAAGAGATCAAATCACAATTGACCTGAAGAAATATAAAAAAGTCTTAGATATTACTCTGCAGACCTCTGTGGAAACAAATTCAATAAGCTAAACGAAATGGAGAACACTCTAACATCACACACCCTCCAAAGATTGAAACAAGACGAAATCGAGACATTAAATAGGCCAATAGCAACCCAGGGAATTGACGCCATCATAAGAAAACTACCTACAAAAAAATCCTGAGCCACATGGTTGTCCAGCAGAGTTCTACAAAACATACAAGGAGAAGCTGATATCAATCCTCTTGAAAGTATTCCAAGTTGGGCTCGGTGGCTCAGCCTGTAATCCTGCACTTTGGGAGGCTGAGGTGAGTGGATTGCTTGAGCTTGCGGATTTGAGACCCGCCTGGCCAACTTGGCGAGACCTCATCTCTACAATAAATCAAAAAATCAGCCGGGCATGGAAGTGCATGCCTGTAATTCCGGCTACTTGGAAGGCTGAGGCGGAAGGATCACCGGAGCCCAGCAGGTCGAGGCTGTGGTGGCTGGGAGCAGCCACTGTACTCCAGTCTGGATGACAGAGTGAGACTCCAACTCAAAAAGAAAGAAAAAGAAAGTATTCCAGACAATTGAGAAAGATGGAACTCTCCTCAAATCATTTTATGAAGCTAACATCACACTAATAAACCAGGTAAAGAACTAACAAAGAAAAAGAACTACCAGCCATTATTTCTGATGAAGATAGATGCAAAAGTACTCAACAAGATTCTAGCAAATCGAATCCAACAACACATCTCAAAAATTATCCACTATGACCAAGTAGTCTTCATCCCCAGGATGAAGGTCTGGTTCAACATCTGCAAGACCATACATGTAATAAAATACACCTACAGGTGTAAAAATAGGAGTCACATGATTATATCATTAGAGGCAGAAAAAGTTTTTGATAAAATCTAGCATCCTTTCTTCGTAAAAATACTTGAACACCTAGGCATAGAAGAACATATCTCAAAATAGAAAAAGCCATCTACGATAAACCCACAGCCAACATATTGCTAAGTGGTCAGAAATTGAAAGCATTTTCTTTGAAAACCAGAACAAGATAAGGTTGCCCACTTTCAACCATCATGTTCAACATCATGTTGGAAGTTCTACAACAAACAGACAACAGAGGGAAATCAAGGGTATACAAATAGGAAAAGAGGAAGTCAAAGTTATCCCTCTTTGCTGATGATATGATTTTATACCTTGAAACCCCAAGAGAATCTGCAAAAAACTTCTTGCACTAATAAAAGACTTTGGCAAAGCCTCTGGTACAAAATGAACCTGCAAAGGACAGTCACATTCTTGTACACCAACAACAAAAAGAGAACCAAATACCAAGCATAATACTATTCACAATAGCAATAAAAATAATGAAGCACCTTGGCATCTTCCTAGCCAAAGAAGTGAAAGACCTTTATAAGGAAAAATAAAAAAAAAAACACAGCTTAGGCCAAGTACAGTGGCTCAAGCCTGTAATTTCTGCACTTTGGGAGACTAAGGTGAGAGGACTGCTTGAGTCTAGGGTTTCAAGACCAGTCTGGGCAAGTTGGTGAGACCTTGTCTTCTACAGTAAATAAAAAAATTAGCCAGGTGTGGTGGTAGTCGCCTGTAGTTCCAGCTACTTGGAAGGCTGAGGTGGAAGGATCACCTGAACCCAGCAGGTTGAGGCTGCAGTGACCCTGAGCATGTCACTGCACTCCACCCTAGGCTACAGAGTGAGACTCCCACTCAAAGCAAGCAAACAAACAAAAACACACAGCTCAAACAAATCAAAGATGATACAAACAAATGGAAAAATATTCCATGCTCGTGGATTAGAAGAATCAACATTGCTAAGGTATCCATCCTCCTCAAGGCAATCTACAGGTTTTAGGCAATACCCATTAAATTACCAACATCATTCTTCTCAGGCTCAGAAATGACAATACAGAAATTCATGTGGAAACATAAATGATCACTATTTGCCAAAACAATTCTCAGCAAAAGAAGCAAAGCTGGAGATGACACACTTCCAGACTTTTTCTGTATATCTGTACTAATCAAAACAAATCTCAATTGTACCCCACATCTTTATAATAAAATATAATAATCAAGAACAGGTATATAGACCAATGGAATAGTACAGAGATTCTGGAAGCAAAAACTCAATTTCTCAACCATCTCATCTTTGACAAAGCCTCCACTTACAATAACTGAGGAGAGGAGAACTTACTCTGTAAATGGTGCTGGGAAACCTGGCTGACCACATACAGAAGATTAAAACAAGATCCCTACCTATCACCATATGTAAAAATCAACTCTAAATGGATCAAAGACCTAAACATAAAACCTCTAACTATAAGAATCTTAGAAAATGCAGGAAACATCTTTATGGAAATTAGAACTGGCAAATAATTCCTGATCAAAACCCTAAATGTCTACGCCATAAGAGAGAAAATCGATGGGCAGCCCCCTTGGGTCCCCTCCCACTGTGGGAACTTTTCTGTTCTCTCAATAAATCCTGCTTTCCAAAAAAAAAAAAAAAGAAAGAAAGAAAGATAGAAAGAAATTGACAAGTGGGACCCCATCAAACTGAGAAGCTTCTGCAAAGCAAAAGAAATCATCAAGAGATGTGGGAGACAGCACCAAGACTGGAAAAAAATATTTGTGAACTGTGTGTTTGACAAAGGCCCTACTTCTAGAATCTACAAGAAACTGAAACTGGCCCAAAGGAAAAAAAAAAAACAAGCAGCCTATTAAAAAGTAGACAAAATAGATGAATAGACATTTCCCAAAAGAAGACATATGAGCAACCAATAGATACATGAAAACATACTCAGCCTCACTAATCATCAAAGAAATTCAAATTAAAACTACACTGAGATACCACCTAACTCCATTCAGGGTGGTCATCATCAGTAACTCAAAAAACAAGATGCTGGAGAGGGTGCAGGGAAAAAGGAACACTTCTACACTGTTGGTGAAAGTGTAAACTAGTATAAACTCTGTGAAAAACAATGTGGCAATTCCCAAAATATCTAAATATTTACTTTCCATATGACCCAGCAATCCCCCTTCTTGGAATATAACCAGAAGAACTCAAATCATTCTACATAAAAGATATCTGCACACACATGTTTATTGAAGCATCATTCACAATAGCAAAAACATGGTACCCGCCATGCTGCCCATCGAAAGTTAACTAGAGTTAAAAATGTACATATACATAATGGAATATTATGCAGCCATAAAAAAGGATAAAATTATGAACTTCACAGCAACTTGGATGGACTTAGAGTCTATAATACTCAGTGATCTGTCACGGAAAAAAAGAACTGAGTACCTCATGTTCTCATTCGTAAGTGGACAGAGTTTAATTATAATAATACTATAAAAAAGGAATTGGCTGTAGCAGGACACTGCCAGGGGAGGCAGGTTGATGGGGACATTTCATCAGTAAGGATACCTGATCTCAAACCAGGGAAAATGGGGATCAAAATCAGACCCAAACTTTACCTATACAATGACTGTTTGTATACACGATCCTGAATTGTACCACGTATCTTTAAAATAAATAAATTAAAATTTAAAAAGTGGACAAAAGACATGAACACACAGTTCTCAAAAAGAAGACATGCTAGTGGCCAAAAACATGAAAGATGCTCAACATCACTCGTCATCAGATATATGTAAATCAGTACCAAAATTAAATACCATCTCACACCTGTCAGCAGAGCTATTATTAAAAAGTGAAAAGACAACAGTTGTTGGTGAGGTTGTGGAGAAAAGGGAACGGTGATACACTGTTGATGGGAATGTAGATTGGATCAGCCCCTGTGGAAAGCAGCTTGGTCATTTCTAAGATAACTAAAGACAGAATTATCATTTGATCCAGAAATTCTATTACTGGGCATATAATCAAAGGGAAATACACCACTCTACCAAAAAGACATCTGCACTGTTTGTTTGCTGCAGCATTATTTGAAATATAAAAGACAGAATCAGCTGAAGAGTTCATAAGTGGTGGACGGGATAAAGAGAATGTGGTACGTGTACTCCATGGAATACTATGGAGCCATAGAAAAAGGGCAGAATTACAGCATTTGCAGCAACTTAAATGCAACTGGAGACCGATTATCTCAGAAGCAGAAAACCAAATACTGCATGGTTTCACTTTACAATGAGAGCTAAACACTGGGTACACACAGACATTTAGATGGAAACAATAAACATTGGGGACCCCAAAAGAGAAAGCTAAGGAGTGGAGAAAGGGTCGGAAAGGTACCTGTTGGATACTTTGTTTACTATTTGGGTTCAAGAGAAACCCAAACCTCAGCTTTACAAAGTACACTCATGCGATAAATCTGCGCATGTGCCCCTGAATCTAAAATAAAATATATGTAAATAAATAGCTTAAAACTTATTACAAAGCAAGAGTAATCAAAACAGTATGATGAAATTAAAAATTAGTAATTGGGCAACGCTCTCGGGTCCCCTTCCACTGTGGGAGCTTTTCTGTCCTCTCAATAAATCCTGCTTTCAAAAACAATGAATAATCAAAATAAAATTGATGCAAAAGGGAGTGTAGCAGGAGAACAGATATCAGGATCAATTGGAATAAGTTGAGTAGTCAGCTCTTTTCAAAAAGGGTGCCAAAACCATTCAATGAAATAAACAATGCCTTTAGAATTTTTATTCATCAGCTACTGTGTAGTCCTAAATGAAAGATGACATGATACATGTTTCTATTTGAAGTGAGAAAAATATTCCAAAAAGTGATAGCTGCACATATCTCTGAATGTAGTAAATATAATTCATAGACATTTGAATCTTTGAAATTTGATTGGTTCAAATACATATATACAATCTCTTAAACTATGCAGCTTTTATAAGAAAGCATAAAAGTTAAACTACATGACTTTGGATTTGGGACAATATTCTGAGATATGACACTAAAGGCATAAACCACAAGGGAAAAAGATAAATTGAACATCATCTTTTTAAAAAAAATTAAGCACATATGAAGAATGTGAAAAGGCCATGCATGGTGGTTCATGATTGTAATTCCAACATTATGGAGGCTGAAGCTGGAGGACTGCTTGAGACAAAAGTTCAAGACCATCCTAGGCAATGTATAGAGACCTTGCCTTTATCAAATCAATTACAATAATTATTATAATTACAATTATAAATAGCCAGATGTAGTGGCACGTACCTGTAGTTCTAGCTACTTGGGAGATGGAAGTAGAAGAATCACCGGAGTCCAGAAGGTCAAGCTGCCTTGAGTCATTATCGTGCCACCACACTCCAGCCTGGGTAACAGAGTGAGACCCCAACTTCCCCCACCAACAAAAAGAAAGAACAAAAAGCAAAACACATAAAATTGGAAAAGAATATTTGCAAATCATGTATCTGGTAAGGAAATTGTATCTAGAATAAATACAGAACTCTTTCAATCAAATAACAAAAAGACAAATAACCTGATTAAATAAAGAGCCAAGGATCTTAGCAGGCATTTCTATTCCTATTTTCTAAGCAGAAATACAAATGGACAATTAACTCATAAAAATATTTGCTACTTCGCTCTCATCAGGAACATGTAAATCAAAACTACAAATCCATAAAACCATGCTTACTAAGATGACGATAATAAAAAAGAGATAACGACAAACATTGGCAAAGATGTGGAGAAATTGAAACCTTCAGACAATGATGGTGGAAATATAAAATGACTCAACTGGCCTGACTCAGTGGCTCAGCCTGTAATCCTAGCACTTTGGAAGTCCGAGGCGAGTGAATTGCTTGAGCCCGTGCGTTCAAGACCAACCCGGGCAATTTGGTGAGATCTCGTCTCTACAATAAATAAAAAAAAAATTAGCCGGGTATGGTAGCATGTGCCTGTAGTCCCAACTACTTGGAAGGCTGAGATGGAAGAATTGCTGGAGCCCAGCCAATCGACACTGGGGTGGCCGTGAGTGTGCCACTGCACTCCAACCTGGGCGATGGAGTGATAATCCAACTCAAAAAGAAAAAAAAAAAATTGGTTCAGCCATTTTGAAAAAGTTTGTCATTTTCTCAAATAGCTAAACATAGAATTTCAATATGACCCATCAATTACATGTATGCACTGAAAACAAGGAAAAACACACACTCACACAAAACTTGTACATGTATGTTTATAGTAGCACCATTTGTAATAACTAAAGTGTAGAAACTACCCTAAGTATCCTTCAACTGATAAACACAGAAACTACATGTGTTATGTCCATATGGGTCAACTTGGCAAGACTAAAATTAAAAGCTATTCTATCAAACACTAATCTAGGTGTTGCTGTGAAGGTATTCTTATAGATGTGGTTAACATCCAATGTGTTAGTCATGGCTCTATATGGAAGCAAATGCAATAGATTGTGTATGTCTAGAGAGAAAAAATTCATTTTAGGAAATTAGCTCACATATTCATAGAGGCTCCGGACAGAGAAAATATTTCAGTTCAAGTCTTAAGTTTATCTGTGAGGATTTTAATAGTAAAATGATCACACACTGACAGACACAAATAGAAATTCATGTCTCAAAGTGATTGACCAAGGTCTCAAGTTCAAGATCAATGTGTCAGAGCCATTAGTTTCTCTTGAGGCCTCTCTCCTTAGCTTATAGATGACTCTTCTTACTGTGTCCTCACATGACATTTCCTCTCTACCTGTGCAGTCCTAGTCTCTCTGCTTCTTCTTATAAGGATACCAGTAATTTTGAATTGGGGTCCCAAACTATAGGCTTCATTTAACTGATCAACTTTGGGGCTCAAACTGCAAACACAGCATACAGATTTGTGACCACTCATGTGACATCACTTAATTATCGCTTATAAAGCCTTATCTTCTATCAGTTTCCTTCTGAGGGTTTGGGGGCAGATTTCAACACACTCATTTTTTTAGGGGAGACACAATTCAACTCATATCAACTACAGTTAGTTGACTTCAAGTAATAGGAATTATTATCACCACCATGAGAGAGTTCCATCCAATAACGTGAAAAAGCTGAGGCTGCCTAAGTTTGCCTGGTGAAGAAATTCCGCCTCAAGTTTGCAATGCCTGAATGTACAGTTTGGGTGTCTGCAGTATATCTTTTGGACTTGTCGACTCCCAATACTCACGTGAATTAAGGCCTTAAATGAAATACACATGTTTATTGATATGTAGTTATATATTTATAAATGAACAACATATAGCTTATTCTTTCTGTTTCTCTGCAAAATTGTTATCAATAAACCATACAATGACATTTAGTAAGCCATGGAAAAGAAGGAAGTAGTGAGAATACAACATGGTTGAACCTTGAAGATATGAAGTTAATTAAAAGAAAATTGTCATAAAAGAACACATATCATATGATTACCTTTACATGGAATGCTATAATAGGCATAACGATGGAGAAAAGAGTGTAGATTAGAGGATGTTTGTGTCAGGAGGAGGTGACCGGGAAATATAGGGAGGAAAATAAATATCATGGAATTTGTATTTGAGGTGAGAATAAATTGCTAAAATTGGCAGTAGTGCTGGTTGTGCATATATGTGAACATAAAAATAGCAGTTATAAATATATATATTTCACATATAATTTGGCACATGCTATCCGTTTTTAAGTATGTATGATACTCCTGGTTTTTAAAAGTAGGTTCAGTACTAAACTATAAATGGATTTGGCTCATAAATTGAAAATAATGTGACAATATATTTGAAATGCAAATATGCCTAAATAAAAGACACTTGTAAGAAGAGTAAAAGATTGGATTTAATATGTAATTAGTTATATGTGGTCTGTTTATGTTAGTTATATGTAAACAGTCTATTCCTGTGGTAGAAGGTGGACCCCTGACACAGAGACCATCATGGTATAAGATCAATTTCTGAGATGAAACGCATAAATTTTTATAATCAACTGGTTGTACCATTTTATTTTTCTACATTTTTATCTCAAACTTGAGTGAAATAACTTTAGTGGATATGACATATAGCCCAATTTGAGTTAATGTGTTTTCTTTTAATTGGCCCTTCCTGAGACCAGGTCTTGACTACCCTCTGTGCACACAGCACCCACCTGCACAAAGTCTCTTGGACTCATGTTTCTAAGAAGTAAAATGAAACAGTCAGGCAAAACAATCTTTAAAGTCCCTTTCAGTTCTAAAACTGTTATAAGAAAGAAAACTTATCCTTATCAGAATATAAGGACTGCTGTATTTGAAATCAGATTACTCTATATAGAAAGAAAATAATTAATCATATTACATTAAATACAGTATGAACAGTATGCTATTCATCTCAAATAAAAGATACAAAAACATCAAATTCCACCTTCAGTAGTGATCTGTTAAATACATGTAAGACCTAATTTTCACCTCATTATAAACATTATGTTTGGACTCAGTGTCATTAGCTATAGTAATAATTTTTGATATATTAATAATGTAGGTGAGGAAGGATATTGAAGACAAATTTTGCACTTTTTTTGCCAAAATCAATTTGAGCTTTTGAAATAGAGATCTGACAACGTTAAGTACAATTCTACTCTTTAATATTCATATTCAATGCATTGCAGCAGTTTTTTTAAAGATCTTAAGAATATCAGTTTATCTTCGCACTTAATAAGCATATATAAATATATATGCACGTGTGTGTGTGTGTGTGTGTGTGTGTGTGTGTGTGTGTGTGTGTGTATTATTCATCGGTTTTAAAAACTAGTGCTGAGTAGCACAGGGCCATGACAGTCAACTGGAGACATCTCAACAAAGGAGTCTAAAACAGGGAGTGAGGCTGGTGTTTTGAGCATTTGCCTGGAAACCCAAGCTGAGGTTCATTGGACAGACACTAGCGGATGTGGAGAATGAACAGTTTCGAGCCCCAGCAACCTCCAGAATTGGCCTTGACATGAGATCGGGGGAGTGCTCTTGGCAAGGAAGCAGTGCGTGAATGGGAACGTTTCTACACACCCCTCATGTATCTGCAGTCATAACCAAGGGAGACACAGATAAGAAACTCCCCCACGCTTCCTCCCACCCAAGACGAGCACAGAAGGCTGCCCAGAATCAGACAGTGGTACGACTGGATCCACTTTGGATCTTGGGAACTCCAGTTCCCAGTGAGTTCTGGCACCAAGAACTGCCAAAACCCCCACAGAGAGGCTCTGCGGAGCACATCCCATGGGGGGTTTTCTGTGCCCCCTCCCTCCCGCTCCAGCCCCCAGGAGGGGCGAGGCACCCACTTTGAAGATGTGTCTCCAGGGACACGGGCACCCATCCCAGCCTCAGTCAGGGCCTGCAAATGAGGCATACCACCAGGGGCCAGACGTCACTGCCACTGCTCCTCCTATAGAACACATTGGGAAGAAGGCGATGGCTCACCTTGGTCCAGTGCTACCGTGATGGGCCCGCCCACTTGTGAACTGGGAGAAAAATGCAAGGTCTCTTCTAGCAAAACAGCGGCCTTTCTTCTACCCCTATGCGAGGGGACTGCACTCTCCTAGACCAAAGGAAGCCACCCTGTGCCTGCCAGAACACCCTGCCAGACTTGACCTGTGGGACACTTCTGGCCGTCCACCAGTTCCGCTGATGAGACTCATGAGGTAGGGAGGAAGACGCTGGAGTTCCCATCAGCTTGTGCCAGAGGGAGCGAGAAACACTTGATTTTTTTAAACATGCAGGGTACGATTCAGGGAAGTTTGGGCCTCTCCCCTTTGTCCTCACATTGCCTGGTTTGGGATCAGGTATCCCCATTAGTGCTATGTGCCCCTTCCCTCCTGGCAGTGGCCAATCTCTTCCATTATGATTTTAAATTTCCAGATTCTGCTTATGAGTGAGGATATGTGGTACTCAGTTCTTTGTTTCTGTGGCAGATCACTGAGGTTGATGGACTCTAAATCCATCCATGTTGCTGCAGAGTCTATAATTTTGTCCTTCTTTATAGCTGCATAATATTCCATCATATATATATGTATATATATATATGTATATATATGTGTGTGTATATATATATATATATATATATGGCATTTTATTTTTATTTTTTAAATTTATTTTTGTTCTATTTCAAAGATGTGGGGTACGATTCAGGATTAGGTATACAAGTGGGCATCACACAGGTTATGTTTGGGCCTGCCTTTGGCCATTTTGCCTGGTTTGATATAGGTACCCTTATTGATGTCATGCCCCACCTCCATACTCTGGCAGTATCTTGTTATTGCCAATCCCTTTCTTATAGTATTATGGTAAATGTTCATGGTCCACTTATGAGTGAGAACAGGTGGCACTCTGTTCTTTGTTTCTGTGATAGATCACTGAGTATGATCCATCCAAGTACTGCATCCATCCAAGTGCTGCAAAGTCCATAGGTTTGTTCTTCTTTATAGCAGCACAATATTCCACCATGTATATATACCACATTCTTTTTATCCAGTCCAGCTTCAATGGGCAGCAAGGTTGGTTCCATGTTCTTGCTATTGTGAATAGTGCTACAATAAATGTGCGTGTGCAGGTATCTTGTTTGTAGAATAATTTGAATTCCTCCAGGTGTATTCCCACTGAGGGATTGCTGGGTAATCTGAAAGGTAAATTTCTAGTTCTTTAAGGAATCATCACTCTGTTTTTCACAGAGGTAAAACTAGTTTGTATTCTCACCAGCAGTGTAGAAGAGTTTGATTTTCTCTGCATCGTCATCAGCATCTGTTTGTTTTATGAATGTTGGCCATTCTTACTGGGGTTAGGTGGTATCTCAACGTGGTTTTGATTTGCATTTCTCTGATGATTAGTGAGGCTGGGCACTTTTTTCCTGTGTCTGTTGCTGGCTGCCCATATATCTTCTTTTAAGAAGGGTCTATTCATGTCTTTTGCCCACTTTTTAATGGGACTTTTTTTTTCCTTTCAGCATGTTTGAATTCTTGTAGATCCTGTATGTTAGGTCTTTGTCAGATATATTTTTTTCCCATTCTATGGGCTGTCTCCCTGCTTTCTTGATGATTTATTTTGCTTTGCAGAAGCTTTTAAGTTAATGAGGTCCCACTTATCTATCTTATATCTTATGACATGGACACCTGGGGTTTTGATCAGGAATTGGTTGCCTACTCTGATTTTTGCAAGGGTGCCTCCTGCGTCTTCTAAGATTCTTATAGTTTGAGGTTTTTCGATTTTGTCTTTGATCCATTTAGTGTTGATTTTTTGGTATGGTGATCGGTAGGGGGTCCTGCTTCAATCTTCTGCAAGTGATCAGTCAGTTTTCCCAGCACCATTTACTGAACAGGTTCTCCTCTCCCCAGTCGATGTTACTGGAATCTTTGTTGAAGAAGAGTTGGTTGAGAAGTTGTTTTTCAACCATAATCTCTATCCTGTTCCATTAGTCCATATGCCTGTTCTTACCAACCCCAGATTCTTTTCATTATTGTAGCCTTATACTAAAGTTTAAAGTCTGGAAATAAGATACTTCCCACTTTGTTTCTTTTCCTAAGGATTGTTTTGGCGATTCGTGGTGATTTATGTTTCCATATGAATTTCTGTATTGCCATTTCCAGGTCTGAGAACAATGATGTTGGTAAGTTAATGGATATTGCTTTGAATCTGTAAATTGTTTTTAGTAGGTAAGATGGACATCTTAACAATGTTGATTCTTCTAATCCACAAGCATGGGAGATTTTTCCATTTGTTTGTGTCTTCTTGGATTATTCTGAGCAGTTTTTTGCAGTTTTCATCATAAAGGTCTTTCACTTCTCTGGGTAGGATGATGCCAAGATGTTTTTCTTTCTTTCTTTCTTTCTTTCTTTCTTTCTTTCTTTCTTTCTTTCTTTCTTTCTTTCTTTCTTTCTTTCTTTCTTTCTTTTCTTCTTTGTTTCTTTTGTAGCTATTGTAAATGGGATCTTGTTTTTTATTTGGTTGTTGGTGTATAAGAATGCAATTGACTTTTGCACATTTATTTTGTACACTGAAACTTTCTCAAAGTTCTTTATCAGTGCAAGGAGGTTTTTAATAGATTCTCTTGGGTCTTCAGTGTATCGGATCATATTGTTAGCAGGGGAATAATTAACTTCATCTTTTCCTATTTGAAAACTCCTGATTTCCTTCTCTTATCTAATTGCTCAAGCTAGGACTTCCAACACAATTTTGAACAGGAGAGGTGCAAGTGGGCAGCCTTGTCTTGGTCTGGTTTTCAGGGGAAACACTTCCAGTTTCTGTTAATTTAGCAATATGCTGACTGTGGATTTATCATAGATGTGCTTACTATTTTGAGGTATGTTCCTTCTATGCCTAGGTGTCTAAGGGTTTTTATCAAGAAGGGATGCTGGATTTTGTCAAAAGCTTTTTCTGCATCTAATGATACAATCATGTGGCTTTTGGTTTTACGTCTATTGAAGTATTTAATTACATTTAGTACCACATTTTATTAATCCAGTCCACTTTCAGTGGGCAGCATGGTTGGTTCCATGTGTTTGCTACTGTGAACAGTACTGCAAGAAGCATGCATGTTTAGGGTTTTTTGTTTTGCTTTGTTTTGTTTTTTAGAATGATTTGAGTTCCTCTTGGTATATTCCTAGAAGGGGGATTGCTGGGTCATATGGAAGGTTATTTTTTAGATCTTTTAGAAAACGCCACATGGTTTTCCACAGAGGTTATACTAGTTTACACTCCCACCAACAGTATGGAAGTGTTTACTCTGTATCCTTTCCAGCATATGTTGTTTCTTGAGTTTTTAATGATAGTCATTCTGACTGGAGTTAGGTGATACCTCAGTGTGGTTTTTATTTGCATTTCTTTGATGATTAGTGACACGGAGCACATTTTCATGTATCTGTTGGCTGCTAGTATGTTTCATCAGACTGAAAACTTCTGCAAACAAAAGAAACTATTAAGAGAGTGGGGAGACAACCCAAAAAATTGGAAAAAATATTTGCCAACTGTGTTTTTGACAAAGACCTAACAACCAGGATCTACAAGGAACTCATATGTGTCGAAAGGAAAAACAAACCAACAAACACCCCTATAATATATGAATAGACACTTTTCAAAACATCTTATTTTAAGGAAGAACTTGCACTACTCCTGCCATACTTCACTAGTAAAGTAGTAATAGCCAGTGTCCCCTCCAGATTGCCATCCTTCCTGCCACCACTCTATCTTCCATGGATGTACCAGAGAAGAGAAGTCAAGTAAGAAAACAACACATGCTGTCATCCCAATAATAGCAACATTAACAAATGAAAAATAATAAAGCAAAAATAAAAAAAGAAGAGACTGTTTTTGCAGATGAGGAAAAAGTCATGACAAACACTGGCAATCACTAAAAGCATAACAAATCTATATCTACAAAGGATTTTATTACATTCCCCAATAATGGAATGTCCTCAGAATGACCTGTCCTAGACGAGATACATAAAATTCTGATTACAAACTGGTAAAGACACTGAGTGAGATCCAGAAGAAAGTGGACACTCAGATCCACCAGGCCACAAAAACTACATAAGAAAGGAAATCTTACCTCCATTCTGAGAAAGAATTTATGGAAATGAAGAATTATATCTTGGAATTTCCAAATACCATGGTAAGGTTTAGCATAATAATCAGCCTAATAAAGGAATGAATCTCAGAGCCTGTAGATCAAATTTTTGAATTAATCAAGTCTGAAAATTTAATCCAGTCTGATAAATATAAATCTGAACAAAAAAATAAGGAAAAATAAACAAAGTCTATGAGAGGTCTGGTGTTATGTACAGAGACCAAACCTCTGGCTGAGTTGCAGTCCTGAAAGAGAAGGGGAAACTGAGAACACCCTGGAACAAGATGTCATTCAAGGATGTGAGGGCAATCTGGCTACAACATCTGTTACCCCATTGATAACCATGGTTGACTTGACTGATCTGGCTGGCTAGGAAGATATCTTCTTGCTCCCTCAGTGCTCCATGTCTGTCCCTCCCAAAGCTCTGTGCTCAATTGAGAAGGACACTCATCACCACTGGAAGGAAGGCTATTCTTTAGTCAAGAGTATATGAGTAGCTGTGCTCCCCTGCTAGATTCTCCAAACAAGCTCTCAATATGTCATCCAAGAAAAACTTTCCTGTCTCACTAGACAGGCAACCATGCAGACACAAGAAATTAAAGAACTTCTTGGAGGACTTACACAAGAAGATCATCCATGAGGAGCATAACAGTCAGACTTGCCAGGGTGAGCATGAAAGAAACATAACCTAAAGGCACCTAGGAAGATGGGATAAACCACTTATTAAGAGAGATTCATTAGAATTGCAGAAGACCTCTCATCAGAAATCTTATAAGGTAAGAGCAACTGGGAACTCATTTTTTTAACATTCTTAAACAAAATCACTTCCAGCAGAGAATTCTCTATCTTTCCAAACTAAGTTTCATTAATGACAGAGACAAAATATTTCCCAGACATCCAATCCCTAAGAGAATATGTCACCTCCAAAGCAGCCTTTTGGGACATGCTTAAGAAAATTCTAAACACAGCAATGAAAGAATAGTTCCACTCACCTCAAAAACATACAAGCATGAAGTGTACAGACCACACAAATCAACCACAAAGCTTTGAGCCCAAAGCAGCTTCTGAATGACAATATGACAGGAACATACCCCACATATCAATAATTAACTTAAACATTAATAGACTGAACATGCCACTCAAAAGATAAGAGGCTGGAGAAAGATCTTCCATGCAAATGGAAAACATAAAAGAATAGGAGTAGATATTCTTATATCAGATAAAATAGGCCTTAAACCACTCAAAGTTAAAAAAGACAATGAAAGGCACTACATAATGATAAAGGGCTCAATTCACCAGCAACAACTGTATCTCTTGAATGTATATGCATACATCCGATATATAAGCACTCCTATTTATAAAACAATTGTTAATGAATCCAAGAGATGTGATAGACAGTCAAACAATAATAGTCAGAGACTTCAATACTCTGCTAATAGCTTTAGACTGATTATCAAGACAGAAAAATAACAAAAAATGAGAACCTTAACTCGATACCGGACCAATTAGATCTAATAAACATCAAGAGAACATTTTACCCAATAACCCCAGAATAGAATTTTTTTTCTTGTATGGAAGTGTTACGTACTCGAAGATTGACCACACACTTAGTCATAAACCAAGCATGAACAAATTTCAAAAGATCAAAATTATATCAAGCATCTTCTCAGACCACAGCAGAATAAAAACAAATGTCACCAACATGAATCCCTCAAATCACAAAAGCACATGGAAATTAAATGACATTTTCTTCTGACTACATTTTTAGGTAACACAGAAATCAAGAAAGAAATAAAGTGATTCTTAGAAATGAAGAACAACTAAGACAGAACATACCAAAAATTCTTGAATACCTGAAAGTGATCCTAGGAGGGAGGTTATAGCAATACACACACACACAAGAAACCAGGGAAGGTCTCAAGTAAACAGTCTAACTTTCCAGTTAAGGGAACATAAGAGATAAGGGCAATCCAATCTCCCAAACTAGTAGAAGAATGGAAATGATCAAAATAAATTGAGAGTTAAGTGAAATAGAGGCCAAAAAGATAATATAAAAAAAAGAGAGAGTCAAAAAGCTAGTCCTTTGAAAGCATAAATAAGATTGAGAATTCTCTAGCTAGGCTGACAAATGAAAAGAGAGAAAGAGAGAGAGAAAGAGAGAGGGAAAGAGAGAGAATTAATTTAATAAACACAATGAGAAACAAAAAAGATTTTACAAATGACCCTGAAAAAATGCAAAAGGTTATCAGAGATTCCTACAAACATTGGTATGCAAGTAAGATATAAAATCTAGAGGAAATTGATAAATTCATGACAATACATAACATTCCAAGATTCAAACAGGAAAATATGCTAAACAGGCCACTTACAATCCAATAAATTGATTTGGTAATAAGGTTGCTCTTTGGCCAGATAGTTTCTCAGCTGAATTTTGCTGGCCATACAAAGAAGAGCTGATTTTAATCTTACTGAAAGTACTCCAATCAAAGAGGAAGGACTATTTGCTAGCTCATTCTGTGAAGCCGGTATTATCCTGATACCCAAAAGTGGCAAGAACTCAACAAAGAAAGAATGCTATAGGTCAGTTTCTGTGGTGAACATGCAAAAATTCTCAACAAGATGCTAGCAAGTTGCATCCAACAGCATATTACAAGGATCATTCATTGTGACAGATGGGCTTTATTCCTAGGATGCAAGGCTGGCTCAACATATGCAAACCAATAAGTGTAATCATACACACAAACAGATGCAAAACCAAGAGCTATATGATTATCTCAATAGACACTGGCAAAGCATTTGGTAAAATTCAACATCTTTTCCTGATAGAAATTCTCAAACTCCTAGGCATCAATGGAACATTCCTCAAAATAATAACCATCTATGACAAACCTTCAGCCAACTTCATATTTAATAGGTAGAAGCTGGAACGTTTTCCCCTAAGAACTGGAACAAGACAAGAATGTCCACTTTCACCAATCCTATTTAAGGTAATACTAGAAATCCTAGCCAGAGCAATCAGTCAGTAGAGAAAAATCAGAGTTATCCAAATAGGAAAAGAGGAAGTTAAATTATTCCTCTTCACAGATGATATAATTCTGTACTTATAAACCGCTAGAGAGTCACCAAAAACCTCCTAGAACTTGACAAACTACTTCAGTAAAGTCTCAGGATACAAAATAAATGTGCCGAAATCAGTTGCATTTCTCTACACCAACAGCAAGCAGATTGAGAACCAAATAAAATCACAGTCCCAATCACAGTAGAACACACACACACACACACACACACACACACACACACACACAATTCTCGCTAGTCATCAGCTCAAAGAAGTGAAAAATTTTTACAATAAGAACTACAAAACACTGCTCAAAGAACTAAAAATTGACATCATGGAAGAGCATTCCATGTTCATGAGTTGGAAAAATAAATACTGTTAAGATGTGCATACTACCTATCAATCTACTGATTCCATGCAATTTCTATCAAACCACAAGCAAAAGTTTTCACAGACCAAGAAAAGACAATACTTAAAGTCATATGAAAAAAATAAAGAGCTTAAATAGCTACCACCATCTTAAGCAAAAAGAACAAAGCTTGTGGCATCCTATTCCCAGACTTCAAACTTTACTAGAAGTCTGCAATAAACCAAACAGCTTGGTACTTGTACAGAAATAGACACACAGATGAATGGAACAGGACAGAAAACCTGGAATTAAAGTCACAGACCTCCACACATTTCATATTTGACAAAGCTCGACCAAAACAAACATTGAGGTAAGGAAACTCTATTTAGCAAATTGTGCGGGAAAACTGTCTAACCACATCCAGAAAAATGTAACTGGACTCCTGCCTATCACTACATTTTGAGTATACAAAAATATACACATTTTGAGTATACAGAAAAATGTAACTGGACTCCTTCCTATCATCTATTTTGAGTATACAAAAATATACTCAAAATAGATCAAAGACTTAAATGTAAAACCTTAAGCTCGAATAAGTGTAGAATAAAACCTAGGAAACACCTTCCTGGACATTGACCTAGGAAATGACTTCATGGACAAGTACTTAAAAGTAAAATTCAAAATTTACAAGTGGGAACGTTTCAAACTATATAGCTTTTGCACAGCAAAATAGACTATCAAGAGGGTAAAAAGACAACCCACAGAATGGAAAAATATATATATACATATGTATATATTTGCAATCTATGTATCTGACAGAGGCCTAGCATCCAGGATCTATAGGGAGCTCAAACAAATTGATAGGAGAAAAATAAATAGCCCCAATTAAAATGTCGGCAAAAGAATAAACAGACACTTCTAAAAGGAAGGCACACATGTGGTCAACAAACATCTGAAAAAACGCTCAACATCACTAATCAGAGAAATCAAAACCACAATGAGATACGATCTCACAATGGTTGGGACAGTCATTATTAAAATATCTTAAAAGAACAGATTTTGGTGAGACTGTGAAGAAAAGGATATGCTCACATACTATTGGTGGGAATGCAAGCTAGTTCAACCTTTGTGGAAAGAAGTTTGGAGATTTCTGCAACAGCTAAAAATAGAGCTACCATTCTACCCATTGCTACTACTTCTAGGAAAATGCCCAAAGAAACCCAAATTGCTCTAGCAAAAAGACACTTGCCCTCAAATGTTTATTGCAGCACTTTTCCCAGTAGCAAAAACATGGAGCCCACCCAGATGTCCATAAAAGATGGACTGGAGAAAGAAAATGTGGTATATACACACTGTGGAATACTACATGCCACAATGAGGGACAAAATTATGTCCTTTGCAGCAACATGGAGGCAGCTGAAGATTATCATTCTTAATGGATTATCTTGCAAAAAAAAAAAAAAAGCAACAAAGCTAAATACCACATGTACTTCTTCATAAGTGGGCCCTAAACACTGAGCACACATAGCCACAAGGACAGATGCAACAGATACTGAGCACTGGTAAAGGAGTGATGAAGACAGGAAGGATACAGAAGACAAAACCACTCATTGGGAACAATGTCCATTACTAGGGTGGGGATGAAGGTTCATTAGAACCCCGATCCTTACCTTAACACAAAATACTTATGCAACAAATCCTCACATGTACCCCATGATTCTAAGAACTAAAACCAAAAATTAGCCTGTGTTAAATCTAAATCATACGTAGATTTATATCAAAAAATGTGTAAAGAGTATTAATGCATTTGTAAATGCAAATATACTTTCAGTAAAAGAAACAATTGTTATCAAAGTAAAGGTGTGATGTGTAAGTCCTAATAAAGTGCATTTTTCCATCAACAGTAATTTTTTGGCACGTTCATTTTTGCTGTTTTCTCATATCATATAATCATCTGTAGTATATTGCTTCAGTGAAAAAATAAAATTCTAGCTTGGCTCGGTGGCTCAGCCTGTAATCCCGCACCTTTGGGAGGCTGAGGTGAGTGGATTGCCTGAGTCCGCGGGTTCGTGACCCGCCTGGAAAGCGAGACCTCATCTCTACAATAAATCAAAAAATCAGCCGGGTGTGGTTGCGCATGCCTGTAATTCCAGCTACTTGGAAGGCTGAGGCGGAAGGATCGCCGGAGCCCGGCAGGTCGAGGCTGCGGTGGCCGGGAGCGGCCACTGCACTCCAGTCTGGGCAGCAGAGTGAGACTCCAACTCAAAAATAAATAAATAAATAAATAAAATTCTGCTAGGAATGCAGAAAAAAATGGGATAGATGAGAAGTGCTTGTGTGAATTAATAATGCTTTCTGTAACTACAGAGTTGTTTAGCCATTAGGAGCAGAGAAAATAGTCAATCTCATGTTCTTTAAATGTATATAATTTTGAATCTTGAGTTATATTATGACCATTAGAATGATCATGTCTAAGTATTCAGAATTGTAAACTTACCTTATTGAAAGAAAAAAGAGGGATAATGTCTCCACTAACCAATTTTATGAAGTTCTTTTTCTAAGGAAAAATAGATGTATTTGCTGAGTTGCTTCTATATACGTGTTATGTTCTGAGAAAATAAATTTCACCCCATAAATCTGCAGAGGGCAGGTTAAGTGGTTTGGAATGTGTATTTTCTGGTGACAGAGTGGGAGTCACCAGACTTTGCTACTTAGCACATTGGGACTTGATTTCCCCGATGGTTGAATATCTGCTATGCAGGTTTAATGTAAAACAAGAGATATACAGAATTTAGAACATATGTAAAGCATTAATATTGTCATTTTAAGAGATCTTAGTCAGATGTCATAGATGCTCATTGTCAAAGAACAAAAGATAATTACTTTTTTTTTAAGAGGGTTGGAAGCATGGCATCCTTCTAATCATGAATTCTGTGAAACTGAATAAGTCATACAATTTTTTGCTCTTGGAGTAGAAAGGAATAATGTATAAAGATACTTTTTAATTGCTTTTGACAAACTAAAGTTACTTGTTATGTACTGTATGTTCTGATGTAATTCACCAGGATGTTTTAGAGATGGTATTTCCAGAACTACTAGACAATTTTATGGCAGATGTTTTGTTTTGCACTAAATAATTTATTACTTCTCATAATCAAACATATACACTTGTCCTATAAGAGATTTTAATCCTATTTTAGTTTTGAATCCTTAATAAGAAGCTGTTATAGTTCATTGAATTTCTTTAAAACAGTAGCTGTTTACGACAACCATCATTTAAATCATGTGTTTAAGTTCCACGATGTTATCTTTTCTGATACAGCTTATACTGTTAAAACATTCAGGGGAAAAATAAACTGTATCTGCTGTAGTTGAGCCAACATGCCTGTGGGTTAAAATAATATATCTATCGGCTAAAAAAATAAAACAACTATACTTAAAAATCATATTACATAATTGTTGAGAGTTCAGGTTTTGGTGTCACAGAAGACCTGAAGATCCATGGACAAATTACTTAACCCAGCTTCATTGTTCTCTTCTGTGTATATCAGCCTAAAAATAATCCTTCCACTGTTACATTTCAATAAGTGTTTTACAGAAAGTATGGCTCATTGTAATTATTTAAAATGAGAAGTCCCTCTGCTGACAATGATGATGATGACGGAAATGATTAGGGGATCTGGGGACTTGATTCTCTATTTAATTGAGTGACACAGAATGTGTAACCCAACAGTTAAGAGATAACTTGAAATCCAAAAGCAAGAGTTTTGGACTTGTCTCAGTGAAATGAGGAATGAGCTGGGTTGGAGAATGGATGCTTCCAAAGCATCTAGAAGTAACAAAACATTGCAGATACTGCAGTTTGAAAATCAAAGATCATAGATTACATGGAATTCAAATAAATCCCATTATATTGTATTGAAATCCGCGAGCGATGTCTGTCAATGACACAAGGCCAGGGAGTTCAGACAGAACTAGGTATCTGGGGAGAAAATGGACTCCTGGAATGCCAAAACAGCAGAATAAAAACTGTGAGGAGGGAGAAGGAATCAGAAGTAAGAGAAGAAGAGAGACAGAATTAGAAACAGAGAGAAACTGAGAAGATGAGACAATCGTCAGAATGGTTTTTGTCTTTCTGTTTTTGCTTTCTCACTTTATTCAGCAAGTGTGTAAAAGCTAGCACCAAAGAAAATGTAAGTAGCAAATGCCATTAAAGAGACCTCACACTGGAATTGGTAGAAGACTTGATCAGAGAATCCTTGGGAGTATGAAAAGGCCGGAATGTTGTTTATCTTAAATAAAAAAGGAGCTCCAGGAGAATGTCAAATATCTGGGGGAACAGTTTCAGGAATTATCAAAGTACAATGTCTCATCTGGCTAAAAATGTTATATAGTATGTTACTTATGTTCCCTACTATAAGACTATACTTGTCCTGTTTTCAGATATATTCATAGTTTAAAGAGAGAGTAATGCCTCCTATCAATAACCCATAAAACGAATTGCCTGGGAAAACCTTTTTTTATTATTTGCTTAATAAATCACAAGAGGGGAAGCGGCAAGATGGCGACGGGCAACCCAGTGTCTGAAGCCCTCTGCAAGGGAGATCCACAGTGGGTCTCTGACTCTCGCCCCGGGGGGCTGGGGACCCCAGTGTCGCAGCCTGTTCTTCATACAGAACTCGGCCGTTGCCACCGCTGGGACATCGCAACAGACTGGACAGTTACTGCGGAGCAAACAGTGCAGGCTGCCGCTGCTGCCGCAGCCCCTCCCCCCACCGCCACTGCTGTCGCTGCCGCTGCCGCGGCCTCTGTGACTGGTAGCGCGCATCGCACCACCCGGGCCCGAGGTGATCTACACCAAACCTCTTCAGGGAAGATCTGCTGGGATTGCTGCCACCTCTCCTGCAACCGAGACTGTCCTGCCCACCCGACGTAAGGCTCCTGTTGCCTGCCCTGAGGCAGGCAGCGGTCTTGTTCCTGTTCGGCCCCACCCACTCTGGGGCGAGCAGCTGAGATAGCACCACCTGCTGGCGATTCAAGGTAACAACACCGAAACAGGAGAAACAAGCTTGATAAAGACATAGGCCAGAGAGGTGAATGGAGAGTGATCTGAACTGTCCTTCACAGCAGACCAGGGACAACTGACTCTAACTGCAAACTAATTTACCTACTTGAAAAGAAGGCTAGAAATCAGAACTGAAAGGACATTGGACTTAAACGAAATGTCTCAGAGTGTGCTTCATTGATTTTATTTGTTTAATGACTTAATTCTATTCCTACTGTATTGTTCCCTTTTTTCTTTTTTCATTTTCCTTTTCTTCTCTTTTCCTCTCTCTGTAAACCATATCTTGGTATAGAGGAACAGCACATTAATAAGGTGGTTGGTTAGCTTGTATGTTAGTATCACTATATGTTTTATTTTTATTTTTTATTTTTTTTGTATGAGAGTTGGCTCGTCTGTAGCTGTGGTCTATTGTTTTTATCTGTTTCAGTATAGGCCTCTCTCTCTATTTGTTGGCACACTCGTTTGTTTCCTGCCTTACTCCTCTATCTCTCCACTCCCCTCTTCAACCCATTATCTGCTCAATTCTCTACCTTCTGCTAACCACATTTTAATTCAGGGAGCAAACCTGCAGCCCCACTGTACAGACAGATTCCAGGGCAGTGGGAAGTGGGTTCCACATTATCCACACGCCTGTCAGCAAATACCAAGACCTGCAGACAGATTTTGAATCACAGCTCTCCCCTTAAGTAAATCTCAAAACTGCAAAAAGGACCACCTCCAACCTACAGTGCAACTTCAGAATTGAACAAAGAAAGAGGACATACATAAAGAATAGGAGATTGAACAAACAGAAGTAAAACCAATCCCTTTATCCCTGAATAACAGAATTAAAGAGGACGGTGACGTGGAGGGAAGGAAAAAGTAGGGAGGGGGAAAAACCACACAAATGAAGAAAAACCAAAAGAAGAATATAGGTCTTACACAGACCCCTGGGAAATCAGACACTGAGAAAACAGATTCTGGAACACAGACAATGAAGAGTCCCCAGAATGACTGGTTACATGCAACAAACCCAGACATCAAGTCATTAATGGAGAGAATTAAAAATATTGAGGAGAGACAAGAGGAAAATAGGAAGGAGCTGATGTCAGAAATGGCAGCAGTAAAGACTACTGTGATTGAAATGAACAACGGACTAATAAGCATGGAAAGCAGAATCAGCCAAGCAGAAGAAAGAATCTCAGAGCTCAAAGACCAAAACACAGAACTAACCCAAACTGTCAAAAGCATAGAAAAGAAGCTCAAAAAGACAGAACAAAATCTGCAAGAGATGAATGATCACTTCAAGAGACCAAACCTAAGAGTAATTGGGCTTACTAAGGCAGAAAGAGAAACAGAAGCCACACTGGAACAAACATTTCATGAAATCATTCAAGAAAACTTCCCTCATCTCATTAAGGATGAAAAAATTCAAACACAAGATATTCAGAGAACCCCTGCAAGACAACAAATGAGAAGACCAACTCCCAGACATATAATAATTCGCCTAAACAAAGTAGCTATGAAAGGAAAAATCATAAAGGCAGCAAGAGAAAAAGTCCAGACTACCTACCAGGGAAAACCAATTAGAATAGCAGCAGATTTATTCACAGAAACCCTTCAGGCCAGGAGAGCCTGGAGCCCTATCTTCAAAGATCTAAAAGAGAAACAATTTCAACCAAGAATAACCTACCCAGCCAAACTAAGCTTCATTAGTGAGGGAGAATTGAAATCTTTTCCAGACATCCAATCCCTAGAACCTATGCTGCCACCAGATCACCTCTACAAGAAACACGTAAGAAAGTACTGAACACAGAAGAAAAAGAAAAAAGAACAACAGCATTCTTCACAAGAGTACAGGCAAAAGATTAAAAACACACATGAACCAACTCCAAAACCCAAAGAAAAACAACAAATAAACAGGAACAACTCTGTAAGAAACTTATGACAGGGATCAACTCTTGCATTTCAATTATTAGCCTAAATGTGAACGGACTAAATGCACCACTGAAAAGACATAGAATGGCAAAATGGATAAAATATCATCAGGCAACAATCTATTGCCTTCAAGAGAAATGCCTCACTAGAAAAGACACCCACAGACTCAAAGTGAGAGGATGGGAAACAAATTTTCAGGTGAATGGAATACAAAAGAAAGGAGGAGTAGTGATCTTAATTTCAGACAAAATACCCATCATGCTATTAAAAATCAAAAAAGATACAGAAGGCCACTACATAATGATAAAAGGCTCAATTCATCAACAAGAAATATCTATCCTAAATATGTATGCACCCAACATAGGTTCGCCAACTTTCATAAAGCAACTTCTTGGAAAACTAAAGAAAGATATTGATTCTACCACTATCAAAACTGGGGACTTTAATACCCCACTCACGACCCTAGACATATCATCAGGACAAAAAATCAGCAAGGAGATCCGGAACCTCAATGTGACTTTTGACCAAATGGACTTAATTGATACCTACAGAACACTCCATCCAAAGACCACAGAATACATGTTCTACTCATCACCACATGGAACATATTCTAAGATCAACCACATACTCAGTCATAAATCAAGCATAACCAAATTTAAAAGGACCAAAATTCTACCAAACACCTTCTTGGACCACAGTGGAATAAAAATAAACATTGACACCAACAAAGTTCCCCCAAAACCCACAAAGACATGGACACTAAACAGCATGATGCTAAACAACTCCTGGGTCAACGACGAAATCAAAACAGGGATCAAAAGATACCTGGAAACAAATGAAAATGAAGAAACATCTTACCAAAATCTCTGGGATGCCCTGAAAGCTGTAGTAAGAGGGGAATTTATATCCCTACAAACACACATGAAGAAAATGGAAGGAACAGAAATTCAAAACCTAACAATCCACCTAAAGAAGCTGGAAAAGCAAGACCACAAAAACCCTAATGTCAGCAGAAGAATCCAGATCACCAAAATAAAAGCCCAAATCCAGGACATGGAAGTCAAAAAGATAATACAAAAAAATAATTGAAACAAAAAGCTGGTTCTTCAAAAGGGTAAACAAGATTGATAGTCCCCTAGCTAGACTGACCTAGAAAAAATGAGAAAAAACCAAATAAGCACAATCAGAAACACAAAAGATGAAATCACATCTGACCCAAAAGAAATACAAAAGATCATTAGAGACTACTATGTACACTTGTATGGAAACAAACTTGAAAACCATAAGGAAATGGAGGACTTTCTGACATCACACAACCTACGTAGGTTGGAACAAAAAGAAATTGAGACCCTAAATAGACCAATAACAATCAAGGAAATCGACTCCATAATAAGAAAACTTCCTACAAAAAAAAGCCCTGGTCCAGATGGCTTTCCAGCAGAATTCTACAAGACATTCAAGGAGGAGCTGATACCAATCCTACTGAAGGTATTTCAGGTGATTGAAGAAGATGGAACTCTCCCCAAATCATTTTACGAAGCCAACATCACATTGATACCCAAGCCAGGTAAAGATCCAACAAAGAAAGAGTACTACAGGCCAATATCTTTGATGAACATAGATGCTAAAATTCTCAACAAGATCCTAGCAAACCGGATTCAGCAATACATCTCAAAAATCATCCACCATTACCAAGTAGGCTTCATTCCTGGGATGCAAGGCTGGTTCAACATTCGTAAAACCATAAATGTAATTAAATACATCAACAGATGTCAAAACAAAAACTACATGATCATATCATTAGATGCAGAAAAAGCTTTTGATAAAATCCAGCACCCCTTCTTGATAAAAACCCTTGAACATCTAGGTATATGGGGAACATACCTAAAAATAGTAAAAGCCATCTACGAGAAACCCACAGCCAGCATACTCCTAAATGAACAAAAATTGGAACCAATTCCCCTGAAAACTGGAACTAGACAAGGATGCCCACTCTCTCCCCTCCTGTTCAACATAGTATTGGAAGTCCTGGCTAGAGCAATCAGAGAAGAGGAGGCAATCAGAGATATCCAAATAGGAAAAGAGGAAGTCAAGTTATCTCCCTATGCAGATGCTATGATTGTGTACCTTGAAAACCCAAGAGAATCTGTCAAAGCCTTTCTTACATTGATAAAGGCCTTTGGCAAAGTCTCAGGATACAAAATAAATGTACAAAAGACAATCACATTTCTCTACACCAATAATAAACAAACAGAAACCCAAATAAAAAGCACAATTCCATTCACAATAGCTACAAAAAAATGAAATACCTTAGCATCTTCCTAACCAGAGGCGTGAAAGACCTTTACAATAAAAATTACAAAACACTGCTAAAAGAAATCAAAGCTGACATGAACAAGTGGAAAAATATCCCATGCTCATGGATCGGAAGAATCAACATTGTGAAGATGTCCATCTTACCTAAGGCAATCTACAAATTCAATGCAATACCCATTAAATTACCAGCAACATTCTTCTCAGACCTAGAAAAAATAACATAGGAATTTATATGGAAACACAAATGTCCAAGAATAGCCAGAACAATCCTCAGCAAAAAAAACACAAAGCAGGTGGTATCACATTACCAGACTTCAAACTTTACTATAAAGCTACAATCATCAAAACAGCTTGGTATTGGTATAGGAACAGGCATATAGATCAATGGAATAGAATTGAGATTCCAGAAGCAAAACCTCAATTTCTCAACCAACTCATCGTCGACAAAGCCCTCACCACCTACCACTGGGGAGAGGAAAACCTATTCAGTAAATGGTGCTGGGAAAACTGGCTGACCACATGCAGAAGATTGAAACAGGACCCCTATCTATCCCCATCCACAAAGGTTAACTCCAAATGGATCAGAGACCTAAATGTAAAACCTCAAACCATAAGAACCTTAGAAAAGGAAGGAAATATTCTCATGGAAATCGGAACTGGCATCCAATTCCTGTACAAAACCTGAAACTCACAGGACATAAGAGAGAAGATAGACAAATGGGACCTTATTAAACTGACAAGCTTCTGCAAAGCCAAAGAAACCATCAAGAGAGCAGGGAGACAGCCTACAGACTGGGAAAAAGTATTTCCCAACTCTAGGTCTGACAAAGGCTTAACATCCTGGATCTATAAGGAACTGAAACGTACTGAAAAGAAGAAAACAAACAACCCCATTATAAAATGGGCAAAAGGTATGAACAGACACTTCACAAAAGAAGACATCCGAGCAGCCAACAAACATATGAAGAAATGCTCAACCTCACTAATCATCAGGGAGATGCAAATCAAAACCACACTGAGATACCACCTAACTCCGGTCAGAATGGCAATTATCAACAACTCAAAACATAACAGCTGCTGGAGAGGGTGTGGTGAAAAGGGAACACTTCTACACTGTTGGTGGGAGTGTAAACTAGTGCAACCTCTGTGGAAAGCAGTATGGCGATTCCTAAAAGCTCTAAAAATTGACCTTCCATATGACCCTGCAATCCCCCTACTGGGAATATACCTTGAAGAACACAAATCACTCTATAAAAAAGATACCTGCACACATATGTTTATCACAGCGTTGTTCACAATAGCAAGAACCTGGAAACCACCATGCTGCCCATCAAAAGAGGACTGGATTAAAAAAATGTGGTACATATACACGATGGAATACTACGCAGCCATAAAAAAATCATGAATTTTGCAGCAACATGGATGGAACTAGTGTCTATAATACTGAGTGACCTCTCACAGAAACAAAGATCCGAGTATCACATGTTTTCACTCATATAATGGACCTTGAACATCCAATGTAATACTATAAGAAAATGACTGACAGTACTGGGAAACTATGGGGGGGAGAGGGGTGGGATTAACAGTAGCAAATATCTGTCTGGGGATGGGGAAACACCTCTTATCAACAGGGTGTCTGAATGAAACGTAATTGCACACCTAACCCTTAACTGTACCCCACAAAACCATAATAAAAAATATTGATTAATAAAAAAATAGAATAAATAAATAAATAAATAGATCACAAGAGTAGCACAGGAAAATACAAATTCAACTCCACTAAAATATAACTTAGCTTTTTATTTTAACAAATTGTGCAGCATCTGATCATTCTGCCATTTGAATAGTACTAATATAATTAAAAATATGTGTCTTTCTGTATGTTACGGAGTTCAGGAGAAAATAGTACCACTCTCTCTTTATTAAAATAATGCAAGGCATTCAAGGGAATCTCCCAGGAGACTGTGGTCATCCCTTTGTTACCTTTGTTAGGGAGGGTCACTTTCCATGATCTTTTTAACTGAATATTTAGCATCTGGTTTTAATGTCATTCCTTATGTGACATTCAAAAAGGTTATTTAAAAAATTGTATCCAATAATCATGGCTGCATATAGCTTATTCAGTTTTAGGATACTGTCTCTGGCTGCATAGAATCAGATATAGAAGACCACGCCAAGAATTATCTTAAAGGTATAGAGTGTTCCATTAATTCCCTGGTGTCAATGAGTTTCTACTCCCATCAAATTATAAATCTGCATTTTTGGCTAAAACGTTGATAGGTATGTAAAAATTATCAGGGTTATAAATATTATAGTAATTGAGATGTTGCTGAAGAATTAATTAAATATTGGTCCTGAGGTAAATCTCATTCTTTAGAAAATTATCTTTCAGTCTTTTGAGAACAGAAGTGAAAATAAATAGTTTTATTTCATTTACTTCAGAACTAAAACCATAAAGTCACCTGCTAAAGAGAACTCGCAATGGGGTTGAGCAAGATTAATTTCATTATTTGGAACTAATTGCCTTTTAAAATAAGCAGAGTCCATGTAACAGTGGTTTATGTCAAGTGATTCAAAATCCACATACTCACCGCCATCATCAACATCAATTAGATAACTAATCAGAGTAACATGAATCTGTAACTTCATCACAAATACTTGAAACACTGTGATTTGTATGTTTCCCTTTTCTTAAAAGAAAAGCTAAAAGAAAGCAGATATAAAATCTTCATATCACATTCTACACGTATGATGCAGAGGTAGATTTGAGATTACTGATGATAACATTTTAATCTAGAATGGAATTTACATAATACCTAGCATTTCTTAATAGTTGGTCCATCATAGATGATGGGATGGAGGGAGAAAGGGTGAAACAGAAGAGCACTCCATGTTTTAAATTATTTTCCATAATCAAATAACACAGATAAATGCTACATGAGTCTGAAAGTTATTCAATTGTATTGTATTTTGCTTTATGCTTTAGTATTTCTCAGCCCTTTAATGAAAAGAATGCAAAGTGCAGTGCCTAACAAATAGTTTATACTCAATAACTATTGAATAAAATACAGGCTGCATAAAATTTTTAAAAATGCATTGAGATACTTTAAAAGGTAAATTGAAGTTTATCCGGAAGATTAGCCTGTAATTTTCTATCTTTGTTGGTATGAAGATGATGTTAAATTCATAAAGTGAGCCCTTTCTTCTCAATTGCTTGAAATAATTTTAAGAGTTTTGGTACCAGCACTTCCCTGTAGATATGGTAGAATTTAGGTGTGACCCGTCTGGTCCGGGAATTTTCGTGGTCCAGGTAGGTTTTTATTACTGGTTCAATACTATGTCTTATTTGTCCGTGAAGGGTTTCAATTTCTTCTTGTTTCAATCTTGGAAGGTTGTGTGATTCCATAAATTTATCCATTTTTCTCAACATTTTCCAACTTGTGTACATGAAATAATCTCTGATGAGCTTTTATATTTATTTCTGGATCAGTTGTAATGTCACTCAGAAATGAAACCACTGACCTGCAACCATCTTATCTTTGACAAAGTCAACAAAAGCAAAGACTGTGGAAAGAATCCCTATTTAACAAATGGTGTTGGGAAAACTGGCTGACCATACACAGAAAAGTGAAACAGCCCCTTCCTCTCACCATATGCAAAAATTAATGAGAGACGAATTAATGATTTAAATATAATATCTCAAGCTACAAAAATCGTAGAAGAAAACCTAGGAAACACTCTTCTGGACATTGGCTTAGGCAATACATTTATGACCAAGACCTTAAAATCAAATGGGACCTAATTAAACTCAAGTGCTTCTGCACAGCAAAGTAAACCATCAGCAGAGTAAATAGACCACCTACAGAATGGAAGAAATTTTTGCAAACTCTGCATCTGAAAGAGGACTAGTATCCAGAATCAATAAGGACTGCAAATGAATCGACATAAAAAATAAATAAGTAATCACACTAAAAAATGAACGAAAGACATGAACAGATACTTAAAAGAAAAAATTCAGAACATGAAAAATTGCTTAACATCACCAATCATCAGAGAAATGAAAATAAACACCACAGTGAGATAACATCTCCTATAAGTCAGAATGGCTGTTATTAAAATCTTTTTTAGAAACACAGAGGTTGGAGAAGTGGTCTGGAGAAAAGGCAATGATCCTACACTGTTGGTAGGGATTCAGTGTGGCACCTGTAGAAATTGGGAGACTTCTAAAAGAACTAAAAAGAGAGTTACTATTCAATCCAGCAACCCCACTCCTGGGGTTATACTGAAATGAACACAAATCACTCACTGAAAAACACCTTCACTCATATGACTATCATGGTACTATCCATAATAGCAAAAACACAGGTTCAATCTAGATGCCTATCAAGGGTGAACTGGATACAGAAAAAGTGGAACCCACATATCATGGAATACAAGGCAGACATAAAAAAATCATGTCCTTTGCAACAACATGGATGCTGCCAGAGACCATCATTCCAAGTGAATTATTTTAGAAACTGAAAACCTAATACCATGTTTTCACTTTCAAGTGGGAGCTAAATACTAATTACACAGGAGCATAAGGACAAAAACAATAGACAATGAAAACTCCTAAAGGGGGAAAGAAAGAGGAGAGTAAGGGATGATAAATCATCCACTGGTTACCATGCCTACCACCTGTGTGATGGACTCCATGGAAGTCCAAGCCTCACCATTATGGAATTTGCTTATGTAACAAACCTGCACACGTACCCCTTGAGTGTCTAAAATGAAGTATTTTTAAAAAATGAAATTGAAACAAAGATATTTAAAAACGAATTTAGCCAGGAAACTTTTTGTGTCAGAGTAATCTTCACGATTAGTATGCCCAGACAATATTGGGAAATGCTGGTTAGTTCGAACCATTTTATTTAAATACAAAGCAGCTAAGATTTATGGAGGGAAAGCAACCTGATTAAGGTCACACACATAATAGTTCTCAGGACAGCTTTCACTTAACTGAAAAACCAGCAACAACAAGGGAATCAAACTACGTATCCAACAATGAATGAGTGGGTAAAGAAATCACACACATGCGTGCGCACGCACACACACACACACACACACACACACACACACACACACACACACACACGAATGTTCTTCAGTCATGAAAAAGAGCAAATCCTGTCATTGGCAATAGCTTGGGTAAGTCCGGGAGACAAGCCAGATTCAATGAAACAGGTCAGGCACAAAAATACAAACACTCCATGACCTCACATACATGTGGAATCTAAAAAAGTTCATTTTGTAGAAGGAGTAGGGTGGCTACCTGAGGCTGGGGTGGTTACCTGGGAGTTTAGGAGTGAGTGATGTTGGTTAAAAGAAACGTCATTGCAATTAGATAGGAGAAATATGTTTTAAATGTCCAGATCAGCAGATAGATAGAGAAAGAAAGTCTATAAAAACTTGCCTGTGACTGGAAATAGGAGGAGAGGGTACGTGGGGAGGGGAGATACCAGAAGAATGAACACTACTGATTCTGGAATTTGGGGAGAAGTGATGAAAATGTTCTAAAACTGATTGTGGTGATGGTTTCACAGCACTGTGAACATACTAGAAACCACTAGATTGAACACTTTAAATGAGCGAATTGTATATGTGAATTATGTCTATGTAACACTGATTACAAAACAAAACAACAACCAAAACATTCTTTTATTTCTGTTAAGATGCTCATGCTTTAAAAATATTTTTTCCAAGTCTATTCAGCACTAATATTTGAAAAATAAAGCAAAAATCATTCACAAATTCCTTTTCCTTTAAAAAGTGCCAATTGTCTAATTGTTACCAAATAGCTTGATAGCTATTTTTTCACTCTTTGTCCAATTTGACAGAATAAATTTAATTAATAAGAGTTTAAGTTGAGTAAGTCAAGGCAGCCACTTTGTCATTCCTACTAGTGTTGTGATGGCGTATACACACAATTCATGCATATACTTAAAATCAAATACTAACACTTGACACACTGTGTTGTTACTAACTGTAATATGCTTTGTAAATATTAGAATAATACTTGTTACAGTTTCAAAATTAGTGTATGAAATTCAAAGCAGTCAACGATATGAACAATTTTAATAGCTGAGGAGGGCTGTTGAAATATGTCACAGTGAAATTCCAGCTCCACTTCAATCGTTCGTGGTCTCTGGAAGTGAAATTTACCAAATTCATTTATAAACGATAACATTGATTGGTCTCCAAGCCATTATCTTCCCCGCATTTTAAGTGGGGTTCCCTATTGTTTTAGAAAATATTCTACAAAATAAACAATAAGTTACTTATGTTGAATTCACTTCTTACTAATTAAACAGTTTAATATTGTGATTGATATCTCTGTCTGGTTGTTATTTAAAATTCTGTCCCTAGATCTAATTTATAAAATATTGTATTTGGTTAAGTGCCATGGAGAGAGAACAAACTCAAGAAAGGTTTGGAAAATATGTAAAATTACATAGATGATAATGAAGTATTTGTCCATTGAATAAGTTAGCAGAAAACACATTTTCATTCTGTATACAACACACACCTATATTCATAACCCTAAAATTCAATAACCCTATAGATTAAAAAAATTAAAATTGACTGTAGATAAATATAGTGTAAAGATTATGACCTTTGTAATTAAATGTGCCTTGTGTCTTAAATCCATGGCTAATGAATTTCATATTTGAGAATTTTAATTAATATCCCGAATAAATAAATGGCCAAATCAGAATAGAATGATTATTTTATGTACAATCTCTCAAGTAAGTGCATACGAGGCATTTAATTCATGTTGGTGTGTTTTATGTCCTTCTTTATGCCAGGACTCATACCCATTCTTCACAATATACCAAAGCAAACATGACTACCTGATGAACACTGAATACAGAGAATGCAGAACACAAGAACCAGGACATGTAGCCCACATTTGATGTTCTTTATCTTTCGTAGTTACATGGAGTTGAACATAACATCATTCTCTTCCAGAAACTGGAAGACTTGATGATCAGATGACTTCATTTCATATATGAAATATTAAGTTATTCTAGAAATCACAAGTTCTTTATTACTTTTTATTCTTTTTTAATTATACGAACAGTTATAAAGTCAAATATATATCAAACATCTGCAATGAGCTATTCATAATATGTGATGAGTTCTTATAGTATTTAGCATAGATCTAGAGAAAGTAATATTAAAATTCCAGCATTAAAGAGGGATGATAAACAAAGGTAATGGGAGTTATTTTCAGGTAAAGATGGAAGTAAAGAAGACCAAAGAGTTTAAAATAACTCCCATCTGCCTAGTATTAGTAAATGGAGATGCTAGTGATGTCTACTTTAACAGACATGTTGCAGGCGGCTCAATGTTTGTTGAAAATACAGTGCAATTTTTGGCATGATGAATTTGAGATAGCTTAGAAGACAAGTCCTATCTAAATTTGAGTCTTTGTGCTTAGTTAGCCCTAGAAGGCTAGGAAAAAAACACAGATTGAGTAAAACAATTACAACGTAAGTGCTGAAAATTCTGATATTTAATGGAAGGTTAAACACAAAAGTGACAGCCAAAAGAGTAAGTGCAAAACAAGAGGAGATGGTGATACTATGGATACCAAAGGACCATACACTAATTATCACATGAATAGCAGAGCTCTGATGTCATTTTAGTTGAAGTTCCATTTGCATTTTCACACAATCACTCAATCCTGATACTCTTTTTTTTTTATGATGATGAGCCTACTCATCATAATCATGCCTTGAATTTCCTTGAATACAGGCATTTCCTGAAACCTGCTAACTTAGTGAAGATGCTGGGGGAACAGAATGTGAATTTAAGGGAGATTTCTTTAAAATTTCTATTTGAATTTGTCGCTCAGGAACACTAAACAATACCATAATATCTAAACCTCAAAAAATGTAGAAATTTTGATGAGGCTTTATATTTTGGTTTTGTTACATGAACATGAGTATTTAACATTTACTTATATAGTATCTGTGAAGCAAGAAATTCCTGCAGCTCTTTACCCTTCAATAGAAAAACAATGAATGAGGATTTGTTGCTTTCATTGTATAATCCTGAGGAACAAACCATTTTCAATGGACCAAGACTCGGCAAAAACAGACAGACTATCCAATTCTAAGATGATTTCCAAAGGTTGGTGAATCACGCTAGAAGTCATTGACTTTAAAATAACAACTTTGAGCCAGGCTCAGTGGCTCAGCCTGTAATCCCAGTGCCTTGGGAGACTGAGGTGAGTGGACTGCCTGAGCTGGCAGGTTCGAGACCCACCTGGGCAACTTGGCGAGACCTCATCTCTACAATAAATCAAAAAATCAGCCAGGCGTGGTAGCGCATGCCTGTAGTTCTGGCTACTCAGAAGGCTAAGGCGGAAGGATAACAGAGCCCAGCAGGTCGAGGCTGTGGTGGCCGGGAGTGGCCACTGCACTCCAGTCTGGGTGATGGAGTGAGACCCCCAACTCAAAAATAAATAAATAAATAAATAAATAATAACAACTTTGATAGAAAGTACAAGGCAGCATTCATATTGGAGTAGACTGAAGAGTGTTAGATGATGCTTAGATGATGCCAACATAAATTTGCTTGGAATATGGTTGATGTCATCCCTTCTCAGCCTCAATATCATCAACACATATAAATGGCTTGAAAATACCATCATACTGATGAGGATTCAATTATAAGTAGACCTTCTGACTTCAGATGCCAAGAGATGCGTAAAAGCAAATAAGTGTTCGTGAAGTGCTTACAATAGCCATATTCTTTCTTCATGAGCAAATATTAACATGGAATTAATTTCTATTTTATTTTTCAAAAAATGCTATGATGGGGATTCCAATTTTTCAACACAAAACCAAAACCCAGGGTGGGGGTGGGGGGGGACAACATTCAGGAATAAAAAAATGATAATACTTAGATTATAGGGTGCTGGCTAAAGAACAGACCTTTTCATGACAGTGGGCACAAAAAATATTGGAGCAAGAAGCTGAACCAAACGTCTTAATAACATTAAAAGCTTCTGTTCTGCTATGCCACTGATGAAAATGAATCATATGGCCACATTAATTATCAATTGTTTGTAAGATTATACACTCTCAGGGTCAGGAAAAGTGAATGAATGTTTGCAAACATTGACACAGAATAACACATTAGATATAACCTGGTGATATATTTCAATTTTAAATACATATATTTATATATATATTATACATAATAGAGAATATATAGAAATAAAATATATGAAAAGTGTGACATAGAATCTACACAAAAAATTATTTTACCTAAATAAATGAATAGCTACCACATCAGACTTTATTTTTATTACAAAGGTATCAGAAAAAAAATTGAGTTGCATAAAAAGTTTATGCAAAATAATAATTCTAGATTAATGTTTTATTGTTTAGGAGAATTAACAGTCTAATAAACAGTTGAGAAAGTGAAGGCACGTATATAAATTACTTCTTAAATAATCTTTTTGATAAAAATGTTTGAAGACATATATCATAGCATGCGGTAGATGGCAATGGCATAGGTGGAATTGTGAGATTCTCCGAATGTGAGCTCCTAAAAAGACTCTTACTTTTCTTCCCCCACCCACTGCCCACTGCCAGCCACACTGGTCTGAGGTCCGGGGACCCTTGGTCCCACACAGGGACAGATATTGTGGCCCCCAACTACTGTTGCTCCACTATATGTGACTCCCACCCACATGGCAGTCTTGAGCCTCAGCTCCCTCCCTGGCTACATCATCTTGCCCAGCACCCAGCACCAAGTCACCGGTCACCCAGGGAGGCTCTGGGTGCCTGCCACTCAGAGATGCCAATTCCATTTCTGGCTGAAGTACCCTGTGAGCGGCCCAGGGACATTCTTGCAACTCACCGCCTGCCCTTTGGAGCTTTGGAGCTCTGGAGGTCTGACCCCACCCTGGCTGAGGCACTCAGCACGCCACCCCATGTTTGTGTAAGGGAACAGCAGATCTTAAGGAGGTGCCAATTGGAGGATCTCAGCTCCAAAGAAGGGAACTCCCGACCCCTTACTCCACCCAGCACCCCAGATCCAGTGCCCAGCTGTGCAGCTGATCCCCACTGCCTCCCACATCACCACAGTCCATTATAGCGGATAGCCCAGAGACCCAGACAAGTGGAGAGAATGTATCCATGAAAGAGAAACTACCACCTTGGCCATTCTCCAGGCAGAGATTGCAGCAGTATTCACCTTGATTCCTAAGGTAATGTCGCTAAACAGGAGACAAAGCCCCTCCCCTACGCTGAATCAGACAAAGGTAACTAAGAGTTGCAGACCTCCAAAGGCTGCAGGCTAAAAGAAAACCCAAACTATGAGTAAATTTAGCTGTCTGCAACGAAAACAAAGGAGAGAGGCTAGAGATCAGAGCTGAAGAGACTTTAGACACTCCTGGCCACTGCAGCCTCGACCTGCTGGGCTCTGGTGATCCTTCCACCTCAGCCTTGCGAGTAGCTGGAACTACAAACACATGCTACCACGACCGGCTAATTTTTTATTTATTGTAGAGATGAGGTCATGCCTGCCCAGGCGGGTCTCAAACTTGCGGGCTCAGGCAATCCACTGACCTCTGTCTCCCAAAGGTGCGGGATTACAGGCTGATCCACCGAGCCTGGCTGCTAGTCTGATTTCTTATTTTGACTTTTGATTTTATCATTTTGACTGTTTGTTTTGCTCAGTTTTGCTTGCTTTTTGACTTACACTATCTGTTTGTGTTAGGCAAAAGTCATCAAAAGCCAAGATTTTATTGGTCTGTCTTTGTGTAGCTACCAGTATTCTTTAGAGAATTTTGATTGCATGTTTTTTTACTTCTCTCTGGCCTTGTGTCTCTTTTTCACCTGTTAGTTGGTATGTATGTCCGTTTTCCCTCTCACTCTTCTCTCTTTCTAGCTTCCTATTGAACCCACCTTCCTCTGTTATTCTCCTCTTTTGTACCTCCTTTTGTTCCAGGGACAAAACCTACATATAGCTGCACAGATAGATTGTAAGCCGGTGGGAAATAGGTTCCAGTGTGCTCATACACTGGTTGGTGGATGCTGGAATCAGCATATAGATTCTGAATCACAGCTTCGCCCTCAATTAAACCTCAAAACTGCAAAAAATACACCCACAGCCCACACTCCAACCTCAAAAGTGAACAAGACAGAGGACCCTCATGACGAAGAATAGGAGATTACACAAGCAAAGCAAAAGCAACTCCACCTTCCCTGAAAAACAGAATTAAAGAAGGGGAGGGAAAGTGGTAGAGAGTGAAAAATCTACACAAATGAAAAAAAACCAAAAGAAGAATATTGGTCTCTCCCAAACCCCTGGGAGGGCAGACACTAAGAAATCTGACTTTGGAATGCAAACAATGAAGAGCATCCAGAATGACTGGTGTCAAGCTACAAACCTAGATACCAAGACATTAATGGAGAGATTAAAAAGAATTGAGGAGAGACAAGAAGAAACTAGGAAAGAGCTGATAACTGAGAAAACAGTAAAAAAGGATACTGTGAATGAAATAAACAACAAACTGATAAGCATGGAAAGCAGAATTACCCAAGCAGAGGAAAGAATCTCAGAACTTGAGGACCAAAATATAGAACTAACCCAAACTCTTACAAACACAGAAAACAAGCTCAAAAAGACAGAACAAAACCTTCAAGAAATAAGCGATTACTTCAAGAGACCAAACCTAAGAGTAATTGGTCTTCCTGAGGCAGAAAGAGAGATGGAGACCACTTTGGAACAAACTTTCCATGAGATTATTCAAGAAAACTTCCCTCATCTAATCAGAGATGCAAAAATTCAAACACAAGAGATTCAGAGAACCCCTGCAAGACAACAAATGAGAAGACCAACTCCCAGACACATAATAATTCACCTAAACAAAGTTGGTATAAAATACAAAATCCTAAAGGCAGCAAGAGAAAAAGGTCAGATCACCTACCATGGAAGACTAATTAGAATAGCAGCAGATTTATCTACAGAAATCCTGCAGGCTAGGAGAGCTTGGAGCCCTATCTTCAAATTCCTAAAAGATAAACAATTTCAACCAAGAATAACCTACCCAGCTAAGTTAACCTTCATCAGAGAGGGAGAATTAAAATTGTTTCCAGATATCTAATCCCTAATAACTTATGCTGCCACCAGACCACTTCTACATGAAACACTTAAGAAAGTACTAAACACAGAAGAAAAGGAAAAAAGAACAACGTTCTTCACAAGAGTACAGGAAAAAGAATAAAATACACATGAACCAACCCCAAATCAAAAGAAAGACAAAAAACCAAGTGGAAGAACAACAACTCCTTATATATAAGAAGTCAATGATAGGGACAAACTCTCACATTTCAATAATTAGCCCAAATGTGAATGGACTAAATGCACTACTGAAAAGACATAGAATGACAAAATGGAGAAAATACCACCAGGCAACAATATGCTGCCTTCAAGAGACCCATCTCACTAGAAAGGACATGCATAGACTCAAAGTAAGAGGATGGGAAACAAATTTTCAGGCAAATGGAACACAAAAGAAAGAAGGAGTCGCGATCCTAACTTCAGACAAAATACCATTTAAGTTATCAAAATTTTAAAAAGATACAGAGGGCCACTACATAATGATAAAAGGTTCACTCCATCAACAAGGAATATCTATCCTAAATATATATGCTCCCAAAATAGGAGCACCAACTTTCATAAAGCAGCTTCTAGGAAAACTAAAGAAAGATATTGACTCTAACACCATCATAACTGGGGAGTTTAATACCCTACTCACAATCCTAGAGAGATCATCAGGACAAAAAAAATCAGCAATGAGATCCAGAACCTCAATGTGACTCTTGACCAAATGTTCTTAATCGATACCTACAGAACACTCCATCCAAAGACCATAGAATACACATTATACTCATCATTGCATGGAATGTATTCTAAGATCGATCACATACTTGACCATAAATCAAGCATAAATAAATTTAAAAGGACCGAAATTTTACCATGCACCTTCTCGGACCACAGTGGAATAAAAATAAATATTAACACCAACAAGGTCCCCTCAAAATCCACAAAGACATGGACACTAAACAGCATGAGGCTAAACAACTCCTGGGTCAATAATGAAATCAAAACAGAGATCAAAAGATACCTAGAAACAAATGAAAATGAAGAAACATCTTACCAAAATCTCTGGGATGCCATGAAAGCTGTAGTAAGAGGGGAATTATATCCCTACAAACACACATGAAGAAAATGGAAGGATCACAAATTAACAGCCAACAAGCCACCTAAGGAAGCTGGAAAAGTAAGACCACAAAAACCTCAATTTCAGTACAAGAATCAAGATCACCAAAATAAAAGCCAAAATCCAGGACATAGAAGACAAAAAGATAATACAAAAAAAAAAAAAAACCAATGAAACAAAAAGCTGGTTCTTTGAAAGGATAAACAAGATTGATGTTCCCCTACCTAGGCTGACCAAGAAAAGGAGAGAAAAAACCCAAATAAGCACAATCAGAAACACAAAAGATGAAGTGTCATCTGACCCTGAAGAAATACAAAAGATCATTAGAGACTACTATGTACACTTGTATGGAAACAAACTTGAAAACCTTAAGAAAATGGAGGACTTTCTGTCATCACACAACCTACCTAGGTTGAAACAAAAAGAAATTGAGACCCTAAATAGACCAATAACAATCAAGGAAATTGACTATGTAATAAGAAAGCTACCTACAAAAAAAAAATCCTGGACCAGATGGCTTTCCAGCAGAATTCTACAAGACATTTAAGGAGGAGCTGATACCAATCCTACTGAAGGTATTCCAGGTGATTGAGAAAGATGGAACTCTCCCCAAATCATTTTACGAAACTAACATCACATTGATACACAAGCCAGGTAAAGACCCAACAATGAAAGAGAACTACAGGCCAATATCTTTGATGAACATAGATGCTAAAATTCTCAACAAGATCCTGACAAACTGGATTCAACAACACATCTCAAAAATCATCCATCATGAGCAAGTAGGCTTCATCCCTGGGATGCAAAACTGGTTCAACATTCATAAAACATAAATGTAATTAAATATATCAACAGATGTCAAAACAAAAACCACATGATTATATCATTAGATGCAGAAAAAACTTTTGATAAAATCCAGCACCCCTTATTGATAAAAACCCCCGAACATCTAGGCATACGGGGAACATACCTCAAAATAGTAAAAGCCATCTACGAGAAACCCACAGCCAGCATACTCCTATACACACAAAAATTGGAACCATTTCCCCTGAAAACTGGAACAAGACAAGGATGCCCACTCTCACCCCTCCTGTTCAATATAGTATTGGAAGTCCTGGCTTGAGCAATCAGAGAAGAGAAGGCAATCAGGGGTATCCAAATAGTAAAAGAGGAAGTCAAGTTATCTCTCTTTGCAGATGACATGATTGTGTACCTTGAAAACCCAATAGAATCTGTCAAAAACATCCTTACACTGATAAAGGACTTTGGCAAAGTCTCAGGATAAAAAATAAATGTGCAAATGACAATTGCATTTCTTTACACCAATAACAAACAAACAGAAACCCAAATAAAAAGCACAATTCCATTCACAATAGCCGCAAAAAAAATGAAATACCTTGGCATCTTCCTAGCCAGAGACGTGAAAGACCTTTACAATGAAAAGTACAAAACACTGCTAAAAGAAATCAAAGATGACACAAACAAGTGGAAAAATATCCCATGTTCATGGATGGGAAGAATCAGCATTGTGAAGATGTCCATCCTACCTAAGGCAATCTACAGATTTAATGCAATACCCATCAAATTACCAGCAACATTCTTCTCAGACCTAGAAAAAACAACACAGGAATTCATATGGAAACACAAACAACCAAGAATAGCCAGAACAATCCTTAGCAAAAAACAAAAAACAAAACAAAACAAAAAAAAAAAACAAAGCAGGTGGTATCACATTACCAGACTTCAAACTTTACTATAAAGCTACAATCATCAAAACAGCTTGGTATTGGTATAGGAACAGGCATATAGACCAACGGAATAGAAATGAGATTCCAGAAGTAAAACCTCAATTTCTCAACCAACTCATCTTCGACAAAGCCTTCACCACCTACCACTGGGTAGAGGAGAACCTATTCAGTAAATGGTGCTGGGAAAACTGGCTGACCACATGCAGAAGATTGAAACAGGACCCCTATCTAGCCCCATAAGCAAAAATTAACTCCAAATGGATCAGAGATCTAAATGTAAAACCTCAAACCATAAGAACCCTAGAAAATGAAGGACATACCCTCATGGAATTTGGAACAGGCAACCAATTCCTGAACAAAACCTGAAACCCACAGGTCATAAGAGATAATATAGACAAGTGCGTCCTCATTAAACTGACAAGCTTCTGTAAAGCCAAAGAAATCATCAAGAGAGCAGGGAGACAGCCTACAGACTGGGAAAAAGTATTTGCCAACACCAGGTCTGACAAAGGCTTAACATCTTGGATCTACAAGGAACTCAAATGTGCTAAAAAGAAAAAAATAAACAACCCCATTATAACGTGGTCAAAAGATATGAATAGACACTTCTCAAAGGAAGACATCCGAGCAGCCAACAGACACATGAAGAAATGTTCAACCTCACTAATCATCAGGGAGATGCAAATCAAAACCACACTGAGATACCACCTAACTCCAGTCAGAATGGCAATTAATAATAACTCAAAAAATAACAATTGCTGGAGAGGGTGTGGCAAAAAGGGAACTCTTTTACACTGTTGGTGGGAGTGTAAACTAGTACAACCTCTGTGGAAAGCAGTGTGGTGATTCCTAAAAGCTCTAAATATCAACCTCCCATATGACCTCACAATCCCCCTACTGGGAATATACCCTGGAGAACGCAAATCACTCTATAAAAAAGATACCTGCACACGTATGTTTATCACAGCTTTGTTCACAATAGCAAGAGCCTGGAAGCAACCATGCTGTCCATCCAAAGAGGACAGGATTTAAAAAATGTGGTACATATACACAATGGAATACTATGCAGCCATAAAAAAGAACAAAATTATGAATTTCACAGCAACCTGGATAGAACTAGAGTCTATAATACTGAGTGACCTCTTACAGAAACAAAGATCTAAGTATCACATGTTCTCATTCATATAGTGGACCTTGATAATTCAATGTATAAACATAAGAAAATGACTGACAGTGGTGGGAAACTATGAGGGGGAGTGGAAGGGAGATTGGATTAATGGTAGTAAGTATCTAACTGGGGATGGGGAGACACCTCTTACCAACAAGGGTGCCTGAACGAAGCATATTTGTATACCTAACCCTTAACTGTACCCCACAATATCATAATAAAAAAGAAAAAAAATTGAGTTGCATAAAAAGCTTGTGAAAAATCATAATTCTAAATTAATATTTTATTGTTTAGGAGAATTAACAGTCTAATAAACAGTTGAAAAAGTGAAAATGCTTATATAAATTACTACTTAAATAATCTTTTTGATAAAAATATTGGAAGACATATGTCACAGCACATTACAAAGTAAATTAAAATAACTCTTGTAAGCTGGCATAAAGTGATCATTATTAAGCTTTAAAAATAGAATGGTGTGGAATTATAATTTAGCAGTGCTGTAAATTTAGCCACAAACAGGATATTGGTGAAAATATTATGAAAAATTATATTAATTATGTAATGGTAGAACTCTGGCTGCAAATTTTATATTAAGTAAATCACAGTTAGTAATTAAAGTGGAGATTATTTAAAGAAAGCAACAGTATGTCAATTTTTATATTAAACTGTACATAGAAACAGGATAGAATACTGGTATTTGAGAATATGAGTTTATACATACTACAAATCTTAATCTTTGACAGAAGTAGGCAACTTTAATACATATTTTATAAGTAGGATAATGTTCAAGTTGAGAATGTTTAATGAAATTCAAACTTGATGGCTTAAAACAACACTTATTAAAATTCATAATTTTGCAGATTAGTGACTTGGAATGGGTAATCGTGTCATTATTTTAGGCCAAACCCAGACTGGTTAATTTTGATTGAGCTCACCTGTGGGTCTGCTCTAGGTTGGATTGGTTCACAGGTTTATGAGGGCCTAAACTAGGATTTCTGTGACAAGTTCACGTGACCTTTCTACCTGTCATTTTGAGAAAGTTTCATCGCATGAGCAATACATCTTTTGTTATGTTCTTTTTATCATAAGTTTGTGTCTTCTCATCATTCTCATTGTAAAACCTGAAACTCCAATGTGGCTGTATTTGGAGACATGGCCTCTAAGGAAGTAATTAAATGAAAGAGCCATAAGATGGACTCTGATTTGATATCACTGGTGTTCTTCTAAGAGGAGACCCCAGAGAGAGGTAGTGTGCATTTCTCTCTCTCTCTCTCTCTCTCTCTCCCCACATTTGAATATTTGAGCACATGATGATATGGTGACCACTTACAAGTATCAAATCTATCTTGCTGGCATCTCAACCTAAGACTTTCCAGCCTCCAGAATTGTAAGAAATAAATTTCTGTTGTTTCTGACACCCAGTCTGTGATGTTCTGTTATAGCAGCCTGAGCAGATTAACACTGTAAGTAGGGGACATCACCAGTGCTCATAGGCAAACAACATCTTAGATAGAGGATATATTCTACCTTTGTAAGACTGCAGAAACATGGACAAGGGGAGAGGAATACCTAGGCAAAGATCACCACTGGGAAGGGCCGTTCTTCTCTTGTTTTAGTTTGCAAATGGACTCTGTGGCCAGGTGGGGAGCATGCACCTTATGTGTGACCTGCTGCCTCATGTGCTGTCTAGTGCTGCTGTCTGTTGCAAAGCTTGCGATTTGAGTTGTGCTGAGTCCTATCAAGTCTATAGAGATAGCTTTTCCAAGTTGAATGTTTTTAAAATTGGCATAGAAGTGTCGGGGTACAAGATCGGGGCCATCACGAATATGGCCCTGGTTGTGTGTTCTGGCGAGGTCCTATCTATGTGTTTTTAGATTGAATCATTTGTCTTGACACTAGAATAGAGCTTTATTGATGTTTGACTCAGGGGACCAAGTTCTAGGACTTTTGGATAGAGTATGTTATATGACTGGGATCATTAAAGCAGCAGATGAAATTAAGTCTCTTACTCAGCTGATGTTAAAATAAGAATATCCTGAATTGTCCGTGCATGTCGACATAACCACAAGCATTCCTAAATGAAGGAACTGGGACAAAATGAAGGGTCAGGTCTACGTGAGAAGAGCTTGATCCACAGTTGCTGGCTTTGAATATTAAGGAAGAAGGCCATGAACAAAGGAATGTGGGTCACCTCAAGACTCTGGAAAGATTTTATTTTTTTAGGAAGAGATAATTTTCTAGAGTTTTCCAAAGGGATTACAATACTCTCAATACCTTGATGTTAGCCCAGTGAAGTTCATTTTGGATTTATGAACTATGGAACTGTAAGATAATAAATACATAATGTTTTAAGCCACTACGTTTGTGGTCGTGTTTTACGGCACACCTTTGAAATAGCAACACCTGGTTCAAATTAAAACAGGAACTTCAAGAATCTTAATAAGATTTAATTAGCATAGAAAGATTAACTCCACTGTTTCCTTGTTTAATTCCCTTATGTGGCCCATTTTTATACCTGGGGAAAATAAATAGTTCTTTATAATGGATTACTGCAACTTTATGCTTCCTTTGCTAACTACTATTGACATTTTTGACTCCATTCAATCACCAACTTATAATTATTATAGATTTGGTCAATGTGTTCTGTTTCTGTACTTTTTTCAGCACCTCTCAGCTGCAGTTTGCCTTCACCAGGCTACCCATGAGGAATCTCTACAGCCCTGCTATCACACTCAATCTTTGTAGATAAAATCTTAATCTCCTTGGATATTCTCCAGGAAGATAGGTGTGGCTACATTCACGTTGTCCTCCCCGAGGAGATTCATATGATGCACTCATTCAAGACAACAAATACTCATAAATGATCTTACAACAAGAAATGGGATATTGTTTTCTGCAAAAAAATAAGACCTCACAACCTCAACTTAATTTGGGGGCATCATTTGATCTATCCAGGGTGACTCTACCTTTGAAAATGTCAAGAAACAGTTATTGACCCACTCAGAAATTCAAACATTTACATTATCAATCTAATATCTTTTCAGATTGTGAGGATTCTGGAGGCATTTTCTTTCTTGCCAGAGACCAGCTCCACAGAGAGAGTCAGGACCTGACTGGGGAGAATTGGGAACGGCGAAGAAGAAAAGACAAACATGACAGGAATCCTCTTCCTGGGGAGAGCTCAAGACTGCCAATTTTTATTCAATTTTTACAAGCTTATATAGTTTTTTTTTTTTACTGACCCCCCCTACCCACAAAATGTATCCCATGTTACACATTAAATGTTTACATCATGTTTTTTCTTTTGTTTATGGGGAAGTTGACCTTTACAAGTTTCATTTTGTTTTTTCCTGCTACCGGTGGTGTAACAAAATACCTGCTGCCAATTTATCAGCCACATCCTGTGACCTCTAGGCCAACTGAATCTTTTCCCTTTGCTATTCTATTTCTTTTCCTTTACTAATCTATTTTCTTAATTCTACCCTTATATATACTTTTAGCAGCAATATATTGACTTGTTTTTTCTTTTATATAATCACCCTTATCTTACCCACTATGAATTCTTAATACTATTAATTTAAAAATTTAACTTTCTTAATTCTAATTGCCTTATCTATATTACTTGCTATTTTCTTATCACCTATTTTACATTTTATATTTCTAAACGAAACATGTCTAAATCTACACTTATATATGAAATTAATCTTACTTCTAATCCTAAATGTATTTAATTTTGAACCTACATTAAGTGTATATAATTTTAAGTTTACCTTAAAACTTAATTATTTCCTATTCTTTATATTTAACTAATACCTACATCTATAATAAACATTTATCTTTTAATTATAACTGCTATGTATTTAATTCTAATCCTTACTTTAATTTTAACCTTCTTTCTAATTAAACTATAATATTTCTTAAATCAAAAGGCATGTCTGTGACTGGTTTTTCCTGAAAACACCTGTTTTTGGAGATACTCTGTCTCAGTTTCTCACTTCCTCATCAATCACAATTGTCAATGTTGTTACTTATAAAGGTTATGAGGAAGTACTTGTTTTTCCTTTTTTAGCTAAAAGTTGCAAAATTTCATGGGAAAGGGGGTAGTAAAAACATTCCCTTGTCCCTTCAGGGGGGAAATTTTTGCTGTTGAGCCTTTTTTACATTTCTATACATAGGTTTACTGCTAATTCCACATCCTTGCACATTCTAGCTAATTGTTTTATTTATCAAGGGAAGTGTTTTTCAAGCCTGAGCACGCATTCCTTTAAGGCCAAAAGGAGTCCTTCAGTAGGATCCATGGGGCTCTGCCTCCAGCATGGCCGCTTCCCACTAGGGCTCTGCTCCCAGTCAGCGTTTTTCCCATTTTCGGGTAGCCTCCATTCTGCCTCATTAGGGGTTGTGGCTTCTGGCACTTTCTCATTTACAAATTTTACTTAATTGTATTTTTTCTCTGCTACTCACAAATTAACCCTGTTTAAATAGGGCAGCCTCAAATTAAAGCTTTAGAATCTGTCCAAATTACACTATAGTAAGCACTACATTACAATACAATGAGCATTCTTCATTTCATTAGTGACCACCAGAAACTCTTTCACTATATACACATTTTAGGGTACCTATTCCTGCTTACTGAGGTATCAGAATCACCTACAATGGCTGTAAGTTCCCTGGTTCTGATGGAGTAAACTACCTTCTTCTGTCTCATATTATGCAACATAGAGTGAAAGCCATTTAGAAATTAGTTATTTTGGAGATGAAAACTCTCACAGACTTTGAGCTTATGACCCTCTGTTCCCAGATGACCGTTACTTAGGTCATGAGCCATAAAAGCAGCAGTCTACAAGCTGGGTGTCACCATCAAAACCTCCTGCTAAAATGGAAATGATATCTTCAGGATAGAGTCCAACATAGGCACTCTGGTATATCCCACCTAAATAAAGAGATGACCTACCCTGTCCTTAGTTCTTTGTTGAGTGCTGTTGAACCATTTCATCCATTCCCAAGAACCCCTTCACCACCTGCAGAACCCTTTGAGATTGCGTGAGTGAAAAGCAAAGATAGTCTGTACACTTTACAGATAATAGTGTTGCCATTGCACATGATGAAGGTCATCAGAAGGCTGCCAATTTTTTACCCTTTACCCAAAATGTCACTGACAAATGAAAGGACTCAAGGGTAAGAGTGATTCACTGAGCTTTAGGAAATCATCTTAAAATTGAATAGTCTGCCTATTTTTACAGTGCCTTGGCCCATAGAAAATGGTTTGATCCTCAGGATTGTACAATGAAAGCACCAATTCCTCATCCATTTTTTTTCTACTGAAGGGTAAAGAGCCCTAGGAATTTCTTGCTTCACAGATACCATATAAGTAAATGTTCAATATTCATCTGCATATAAAAAAGTCAAAATATACTGTCTCATCAAAAAAGTTCTACATTTTTTGAAGTTCAGATATTATGGTGCTGCTTAGTCTTCCTGAGTGACAAATTCAAATCGAATTTTTTTAAAAAATCTCCCTTAAATTCACATTCTATTCCCCCAGCATCTTCACTAAGTTAGCAGGGTTCAGGAACTGCCTGTATTCAAGGAAATTCAAGGCATGATTATGATGGTAGGCTCATCATCATAAAAAAAAATTAGGATTGAATGATTGTGTGAACTAATCACTTTTCAGATATTGTGCATTCAGAATCAACAGGCATTTTACCAGCAATATAGTCATTCTAATTTCCTGGTGTCATTTTGGAAACCATACCTTACACAATGAGACACTTGTTTAATAACTGAATATGATAAAGTACCCGAGTGTTCATAGGTCTAGATACAAGAAAGTATCATCTTTTAAAGAATTTTAAGTAGTAAGTACTGTTAAATATTATGGTATCATTGTGGGATTGAGTTTCTTGTGTGAACTTTAAATGCAACTTATATGAACAAGACAGTATGTAATTTGTTTTATTTATAACTTAGTTTGCTATTGTACAAGTCAGTGTCTGTGAAAAGGAGAAAATAATCACTGTTTCATCATGTACTTTATAGAAATAGGAATGTGAAAAAAATAATATATTGTGTAGCACATATTATATCATAGAAAATATGTAAAATAGAAAATCTCCCTTTATTTTGCTTTAGCTAAACCGAGCTTCTAAAACTTCACATTTATGATTGCAATCAAGATGTATATCCAATATACTAGCCTATTTCTTCCTTGAATGTTCTATTATACTATAAAATATTTCTCATTTATTAGTTTTCAAAATGGCAATATAAATGGCTGTGTAATATATTCTTTTTAGAGCTGGTTACAAACACTTTTCTGTAATAACTTGGCTCATAGAAATGACAGCTGTGACATAGCACCAGCATCATAGGGTTTCATTACAGTTGCAATTTTTCAGGGTAAGGGATGAGGTATATAGATAAAAGCGTATAAAACTAGGAAAAAATAGTCTCATAGTTTATTTTGATATGCCATTTCATAATAGAGTGTGTTTTTCAAACCACTCCCTTGCCAATAAATATGAGAGTGTATTACAATTTCCTCTCATGGGTATTGAATTCCAAAACTTTACTATTTTAAAGTCTTCTATTAAAAAGGCAAACGTCGCATGCTTTATTATTATTATAATTGTACAATTTGGTTGAGTTAATTAAAATACATGCCAAATGTTAAAATACTGGGTCAAAGCCAGGCTCGGTGGCTCAGCCTGTAATCCCGTGCCTTGGGAGACTGAGGTGAGTGGATTGCCTGAGCCCGCGGGTTCTAGACCCGCTTGGGCAACTTGGTGAGACCTCATCTCTACAATAAATCAAAAAAATTAGCCAGGTGTGGTAGCGTGCGCCTGTAGTTCCAGCTACTTGGAAGGCTGAGGTGGAAGGATCGCTGGACCCAGCAGGTCGAGGCTGTGGTGACTGGGAGCGGTCACTGCACTCCAGTCTGGGTGACAGAGTGAGACTCCAACTCAAAATAAAAAAATACTGGGTCGAAAATAAAGGGTTTTGCTTGTCTTTTTTTCTTTATGTTTTTGAGCTATATATTGTTGTATAGAAGTACTGTACCAATTCCAATTGTTTTCCTCTGGTTTAATGAATAAATCAACATCAGATAACTATCTGGAGAAATAGGTATTAGCATTTATTTTATTACTTTCTAACTTAGTAGGCAAAATCGACCTCCTCACGGAGTATTTATATTTCTTTGATCAGGAGCACAGCACACAATTGAGGCCTAAGCCAAACAATATATGGCATCACTTATATTCAATGGTTTGTTAAAAGAGCAGGATAAATTGGATGGGTCAGCATCTATGCCAGTACCATTCTGTGGGATTACTAGACTGAGAGTCTTCATCATTTGCTGTGAGTGACTTGGGACAAGAGTAGTCACTGAAGTTGCTATCAGTCATCCAGAGTCTAAAAAGAGAGACAGCCTTTCTGAAACTGAAGTCAACACAAAGTGCTGGGGAAAAAATCGAGCAAGATAACTTCTGTCCACATGGACCAAAACAAATACATAAAAATGATTACTTAATGTGAAAACAATTTCTCTGGTTGTTTGGTAATTTGAATTGGGTTTGGTCACCTTCAAGTGAACAGGTTTAACCAAAATTTACTCTGAAAAATATTGTTACATAGCAATTCTAAAAATCAAACAGCAATACTCGGAAAGAGTCTGGCAAACAGGAGAAAAAATTAACTGTGCGTTTCATAGTACACAAAAAATTATGATGAATCAACTTTTATAATATTCTTAATGCTTTCATGAAAGAAAGGGTAAAAGTATGAGCTTCACTTGGTATGAGCTTCCTATTGATCATGTTTTTGTGATTTATCATGCTCTTCAAGTCATGGCTTTTCTTAGTGTTCAATGAAAATGGGGCAGTTCATACTACCCAATGTAAACATGATTCCTCTCTATCTACATAAACAACATTGGACTCACCATAATTCCTTTTTTGGTTTGTTTCCTTTACCATTTAATGTTTGAAGAACATCTCTTTCCAGGATCATTAATATACATCTCTTAGAACAAAAAAGAAATTATTTTCACTGCCATAGGTAGCAGACAGTCCCAAGAGACACGGCCCAAAGAACCATAGAAAATAATTGACTTCAGGGAAAAAAACAGCAGTATTGTGGATTGAGTGTCTGATGATACCTGTATTTAAATATCACTTATTTAGGTGTTTACAATTTGTGCGTTTTTCAAATATTTAAAAGATGAACTTGAGGATTTAAAGTCTTTATTCTGTCTACTTAATTTCACTGGAACTTTTGAAATAAGTCTCGGTAGAATTTCTAAGCTAATTCCCCAAAGGGCTCCTTCTGTCTTCTGCACTTTGCGCCTTCCATCTTCACTAAATGTAGCATCATTTTATTTAGCTGCTCGTATGTTTTAGGCACTTCTGGTCACGATTTTCTATCTTGGTTTAAAATTACCAGTATGTAAGAAAAATGACTTAACTGTACATTTGCACCATTTTTGTCATCTCTTTTCATTTATAGTTTTACTCTTTACCTAAATCTACAAAATATATGAGGTGGAATCATTGCTATACTTTTTCTGTAACGGTTAATTTTGAGTTTTATTTTATAATTTTCAGCATTCTAAACTTCAGAAATGGGTAAAATGGAGTAAGGATGAAAAATCAGAGTTGATTTATTTTGGGTCTAGGCTGTCAAAAGCAGAAGTTATTTATTTTGGGTCTAGACTGTCAAAAACAGAACTAAATGGAGTTATCTTGGCTAAATTTTTTTTATCTACTTTGTAATTATTTTATGTCCTGATATCTCTATAAAAGGAAATGGATCTGAAGCAGTTTCTATTTTTCTTTGTTTGAGGCCAGTTGAACTTTGTCATCCATGCATATATAGAGTAATATATATTATTTTACTTTAGCGCTGTTTTCTCAAGTAAGACTTGTGTTAGTGCTGAAATGCACAGAACAGTCAAAATTATCTTGTTCTTCTATTGTGCTAATTGTGACTTTGCCAATGAAAATATACAAAAATATAATATATGAAGTCAAATGTTGACCAGAAAGGGATAAATCAAAAATGACATTTCCTCTTCCTTGTTTTGCTTCTACCTATTTTAGTTGTTAGTGCTGATGTTAAGAGAGAATAAGATTGGGGATGAAGGAATAGAGGCAATGAAAAATATATCAACAGAAAAAGAAATGTTCATTTTTTGTAAATTTGGTGACAGTTTTCTTCCTTGATGGTGTTTGTCATTGTGTCTCTAAAATTTTCCATGTTTCAGTGGTCTGGACTAGTTCGAAGTTCTGGAAGTTAGCCTCAAGAGTCTGGGAGAGTAATAACAACAAAGAAATAATGCAGTATAAGCAAGTCGACAAGAAGGTTGAAGGGGATTTTCAAAGAAGTCAAGAATAATTCCTAGTTGTGACAACAGAAAATTAAAAAAATAATAATAACTTTAGTCTAGATGTTTGCTTTGAAAGAAAAAAGAGCATCAGCTTCTGGAAGGCAGCAGATTTTCTATTCATATTTGCATTCCTTATATCTAGTGCAACATTGTCAAGAGGCAGTTGCTTAAAGGAAGATTTAAAAACAAGGCACAGGCACTGGATTAACTTGCATCTTTGTTCTTTAGATAAACTAAGTTTCACAGACTGAAAAATTTGAGGTTCGTAACAAAGAAGGGATGCCCACTTTGGCCTTTTGTCTTCCTCTGTGACTTTAAATCTACTCTGCCTGGAAGATGGCAGACCAATTCATTTAAAAACTAGGAATGTCACATATTTTTTATGGTGAATATATACCAAAAGCTTTTATTTTATATTTTTCTTGGAATCTTTAGAGTCCATCTAGAATAATGTTTTTTTAACTGTTCTCTGCATAATAATCACTTTGAAAATCAATGAAAAGCAATGGTATTGTCAAGGGTTATTTGGCGTATGTATAAGGATTTAATCACCAATACATGCCATAAATTCTCTGCCAGCCTTCCACATATCCCAAGATTGTAAACATTCAATCTTCACATAAACAATAATAATAATAAAACCAGAACCAGAGATGTGCAGTGACGTGACTAAAATCAAATAGAAATTAATGACAGGTCCAGAATTTCTCCTCTGGCTCCTCAATTTTATTGCAATTTTCCTTCAAAGCCTGAGTTATGAGTAAACCTCTGTATATGCCTCTAGATTGTGTAAATATAACACAAACTCTAAAATATACTCATATTATAAAATAGACATAATTAATTTTAGATTATCAAAATAATGAGAGTGTATATTCTATTTAAAAAATCATGTAAGAGAAGTCACAATTAGAAAATGTTTGAATATTTCCTTCTTTCCTTTTTTTGTTTTTTTTTTTTTTGAGTTGGAGTCTCACTCTGTCACCCAGACACTGCAGCCTCGACCTGCTGGGCTCTGGCAATCCTTCTGCTTCAGCCTTCCAAGTAGCTGGAACTACAGGCACGTGCAACCATGCCCGGCTAATTTTTTTGATTTATTGTAGAGATGAGGTCTCACCAAGTTGCCCAGGAGGGTCTCGGACCTGCGGACTCAGGCAATCCACTCACCTCGGCCTCCCAAAGCACGGGATTACAGGCTGAGCCACTGAATCTGGTGTATATTTCTTTAGTGTTATACTCTGTTTAACTTATTTTTAACAAAAGAAACATCAGCATGATGAGTTCACTTATAGTTTTTTGGGTTAACACAAAATGAATCTTTGTAAATGCTAAAAGATTCAATTCACGAAATATTGTGTGATGTTATTTTCTTTTTGTATTTTAATTTTAAAGATGTGGGGTACAATTCAGGATTAAGTTTACAAGTAGTCATTTATAAGTGACGATATTTTCTATATGGACAAATCTTTTGAATAATTTATATCATTTTTGCAAATTTTTCTCCAGTAATAATTAATGGACTAACCTTAATTATATTTTATACGTACTTAAATTAATAAGCTTTGACTTTAAAGTAGTTTTAAGTTCACAGCAAAACAGATCAGAAAATACAGAGTTCCCACATGTATCTTATCCCCACATAGCTATAACTTCCCTATTTATATCTACAGTATGTTTCCTGAACTTCTGAATTGGAAAAATATGATTCCAGCCTTCAGAAGAAAACATAGATTTGTATCCATACACTTGTGAAAGAAAAGTTCTATTCCAGGTATTAGTTCATGTATTCGAAGCAAACTTTACTAAGAAATTAACTTTACTAAGAAATTAGCACACAGTACTAAGAAGCTTTATAAAATATACAAATCATTTGAAGGAGACAATCATAGAGAAGGACATTGTCTTCTTCTGAGAACCCCCGCCACCAACCACTGGAAAGAGAAGAACCTATTCAGTAAATGGTGCGGGAAAATTGGCTGAACACATACAGTGGATCAAAACAAGACCCCTACCTGTCACCATATACAAAAGTCAACTCGAAATGGATCAAAGACCTAAATGTAAAACCTCAGACTATAAGAACCTTAGAAAATGCAGGAGACACCATTATGGAAATTGGAACTGGCCACCAATTCCAGATCAGAACCCCAAGTGCCCATGCCATAAGAGATAAGATAGACAAGTGGGACCTCATCAAACTGACATGCTTCTGCAAAGCCAAAGAAATCGATCAAGAGAGCAGGGATACAACTCACAGACTGGGAAAAAATATTTGCCAATGCATGTCTGACAAAGGCCTAACATCTAGGACCTACAAGGAACTCAAATGTGCCCAAAAGAAGAAGAGCAAACAGCCCCATTACAAAGTGGGCAAAATATATGAGCACACAATTCTCAAAGGGAGACATAGGAGTAGCCAACAGACTCATGAAAAAATGCTCAGCCTCACAAGTCATAAAGTAAATGCAAATTAAAACTACATTGAGATAACACCTAACTCCAATCAGGATGGCCATCATTCATAATTCAAAAAATAACAGATGCTGGAGAGGATGTGGGGAAAAGGGAACACTTCTACACTGTTGCTGGGAGTGTAAACTAATAAAACCTCTGTGGAAAATAGTGTGGTGATTCCTAAAAGATCTAAAAATCAACCTTCCATATGATGCTGCAATCCCCCTACTGTGAGAATAGCCGGAGGAACTCAAATACCTCTATGAAAAAATACCTGCACACATATGTTTATCGCAGCCTTGTTCACAATAGCAAAAACATGGAACCAACCATGCTGCCCATTGAAAGTGGACTGGATAAAAAAATATGATACATATGCACGCTAGAATATTACACAGCAATAAAGAAGGGCAGAATTATGAACTTCACAGCAACTTGGATGGACTTACAGTTCATAGCACTGAGTGATGTATCACAGAAACAAACAACTGAGTATCACATGTTCTTACTTGTAAGAAAACATTGCACAATTATCAAAGTACTATAAGAAAGGGATTGGCAGTGGCGGGAAACGGAGGATTGTGGGTGGGAGGATGACGGCTGGATCGGCAGTAGTGGGAATCTGTGGGGTCAGGGGAGACACACCTCAACAACAAGGTACTTGCATTACACATTTGTATACCTAACCCTGAATTGTAACAACCCTTCTTTAAAATTAAAAAAAAAAAATCTAATTATACTACGCTGCTAAGTAGTTACATGGAGACTTTTGGTTCTTTTTTTTTTTTTAACATCGAAGGAATATGTTAAATGGCAATTGTATTGTGATGTTCAACATAAATGTTACTTTATGTTTAAATATATATCAAACCTTTGCCTTTTTGACGTATCACTTTAAGTAAGAGCAAAATAACCGGCAGTGCATGTCACAAATATGACTTTAACAAACCCACATAGTTCTATAGCATTTCATATTCTTTTCTGCAGTCTTTTTTTCTGTTTATAACCAGCCTACATTCTTCTAGCCTGTGGTCATAGAATATATGCCACAATATTTTATAATCTTCTGTTAGCAACAACAAAATAAATATTTTTTTAAAAATGAATACATAAAAAATGGAAGAAGAATTGATGTAAAGTGACTTTTTTCAATTCTCCGCAGAAGATTTTGCCAAGGATCCTACTACACATATTACTCACATACAAAATTTGTTTTTAGTTTAGAAAAATAGCTGTTTCACTGATTACTTCCAAATTCTCAATGTTTTACTGAATTGCCAAGTTCTTCAAATATACACACTAACATTTAGAACTACTGAAAATGGTTAATCAGAACTTAAATATAGTAACTTTCTCGAAGTTGTAGAAGGTAGTGAGTAGAGTTCTATTAGGCCTTTCATTCCTAAGTAAACAAGTGTTAATAAATATTGTTATTATCCTTACTTACTGTAAAGCTGAAGCAAGTTTCATAGTTTTAAATTCACTCTCCTACTAGTCAAAGGCAGGTCTGAAAACAAACAAATAAGCACAGAGTGTTTTATTCTAAGATATCAACATGGCCAGAGGAGATCAGAGACTGTATTCTCAGGAAGTAAGACAATACTATTTGAAAAACTGATGAAGGTCCAAATTACCAATTTTAACCTTCAAACATAAAAATGTCCTAATACAATTCACCACATATATTTGGAAGTGGCTGTTGTCTCATGACAAACTCACAGTAGAGTTTGAAATAAACTTAAGATGAATTCTTGGACCTTACATTGCATTCATAGCTGTAAGCTGAAGGAGTTGAAAAAAGTAGAGATAATACCTTTTCCTAATATCTATGTGGATAACTATTAAATAGATTCACTTTTACCAAATTACTCTAGAACAACAGAGGTATAGATCTGTCTTTTTGACATTTTAAATAGTACAGTTACAGTTAATAGTCATAAACTATCATAATCAAACTTTTCAATTTTTATTGAAGCATGATTTACATAAAATAAAATGCACAGATTTTTATAAGTACAATTTGATGAGCTTTGACAAATGTGTGTGCCATGAATACAACACACTGGTCAAGAGTTAGAATATTTCCATCTCATGACATTTTCCAGAAACTCTCTTCCCTAAAAAGCCAAGTACTATCCTGATTTCACTTGTTTAGATCAATTTTATTTGTTCTAGTACTTTATATCAATGAAATCATATACACACTTCTTTGTATGGCTCCTTTTACACAACAAAAGTTTTTAAACTTATCCGTGTTATTGAATGCAACAGTAGTCTGTGTTTCTTTGTGTCTGGTTAGCATTCCATTGTTTAAATAACTTATTTTCATTTATTCATCTGGAAATAAATACCTAGGGTTTTTTCCCCCAGTGTTTGCTAATTATAAATAAAGATGTTAGGAATATTATTTTTAAAAATTGCAGACAATTGTTTTATTTATGCTGGCTAAATAACAAAAAATAAAATGGCCAGGCCTTAGAATAAAAGTACTTAAATGTAGAAGAAAGATCCAAAACCTTTTTCAAGGTAGTTGTATAATTTTTATCTTTTTACCAGCAAGGGAGGTGCTACATTCTTCACCAATGTAATATCAGACTAAATTAATTGCAGCTATCTAATGTGTTGGCATTGTGCAATAGTTTAAATAGCATTTCCATGGAATCTAATGATGTGGAGCATAATTTCATGTGCCATTTATGCATCTTCATTTTTATGTGTGCGAATTTGGGAAGCTCTGCACAGGTCTCTTGTTCATTGTACAATGGGTGATTTTGAGTTTTCCATATTCTGTTGCATGAATTGGTTATATTATGGATGTAAATGATTTGTCAGATATACACAATTTTTTCCAGTCTGTGTTAGTCTTTTAGTCATTTTTACTTACTGTTAGATGAGTAAAAATTTTTAAGTAAAGTATACTACATTTTTGATTAGCAAGTTTTGTCCTTTCTAAGAAATTCTTGTAAGTTCAAATATCCTCCAGTATATGTATAAGAGCTTTATAATTTTAGCCTTTTATTTTTAGTATTTGTTCCCTATAAAATAAATGTATTAGAGATATAATGTAGAATAATGATTAAAACAGCAGTTAAGAAATTGTTCTTATATTATTCATTGAAAAGATATTCTTAGCCGGGCTCGGTGGCTCAGCCTGTAATCCTGCGCCTTTGGGAGGCTGAGGTGGGTGGATTGCCTGAGCCCACGGGTTCAAGACCTGCCTGGGCAGCAAGACCTCATCTCTACAATAAAATCAAAAAATCAGGCGGGCGTGGTAGCGCATGCCTATAATTCCGGCTAATTGGAAGGCTGAGGCAGAAGGATCGCCAGAGCCCAGCAGGTCGAGGCTGCGGTGGCCGGGAACAGCCACAGCACTCTAGTCTGGGCGACATGAGACTCCAACTCAAAAAAAAAAAAAGAAAAAGAAAAGATATTCTTTTCCTCTTTCAATATCTGTATCACTAAGGAAAATCAATTCTCTATCTTTTATGTGGCTTATTTGCAGGCATTCTGTTCTATTCCATTCTATTTTTTAATTCTGTTCTATTCCATTTATTTTTTTATCCAAATTACTCTTTATCTCAAGATTTTTTTCTAGAATCTTTGAAATTCTCTGTACATTTTTAGAAAAATAATCACTCTACCCCCCAAAATTGGTATAATTTTAATCAGATGGGGGTTAGTATAAATATAAAGTTTGAGAAAAACACATATTAAAATAAGTTTGAGTCTGGAATGGGTGACTTGCACTTATAATCTCAGCATTTGGGGAACAGAGGCTGGAGGATTTTTCAAGCCAAGGAGTTCACGACCAGTCTAGACAACATAGTGAAAACTTGTCTCTACAAAAAATTTTAAAATTTGCTGGGCATAGTGGCACATACCTGCAGTCCCAGCTATTCAGGAGATTGAGGTAGAAGAGCCACTTGAGCCCAGGAAATTAAAGGTTGTGGTGAGCTGCGGTCATACCTTTGCACTCTAGCCTGAGGGACAGAATGAGACCCTAATTCAATAAAAATAATTAAATAAATAACCTCATCAAAAAGTGGACAAAAGATATGAATGGACATTTCTCAAAAAAAAATAATAAATAAAACAGACACACAAGTCGCTATAAAACACAAAAAATATGTAACATCATTAATCATCAGATAAATGCAAATTAAAGCCACAATAATATATTACCTCACACCAGTCGGAATGGCTAGTATTAGAAAGTCAAAGAAGAAACAGATGTTGGTGCAGTTGTGGAGGAAAATGGAATGCTGATTCACTAATGATGAGATTGTACACGATTTCATCTTCTTTGGAATACAGTCTGGAAATTTCTCAAGAAACTAAAAACTGAACTAACATTTGACCCAGTAATTTCTAGAAATTCCACTACTAGGGATCTACCTAAAGGAGAAGAAATCTGTATGTTAAGAATATACCTATAGGCTTATGTTCATTACAGTGTTTTTGTTTGGTTTTGTTTTGTTTTTGAGTTGGACTTTCACTCTTTCACCCAGACTGGAGAGCAGTGACACAGTCACACCTACCACAGCCTTGACCTGCTGGGTTTAGGTAATCCTTTTGTCCCAGGCTTCCAAGTAACTGAGATTACCTTACAGGTGCTTGCTACTACACAGGTTAACTTTTTTGATTTATTGTAGAAAGGAGGTCTCGCCATGTTACTCAGGCCGGTCCAAAACTCCTGGACTCAGTCCTCTTTCCTTGGCCTCCCAAGTGCTGGGATTACAGGTGGGAGACCCTCCCCCCCCATTGCAGCATTATTCGTAATGGCAAAATCATGGAACCAACTTGCGTGCCCACGAACAACTGACTAGGTAAATAAAATGTGGTATACACTCACCATGGCATACTACATAGCCTAAAAATAAAATGATATTCTCTTTGCAGCAACATGAATGGAACTGGAGATCATTATCCTAAGTCAACTGACTCGGAATCAGAAAAATCAAACACCACTCACTCAT